>OY728125.1:1798466577-1799750149 GCA_963277665.1 Viscum album
CTTATTTCAATGAAGTTTCTTTTATAAGATTTCAATTTTATTTTCAATTAAATTATTTTCTTTTAAAATTTCCTAACACTTTTAGAAAAGATAGCATTTTCGGAAGAATTAATTATATTTTCCTCATGAATTAATTTCATGTGTTCTAATCATTATTTTTTCCATCAATAATGACATTATCTAAATTGGGTTATGATTATATCCACATTATTACTCTGATTTTATTGTGATTATGATGTAATGTTATTTATGAAATCCATTTATTTTATATGGATTATTATGGAATTATGTTTAACAAACCCATTTTATTCCTTGGGTTATTCTATGATGAATGATTTATGATTTTTTGGAACACATATGTATAGTTTTAATTATATGATGGGTGTGACCTATATCAACATATAACAAATTGGTTAATGATTTATATATCATGATATAGATATGAACGGTATGACAAGTAATTTTGGTTCATTAATAAAGGGTTGTAATGGAATGTAAATCATGTTCAGTAACAATGGGTTGAAACGAGGAGTGAATTCGGTTTAGTAATATACATTTTTTTCATAATGGTATTTGAAATGAGACAAGGCTGATATTAAAATTATTTTTTATGTATTGATTTATTTATAATTCTGTGTTTTATGTTGATGCTATTTTATCATGATTTGTATTACTTTATGATTAAGGTCTTATGAACTTCCATGATTTATTTCCTGAGTAAATATTTCGAAATTTGTAATTTTCATTAATGTTTTTAAAATATTATCTTTATGTTTTGTTTTATGTTCTCCATGTTTACCCATAATGAGCATTTCAGCTCACCCTTTTCATTTTTTTCATTTACCCCTGATATAGAGAATAGTTTAATGATGGAAAACTAAAGGAGAAGATCACTACGTGATAAGTTGAAGATCATTCACCATGTTAGAAGAATTTGTTCTGAGTTATCAAATACATTATACTAATATGGTGTTTAGGTGTCTATTTTTGTAATATATTAATTATTTTGAAAATGAAATTCAATTTCTATATATGTCAATCTCTGGTCATTAGAATGTATTTAGGCCTCCAGAAATCAAGGATATAAGTGATCTTTATACATTTTAATATTCATCCAAATTATATTTTTTCATCATTATACTTTTGGTGACTCTCTTTTTAGAAACAAATTTATTTTTCTCATAACCATTTTAGCCTCCTCTTGATATAAACCTCATATCACTTCATATATTAAATTATTTAATTCTATATCTTCTTTAGAAACTATAAAGATGGAAATGTATTTTTTGTTTTGAATTTGGGATCTTCAACACCACTATATGATAAAGATATTTTTTATTTTCTTACTCTAATTTCAATCACCAGCATTGATGAAAAACTCAAATGATCACAAAATAGTGTGCCTTAAACATTCATATTGAGCTCATCCATGTAATATTACTTACAATCTCCATTTCATGCATCCATTTTCAGAATTACTAGCTTCAAATCATCAAGAAATATATTCCTTTATAAAATATATGTATTGATTTTAGATTGGAATATTTCTAGACTTTTATGCCCGGTGTATCAATGGGATCTTCAAAACCATTATTTTATTCTATCTTGATGAAAAATGTATTCCATTTTAGTAATTTTTATTCCATAGATTATTATAATATAAATATAATGGATATATATGATATTTATATCATTATTTACATTCTATATTCAAGATATAATTATATGAACAAATGATATAACAAATTAAGACACATGTGAAGAAGAAATAAAATATTACCCGAAGTGAAATGTTAACATAGGATCAATAACAAGCGAGTAATATAAGGTCATAATAAAAAAAGGATATATACATAATAATATTTCTATATAAAATTTTTATTGAAACTTATTTTTATTATACATGATGCATTTATGTGTATAGAGAAAGTCAATCCCCAAGGTAAGGGGATTTCATCTCAGTTTTAATTTTTGTGAGATACTTGTTATAATTGACTCTCTTTCATTTTTTGCGGTGTATGTACTGAAAATAATTTTATTATAAGAATCATATACATTAGTTTATGTGTTTTAATATTTTAATTTTATGATCTTTATTTAATGGGTTTTAGGTTAGAAAAGTTACCAAATTGGTGAAATATTTTCGTCTCAATTTTCCATCATTGAGACTCATGTTTTTTTATATACCAAACATAATTTTCGAGGTGTATATATTTCCATAATACATGTTATATCATTAATATACATGTTTTAAAGATATTATATTCTTCATGAAAATTCCTCTTCAAACATTGATAGTATGATCCCATGATACCAAGTTATTAGTGTTTATTGAGGCAATCTCAATTTTTTTTGAGAATATTTACATTTATACTTCCCTTGATGAGTTAATATGATCCACCTCTAAATAACAACAACGAGTTTCCATATTCTCTATTTTTTAAGAAATAAACATATGGTAGTATCATTTTTTCACACATTGGTAACGAATAAAAAAATTTACGTAAAATATAACAGCCTATCTCTCGGGTCGGAAATCTATTATTTTTAAAGTCCATGTTTTAAAAAAATTCCAAAATGATTTTAAAATATCCATGATGTTAATTGTAAACTAAAAAAGAATTTAATATTGTTTTTTTGTTTTCAAATCTTCATTTATATAATCTCAAATCATATTTCAAAGAAAATTATTTTCAAAAGGTTTAATGTTATAAATTGTATTTTTCCTTGAAGAAAGGATATTCTCCTCATGAAATGTTTCAAACTTATTTTCCATCTAAGATGACAACTGTTGATGTTAATCATTAATTTATAGGAAATAATATATCGATTTAATTCATAAACATTCTATGGATGTGTTATGCTTAATGTCATTGCCTTATATAGCTCATCTCCTGTTCACTTGTAACATGTTTAAAAAACCTGATTCTTTTTACGGAATATGCTTTGATGAAATGGTTATGAAACCGGTCTATTTTACTTTGATTATGATGTGATGGGATGTTAAGGATTCCCATTTCATTTCATTGGTTGTGATTTGATGATTATAAAACCTATGTATTTTTATGAGTCTTGATATGATGGATGTTTTATTGTATTATGGAACAAGTATGGATGATTTTATTATAATATTGGTGGGACATATATATGCCTCCAATGAATTCGGTAACTATGGAAGAATTATAGGTTTAAATTTAATGTGTTAACCTGATTACAGGTTCACAATGTCATTCATGGACCGGGGTATACATACATATGTTTATGTGTGATCCTAATAAAATGTTCACAATGTTATGAGTGAACCTAATTAGGTGCTCAGAATGTTATACATGGATATTATTCTATGTCCATAGTTTTATGTGTGAACCAGATTCCATGTTCAAAATTTTATGTGTGAACCTAATTACATGATCAAAATGTTATCCATAGACCTGGTTACATATCCTTTAGGTAATGCGCGAACCTCATTACATGTTCACCAGGTAATTAATGTACATGGTTTCATATCCATAAAGTAAAGTGAGTACATTATTAAATTTTCAAAATGTTATGCATGGACTTGGATTCAAATCTATAATGTATCATCCCAAGATTTCATAGTACATTATTTCTTCAAAATAATGCAAAAACATGCACTACATGCAACACTGAGTTCAATCGCACCATGACATACCAAACTAGTCGTTCAAAAGTGGTTATGAATAGTATTAACTGAATTTTTAACTTTATATAATCCTTTTAATTTTATTAATCATATTATGATTTTCTTAGACATAATGTAAGAACAAATTCATTTTTTTAGATAAAATAATTATTTTTCAAAACATGCAATTTTACCACCTTTTAATGGAGAACCCTTTTTAAATCAAATATTCGAAACGTGTATATATTAAATTTGACATAAGAAACTTATTATTTAGAACAAGGACATAAGAATTTAATTTCAATAAATGTTTGGTGTTTTTCTGATAACTTTCATATTTGGGTGAATAATGATAAATAATATATTTTAACTGAAAACAACTTATTTAATAAAAATAATTTATAGTGTTGAATTATAAATTTTAATGGTTTATAAGTATTATTAGATTATAGTTTTACCATTTAACACAATTATGGTCATTGTAAGTAGTTTTACTTTGAAATTGGATATAAACAAGTGTCAATCTTTTGATAGTTGTTGTTTCTTAAAGACACGGTATTTGTTTTGACAACGGGAAATAATTTTAAAATAATTATTGAAACATCTATGTTTTTAATTTGGTAAAATAGAAATATTTTTTGAATTTGAATTATCAAATATTAGTTAGGCTGAATTTTTGGTATTTTTATGAAAATATTCAATTTTTGAGGAATAGTGAAAAACACTTAGTTATTGTTTAAAACCAAATTTTTATTTTAATAATTATTTATTTTAATTAAATTTATTTCCGGTCAAAATATATACATAATAGATATATATGTTCAATTTAATTCATTGGAGTCATTTTATAATAGGTTTAGATATATAAAATTTTATCGAACTTTTTACCGTCTTTTACGCACCTCCTAGAGGCATTTCCAAATTTGTATAAAACATAAATTTTCTGCTTCTGTTAGATGAATTTCAAAAATCCAAGAGACATGGTTGATATTAGTAAGTAAAATGTGGATCAATAAGATGAAAATTATTTTTGGTGAATAGTAACATTTTAATTTTATTTACCACTGTTAAAAGTTAATAGGGTAATTAAGGGTAAAAATGATATTATTATTACACTAACACATGTACTAATTATATTGGATAAAGGTAATTCGACTAAAAAAACTTTCGGAATAAAATATTATCCTTTAGGTCCACTTCGATTTGATTAGGAAATTTATTATTATTTAATTCAAAGAAGAGTTAAATGTCTTAAATTCAATGTTTAATAACTATACTATTTTTAATATAGGGATACCATATGATAAATTTGACTATAAGTATTCATTAGGAAGAAAAAAATATTTCCTACATAATGGTATTTTATTTATAATTTTTAGACATTAAATAATATAATTTATTTATGACAGAATGATGATGTTGTAATTAACATATTAATAAAATATTAAAATATTTGAGATTATAAATATACAAATAAATGTAATTTGAAACTTTTTATGAATTACACTAATTTTATAGGTTAATATGACATGTTAGGGTTGATTAAATGAACTTTTTTCGAAGTAATAATTCTATTATGAATTAAAAAACAAAATAGAAAATAGTGTAAAAATTGACATAAAAGAGTTTTTAAAGAAAATATTATATTATTAATTGATATTATATTCCTAAAAATCTATGGTTAGGCCAAATGAATTATATAAAGATATTTTTATCTTTAATGAACCACTTGGGGTTCCCTTGAATGTTTATTGTATGTTTATTAACCATATAATATAAAAATAAAAGGAGACATGGTAAATGTCAAACAATTTAACTTAGAGTTAAATCTAAAAGTTAAAGATAATATAGTGACCCAAACCTGTATAAAACCTATTAGTTTAGATGATTTAGACCCATCATCACCTTATCCTTTATATTATTCGCTATGGATCCATTATAAAACGAATATTATTCTATTATAAAATAATATTTCAATCTTTTCCTACGGTCCCCTCACCCCTCTAATAAAAGGGCACTCCACCTTCTCTCAAATTCACACCTTCAATGACATTTGGCTCGGCCAAACCCTACCCAAATATCCTATGAAATACCCTACTTTTATCTTAGAGGCCTTACTTTGGCCATTATGCCATCCTAAAGAGCCCTTTTGATCAAGTCAAAAGGAAGAACACATAGAAGAGGTAAATATTTCATCACTTCTTTCAAGTTATTTTATTCTTCAACTTCCTCTTTCTTTATTAATTCAAATATAAAATAATAAATACATTATCTTCTATATATTGTGATGTTATTATAAATATGGCACAATCATATTCATCATTCTATTTATCCTATAAATGAAAAAGTCACCATACGTGCATATGTACGGATTACCATCTCCACGTCGTCGTGTAATTGTTATTCAATAAATTATTATTTGGATGGGTATAATAATGATGTGTAATTGATGTAAATAATCAATATAAAATTTTAATTATTCTTTATATATGATATACCATCAATTTATATAATATTTTAATTTCAAAAGAATGATATTGTCGCTTGTGCGTACGTACGTATTACCATCTCCACGACTTGATGAGATCTATTTGCACGTTCACCATTCAATGATAATTATAAAATATATATCATTAGTAAGTATGAAATATATGACATAATAATTCTACTGGAGATATATATATTTGTGTGTGTTTCTGTACTTTCATTTATCTTATTCACTTAGCATCGTTCATTACGATATGAAAACGGAAACAACGTTTATGCGTACGTACGAACTACCGCCTCCATAAATGGTGTTTTCCATTCCATATACATGTCTATTATACATATTTATATTCTAAATATATATGATATATAAATCATGTTTTATATACTGCGTGTATTTAAATCTTTATCTAAGTGATAAAATCATGAGTAACAAGTTAAAACACGTACGATAATGAAAGAGATTATTACCCAAAATGTTAATTTAACATGGACATTTTTATTAAATGGGTAGTGTAAAGTCATAAATGAATTATTTATGATATCATAAATATTAATATGGATGTGGTATAATTTAATAACATACAACGGTCTTCAAATAGGAGGTTAAACGTACCCTCCACTAAAGGAAAGTGCAAGATAATGGTTAATTTTACAATCTCTTTATTATCTGAGATTATTTTTACCTAAGTATCTACTGGGAAATATTTATTATCCATGTCCATGTTTTATAAATTATTTTTAAAATGATTAATTTTAAGGTACTTTTTATGAAACCATCATTTTAAATTTTTGAATGATTTATTATTCTAAACCATTCTCATTAATGTTCATGTTTTCAAAATGATTTTAAGGATTTATTTAAATGGACGTGAATGTTTTAAAATGTGAATTACTTTAAAAAGTTTCAAAGTGGTATGGGAAACTTTGTTTCAAAAATGTATCTAAATTTCATTCTCTATAAATTATGTTACTTTTAAATGTTTTCATGAAAAAGGGATATTTATTTCAAAGTGTTTTACAAATCATTTTCATCTATGTCAAAATCTTGTAATGGATTATAAACATCATTGAAGTTGATTTATTATGATAAAAATCATCCATATTGTATATAAGATTTTTTGATATGTATGATTGTGGATGTGTTATTTTTATACCATTTATGGGTTATGTGTAATGTATTGACATTTCGTAAGCCAGTTTTAATACGAATGTTTATGTTATGTTTATACCTTTTCATATGAGGAATGCATTGGACTTAGTAAGTGATGGGTGGAGCCCGCTATAGCTCCTCGATGCATCGGTAGGTCTCATGAGAGAAACTAATGTCTTGGAACAAGGCCATGGAAAAATCATTTGTAGTCTTGTCACAAGGCCTTGAGTATGTTGTTATGAATTCTGGCATTATGAATTCCATCATTATGAAAGTGGCTATTGATATTTCATGTGAATATTCAACTAATAGAATATCCATGGGAAAAAGTAAATGAAATTATTTGATTTTATCTTTTCTATATTATGTTAATGTTCTTGTTTAAAAGACTTTTGTTTTAGTCTTATACATTTCCTTAAATTTTTAAGCTTATTTATGAAAGATTCTTCTATATTGTTATCCTTACCGAGCATCTGAGCTCACCCCATTCTATGTTTTAATTTTTCCAGGATGCGAAGAAGTATATTATGAATGACCTGCAAGGATAGTCTATTGGACCTCAATTTTGTCTATGGAAAAAATGTTGTTTTAGTTTTCCATATCATGATTTAATGTAAACCTTATGAATGTATCTAGTTCTTCCAAGGCTACTAAACTAATCGATCTTTCGAGACATGATCTTTTGAGATCATTCCAATGTTATGTAATAATGCATAGACTCTGGGTAATTGTGTCGGGGCATTACAGTTGGTATCAAATAATGTTTAGCAATATCCTTGGTAAATAGATTTATATAAACTCTGATTAGAACACATTACCCTGAGATAGTCTTTGAGGATTAGTATAGAATAACTTCCTAGAATTTTGGTGAGGTAGAGATTTTGTGATTTTTCCAATAAAATACATCCATGTCTATATACGAGTAGGTAGAGGCGGATCTAGAACAGATGTAACTAGGGGTAAAACCCGAAAACACCACTTTGAGCTAGACTCGAATGAGAACTTCTACACGAAAATAGGCCTTGATGAAATCTTGGTTATGACACTCCTGGGGGATATTCTTAGGATAAATCTCATTTTCTTTACAAATCATTATTAATGATTTAGGAGTATATACCTCCTCAAAGAAAATGTTTTTCAGGGGACCAGTTTGTGATATACCTAACACTGAGAGGGGGGGTGAATCAGTGTTGGGGACATTTAAACCCAATTTACACATTTATCCATGTACCACTTTACCTATTAGGATCTTGATTATCATATTCTCTTTTCCCTATTTCATGTAATAATATAAAGCAGTAAAAATATGCACACGATATTTTTACAAGGTTCACCACTCAATAAGAGTATCTACGCCCTTGCCATACATGGGGAAGACCAGTGCCTAGATTCTCCACTATAATGTGATATTCTATTACAATGGAGTGGCTAGGAAAAAAATCCTCTAGCTAGTGTGAGTCTCTACACTTTGTAGGGGGGTGTGAAACAATCCTCTTCCCTGGACTGGTGATGACCTAGTCCAACTTGCTACCTCTAGTAGGTTCTTTATACTAACTCTAGAGACAGTCTTCTTCCTTCTTCAGTAAGGTAGGTTCTGGTCTTGATCTTGTTTAGTGATCTTCACTTGATTACATGAAAAGCATTAGGCAAGAAATTATTCTTTTCTTCTTCTTTTCTTCTTCACTAGTGAAAAACCAGATGCATTAGGACTTATTTATTTTATTTTGTGAAATACTAGAATTCACTAATAGTTATTCATCTTTCTTTTCACAAAATCTATAAGTTATACACTAATATTCTTATTCTTCTTCTTTTTCTTCTTCAATGCACAACCAACTACACTGAAACCTACTCTTCTTCACACATTCTCTTTCAGTGCAAAACCATTTTCACTGAGCTCTGTTTCATCTCAGTTGATCAGATGCTTGTAAGAAATTCTATAACAACTCACATCTTGCGCGCCAATCCTTATATGTGTGACACCCTACTTGCGCTTATCCATGCATGTGCACAAACAAATACTTGCAGAGGAAAACTTGTGTGGCACCCAGCTTGCGCGAAAATACTTTTGAGCCAAAATTTGAGTGGAAAAACATGCGTGCCAAATCATGCGTGGAAACATTTGCATGCCAAAACTTGGGCGGCAAAACTTACACGCCAAAACTTGCACAACAAAACTTGCGTGCCAAAACTTGCGTGCCAAAACTTGTGTGACACCACTTGCACGTCACTGCTTGCGAGGCTTTACTTGCACGGAACAATTTGCACACATTATCAATAACCCTCATATTGCACGCCACATCATCTTTCGCGCCGCTTTCTACACTTTCTCATTCAGAGTTCACTTTTTTCTCTTAAGTGTTGAGAATTAAAAATGAGGAGGCGAGTCATCTATTTATAAGAATTTTTGTGACTTACGCATCACATAGACTTGCACAGACCATAGAATTTTGTGCCAATACTTGTGCACCACGCCATCACTTGAGCGACACATTATTTCCTTTTATATATGTTTATATGATAACGTTTGAAATATGACATGCGCGGAACACTTGCATGCAACACTTTCACGCCACTCCATCACTTGAGCACCGCTCCATCACTTGGGCAACAGCTTTATTCCATTGTCATATTTTAAGATAATGATGTTGGAATAATACTTGCGCATGCCATACACTTTCATGCAACTTAAACTTGCTCCCCACACTTGTACACCCCATAGACATGCGCGCCACTTCTTGACTTGCGTGCCAATTTTAGCTTGCACGCCACTTTATTTCCTTTGTCATATTTTGGTGGGATGATCTTGAAATATGACTTGCACTCCACTTACACATGCACGCCTATACTTTCACGCCAATACTTGCTTACCACTCTTGACTTGCGCTCCACTTTCTTTCCTTTGTCTTATTTTGAAATGATGATATCTAAAATATGACTTCTGCAAAACTTATACTTGTGCGCCAATACTTTCCCCCAAAAACATGTGTGCCTCTCTTGACTTGTACGCCACCTTAAACTGTTCTTTTGTGCCGCCTTCAGATGGTATGTTTCTTTGTCATTTCTCTCTTCACTACTTCCCATAACCATTCATCATCATTCATCACAAACTCTACTATTGTGATATATATCCTTTGATAGATTAGCATTAGCATCATCAAAGTTATAATGGGAATTACTAAAACTTCCTTATCTTCAAGCAACATCATTCCTTCAAATCAAAACTATATATGAATGGCATCATAATTTCCCCCTTTCCTTCATAAGGCATGCATCACAAGTTACCCTAACTTATGATATTTGTGAAATATATATCAGAAAAACATCGTCTGGTTTGGTCCATTTCTTTTTAGAATATGAATTCAAAAGTACTTCTTTCATCTTCACATAAAATCCTCAGTTCCTTTTGGAGTGTTAATTCCAAAGAACTCAAATCATCTCTCTTCATCCAAAAGTGGAGGGTTGAAGCTTCTTTAAATACAATCAATGGTTCCAGACAATGTATCACCTTTGATACATGTATTTGGAACATTAAGAACAGTGCATCAATAAACCGATTTCATGGAAATGTGTAATTTATGACCTTCTTTGAATGCCATGTACTTCAAAATTCTCCCTTCTTATTCATCTATCATTATCAACTTCATTCAAATCATATGATTCTTTTCATCATGTAAGATCTTTCATGGTTCTCATGAAATCATGAAGCATTGTTGTAAACAATGCGTCACCTTTGACACAAGTTCATTGAACATAGGACCAGCTCAATAGTCATCTGAATTTGACTTCATGGAGAATTACCCAAGCATGAAATGCCATGATATGATTGCATAAAAATTCTCCAAGAATCCTCACTTCAGCCTGTCTCCATTAACTTTGGAGTTCTTCTTCATCTCCTTCTTTATTTTGACCAGCATTGACAACTGTTGAAAACAAATACAATCTTCATACACAAGTGCTCCCAACAATCTCCCACTTTTATTCTATTGTCAATACATTAATGTCTTCTCCAATGAATGTGTCAATGTAAAAATGAGAATATTCTCCTGCACTCACTTGTTTCTCTCCCCTTCACTTCATTCTCTCCCCTTTTTGACATGAAATACAATGATCCTGGTAGAGAGGGTATCCATCCATACATAAGCTCTGAGCCATCAATCATTTCACTCTAAGTCTACTTGAGCAGTGCTCGGTGTAGAAAACAAGATGATTAAATTTAAACAACATATCTTTCCTTTATCCACTGAATCGTGATACCTCATGAGATAAGAACACATAAACTTGTCTTCAACGACTTTCCACATTCATTCCAGGTCGAAGATATTTAATGTGAAAGAAATAATCAACCTGAAATTCATTTTCCGATGACATGATCATCAAAAAATCTTAAGAGTAATTGAATTTTGACATCATCTTATGTTGATACTAATTGAGATAATGATTCTGGAAACTTCTTCATGTGTCTCCCCCTCAAGAGAACACTTCTCATCTTTGAATCTCAGGTTCTCCCCCTGAGATATTTCATCACGTTCAATTCCTTGAATGATAAAAACTAATATAAAACAAAAATATTGGAGGGAATAATGTGGATACTTCTTTCTCTATCAATGTGAAGAACAAGGTTGAGATGTTTTTCTTAACGCAGATGCTCTATTCTTCACACTTTCACAACGGATATTCAATGCAGACTGTGACTGTGTAGACCTCACTATTTCTTCCATCTCTTTGTGTGGGAATATTCATTTTTAAAGGGATTTCATGGTTCTAGAATATCCGGGTGAAACATTCATATTTTTGAGGAATTCATGTTGGGATAGAGTAAATTCAATGAATCTTTTAATAGTATGACTAGCCTTGTTCCACCTCACACACAGAACATCCTTTTCTTCATGTAGAATCTTTTTTTGCTTTTAGAACCAGTATTAGCAAGTGAATCCTCCATATTTCTCATTCTTTCCAAATCTTTTGGACAAACCACAAAAATTCATTCGGGACAGATGCATCATGATTGGATCATCAACATGGCCGCCCTCCATCCTCCCCCATGCACCCTCTCCCATCGCCGCCCTCCATCCTCCCCCATGCGCCCTCCCCCATCGTTGTGTGCCCTCACTGTCCTCCACCACTCCTCTCCCTCGTCGCCCTCCATCCTCTGTCCTTGTCGGCCTCCGCCCTCTGCCCGTCCTCCACGCTCTGACCTCCGGATCCACCAGCCCTTTGGCCGCCCTCTGCACTCCGGCCATCCGATTCCCTAACCTCAGTCCCCTCTGGCATCCCTACACCATCTAGCCTCCACCCTCCATCCTCCACCCCTTCCAATATCTGACCCATCTTCCCTCCATCCTCGGCCCTCCGCCCCTTCGGCCCTCCCCCTCCCACACCCCAGACAGCCCCCCCCCCCCCCCCCCCCGCACCTCAGATAACCCCCCACCACACCGTAGACAACCCCCCTGGACTGCCCCCCGCACCTCGGTGTATCTTCCAATTGAGGTATTCTTCATCTGGTTCATGTACTGCTTGAATTTTTATTAATTAAATCTGAAATTCGGCTATGCCTTGATTGGTTTTGTACATAATTTGTATATATATTTTGTTAACTTTATGATTTTTTACAATTCATTCACAACTATTTATTTAATCACTTTTTGTTTGATTAACAACTGTAAAACTTTTATTTCATTATGAACAATCCAATTTATCTTTTGGAAGCTTTGGATATTCTCCTTACTAATGTTTTCTATTACTTCTGGCATGTCAGCGGAAGAGACAACAAATCCACATCATCCATGTGAGGCATCTACGTCTTAGGGATGAGGTATCATTGAATTTTATTGTCCCTTTTTTATGTAACTGATAAACATACACATATATATGTATATATTTATAACAACTGTCAAATTATATATAAAATTGTTTTCAACAGGATCAGACTCAATTGCTTCTTCCTCTGGCAAGAGAGGCCCTAGTCATTCCATTTTATCCTGAAAATCTGATACGACATTTGATGTTTCCTTTGATGAGGTATTTCATCATGTTTGACTAAATTCCCCTGCATTTTTTCATCAGTTGGGTCATATCATACGTGACCCACATCGATTTACATTGACCACGTGTGACTGGGATTCTATCCCTCAGGACACATTAGATCGTCTTTGGAGGGAGGTTCAGGTAAGAAGACCATTTTACTTTATTCCCTAGGTATAAACAATACTAATATGTGGTTTTTTCTTTAATAGAAATATTTTAAATTATTCCTCGATAAGTTTCGGCCCATGTGTATGAGCAAATTCCATAAGATATGGAAGGAATATAAAGTAAAAGTGAAGAGCGACCACTGGGTACCAAATGTGGGTGCCCCAGACATTCTGAAAAAAGTCCTGAGAGGTTTCCTCGCGGCTCAGTGGCATGAATTATTTGCATATTGGTCTATAAATGGCGTTGAGGTTTGTATATTTATTTTGTTATATATATTTTTAAGAATGTGTGATTTGTTTGAAATTTGAATGAGTTGAATGTCGGAGGTGTCAGCATGCCATTACGAGAATCGAGCATTGCATGGACCACCTCATAGGCTCGAGACTCGTCATGTGTCTCAGATCCAACATGAGGTATTTATTATTCATATTTTAATTTACTAATTAATATGGTTTTCTGTTTATATTCTATTCATATACAGTTGTGGGAGCAAGGTACATCGACTGATAAATTGTCAGTGTGAATGAGGACTCGTGATCTCAATGATCCATAGGTTGCATCATTAATAGTAAGTTATTCCACTTACTAAAACTTACTAAAATCTGTATATTAAAATATATATTTATATATATTTAAATATATCACATTCTCAATTTGAGGCTAAGTTAGAACATCTGCAAGAGGACCAGTGACATCTTCCCATGGGAAGGGATGAGATCTTTAATCGCATTATTGGTCAGGATGGGCATGGATATAGTTTGACATATGGAACAGAGATTCCTCATTCTGTAGTGTCGCGTGCTACGGTTTTCAGTCCCGTTATTGATCAGATGACACAGCAGTTGTCAGATTTCGAGGCATGGTTGCACTCTTCCGAGGAGGTAAATGCGCAATTGATCGCTGAGGTTAGAGCGCTGCGGGAATATGTGCATCTGGGTGATGTTGTAGGGGATCATACGATGCTGGTTTATAAAATAATTTTTTTATTTAATTTATATTATTTTTTTTTATAAAAATATTCATAATGTTTATTTGTTGTAGGCCCATGGCTCATCGGATGGAGGTAGCAGTCAAGACCATGAATGACACATCATATTCACGAGGTGTGTCTCTGTTTTAACTGGTGGGCTTGTTATTGATGTTTAGGATGGGTTTCTAGTGAGATTTGTTGTGATTTGGGGGTGTCATTTGTGTTTTGTCCTGATGCGATGTTTCTTTTCGCGAATTGAGAAGTAACCATGAAGCTTATAAATGATTTGGATATTATTTGTTCATTTAATTTTTTAATGTTTTAAATTTCATGTTATGTAATAGTTTTGAAAAAACCATGTGATTCATTATACAAACCAGGAAACATTTTTTGATGACAGAGCTAAAGTTCACTATTTGTAGTCCTAGGACATCACCCCCCGAATATCACCCCCCCCCCACATCCCGGACACCCCCTGGATAGCCCCCCCACCCGTGGACAGCACCCCCACGGACAGCCCCCACTCCGAACAGCCCACCCCCCACGCACCCCTAGACAACCCCCCCCCCCCCCTCCAGACAGCCCGCTTTACCCCCGGACAGCCCCCCCCCCCCCACACCACCCCCGAACATCACCCCCAACCTTAGAAAACCCCCCTGCACCCCCCGGATAGCCCCCCCCCGGCCCTCAGACAGCCCCCCCCCCCCCCCCCCCCGCACCACCGGACTCCACCCCCCCCCCCCCCCCCCCCCGCACAAATTGTGAAACTATACAATAGGCCAATTGGTCATTAGGATGTTAGGACATTAGGGAAATTGGTCAGTCAGCCAATACATCATTTGAATGTTAGAACAAATGGTCATTAATCCATTATGTCATTATTCAAATTATACATACCAATTTGTCATTAGGCCAATTAATCGTTATGCCATTATCCCCTTCAGAGAAAAGATGCTCTGAATGACCTAAAACCACACGAAAACAATAGAAATATTATTCATGTAATGTAGGAGGAGGGGGCACGTCCATCAGACATGTGGTGCATGCGGTAAGACCGATTGTGTCGTTTTAAGCAGTTTGGCGAGCTCTAAAAAGGCGCATTGGGTGGTAAAAACAACCCGAACAACATCAGAATTCCATGAAATCATACGACAACAACCTTGGTGTGCATTGTAAAATTGTAGGGTATATGGAACGTCAACCGAAGTTGTCATTTGACAGTGGTGACCAGAAACACATTTCTGGGGTCCTAAAAGACCAAAACGGTGTGTCACGGTTGAATTGAAAGAAAATGTGATCCGAATGACCGGAAACCACACAAAAACAAAATAAATATTATTCGTGAAATGTAGGAGGAGATGACACGTCCATAGGATGTGCGGTGCGCGCGGTACAACCGAATGTGTCATTTTCAGTAGATCAGTGCGCTCTAAAAGGGCGTGTTGGGTGGTCAAAACAACCCGAACGACCACAGAATTACATTAAATCATATGAAAACAACCGTGGTGTGAATTTTTAAATGGTAGGGAAAAAGGAAAATCAATTGGAGGTGTCATTTGACCACAGTGACCAGAAACGCATTTCCAGAGTCATAATAGACCAAATCAACGTGTGATGGTTGAATTCAGATTAAACGTGCTCTGAATGACCTGAAACCACATAAAAACAATAGAAATATTATTTTTGACATGTAGGAGGAGATGGAACATTCATCCGACATGTGGTGCGCGCGGTACGACCAAATGTGTTGTTTTCAGTAGTTCATCGCGCTCTAAAAGGGCACATTAGGTGGTCAAAACCACTCGAACGACCTCAAAATGTCATGAAAACATTCGACAACAGCCGTAGTGTAAATTATAAAATGTTGGGGTAGGATTCACATCAATAGGTGGTTTCGTTTGAACACGGTGATCAGAAACGCATTTCCGGAGTCACAAAAGACCAAAACTGCGTGTGGCGGTCGAATTAATATAAAACGTGCTACGAATGACTTGAAACCACACGAAAACAATAGAAATATTATTCGTGACATGTAGAAGGAGAGATAATGTCCATCGAACATGCGATGCACACGGTATGACTGAATGTGTCATTTTCAGCAGTTCGGCTCGCTCTAAAATGGTGCGTTGGGTGGTCAAAACCACCCAAACGGCCTCGGAATGCCATGAAATCATACGACAACAACCGTGGTGTGAATTTTGGAATGTTCAGGTAGAAAACACCTCAATCAGAGGTTTCGTTTGATAGTGGTGACTGGAAAGGTGTTTTCGAAGTCATAAATTACGAAAACAGCGTGTGACAGTCGAATTTAGAGAAAACGTGCTCCAAATGACCTGAAACTACACGAAAATAATAGGAATATTATTAATGAATTGTAGGATGAGAAAAAACATCCATCGGTCGTGCGGTGCATGTGGTATGACCAAATGTGTCGGTTTTAGCAGTTCGGTGCTCTCTAAAAGGGCGCGCTGGGTGGCCAAAACCACCTAAACTACCTCAGAATTTCATGAAATCATACGACAATAACGGTGGTTTGAATTGTGAATTGGTCGGGTAGAAGGAATGTCAGTAAGTGGTTTTGTTTGACCGTAGTGACCAGAAACGTGTTTTCGGAATCAAAAGAGACCAAAACGGCATGTCACAGTCAAATTCAGAACAAACATGCTCCGAATTACCTGAAACCACACGAAAACCAGAGGAATATTATTCGTGACATGTAAGAGGAGACAGAATGTCAATCGGACATGTGGTGTGCACGGTATGACCAAATGTGTCATTTTCAGCAGTTTGGCGCACTCTAAAACAACGTATTGGGTGGTCAAAACCACTCGAACGACCTCAGAATTCCATGAAATCATACAAAAATAGCCGTGGTATTAATTGTAAAATGGTCTGGTAGACGAAACTTTAATCTGAGGTGTCATTTGACCGCGGTGACCGGAAACGTGTTTGCATAGTCATAAAATACCCAAACGATGTGTCATAGTTGAATTCAAAGCAAACGTGCTCCGAATGTCCTGAAACCAAATGAAAAAATAGGAATATTATTCATGACATGGAGGAGAGGGCACATCCATTTGACCTGTGATGCGCGCGGTACGACCGAATGTGTCATTTTTCAGCAGTTCAGCGCACTCTAAAAGGGCGCGTTATGTGGTCAAAACAACAATAAGGACCTTGTAATGCCATGAATTAATAGTAAAACAACCGTGGTGTGAATTTTGATATGTTGGGATAGACATCACGTCAATCGGAGGGGTGTTTGACCACGGTGACCGGAAACACGTTTCCAGAGTCATAAAACACCAAAATAGCGTGTGACGGTCGAATTCAGAGAAAACGTGCTCCGAATGACATGAAACAACAAAAAAACAATACGAATATTATTCATGACATGTAGGAGGAGATGGAATGTCCATTGGATGTGCGGTGCATGCGATACGACAGATTTGAGTTGTTTTCAGCAGTTCGGTGCACTCTAAAAGTACTCGTTGGGTGGTCAAAATCACTCAAACGACCTCGGAATGCCATGAAATTCTACGACAACAACCATGGTGTGATTTTTTAAATTCTATGGAAGATGTAACATAAATTGGAGGTGTCATATGACCGCAGTGATCGAAAACATGTTTCGAGAGTCATCAAGGATCAAAACGGAGTGTCATGGTCGAATTCAGAGTAAACATGCTTGGAAATACTTGAAACCACACAAAAACAATAGTTATATTATTTGTGACATACATGAGGATATGAAATGACTATTGGATGTGCGGCGCGCACAGTACGACTGAATTTGTTGTTTTTCAGCAGTTCGGTGCGCTCTAAAAGGGCGCGTTGGGTGGTCAAAACCACCCGAACGACCTCAGAATGCCATGAAATCATACGACAACAACCATGGTGAGAACTGGGAAATGGTGGGATAGATAACACATCAAATGGAGGTGTCGTTTGACTGTGGTGACCAGAAAAGCATTTCTGGAGTCACAAAAGACCAAAACGGCATGTGACTGTCGAATTCAGAGAAATCATGTTCCGAATGACCTGAAACTACACAAAAAATAGGAATATTATTCGCAACATGTAGGAGGAGATGAAACGTCCATCAGACATGTGGTGCATCTGTTATGAGTGAATGTGTCGTTTTCAGCAGTTCAATGTGCTCTAAAAGGGCGTGTTGGGTGGTCAAAACCACACGAACGACCTCTTAATGCCATGAAATCATACGACAACAACCTTGGTGTGAATTTTGAAATGTTTGGGTAGACGGAAAATCAATCGGAGGTGTTGTTGGACTGTAGAGACCGAAAACACGTTTCCGGAATCATAAAAGACCAAAACGGCATGTGACGGTCAAATTCAGAGAAAATGTGCTTCAAATGAGTTGAAACCACATGAAATCAATATGAATATTATTCGTGACATGTAGGAGGAGATAGAACATCCATCATATGTGCGGTGTGTGCGGTACGACCGAATGTGTTGTTTTTAGCAGTTCAACATGCTCTAAAAAGGGGCGTTGGGTGGCGAAACCACCAGAACGACCTCAGAATACCATGAAATCATACGACAACAACCATAGTGTGAATTTTGAAATGTTTGGGTAGATGGAATGTCAATTAGAGGTGTCGTTTGACCGTAGTGACCGGAAATGCATTTCTGGAGTCATGAAAGACCAAAACGGCATGTGACGGTCGAATTTAGAGTAAACATGCTCCGATGACCTGAAAAAAACGAAAATAATAGAAATAATATTCGCGACATGTAGGAGGAGATGACACGTCCATCGAACGTGTGGTGTGCACGGTTTGACCGAATGTGTCATTTTCAGTAGTTCGACACCATCTAAAACGGTGAGTTGGGTGGTAAAAACCACTCAAACGTCTTCAGAATTCCAATAAATCATACGAAAACTACCGTGGTGTGAATTGTGAAATGGTCGGGTAGACAACATGTCAATCAGAGGTGTCGTTTGACCTCAGTGACCAGAAACGCGTTTTTGGAATCACAAAAGACCAAAACGGTGAGTGACGGTCAAATTTTGAGACAACATGCTCTGAATGACCTGAAACCACACGAAAACAATAGGAATATTATTTCTTAATTGTAAGAGGATACGTCCATCGGACCTATGGTGCGTGCGGTACTACCGAATGTGTCATTTTTAGCAGTTCGACGCGATCTAAAAGGGCGCGTTGGGTGGTCAAAACCACCCGAACGTCCTCGAACTGCCATGAAATCATACGACCACAACTGTACTATGAATTTTGAAATGTTTGGGCTGAGGTAACTTCAATTAGAGGTGTTGTTTGACCACGGTTCTCGAAAATGTGTTTCCGGAATCATAAAAGACAAAAACGGCATGTCATGGTCGAATTCAGAGAAAACGTGCTCCGAATGACCTGAAACCATAGGAAAACAATCAGAATATTATTTGTGGCATGTAAGAGGAGACTAAACATCCATAGGACATGTTTTTCACACGAAAAACATTCCTTTTTAGACAACAAAACACTTTCATAAACTAATGAAAAGACTCCAAAACAAGAAATAAAATCCTAAAATGATAACACTTCTTAAATTGGTGGTTTTAAATTATTATAGCACCAATGAGATGTCAAATTTCATTTTATTATATGTATATAATAATGGAATAAATATTTAAAATTTATGTATGTTTTGTTTAGATGTTTTCTTTTGTTTAGTTGTTTTCTATATATGTTACATGATTTTTAGTCAATAGTTGAATACTACTTTTTTACTCCTTAGCACATACTCTCCCACTCTCACCAGAATGATAAATTTTTCTGTAATTTTCATTCATTAGTGTGGGGGTTTTATTGCCAAAATTATTCACTATACAATGATGTAATTAATTGGATAAAAAATGGTACTGACAGAAGCTTTTCAAGATAGCTGAGTGTTGATGTAGGCACCAATACACACATTTGTTGTAATGGTATCATTCAGTAAATACCAGAAAAACAATGTTGACATAGAAAATAGGATAATAATAGTATAAGGATTGTTAAAAAAACCTATATGGAACAAAATGAATGATCGAATCATAGTGTCAAGGGGAACTAAGAAAATAAAAATGCACTATAGTGGTTGGAAAATGATCGATGGAGAAACCGAAATTGAAATGAAAAACATCAAATTTTAACCAATATAAAATCAGAATCCTACAAATAAAAACAAAACCCACCTCTCATTGGTATCAAATTAATCGGTTGGCATAGAATAATGGACCCCACCAACCGCAGTCAAACCCTAACAATGTTCTGCCCCTATCGACGTCACTCGGGACTCCTTCCCCGGTAGACGATCTCATCCGATGATTGATCCACTTCCCAAAAAACTCATCCATGCTCGTTGCAATGAAGTTATCATCCATCGACCCTCATATTTTGATAGACGATCTCATATGGCACCGAATACCTTGACTCCATCTCCAATGGTTGATCCTAACCCCTTCACCCCTTATATTAATACAACATCCCCTATAATCCTGATTTCTTATCTTAAAAAAATCATTTTTTAATCAATTTTTTACATCATTTCATTATATATATATATATATGCAATTTGGTATATTTGATTCAATTATATATTTCTATAAATACCAAAATTTTATAAAAGAAAAATAATAATATATTTTCATATATTTATGACAATAATATCCTTTTAAATATATTATCTATAAATATTATTATTATTATATCATTAAATCAAAATTATATATTCATATTATATTATTCATTTAATTGAATACATTTTTTTATAAGGGTTGAGGGTCAAGCCCTCTTTATTGAACCAGAATTGAATACATAATTAGATTAATTTTTTAATAATATATTATTTTAATATTACCCTTAATTATTTTTTAATTTATTAAATAAATAAATTATAAAATATTATTAACAACAATTTAATTAAATAAAATGTTATATATAACTATTTATATACAACACATTAGCATTTATTAAAAATTTAATTTCAAAAGGATTTTATTAAAAAATATTTTTTATTACATTTATTTATAAAATTCATTATTCAAACCACATTTAAAAAAATAGTATTAGGAATATAACTGTGAAATATAATTATTTTTGATAAATAATATAATTAATAAAATTTAATAACTATATTTTATTTTAATTTATTAATTCATCGTTAAATAGAAATTGATTTTTTTTGAAAATCTATACAAATCAAAATAAGAAATTTTAATTTTGATGAATTGAAATTACATTGTTTTATAAAATATAAATTATATATTTAAATTATAATTTATTTGTTAATTAATTATTAATTTCTCAGAGTTTAATTTCTTCCCCCTAAAAAATTTCTTCTTCTCAATTATTCTATTGTACAAAATATAATTATGAATTTATGTCATAATAATTTTAAAAAAGTCAAGGATTTCTAAATGTGTATACTATATCGAAAACATATAATCTTTGAACTCGCCTAAATCGTTCCTATAATACCATCTGTAAACTCCCCAAACCCATGGTTTCAGGTTCATCACTTAAAATTATGTGTATATTGATTTTATAAATGATCACTGAAATAATTACTCAACATTTATTTCAACAGATTACCATTTCTGGTCTAGGTTTTGGGGAACTTGAAAACATATTAAAATTTATTAGCGTAGAACAAGAATAAAAAGTACTACATTTCTATGTGTGCGCTAACTCCAAAAGCAAAGATGTCCCATCTAAAGCCTCTATTATACCTGTGAGAACCATTAAAACATTAGATGATCGTGAAATTACTGAGTAAGGGGTTCACAAAAATTCCATTGAAAAATAACTTTGTAAAAAGTAATGATAAAAAATAATTATATGATGAAATTAATTATGCTTTTAAAATTGTTTAAAAGTAGTCCAGTGAATTTTTTAAAGACATTAAAAATGTTCATAAAAACAAAACACATGAGGGAACATGAAACATGGAAGGATTTCTGGACCTACCCACTTTCTTCGGGGAAAGGTTCACTCCCCACTTCCTATTATTTTTACAATTTCAATTCAAGAATATTTTAAAAATCCCTTTTCAGTATGCCTAACATAAAAATATACATTTATCACTATTTTTATTAAACATAACCTTGCAATAAACAGACACCAATATTTATTTTATTATATGTATATATAAATTTGAACATTCCATGGAAGACTATAGGGAGTTTTGATATCACTAAATCTCAAGTCATAAGGCTTTGGATGGACTATTAAAAATTAACTTCCATTTTCTCATACTTTCATTCATAAACTCATAAAATATATATTTTATAAATCCATAACTATTATCATTTTATAACTAAATTTTGAATTGAATATTAGACAAATTGACTTATTTGATTTGTTGCATAAAATAATGACAAGGTTATATAATACTATCTAATTAATAGCATTAATAAATTTATATTCATATAAAATATGTTATTTATTAAAATAATCATAGATAATAAATAATTACATTTCTCAATTACAATAATAAAATAATCATTTTAATTTAATGTAATCCATGTAATTAATAATTTTGAAAGTAAAGTGTATAATTTAAATTAAAATCATGAATTTATTTTGATTTCAAGGTAGGTAGATGCTATACATAACTAATGTACACAACAATATGTAAATAAAATGTCATTATTTTCAATATAAGATGATGACATGCTTAATTATCTATTCACACAATTTCTTAAATATAAAAATAAAATTATAAACATAAAAATAAAATAATAAACATGACAAAAAAATATCATCTTAATATATATATACATATTAAATTACCAATATCATTATTTGAGATGAATTACCTATATCTTTCAAATCATGCAATGATGTCCAAATGTGTCTGTATGTATATATATATATATATATATGAAATTAAAATTCCTCAAATTAAAAATCTTGAATATTGAACTAATATATATATATATATATATTTGTATATAAAATGTAAATATACATAATTCAACCCTAAAAATATTCACATTGTGTATCAAAAATATTATATAATTATACACACTTCATGCATAAACTTAAAATTTTCATACATATATCTATACGTCATTAATTACAAAAATATAGATAAAATTATTAAAAACACCTATACACCCTTGTATACATAAATATAAGTATGTAAATAATGATGTAAATAATCATAGACAATTAAAATAAATCTCACATATATGTATATATTCAAAAAACATATATTTGAAATAAAAAAACATACATAAATATATAAATCTTAAATATAGAACCAAAAATGGTAAATTTTTAGTGTTTTGAAAACATTGCATAAATATGATATTTTTTTAAATAAGTAAAATTTTCCCCTTACAGAAGATTAAATTTCAATAATGTTTTGATAAATATAAACAAATTTCCTTACACGATTTTTAGAGATTTTACAAAGGATTATTTAGTTATTAATTATCACATACTCTACCTCTTTTGCCTGACTGATAAATATTTTTTGAAATTTTCATTCAATGGTGTGGGGATTATATAACCAAAAATTAATCAATATACAATGATGTAAATAATTGACTAAACCAGCCGACCATAATCAAGAATTCCAAAAAATCTAAGTAATTAATTAGAGAGAAAAACACACCTTTACTATAATGAGATCATTCGTAGAAATACCAGAACAACAATGCAGACCAAAAAATTTAGATAATTCTAGTATTTGTATAGTGAAAAAACAATTGGTGAAAAAAATAAAATATTTGTTCATATTCTAAAAGGAAAATTATAAAAATAAAAATAGACAAAATTGGTAGGACAAAAATCAATAGAGAAATAAAAATTAAAAAAATAAAAATTTAAAATATAGGAAATCCTAATACTAAAAATTAAAAAGAAACTCCCTTATATAAGCCTTAAATTTATCAATTGGTGAAAAAGAATGGACCACACAACCCGTTTTCGAACCCTTTCCATGTTCGGCCTTCATTGACATTGCTCAGGACTCCTTCACCACATTCGGTATAATCTAATGATTGATCACATCCCATACAACTCGTCCTAGCTCAGTGCGATTATTGAAGCTTCCCTCATCCCTAAAATTCATCTCAAAGACCTCCTATCCTGCCAAATACCTTGACTTCATCTCCCATGGATGAGCAAGACACCCTTCCCCCCTTAACCTAATATGAGACAACCCATAATCCCGATTTCATAGGTTTATTAGTAAATACATTTTTTTCATTTTCTTATATCATTTCATTAAATATATATATATGAGATTTGGTTTATTTGATAAAATTATGTGTATTTATAAATTCCAAATTTTATTTAAAAAATAATAATATAGTTTTATATATTTATAACAATAATTTCCATTAAAAAAATTTCCTAACGTATTATTCCTATTACTTTCATTAATTTAGAATTATTTCTTCATATTATATTATATTTTTAATTCAAAACATTACAAAAAAAAATTTATTATAAAATTTTATTTTATTATTTCCTTTAATAATTTTTCATAATTTATTGAAACAATAAATTACAAGATATTATGAACATCAATGCAATAAATATCATGTTATATATATCAGTTTATATACAACACTTTAGCATTTATAAAAAAATAATTCAAAATCAATTCGATTTAATCATATATTTTATTTGTTTTAGTACTAATACTTATTATTTCTACCACTTTTAAAAAACAGTAATTTGAAAATTATAGTCATATTTTATTGTTTTTATTTTAAAAATAATTTATTTAATAATATTTGAATCTCATATTTAATTAAAATTTAATAATTTATCATTTATAAAAAATGACATATTTTTTTAAAATTAATACAAAACAAAAAAATTAAAAATTCCTCAAATGAAATTATTATTTTTATAAAAGACATTTTATTATTTAAATTATTATTCATTTATTAATCAATCATGAATTTATAGGATGTTAAATGCATTATCTATTTCACGAGAAATATGATATCTTCTCAAACATCAAAATAAAATATTCCTCAATAATTACATCCTCTATGGTATATATAGGTGAAGTCTCATTTTATCTATTCTATCATCTTATAAAGGTTGAAATCCCATAATTAATTCGAATAAATTTTTTATATCAAAATATGGAAAATCTGGATCTAATTAAAACTCTTAATAAATCTATTAATATTCATCCAGACTCTTTTCAAATTTCAATTAATGTACAAATATTCTATTATTTTAAAAAAATGATATTTAGATCTCAATATATATTGATTTTCTTTCATTGTTTTTGGAATAGTGTACTCATTTTCGTATCATCTGAGATGCCCAACCCATGTGCATAAGATAAACTCATTCTTATACATGCAGAAAAAATATAACATACATGAAAGGAATAATCATCATTCAATCCCTAATAGAATACCAAAAACTATTAAAATATTATGAGAAAGATAAGTCAATCTCAATGTTTTCATTTATTTAAAATACCAAATGGAAAAGAGTTTCATTCTCAATTTTTATGACCATGGAAGAATTAAATGCATCTGAGTTGGGATATGGATATGATAGACTATATCAAATTGATAATGTCATATAAAATTTTTAATATGGATGAACAATGTGCATTTTTGGAATGTCCCACATCAATTTAATGAATGGATGTGCTCATCATTATTAGAAAATTCATTTCCTTAACTGACAATATGTGAGTACCATGGTCTACTACAATCCTCCATTGGCTCTATCTCATGTCAGTAGCCTCTAATATTGTGTCGTCCGATGTAGTGGATCCTATAATACTCTGCATGATTCATATGGTATTTGCAAATTCCCCAATTTGTCCTCATGCATATCCATGTGGTATAAAACCTGTGTAGTGATTGATTCATCCACATGTGCAGTAAAGATGGATTTATGGAATTTTTTCTTAGCCATATTAATTATAAATCCCAAAAAATAGAATAATTATATAGGCAAAATTTAGGATACCAATACATTCACAAATATAAATCTCAATATCATATTAATCCTTCATTCTATATGAAATTAATTTAAATTTTCATGGGTTTAAAATAACATATTCATAAAATAATGATTTTCATGATCATCAAATCTTCATAATTTTTGGAAAAAGTGTATTAGTTCTTGAATACTACTGAAACATCTCATTGATATAAATGCCAAATTACCAATTGTAACAGTTGAGATAATGAATAGGTATTCTTCAAGTTTACTCACTTTATCTGTTCATATAATCTCCAATAAATACAAAACAATGAATGAAAATAATAAAATCCATGTTCATATGGTTCAAAAGTCTCCTCCGTCAGTTTTTTTCCGTACCCCCAAACCAATTCACCAAGTCAATATGTTGATTCTCTTCATTTAATTCTACCCTTTATTGAAAATAAATTCAATGGTTTATTTAGGGTTACTCACTTCAGCATCAATGGAAAAAATCATTTTATAATATATCTCAACTCAAGGAATGGAATCAAACATTTAAAAATGAAAATGAATTTTAGATAATCAATTATATGACTTCATTGGCTACCCAAGTGTTCATAAAAATATGGATATTTAAAAAACATCAATGTTATCAAAAAAATTCCACAATATGATATCATTAAAAATATCACTAAAACTTATTTATTTAAATGGTTATGTGAGAATGTTTTCCAGGATAGATCATTCTCATATATTAACAAACACATCAAAATAATGAAACTACATAAAATATTAACACCCATGTATTTTTAATTTCACATGATCTATTACTATCCATTGATAAGTACTCTGTCATAATCAATGAAGATGTTGTAGTGGGAAGATTATACCTCAATACTAGCATTTCCCCTGGGGTAATAGTCTCCATAAAACATTATTTAAATTGATCTTCTATAAGATATAAATTTATTTTCCTTTAATTCCCAATAAGAATGTCCGGATAAACATGAATAATACAATAAGGGGGCTTCAAATATCTTATAGGATATATTTTGACTGATAATTTCCTCTAACCCTATATTTTATTCAATTAATTAATTCTCTCCAAATGTCTTTTTGAATCATTATCATCATTTGAAACTTTTTATATGGATGTATCTTCATCAACTATAATATAATAATTTATTTGTACTCGACACATCTTCTTCATGATCTCTTCTTAGGATTGAATAATTTTCATAAAATATTTCACACCATTACTAGTCAATTTAAAATTAGTTTCCTTGTTTAAAATATTAATAATTATGATGACATTTAAGATGACATTGTCTTTTATTAAATATTCACTTTATTTTGCTTTTCCACATGATCTAGTTTATAAAATAACTAACATGAAACTACAGATTTTTGAACTTCATATTTTTATTATCATTCTATATGAGTGGAATTTCGTTCATAAATAAAATCTTATTCTTCTCACCATTGTGATATTGAGGACTAAATATACTATTTAAATTCTTAAAACATTTATATTTGTTTTATGCTGAGTGATTAGATTGTTTCTTGGTCATATATTCCCATCATGGTCAATTTGATTCCATATTATTTTCATTCCACCCCATTCATTCATTCATATTCCTACGTTGTGAAATATTGTACCAAAATGAATAATAATTATACTGAAAGGAAAAAAAAATTAATTAGTAACCGTTAAAAATTGATCTTCCTAACTGAAAATTATTTTTCTCTAATTTTATTGAAATTTTTCATCCAGTGAATGTGGATGTTTTTTCATTGAGGATATGTTTTTCCAAATTAATTATTCTCTTATATTTCTTTCAAAGTTGATTTCTCATATTTTTTTGGCCTATATGGTTTCATCCATTTATTTTAGTCATGTATGGTTATAAATAATTGATGAAAATTGAGATTCATCTAGAATAAAATCAACCATTTTTTCTGAACCCTTCTTCTCGACAACTTGAGAAGTTCACCAATAAGATCTCTTGGTTTGGTGAAGTGTTGGTCCATATTATTGAACCCAATATTTGGTGAATGGGACAAATATTATGTCTATGGTAATTCTTCAATTATCTCAAGAATTATTTCATTAAGACTAGGTACCATATTTTCATGTTTAGCATTAATTAATCAGTTTTTGTTCATTAATGAATGGAATTTCATTCATATAACTCTCTTCTATTCAAGGTGATTTTTTTCAATGAACGTGTAGTTTCATTTCTAGCTCACCTGTGTTGTTTTTAAATGGTGTTACATTATTAACATGTGTAAAATATTTATTTACATGCTCCTCCTTATCATTTATTAGTTTTATTTTATAATTATTGAGTTTCATCTTCTTCTCAAGTGTATCTACTAGAGTTTTTTTAATACCCATTATATTTTTGTACTATGTTCACCTTATACACCATTAATTTTGACATCGATATTTTTTCATTTCTCTATTACACATGAATTTTATTTCTTTGGTATTTAAAATTTTAATTCTTATTGTGAAATGATTTTTAGTTATCCCAAATGTATAAAATGAACTATGTGGACACTGTTATCCCATGGAAATTTGAACAGGGACATGATTTGAAAAGTGATATCAAAATTTTCCCAACCTTAACTATATTTGTACATAACCATGATCCTTATTATAAAACATTGTTATGATTTATTTCCTAAATATTTCCTTATTTAATCTAACTTGACTGTTAGTTATTTATTTTCACTTAGGTTTTTTATAATGGTATCATTAATAATTAATTCCTAAAGATTTTATAGTCACTATGTGTGAATATAAAATTTTATTTATTTTTTTTTTCAATTTTTATAATCATGTTCATTGGATCTAATGTAATATTTTATATGATATTTTTATTTTAGTTTATTCGAAATTTAATTTTTTAGGAAAAAACTGATCTTAGTGTCTTCATAATTTTTATTCCTAAATAACAGTTTCATTAGAAACCACTTTTACACATTATAAATTAATTAATTATTATTTATTTTTCCATCATTCATTAAATATCAGAAAACATGTTGGGCCCCTTTTTGTATGGGTTAGTTATAGAATACATCATTTCTCTTATTCTTTATTCAGTTGGATACTATTAGGGTTTTCTGGATTTTAAATAAAAAAATTATAATGAATTTTTAAATATGGTTTACTATAATGAAAATAATTTAACTTTTTTATTTTAATATAATGTATTGAAGATGGATGTATCATACTGATAATATATCCAATGAGATTCAATAGACTAAGTATTTTTTTAGATTATTCATTTAAAATTTATTTATATAGAGGTATTATAAGTTTTCAATGTTATTATTTTGTGGAATTTAATTTTTTATGTATAAAATATTCTAGTAACCATATAAAAAAGATAGATTTGAAACAAAATTTTATGTTAGGTATTAGATTATGGATAAGATATAATCATCTATCTATTCATGAATGTAATGAATGAAGTTTTAGGAAACAGTATATATTTTATTTGTTTCCATTTTTTCATCATTATGGGAAAAATAGTATTCATGTGAATTAAGACAATGATATCACCAGACGTGAAGAAATTAATTAAAATAAAAATTTTGATGGAGTGAAAAAATTAAAGGGTGATTCTAAGACTCATGTATATCCTAAATGAACATAAATGAAAAAATTGAACTTTTTACTATACTTTTATAATAGAAAAATAGTGTTTTGATTTTCTAATTATAAAAAATATTTATTCATACCTTTCCGAGAGACTTATTTTTTTATAATTCAAATATTCATTTAAATCATTATATATCATGAATGTTAATTTACTATCTTGAATTTTATAGTAATAAAATTAACGCATTCCAAAAATATTAAAATTTATTATTGGAGGAATCAATAGACATTAACTACTATAATGTATGTGATATATCATGAATGAAGTAAAATTTATATAGAATCACAACTCATTCTCAACAAAAAATTATGTTTTACATTCCAATAATTCATCGGATTCAAATTTTATTCTACTCTTTTGAAATATCTAATGATATGTGATGTCATGAAACTCATAGAATTAAATATAATAATGAGTTAGTTCATCATATAAATGGATATTAAATGTATAAATTTAATTCATGAAAACCTGATTTTTTAGATGAGGTACATAATTTAAGGTTTGGTCTCTCTTGTGATAGTTATATTCAGTTTTGTCATATGCTTACTTTCACATCACGTGTTATGTTTTTATTCATTTATTTAATATTAATATGTGGATTTGTATAAAAAATACATTCACTTTATTTCTTATAATAATATCTATACCTTTATATAATGATATTGATATTGATCATTTACCTTTTACAATACAAAAATAGTTAAAGTTTATTTGGGATGGGGGTGTTCCCACAATAGACACAAGTTAAAAAACCTAGGTTTTTGCTATCCTTTTTTGAACTATAAATGATTTCCATAACTATGAAATGATGGTTGGTTGGAGAAAAAATTTAAAATTATCATGTTTCGTTTGTATATAGAAAACAAAATATAGATTACTTAAATGTCATATTAGTTTCAGTTTCATTGGAAATCAATTATTCATACCACTGAATCATTCATATAGGATGATTCTTTAGAGGTTTGATAAAAATGATCATATAGAAGAGAAACCAAAATGTATATAAATAATTTATGTGATTACTGAACTAAAAGATCACAATATTTCATTAGGGAAAGGGATGGTGATATCAAAATGATAAAGGGTGTTTTCACAGAATCCACTTAAATTGGAAAAATAAATGTATATTTTATGAGTTGAATATTAGTCAAAAAAACAATTTAGGTTATTTTTTATACAAAAAAATTGAGAAACCTATGTGTGAAATTCACCTTTTGAATTTTCTTAATATTTAGGGGAATATCAGTGATGATTTATGATCTGGGCATGACTTGTTGTATTAGGTTTTTCAAGATGCAGTACATCCTGTCTATATTGGTGAAAATAAATGCGATGTACCTCATAATTCTTATATGATGAATCCCTTAGAGGAAAAAATATTTCCAAAAGTATTTGATAATAATATGGTTCCTAATTTTTATTCTTGAAACATATATAAAAAATTAATCATATGGGTGTTGAAATTTATATCCTTAAAACTCATGATTTTCACATCCTTTGTTATAAATTGATTAAAAAAAATTCAACATTTATAATCAAATTATTTAATGGTTCTGGTAATTCAGTTATATCATTTCTATTTATTTTTTTGATCTAATATAGTATCCTAGTAATTATTTATAGTAATGTTTTGAGAGGAACCATTTGTTATTTTTGAATGAAGGAAAACATATCTCAAAAGCTTTCACCAAGATGTATAATTTACTAGTCTAAGTCTCATGGTAAAAACATCTTGTGGGAACTAATTTATTTTGACAGATGCATCTCACTAAAATAAAAATGAACAAAATGATATGTTTGGTTTGCTATAACAATCGTCATTAAGGTTCCATTGTGATTTGTTATCTTGCTCATGATTGTATGGATTTTTATTCAATTTATCTTTCTGATATAAGGGAAATAAATAACTATAAAATGTGAAATAACAAATTAAATGTATGACAAAAATGATCCCTCATCTTCATTATTTCACCTAAAAATGTGAATTCCTTGGTTATATATGTTGGATACATTCATCGTTGAAGATTTCGATATGGAACATCACACTACCTTGTTTAATTAATGTTTGTTAAATGACTATATAAAATAATTAATTCAAATATGTATACTTCATATCATACTATATAATTTCAAAATATATTGTAATGATTTTTTATTATTTCATGAAAGGATCAGAACTAAAATATATATAGAGTTTATCATTATTTTCCTTTGATAAGGTGACATACATATTATAGATAAGAGATTGGTTCTTGATCGAAATAAATGGTATGACTATTACACTAACCAACATAAAATTTTGATATTCATTTAATTGTATTATTCATATATATTTCACGTATTGAGCTTACTTATTTACTCTATCTCTCATGAATTAATATCATTTTATTTTAGTCCAAATTATTTGTTATGTGAATTTATATCATTATAAATAAATGGTTATAAACTTTTTGAAACATATTAATAGGTGAATATGATAATGAAACATGATGGATATATTTCATATTGATAAAACATTAAGGTTAGTGAATCTGATAGTTAGAAACAATATGAAAGCATTTCATATTATAGATCTATTAATAAAATAGTGTTATTTTAAATCTATTATCATGTTTAGGTCACTGTTATTAAATGAAAATGGTTTGATTCATTTTCATGATATAGTAAATTTATTGATTACTGTGGATTTAGTGTTTTTATAATAGTCACTTCATAGATACTGATGAAATATATACTTTGGAATCAATGGAAAACTAAATTTTATATATGATAGATCATCTGAGACTTGATTATGTGATCAATATTGAATTAATCCCATGATTTTTTTTATTATGTTGGGGAAGAAATTGATACAATTGAGTCTCCTATTTTTTCCAAAATAATGTATTCGATGACTCAAATTTCCATGATTTGAGAATTCAGGTAGAACATGATGTTGTGGTGGATAATATATAGAAATTAGCATATATATAAATTGATCATTAAGTTTAACTTGATATGGGTTTCTTAAGTTGGTAATAATGTAATTATTTTAATTTGGTTTCATATTGGAATTCTATATTTTTTTAATTTTTTCTTTTTTCATTTAGTATATATATATTTATTTCAATTCAGAAAACTAGGTTTACAACTATTTTTTATTACGAGGATAATATTTTTTTATTTACACTTTATAAAACTTTTCTAAAATAAAAATCATTTAAAATATATTTTCTAACTATTTCTGAACACTTTCTCAAACAATATTTACATCAAGTTCATAAAACTATTTTAAAATGATTTTATAAAACTGAATGTCATGTTATTGTTTATTTCTTGTTTATGTCACTATGTATCCTTCATTTGACCTGACATTTTTTAACCTTTTATTAAGTCACATAACCTCTTATTTCATATTTTTATTACAAATTAGTTACAAATTATTAATTAAATTTATATTATCTTTTAACATTTTTTAAATGACAAACATTAAAGAGGTATGATGGAGGAAGATATCTGATAACAATAACCACATAAGAGAGATAGAAATTCATCTTCTCGAGATCATTATGAGTATTCTATTCCAAATATATTAATCAATAAAATATAATTTCAGTTCCTTAATTGTTTTTTAATTTTAATTAGGAACCAAGATTTAGGAGGTAGTTTTTTCACCATCCCTCCTAGTGGTGGTGGTGATCATCCTGATGAGTCGATGAGGTGGTACTTTAGATACTTACACAACTCATCATAGCCTATAAACCCTTATCCCATCAACATATATAACATCTATCATAATTTATAATCCCATTTTTATTAGATAAACCCAACATATTTATACAACCTATATTATGTGCACAATTTACATTTTATCACCCAGATATTTTATTTCCATATTTAACGATTCCTCCCACACCCCATAAATATTACTCTTTTCGACAAACATCAATGACTGCATCTTATACTTCTACTTCATACTCTATGTGGTTTTAAATAAATGCCCCACAAATTATTCAATGAGAAATTTTTCTCTTCATTAGCTAAAAGTTGACCCCACTAGTATTGTGTAGCTCAATAATCATTCATAACCTAGGGATCCTATAGTGCCCATTAATCTGCATTGCTCAGGTATATGTATAATGTAAATATTTTAAACTATAATTTATTTTCATTATAAAATGTATTGAAATAATATTGTTAATTTATTTCAATATTTCTCTATCTTTCACTATAAGGTGGCATTGACATAAAATCTGGAATGAAATGTGGAACCACCATCCAAAAACTAGTTGTTGTGTACAACTAGGACAATTAAATGATTAGAAAAATAGAAATTAAGGTAGGAGTCTTATGGATATTAGATCCAACTACTATGACATTATTCTCTTTACACCACTCTCATGGAGTCCCATTGTAAATTTTTTAAAGGAATATTCATGGGATTATGTTTGGGTAAAAAAATTCATTAGATTAAATAATATATTATTAGTTTATTTATATTAATTAATATTTTGGTAGTATATTCATTATAATTTTCCTAACAGTGAATCAAGGATGACTACCTGAAAAATGGAATTAACTTAGCGATGGATATAATATAAGAATGATTCATATAATCATATGGTTTCTAGAGTTGGAATAAATTTAGAGGCCATATCTAACATGAGTGAGTGTCAAAAAATACATTATTGCTCAATCATTTCTATTTAGAATATTACTTATTTAAAAAATATAAATACAATTTATGTATTTGAATGAGAATTATGATAATTTTCATTAATAATATATTTTTTATTAGTGAAAATTATTTTTTATGAAGATTCAAAATAAAAAACAAAAATTGAGATGCTACGATGTACCTCCACACATTGGGATGAATGATAATGCCAGAACATGAAGGATGCATGTATTTTCTTTAAATAGTTGTGTTTAATTAGGTATAAATTCTAAAAAAGAAATGTTCTTTTCATATTATGATTTAGTAAAGTAATTAAGGTGTAACAATTTCATATTTATTCTTTATTTAGTATTTTAGTTATTTTAATTTAGTTGAAATAGAAATAAATCTATCTTGAGCATATCCCAAGATTAATACATCTTGTCTAAGGTATGATGCATTATTTGTCTTCTTATCCCATTTTCAATTAATATATATCATTTCCATGGTAGACACGGACTCCTCAATATTTTTAAAATAATTTATACATAGCATGATGAGAGATCATAAAAATTTAACATTATTTTTAATGGAATAATTTTTTTCTCAAAAATTAGAATAAATCATTAATGTAAAAGATAATGGAATATATATTTTATCAATAAATATAAATGAATCAAGAAATAATTATTTGAAACCATATAATAAATTTAATTAATAATAATTCATGACTAATTAACACATTGGAGGGAACAATTCTTGACAACTGCCTATGAATGTTCAAATCATCGGTATATAAAGGTAGAAAATGAGGGATGGATTGATCTGAAACAAAGGGAAATTTTCTGTGATTTAATTTATAATTGAATAAAAGTAAATATCACTAATAGGTCCGTGAGACTAAAATGGTATTTGATAAAAAATTTAAGGATATTTTAATGATATGTGACCCATAAATAGGGGATGAATCAGTGGTGTATGTCCAATTAATTATTTCACCAACTTTTAACTATGTTACTCTCATTGTTGATAGGTTTTTGGATTTCAACTCACCCTATTGTGATAAAAATGCATTAAAATAAAAAATAACATAAAAATAAATTTTAAAGGGCCATATGATTCAAAAATACATATGCATTCTTCAAATATATATTTCTCTACATTTGATTTTTGTTACTCCTTTTTTACTAGTCCTCTACTACCAATGAAATCTATTGAAAATAATAATAATTTCTAATCAATGTAAAATAAATATAAATGTAAAATGTAGATTTTAATATTTTATTCAAAGTTAAATTAATATAATAAAATCATATCAATTTAACTCACTTTGTCAAAAAAATAACACCGTATATTACTTTGAGAAATCTACTAGATATATTTACCACTAGTTCGTATAAATTGTATTTACATGCTTTGATGAAAACCATGGATTAAAACAAAAATATATTTTTCTCCATGTGATGGGTTTTATTTACCTATTATCATCTAAATTTTATTAGTTCAGCACACTATGATATATATCATACCATGTCTATAAAAATTGTTTTTATTATTTCCATATATTTTTTATCAATACCTTTTATCCACTTACAACAGTAATTTTTATCTATTCCACATCTTATTTTTTATTAAATCATTTTATTAGGAATATAATCATGTTTGAAACATTACATGTATTAATTTTTGAAACATCCATTATCAAATTCATCATGTCAATTCATGAAATCTATATAGTGTTGGATTATTTCACACTTTGTTAATTTTCCTCCCAAAATAGTTCCATTTCATAATGTATCTCCATGTAATTTCACCAAGACACCATATTATTTTTCTTTATGGATGATTATTAAATTCATTTACTGTCATGTTCATAAATATTTTCATTTTTTTCATTTATAAAACACATTACACAATCCATTCTTTATCATGGTATTACTAAATTTTATTATTCACTACATTCATATAAAACCTCATTTATTTTAATCATGTGCAGGAAAAATCAATTTTTTTTGCAAAATTTAAATAAAATAAACCAGATAGGTTCTTTTAGGTTGCTATAAGATAAAATCATAATAGATATATGTTACATAATAACAATTATTGTAATATTTATCAAAAGAAGAAAACATATTCAAATTATTTTTCATGTTTGATGCCATCACACCATTATATAGGATTATGTGATTAAGTAATATCTACTTCTTATTGAGTATGATTTCTTTAGTTAAATAGACAGTCCATACCCAAAATTATTGAGTTGTAGTATTCCCTTTGATCTTCATACTCTATAATAATTATCTTGAAATAAAATATAAATAATCATTTTTTAAACCAGACACATGATAAGATCAAACATGAAACCTAATTTATAGATAAAAAACTCATTGATCATCTATATTCATGTCATATATTACACTATAATATCTTTTTTATGATTCCATATGTTATTTCAACAGATAATTTCCTTGATTCATTTTTTCCTATTTTTCATTATATCATATATCTAACTTGGAATTAGAAATAAACCTCACAAAAAATCTAACAATAATTTATATACATCATTTTATCATTTATCATTATATTTATTTCATCATAATTAAGTCGTTTATTTCATTTTAATATCTTTATTTATCCTTTATTGATATCTTCGATATCATCATTGATATAAACAAAAAATACCATATATAATTCATGGGATCATTTTGTAAAATTGATCCACAGGATCCAAAACAAACATGTACACTAGACACCTCCACAGAATGTAAATCTGAATACAGCTCCTACTAAATTCACCATAACCCAATATCAAGAACCCATGTCTCAAAAATAATATATCAAATTGTACACACCGTGATATTTTATGAAAAATATATCTAGAACACCTCATGATTACACTTCATCAAATATATGGCATAACCAACATCACCATTAGATAAAATCAACAATATTATTCCTTTTGATATATATATATATATATATTTATAAATAAAATTGAACATTTATTTTCGAAAACTGATGAGCCATAATAAATGAAAAACATCAGTGAATTTTTATTTGTTCATTTTACTATGATTTCCTATAATATTTCATATTTTGGGATAACATATTACATTTCGGTGAAATTTAATTCAATTGGTTTGGAAATTATCAATTAAATATTGGTTATAATGAGATTATTTTATACAATAACATTATACTATTGAATAACTTTTTTCTGTTTTTTTGGATAGGATGGTATTAATCTTTTAAAGACGACTTCCTTGAGCATAATTGTTTAGATTGGTCAGAGTGAAGAAATATGAATGATCAATAAATTAATAGTATAAAGAATATATTGGATGATTTAAATTATTTATTTTCAATTAAAATAAAATCTTTTTTACTAAATAGTTAATTTATAATGGAAATAATGTCATTTGGAGGATCCTAATGCGCATGAATATGACAAAATTAGGCCACAAGATTATTTTCACTATAGATTGGAAGATAAGAACCATGGGAGAGTATGTCATGTTCCTGGGAAATATTTTCCCCAGTAGATGTTGTCCCACATTAGGTACTAGTTTTAATAGTACCAAGTTAGAAACAACTTATAAAAATACAAAAAAATCTTCATACAGAGGTAAGAGAGGCGAAAAAATAGACATTTTAGAGGATGGATAATGTAAAACAATTATAAATTTAAAATTGTTATGGAATCATGTTCCCAATAACTTTCCAAAGAAACCAATATAGTTTTTGATATAGTAATTTCAATGATGAATTTGTTTTTTTATGAACTGTTCAATGGTGATGAGGTTTGTAGTGATTATCTGGATGATAAATTTCCTTATGATGAAACCAGTTGTGATGGCATCAGTGATAATGGATATTACAAAGGAGATAGTGAGGATTATGATTATGATGATGGATATGATGGTGATAATAGTTGTTTTTTTAATTTGGTGTCATTTTTCATGAGATATATTGATTATTTAAATTTTTTACATTTATTTATGAATCATGACCTTTGATTATTTGATATTAATTCATATACATGTTATTATTAATGTGTGTTGTCACTGGATAAATGTATTAATTAATTTATTGATTTTTATATATTTGGTGGTAGTTGTTTTGTGGGGTGTGGATGCAGTTTTTTGGATTTCATCAACTTAAGGTCCATAATGTGGGTTTATCCAACTACCTAGGTGATGAAACTCTATATGAATGGTTTACTATAATGTTGGTATATGCATATAGAAATAGTTTATATTACCATTTTTTAGCTACAAAATTATTTCTATATAATATATCAATTTTTATAGACCATTGGTATAGGGAATATATCTAATAGTTACTTTTATATTTACCATCATTTCATCCATTCATTTATGAATGAAATAGTAAATCATGTGCATGTGCTGATTAATGCCTCCATGAATGATGAGTATTATATATCATAACCTCCTAACATAGATGGATTTAAAATTTGATTGATTAAAAAATATTAAGTGTTAATATTTTTATAATATTGAAAAGATAAATTTACCAATACCATTACACCATCTATTAATTGAAAAATGGATTTTTCAATCATGTGTACGTGCAGACTACCGCATATAAAAATGACAAAAAAAATTCTCGATAACCATCCATCATTAATATACCAACGAATGGATTTGAGGGATATATATGATATTTTTTCAATATCAATCATTTTTTAAATTTTATATTAACAATAAGCGATGGATGTTTCTTAGTAATTCGACCGTTAAGATACTGTTTTTGGGTGGATTATTATCTACTTGAGAGACATTGTTATGTTTATATAATGAATGATTGAGGAAATTAATATAATATTAATTATAGGTAATAATAGAATATTAGTATTTTTTAAAAATTATGAATTTATAATATTTATATCTAAACATGTAAATAACATATCATATCATCTCATAAAAAATTATCGATACAAGTTTTCTATTTAGTTTAACCTTTATGAGTCATAATTAAAACACTCATTTAATAGAAATAGAATATTTTAATAATCATCGGAAATAATACTACATATAAATTCATATTCGAGTAATGATGGAATAAGCATTAAATGTAATGGATCAATATTAACATTACAAAGAATGTTGGAAAAATTAAAATAAATAACATATGAAGATAAATGTAAACTATAATAAACCACTATATTTGTAGTAAATAATTATAAATGAAGTATTTAAAAGTGTTATATTGATAAATGAGGCTTGATAATTTATTATTAATATATTTATGCTCATTTTATTAGATGCTATACTTTTCTCAACATAGTCATCATACAATATAATGGATTTTTTGTTTTAAACTCTCATCTTTGAGACATGTTATTCATAATTCAATAATTTAATTTTATATAGAGATAATGGAACCCCTAATCTCTTTTTTCATCAAAGATATATTAATCAAGGTATTTTATGTTTTTTTTCTTCATATATACCATTTGAGGGTTTTTGTTAAAATGTTCCTCATGTCATTTTTGTCTTCCCAACTCAAGACCTCTTTTCTAGGATTTGTGAAATCTCTTTCTGATTTTTATATTTCAACTATATTTTCCAAAAAATATCATTTCAAATAGTATATTTGTTTTCACGTAGATATATTACTTATATTTATTTGTATACTCCCATTTGATGAAACTCTTCCCAAAAAGTCATTACATTTATTTGAATAAGACTTATACTCTAATGTGGACATATTTCTTCCACATCTATGTTTTACCTATAAAAATTATTTTCTATATTATTGTGAGTTTCCTTCATACTTCTCTTAACATATTATCAATGAACACTTTTTCATTATTTTTATGATATGTGTTTCTCTAAATGGTATTAATACACTTTTATCATTATTCAAATGATTCATTTTTGAGAATGTTTTATTTTAAAGAAATGTTTTAAAATATTCCAAAATGAATTCTTTAAAAATTATTTTAAATTGGGATCATTCAAATTTTTTGAAATTCATAAAATATATTAATGAGAATATCTTAAATATTATTTATGTATCATTGTTGAAAAAAATATCTTTTACAAATTTTTCATGAATTTATCATTCCATAACACTTATTATTTTATAATGGAAATCCTATATACTTATTCAAATTTTAAAATGAAAATGGAAATTACAATTCTCAAAAAATATTAATACCATCCATTTAATTTTGTTATGGAGGTGAAAATATATTACTTCTAAATAATTATTCATATTCTTCTAATATTATTCTCTATCAATATCATATTCTTGAAAAAGTGTATTCCTAAAATGATACTCTCAACAATATTTTTTTGGATGGATTATAGAATTTTCTTTTAAATCTAAAATATAATATTTCACTAATTGTTTTCCTTCATAATCTTCCACTTTTATTTTCATGATTTACACACAATTATCTTCAACTGTGGATACACTATGCTCTATTACATGATTTAATGGTGTTCACCTAGCTGCCAAATATATATATTTATTTGTTTAACTATTGTAGAAACTAATTATTCATTTACCATATTGTCTAAATACCATATACACAATCAAAACATTGCATGGTATTTACCTTTAATGATTCTTATTATAATTGGATAACCTTTCATTTCCCATGAGTTAATCCTACAAAGTTTGTTGATGAAATCATGATATATTCATTAAGAAACCACTTTAAAAAGAAAGATATTCCATTTTATCTAAATGGGATATTATGATATATTCATTAAAACCCCATGGAACACTTATTTAGGATTTTTATTATGTTATGTCTCATCCATGAATTAGATATCAGTCAAATGAATTTCTTAATGTCTTTATCTCATAAGATATCATGGTGTATGGGCCATTACCCATTCTGACTATGGTATTGGGAAATTATCCAATCCAACTATGTTATGTTAATATTGTATTCATCCTTGATATATGCCTATGATTTCATGTTTATGTTGTCTCCACATTCCTATAATTATATAAACATATATTATTACCATATCTAATCCATCTATAACTACATCAACTATTTATTCAATGTTATCTCTCTTACAAACATCCCTAATATGATATCACATTATGCCTGACATATCTCATGCTATAAATTATTATTATGTTTAAAATTACTTAACAAATGAGCTCACCCCTTTCTTGTGTTTACAATTCCCTAGCTTATGAAATAATTAATTATGTATTCTATGTTTGGATGAGTATCAAATGTGGATAATTTATGCATGGTATTAAATACAAATTATGGACTTATTATATTATTATATAGTGGAGAAAGGGTTTATATTTTATGACAAGACATGAGATTTATGAGTTATTGATTTGTTAAATTCTCTAAAAATAATAATCTAAAAGGACCTTGGGTTCTAAATGATTGAATGATATTGTAATATAATATGTTTATTAAATCTATTTCTATATGTTATGTGTTTTATTCACTAGGTCTAAGATCTCATGTCTGGGGTGGGGGGGTACATTTGGTATCAAAGGGGTGTTTAGATAAATTTTGTGTTTATGATGTTATTGGTTGACTATGATGTCATATTTAAGAAAGAAATCAAGGGTGTATGAGTTAAAGATGATAATTACAGGGGCAAATTCTTATCATAAATTTATATTATATCTATTCAAATAAATATTCAATACATTACACAAACACACATCTAAGGACCATAATAGTTTAGCGGACTTATACAATTGGATGACAATTTTCAAAATTCATGAAATATATTCAATGTATCCCATAATGATCCTCCCCTTTAATAATATAACTTAAAAACCATTCATTATAACCCATGGAAAGAAAACAAAAAAACGGAGAGATTATAAGCTATGTTATGGTAAATAAAAGAAATATGTAATCATAAAATTATAATAGGTATATGATAAAATGAAAACTATATTAAAAGACTATACAAAACATATTGAAGAGCATAATATTGAGTCCTAGTATAATTATTGATATTTCATAAGACCTAAATCATAAGGAAATATATAATCTTGATCCATGAAAGAATAATAATGGAATAAGACATATATATGGAATAAAATTCCTCTTAACGTTTTTAACATATATAAATAGATATGTGTACACTCTTCATGTTATGGAAAATAAATCACACCCTCTTATAAACTTATGGATAGAAAACATGCTCCAGACATAGAATTTTTGAATTTTAATGTTTGTCCATGAATATAATTATAGACAATAATAAATGTTAAACACATCAAATTGTGAACATGTAATCATTTTCGTGCATATAATTATGAAAATTAAATCATTTTGATCCCTAAAATCTTGAAATTTTAATATAAATTACATATAATATATTTAATCATGAGTTATACAACACTAAAGAATACACTTGTGGGAGTTATAGGTCCTAAAAAATTCATAATTAAAACCACAATTATTTTTTCCACAATAAATATATAACTCATCATATCAAAACTATTAAATTAATTGGGTTTCTTAAAAAAATAATCATATAGTATCGTATGGAAAAGATACATGTTTCATTTTCATTTCATCATCTCAAAAAATCATAACTCATGTAAAAAAGAATCATTTTTCATAATAATTTTATCATGGTATAACTCATGGATGAGAAATAGGTTTCATAAAAATATTTTTACAATAAAACATTCAAATAAAGAATAAAAACTGTATCCTTGGATCATATCCTAGTAAATTATAGATAAAATATATTTATGTAATCATATATAGAAAATAATTTTTAAAGATCATATAGAATAACTAATTTGGAATATATCCTTTTCAATTTAACGAAAAAAATATTAACCTTAATTTTTTAAAAATAAAATTTTTTTTGAAAATAAATTTGAAAAAATATAATGTAATCTTCAAATAAAATAATTGTCATGAAAATGGTAAATATAATTCCTTCCATACATATAAAAAAATATTCCTATCACATTTTTGGTAAAATCCAAACGGTCATTGTTTATAAAACAACTTGTAGTTTACATTTGAATTTTTTTTACAAAAAACACTAAAATGGGTAAAAAAATAAATAAAATTAGAATCTAGGTAATAATTTTTGTGTAACCACTTTCATAAAACATGTTTTCTAGGATAATGTATTTAGGAAAGGAGAGATAAATAATGTCAGGTGATATTATAAAAATTTTATAAAGTATTTTATGTACCAAATAAGAGAAAAAATGTACTATTACATTAATATTTAATTAGTAAAATTATTTGACAAAATTTTGTGAGTTTCTTGTGAGAAGGATAATAATATATTGTCATTGGAAACCTAAAAACAAACAATATCAAGAAATAATTAGATGGGAACATAAAATCAATACAACTTGGATAGGATTGAATCAAATTTCCCATGAAAGAAAAACATAAATGGAACATAAATATAATTAGTATAAATAATTTCATGAAATTATATTTTAATGGGTACATATTGACACATTGTGAATATATATATGTGCATATCATAATGTACATATTACAAAAGGAAAATTGGGAGAAAACTAACTTATAACATTAGTAATCTTTTGAATAATAAGCCTAATAAATCATAACATCGAATGAAACATTAAATATAGTGAAAAGTAAAATAGTCATGATATAAAAAGTAAAATATGATGTACATACACCTACAAAGAGTTATTAGTGGTGAATTTTCATGTGTCTCTCACAAATAAAAGAGAGATTAGAATTCCCTTACCACATTGATGACATTGAAACTAAAAAACCAATGAACTGGTGATCCTAAAACCAATTTATAAATAAATATAATTTTTAGTGTATTAATAATAAAATAAATTCATAGGAATTATGTTCTCCCCATTGAAGAAGCATATAGTGAATATGGCATTTGTCTCACAAAAAATAAAAGTTAAATGTAAATCCCTTTATATAAGTCTAGAATTCCTTAGTACATATTCAAAACATATATATAATAAATATAAGTTTATTATAAATTTATTAAATATAATTAATTACACGTATAATAGAAAATATGATTTAATTATGTCCATAAAATTCCAATTTATTAACAATTCCTTGTTAATTTCATATTTTGGTTGATAACTGGTTTATTTTTTAAATATGTTTTTATTTTTTATTTTTGGTTAAGCTACATTGATCAAGGTTTCATAATATCCATACCAATAATATGGAAATAAATATCTTATTTATAAATAAATTTCAATTTTAATAACATTCTTGAATGAAGGATTTGATAAAGGATGTATAGTGAAATCTTGGTGACTATAGGTTGTACGTACATATGAGTAATGATTCCATTTTTCAAAAATCAATATGAAAATGAGGTATGTAATATATTAAATTCTTATATTAATTATAATATCATAATAGTTATATAATATTTCATTAAATATACTAATACATATCATCCATGTTGTGTGGTGATCAAAATAGAGTCACATTACTTCTTGAAGATAGTAAACCACATGTACATGAACAACATTATCATCCTTCAATGAGTGAAAAGGTAACAACAAAAAAGATAAATTATCATTTTATAATTATAAATATGTCATAAATATCATAATTATGTCATGTATATCACATATTGTTATCTTCATTATTTTCCATGTGAATCGTTGTTTGATAATGATCACAATGTTTCGAGAGGATATAATGTAGCATACACCCGAGCGATATTATCGTATCTCCAAAGGAATGGAAATAAAAAATGTATATGTTATATAATTAATCCATATATAATATTATTATATACACTTAATATATATATATATATACTTTATAACCATCATAAGACCAACATCAGATATGTGGTCATGGAAAAACGAATGACATAAGTTCGTGATGCCATAGTCCGCCATAAATATAAAATATGATTTAAAAATGATTGAGGTGGATATGTTTTTAAGTAATGAAAATAACATAAAAATGTATAATAATTTTTTATATATTATGTTTATTATATTATAATAGTATAATAATAACTGAAGGAGGTGGAGTAAGAATGAAAAAAAATTCTCATTGATGAACATTACCTCTTCATCGGGTATCCTCTTTAGGATTGCATAAAAATAATTCATAGATTTGAATAATGTAAAAAATAAGTCTTATATGATGAGGGGAGGAATTATTGGAAGTTATTTTGGGAGTTATTTTCTGAAAAAAGGGTTTTAAGGTGTGATGATGAAAGGATAATCGTTTTCTTTGTATAAGTGAGGAAAGTATAACATGTGTATTATTTTTTCAAATCAATGAATCCACCCACATTTTTTCATGTAAAATATAAAAAAAATGAGTTATGCTCAAAAATATAATTTATATGGTCTAAATAATTCCATTCACAAGTTATTTTTACTTTTTTGGGAAATTTTCTAGGCTTATCTTTTTAGTTTTACACCTAGGTAACTCCATTTTAATCTTAACCAAAAAAATAATTTTTTGATTTTTTATTATTCATATTGATGTAAAATTAAGTTAAAATTATTAGGTAATATAAATTATTAATATTCAAAATATGGAATAAATTTTTTCAAATTCTATTCATGTAAATTTTATAGGATAAATTAAAATTAACCTAGTTGATGTGATAAGAAAACAAGATTTTGAAAAGAGAATGTTCAAAGGATTATAATGTTTTTATATCAAAATTAAATATAAAATTTATCCACTAACATAATATTGTTTAATTAATTTATATTTGAAAAAAATTTACATAAAAAGTAAATATATAATTTAAAATTATAAATTATTTAATTTAAAAATAGTTTTCCATTAAAATTCTGTATTTTTTAATATTCATAAAAAATGAAACATTTTAGAAAAAAACAAAAAATAACACTGAGAAAATTTTGAAAATTTTATTTCAAAAATGATATTTATTTTGGGAACATAATTTGTCAAATGGTAAGCATTTATTTTTACAATAAGTGCAGCAAAATAGGCGACATGACTATTCTTTTAGAAAATTTTAGTTTTATGTGAAAATTTGGATTTATTCATATATATTTTCGGGAAAACACAAAATAAGAATTTTAAATAGTTTATTTAATATATAAAATATATATATTTAGTTAAATTCATTCACAAAAATGGTTCAATTAATTTATTTATGTGGACCACATTTTTAAAAAAAATTAGTACCACCAAAAAGCCTTTCCTTTATTTTCATTTTTAAATTAATGGATGCCAAACAATTATTTTTATATACATGTATAAAACAGATTTCTATAATTTAGCTAATTTTATTAATTACTACCTTTCAATATTCATGATAATACATTAATTTTAAATAATAATATTATAATTATAAGTTACATTTCGATTAAACACAATGTTTTGTTTAATGTTTGATAAGATTAGTGTTACGTGTAATGGAAGTTTAAACAAGTGTAACATGAAATGAAAAATAATAAAGATATTATATGTATTTAAAAAATTCACAATATATCAAGGTGTTACATTATTCCTTCCTTGAAATAAAATTTTTCATTGAAATTTAACTCGATCTTCTATGGTATAAAATTTTAAAATTGATTCATAGAAATACACTTCATACCAATGAATAATAATTCATCCCTTTAAGAATGAATGTTAGAAACATAATGATTAACTAATGCAAATCATATCTATGTTAACACATGTGTGAAAAAGTGGATTCAAATATTTGGATGTCATTAAAACTCATAAATAATTATAGTTAGTGATATAGATAAAGGATCTTAAGAAATTCGGTGATCTAGAGAAGGTTAATGATCACCAAACCATAACCCAACTAGGCATGAAAATGGTCATTGATATCATCATAAATGAAGGAAACATGGAATTTTTTTATTGCATGATATATTTTCTATATTTGATGATTTGTAATAGGAGGATATGTCTACTTAATTTCATTCCATTACAAATTCATAATAGAACCCTTTTTTTCATGATTAACTTCAACATCAACTGTTAATCCAGGAAATAATTATGATTTTGTTTTCACTGAAGTACTAAATGATATTAATATTCATAAATAAAATGATGTTTTATTATATATATCTTTATTCATAGTCACACTAAACATGTTTTCATATTTTATCACCTATTCATTAATCTTCATATAGTGTAATAATATTATAATATCTAAAACCTCATCTGATGTTCATCTTAAATAAATTCATAAATCCATGACCTTATAACCCTTAAAAATTTAATTATTTATAAATATTTTCATAAAATTTCTCTAAATTTATAATAAAATAAATCCCTCGCATATCATGAGGTAGCTCTGGTTTATTATATATAAATAATATGAATACCATCATCATTTATTCTATTAAAACATGATATAAATCTTTATTTCCATAACAAAATATTCAAAACATACAGTCTTTTATCTTCATTGTATAAAAAATATGATATATGATATAATCCTTTAATAAAAAGAAAATTTAAACTTCGTGAATGATATTATATACTACATGGTGAAAAAATAAATTTTTTATCTAAGGGCAACAATACGATCTAATTTTTATTATCCATGTCAGTTATATCTTAATCCAAGATAAGAAATAAAAATCTAACATTATGAACATATTTGTAAGAACCCAGACCTTCTTTCAGGTACTTTTTTCATTTTTCTGGATATTTTTGGAAAAGAGGATTTTGGAAAAAAAATTTAAGTAGACATCATGTACTTTATGAGTACATGCTATGTACTCTGTTGTCGCTTGAGGCCGTGTGCTAGATGTGTCATGGCCACACAAATGGCCATGTAGGGGTGATGTGTAGGTCGCCTAAAGTAGAGTATGGAAAAGCCTAGTACATTCCATGTACTCCAAAAGTACATGTCGTGTACTTTCTTTGTTTTCATTAAACGGACCAGGGTCACGTCTTAACCCAGAAACGTCTTCTTCTCCAACTTCTTTGACCAAGAGCATCTTGTACGGACTCATATCTTCTCTGAGCCCCCGATCCTCCATGTGTTCTCCGAATCAAACACCGTCAATTGTGTTACAACAGCAGCAGCAAGATCTTCCTTCTCCAAGAGCTTCGTTTTCTAATTCCTCCTTTTTCTCATGGTATCTTAGGTTTATGATTTTATGAGTTTTAAAAGATCTACGACGTTCTAAGGAGATTCGAGCCTTGTGGATCATGTATATTGATCTCCTAGAATCAAGGTAGGTGGTTTGTGCCTTTCTGTAGAAATTCTTTTGGGTATTTTTTAAAAATTCCACCAATAAACTCGAATGGGGTATTTTTTGTTTTCTATTTTTTTCCATTGTCATTTCCTACCTTCCATATATGCCTATGTAGAGGACATTTCTTTTGAATAGGGTAATGTACTATGCTTTGGATGTTTTTCCCTTGCATGTTTTCCTATTATGACTACTTGGTCTTGTTTTTCATATTAGGCTATTTCCAGTTCTATGCCTAGTTTGTATGGTGGTGTGACTGTTGTTCTTCCAAGCTGAGATACTGTAGAATGCTAGCCAAGTAGTTCTTGACGATACATTGGCCATTACACAATGCGATACTTGCTGACTTTACACAGGGCTGTGTGAACCTATTGTAGTAGACCATAGGGAGAATGGACATAAGGGCTTCTCCAGAGTGTCGTTAATTTTCATTGTGAGACCATAGGGGTAATTTTTGTTTTTTCGCTTCCTCATAGTGTTTGTATTTCCTCGACGCAGGCCACATGGGGAAAGAGACATTGAGTGCTTCCCCAGAGCGCCTTTAGTACGATACAAGACTATATGGGGAATTGACGGTGAGTGATTCCTTATAGAGTCTATTCTTTCTGTAGCTGAACCAAAGGGGTGAGACTTTGTGTCCAACCTAGAGGGTTTCTATAACTTGTAGGTTAAACCATAGGAGTTGGGCTGTGAGAACTACCTGGAGGTTACCTATTTGTCCTTATTGCTTCAGTGGATGCTTTCTTGTTTGTAAATTATGTGCTAGAACTGTGGATTGTTTACTGCTGTGTATTATCTTGTTTACTACATACTATTTACTTCTTACTGTACATTGCCTTCCATATACTCACTGACTATTAGGCACAGATCATTGGGTGGTTTCCTACTGGGACATTGTCTCACACCCTATTTGGGTCATGCTTCTACAACCAAACAGATTATACTTTTGCAGGTATATATAAGGTCAAGCACCATTCTACATTAGGTTCCTGATTGCACTGGAGCTGGAGAGCATGAGACCAAGCAGAACCTTACAATGATGAGGAGTTTCTCATGTGATTTTTTTTTACTTTGGTTTAGTAATGTATTCATCATTGTGAATTGTTTGGCTATTTTCCTAGACATATATGTATGATGCATCATTTACATATATTTCTGCTCCAGTTGTTTATTTATCAGTCTTCTACTGTTATTGTTGTTGGATATTTACTGCTTCCACTATTATATGTGTTGTTACTTCCGCTGTGTACTCTGCCAATGAGGGCATAGTTTCTCCACTATCACACCCAATGCCCTCACTGCTAGTCAGCAGTCTCTTGCATTCGAGGAAATGTGCATGAGGCCATTTGACCAATCGGGTACAGGGCGGCTCTGGGTGGCTTCCGGAACCGGGACGTTACAAAGTTGTATCAGATAAAAAGGTTATTTTCTCTTGAATTACTGTTTGGAGCCTTTAGGATGGGATAGGATGGAATATGTACTTGGTAATAAGCTGTTCCCAGGAGTATCTAACATGTGTACAGGGAAAATCCATACTACCTTGTTTAATGTAATTTTACTAGTTTGAAATTTTACAGTTGATTTGATTTCACCGTTGGGTGATTCACATGTTTTGTGCTATTTCCGTTGTTGTTATTGCGGTTCTATTTCTATTACAACCTAATGAGATGAGGTCATACCATCTCATTCATCATATAGGAACTTGTTAGAAATCAAATTCCATGCATTCTTTCCATGCCATATAGGATGAATTAGTGATTGAATGTTGTTGTGATAGATGTTGTCTACATTATGCATGCTTTTGAGATAGATGATTTGATAGAATCCCTGCTGCTTGATAGGAAATTTGTTTGTATAGTGCCCTTTTAGATGGACACCAAACTTTGGTTCTTAGGCTGTTATGCGCCCTCATGGACCTGAATTTCAAGGATCATTGTTTTTTTCCTTTTTATAAAATGTATAAGATGCCAATATTTGATTCGCGGGGAGTCTGGTCCCTCAAGGATTGGAATTTGGCACCATAACGCAGGTTTTCTATATTTTATGGGCTCCATAGCAGTTTCTAAGGCTAATTTCTAGAAAAACCAAGAATACACGGCATGTACTTTATGAATACACATCGTGCAGTCTATAGTCGTGTCACTAACTGTCTGAGTAGGGACACAGGGTTGTGAGAAATCCTATAGGAACACATAGTGTACTAGTTTATCACGCCATGTAGTATGAAATAGATTCCCCGGAAGTGTCATGAATAGCATGGGTCTGGTTATCTTTTTGCATACATGTCGTGTCTGAATCTTTCACACCGTGTAGTCTAATCTAGGTACCCGGCCGTGTCACAAACAAAATGGGTCGGTGTTACCCTTTATCGTTCACATCGTGTCCATCTAGAACACGTCTTGTAGTGTCAGCCATGTGTCAGCCCGTGTCACTTACAACATGGACAAGGTAAGGCATGTCTAGTATATGTCGTGTCTTCCTTGAATACGTCGTGTATTGTTGTATTAGAGGAGCCATGTGGCTTAACCATTTAAAAGGACTCGTGCATGGAAGAGGATTCAAGTACACGTTGTGTGTTAGGAAAACACGCCGTGTATTTTGGGTGTCACATGACCAGTTTAGATATAAGTACTTGCCCATGGGAATAAATTAAGGGAACACGCCATTTAGGGAAAGAACACGCCATGTAGTCATGTTTTTAAAATATTGAATTCCTTATTTTCCCTATTCCTTCTCATGCCATCAGTTTTTCAGTCCCTGTTAATCCTGAATCTAATGTGTTCTTTTGACCTTTCAGAGCTATGGAACCAAGACGTCCTATGGTTGACCGTCAGTTGCAGGGCAGTGATCGGAAACCAGATATTGATGATCATGGACCTCATATAGATACCCCTGTTGTGCCAGCCTTGGAACTGTTAGTTATACCAGTTGTAGCCACCGATGCACATTTTAGGGAAGACTTTCTATGGATAATGCAGACCTTCCAGGGAGTACCGCCTCCTACATCAACTTTAACAGACTTGACGCGGGTTTTCCAGCAGTAGTATCCACCCACCTTTTTAGGAAAAGGTGGACCTGAGGCCGCAGAGGCATGGCTAGAAGCCATGATGACGATCATTGAGAATCTGGATACACCTCTAGAAAGTCGGGTCAAGCTCGCTACATATATTCTACGAGACTCCGCCAAGAGGTGGTGGGGCATGATCTCACCAGTGGGTCATCAACATGTTATGGCATGGGATGAGTTTTAGAGCGTCTTTTATGACTACATCTATCCAGAGACCCTGAGGGCCGACCGAGCCTGGGAGTTCATGATCCTGGAGCAGGGTACTCATTCTTTCATGGAGTATTCCCCTAGTTTCACAGAGCTTCGTCATTTCACACCCTGCCAGAGTGCAGATGGGTTTTTCTTGGAAAGTAAGTTTGAGTATGGTCTCATACGCGAGATTCGCTCACCGGTGAAAATATTTAGGTTGACTTCCATTGATTCCATCGTCAACCAAGCACTGATTACAGAGTGCAATCTGAGAGATTTTGGAGTTCTGAGCCAGTGTAGTTCCGCTTCCAGACTTAGTGCTTCAGCAGTTGATAGCAGGAAGCACTGTAGGGTGTCTACGCGCGGTGATCTGAGGCGGCGAGACATGTATTCAGGTATCTCGGTGGTATGCTACCATTGTGGAAAGGATGGGCATATGAGGTCGTAGTGCCAGAAAGACCTATTTGAGTTCCGATCATGATGTAATATGGGTCACCTCTAACATTTCTGTTAGTTTTTATCACCAGCAACGGGTGATAGAGGTTCTTCCATGACTCCTTGTTCAGAAGCAGCGCCACCAGTTTCTCACCAGTGTTGGAAATGGAGTTCTTCCAGCCATTCTGGCCGAGTTGAAGGTCAAGGCTAGGGTTTCCAGTCATCTATCTTCCAGCAACAACATGGTGGATCAGCTCAGAGTGGTCAACAAGGGTCATAAGCCTGTAGAGTAAGCATGACATTTTTGATGGAGCAGACCCAACAGGAGCAGGATCCCAATCCTTCAACAGTTCGAGGTACGATCTTAGTAGCCTCAGTTTTATATTCTGATCTTTATGATAAAGGTTATTCCCATAGCTTTATCTCTATTGATTTCATAGAAAGCCTTTAGCTCTGTATCCTTTCTTCTACTGACATTTTGACTCTAGACACACCGTTGGGGACAAGGACAGAAAGTGTACATTAGTGCATAGATTTCCCTGTTTAGTTTGTGGGGTGTCACTTTCTATGGGATCTCTATATTCTAAAGATGACTGGATGTGATTTTATTCATTGAATGGACTAGCTAGTTCCATTCCAATCAGTCATCGAATATTATCACCGTAAGGTGAGTTTCATATCACCTAAGGGAATATATTTTCTCCTTTGGGGCGAGTGGAATGTCCGGGCGAGCAGAGCGGGTCCAGAACATCATGGGTTGCGAGCAGTTACATCCCATATTGCTAGTCTTTATCTAGATGACCAAGGGACTTCACATATATAATTTCCTCTAGTTGTGGATCATTTTAGGGAGGTCTTTCTAGAGGAATATTCAGGTTTTCCTTTAGAGCGTGAGGCCGGATTTTCTTTTGAGCTCGTGCCAGGAGTGACATTGGTGTCCATTCCTCCTTATAGGATTCCTACACCGGAGTTCCAGGAGCTCAAGAAGAAATTGGAGGAGTTACAGAAAAAGGGGTTCATCCAACCTAGTACTTCTCATTGGGGTTCACCTGACCTGTTTTTGAAAAAGGTATAAATCACACTTAGGCTTTGTGTGGATTATCGGAGCTAAACCAGTTGATAGTCAAGAATGGATATTCCTTTCCTAGAATTGATGGTCTCTTTGATCATCTTCGAGGAGCCTGGGTGTTCTCATAGATTTATTTGAGGTCCGGTTATCATCATTTGCGCGTTAGGCCATCTGATATACCTCTTACATATTTTCGGAGCAAGTATAGTCTATACGATTATATGGTTAAGTCATTCGGTCTCCCGAACGCACTTGTAGTTTTCATTGAACTGATGAACTGAGTGTTCCATCCTTACTTAGACTCTTTCATGGTGGTATTCATGGATGATATCTTGGTGTACTCTCACACACAAAACGACCATGATACCCATATTGAGATCATTCTGAGTACACTAAGAGATCATCCGTTATATGCTATGCTCTCGAAATGCCACTTTTGGATGGATCAGATTCACTTCTTGGGTCATGTTATCTCAGAGATAGGAGTATCTGTAGACCCAGAGAAAGTGAGAGCAGTAGTTTCGTGGGAGCATCCTAAGAACATCTTTGAGATGCGGAGTTTTCTAGAGCTGGATGGATACTACAAATGCATCATATAGGACATTTCACGCTTAGTAGCACCATTGACAGGTCTGACCAAGATGGGTGAAAGTTCATATGGTCAGATTCTTGTGAGTCAGCCTTTTAAGAGCTGAAAGTGAGGTTGAGTTCAGCACTGATACTAGTATTTCCAATGTCAGGAACGACCTATACTGTTTACTACGATGCTTCGGGTATCGGGCTAGGATCTATGCTTATACAGGGAGATAGATTCATTGCGTGTGGGTCTCGGCAGTTGAGGACACATGAGAAGAACTACCCAATTCACGATCTGGAGTTGGCAGTTGTTTTTTATGCCTTAATCAGTTGGAGACATTATCTTCTAGGATAGCATTTTGTTGTTTTAACTAACACAAAAGTCTCAAGTGCATCTTCACTCATCGTGATCTGAATCCGAGATAGCGCAAGTGGTTCGAGTATCTTCAGTCCTTTGACATTGAGCTTGCCTATAAACCTGGGAAAGGCAATGTAGTGATTGATGTGTTGAGTAGGAGGACTTAGATACAGGCAGTTCAGGAGGCTACCAGTGAGTGGCAGCTTATGGATCTGTTCTTTGAGATGCATGTGGAGGTGCATGACAGACATGGGTAGAATTTTCTATCTTCTTTAGCTGTTTCCTCTACACTTCTTGATCGGGTTTGGATGAGGCAGCAATCAGATTCTGAATGTCTAGTCCTATGGGAAAGCGTGTCAGGAGAGGTCCCTATTCTTGGATGGATAGTAGGTGAGGATGAGATCATGAATTTCTAGGGATGCATATGGGTGCCAAAAGACATATACGAGGCGTTGATGCAGGACTTTCATTTCTCATTTTGGTAAGTTTATCCTGGCATCACCAAGATGTATCGTGATTTACACCGTCAGTATTGGTAACCAGGTTTGAAGAGGGATGTTTATGGTATTTTCATGAGGTTTTCCACTTGTCAACAGGTGAAAGAGGAACATCAGCAACCCGAAGGTATTTTACAGCATTTACCCATTCCCAAGTTGAAATGGAATGACGTCGTGATGGACCTCGTGACCGGTTTTCCGAGGTCACCTCTAGGTAATGATGATGTTAGGGTTGTCATCGATAGTCTTATGAATGTTGCTCATTTTTTTTGCATCAAGGAGAACATCAGTGTTGATGAGATGGGATATTTGTACATCTGTGATATTATGTTTCTAAATGGAGTTCCACACTCAATTGTTTGAAATAGAGATGTGAATTTTACTTCTTAGGACTGGCAGGGGATTCATAACACTTTGGGTACACAAGTTGATTTGAGTATAGCATAACATCCCCTGACAGATCGCTAGTCCAAGCGTACGATTCATGTGTTTGAGGAGATGCTCTGAGCATGCACTCTGGACATTGGATTTCCATGGGAGAAGCAAATACCTCTTGTGGAGTTTTCCTACAATAATAGTTTTCAAGCAACTATTCAGATGGCACCTTATGAGGCTTTGTATGGTAGGCCATGCTGATCAACCGTCTGTGGGATGGAGGCGGGAGAGGAAGCCTTGCTGGGACATCGTTATGTTCAGGAGACCTCATAATAGATAGAGTTGATTCAAAAGAGGATGGCTATGATACAGTCTCGATAGAAGTCTTATGCTGATCAGCAGAGATGACTTCTTGCGTTCGAGGTCAGGGATCAGGTTTTCCTGCGTGTCACACCGAGGTTGGGACACAAGAGGATTTAGAGACAGGGTAAGCTTTCACTGAGGTACGTCGGACCGTTTGAGGTGTTGGAGAGAGTTGGACCGATTTCCTATCAGTTGTAGTTACCTCAGAGGTACAAGGCCATGCACGACATCTTCCACGTTTCTCAGCTCCGACGTTACATTTCAGACCTGTCTCATGTCTTTCAACCTTAGGAGGTTGATCTCGAAGTGGATGAATCATTTAAGGATCATCCTATATATATATTTGATTAAAATACTAGGGTTCTCCGTGGCCATTATGTTCCTATGGAATGGGTGCTTTGGCAGCACGGGCAGGTACAACACTAGACTTGGGAGAGGGAGGCTGATGTACGGTAGCCGGGGCCGGAGCTGTTCGGGGTTTCTTCTTTTACACCTTGCTAGGGAAATTTGGGGACGGATTTCTTTATGGGGGGAATTTTGTAAGAACTCGGAACTTCTTTCAAGTACGTTTTTCCCTTTTATTGAGTTTTTGAGAAAAGTAGAGTTTCTGGAAATTTTTTATTTACACGCTATGTACTTTACGAGTACACGCCATGTAATCTGTTACCGCTCGATGCCGTGTCATGGCCGAACCCACGACCATGTAGGGGTGATGTGAAGGCCTCCTAAAGCAGAGTACATAAAAGCCTAGTACAAACCATGTACTCCAAAAGTAAACGCCGTGCACTTTATTTTTTTTCATAAACGGACTGGGGTCATGCCATAACCCCAGAACCGTCTTCTTCTCTAGATTCTTCGACCGAGTATGTCTCGTACAGCCATAGATCTTCTCCAAGCCCCTGAGACTCCGTCCGTTCTCTGAATAGACCGTCATTGATTGCTTTGGAACCACAGTGGTAATCTCTTCCTTCTCCTAGAGCTTCGTTTTCCAATTCCTCCTCTTTCTTAAGTTATCGTAGGTTGAACGTTTTATGCGTTTTCTTATATATATGACATTTTAAGGAGATTCAATCCCCATGGCTCAATTATATTGTTCTCCTATCATCAAGGTAGGTGGTTTGTTCCTTTCTATAGAAATTATTTGCTTATTTTGTGAAAATTCCACCAATACCCTTGAACTAGGTATTGCGTGTTTCCTATTTTTTTCCATTGTTGTCTGTATGATTTTCATATATGCATGTTTAGAGTAAATTGCTTGTGAATAGGTTAATTTACTATGCTTTGGATGCTTTTCCCTTGCATGTTTTCATGTTATGACCATTTGGTCTGGTTTTTCCTCTTGGGCTATTTCCAGTTCCATGCCTAGTTTATAGGGTGGTGTGACTATTGTTCTTCCCAGATGAGATGTTATAGAATTCTATCCATGTAGTTCTTGAGGATAAATTTTCCGTTATGAAATGTGATACTTGATGACTCTACACAGGGCTGTGAGAACATTGTGTAGTAGACCATAGGGATAATGGACGTAAGGGCTTCTACATAGTGTCTTTAATTTATGATGTGATACAAAAGAGGGAATTGACATTGAGTGCTTCCTCAGAGTGTCTGTAGTTCCTCGATGTGAGCCACAGGGAGAATGAGACATTGAGTGCTTCCCCAGAGCACCTTCAGTACGATACGAGACAATAAGGAGAATTGATGGTGAGTGCCTCCCTAGAGAGTCTATTCTTTCTGTAGCTGAACTAGAGGGGTGAGACTGTTTGTGCCTCCCAGAGGGTTGCTAGTACTTGTAGGTTGAACGATAGTTTTTAGGTAGTGAGAAATACCCAAAGGTTACCTATTTGTTCTTCTTTCTTGAGTGGCTGCTTTCTAGATTGTAAATTATCTTCTAGAACTGTGGATTGTTTACTACTGTGTATTATCCTATTTACTGCCTACTGTCTACTTCTTACTGTACTTTAACATCCATATACTCACTGACTATTAGTCACAGATCTTTGGGTGGTTGCCTACTGAGTCTTCGTCTCACACCCTTTTTGGGTCCTGATTTTGGGCCCAAACAGATTATATTGTTGCAGGTATAGATAATGGAAAACACACTTCTACTTTAGGTTCTTGATTTCCCCAAAGCTATAGAGCATGCGACCAAGCCGAGGCTTGAGATGCTGAGGAGTTTCTCATTTTCATTTCTTTTGTACTTTGGTTTAGTACTCTATTCAGTATTCTGACTTTTTTGGTGGTTTTCCTAGACATATATGTATCATGCATCATTTACATATATTTCTTCTCCAGTTGTTTATTCCTCATTCATTCACAGTTATTTTTGTTGGATATTTACTGCTTCCGTTGTTGTATGTGTTGTTACTTCCGATGTGTACTATTACAAATGAGGGCATAGTTTTTCCACTATCACACCCAAGGCCCTCACTGCTAGTCGGCAACCACTGGCATTCAGGGAAATGCGCTTGAGTCTATGTGACCAACTAGGTACGAGGAGACTCTGGGTGGCATCCAGAACCAGGACGTTACAATATTAATGGTTAAATTCCCTAAAATAAAATACCACATTCCCATTAAATCACATTTCTAGGTCACCAGAACCATTCAACATATTTTTATAAATCCTTAATTTGAAACTTAAACTAAATAAGTTCACGAATTATATACCATTATTCTTTAATTATAATACATAAACACTTCAATCATCCCATTTTCTTCTCAAACCATTAACTATGATTCATCATCGTATTCCTTAGTACACATGTCTTTAATTAATGAATATAAGTTTTGTCTTAACATTAATCAAACAAAATTTAATCATGATTAAAATAAATGAAATTATAAAAACGTATAGCTTTAATCCACTAATAATTGTGACCCTTTCATCAGTAGAGAACCAATTAATCATATAACTATACTGATTTAAATTATGTTATTTCCTACATTGAAATTTATTTTCACAATGTTTATATTTGATTATGTCCATTCTTTTATATTTAAAAAATACATCCCATGATTATATTATATGGTGACCAATATTTCTATCCATTTAATTAATAAAATTGTTTGTTTCCTTTCATAATTACATTATTTATTTCATTATTTTCCATACTTGAATCATCTTCCCATTTCTCTGAAAAAAGTATCATATGTTCTTTATCCAACATTCGTGACAAATGATAAACTGAATATTCTTTCCACTATGGTTTCTAATACCCCAATTCTATGTAAACATTATCCATCTATACTTTTGTGATTCAATGTTCTGGTTAAGGTGCATGCATTTAATCATGTATGAAGATGAATGACAAGGAATAATCACAATATCCTTCAATCTAGTAAAAATCCAATTTGGTTTCTCATTTGCAAATTTTCTGTCACATACAATAGTAACCCAATTCCATATTGTTCCTTCCATAAAATAAAACCAAAATCATAGTTGGAGAAACACTAATCATACTGTGGAACCACATAATCATGAGTAATAACTTATAGGATTTCTAAATCATCAATCCCTTTTAATTTATGAATCATCAAGTTTACCCAATGTCATTCATAGTCATCATCTATTTAAATACATCATGATGATCCCTAAATATTTTGAGTATTTATAAAAAATATCTCTATAGTGTCAAACTTGTTGTGGAACAAGGCTTGTTTTTATTCACCAGGTGATAATTTATTATAGCTCAATGCACCATTTAGGTGTTATTACCCTAATGTATAGATTTTCTATAGTCACACACACATGTGGTATCTAAATATGGTTTAAATTTCGTGGAAACCACTTGTTCATTCAACTAAAAAATTTACTTGACATATTTCTATAATTTGACTCATTATTATACATATACATAGTGTCAAAATAATAAATATCCATAGAAATATTATTATGTATCTCAATAATTATTTCAATCCTATTTTCCGATGTTTGAGTAATCATTTTCTCTTATACAAACTACAGTAATCGAGTCTTATCATACCTGAATATTACATATTTTTAGACAAATATTCAATATATTAAATAATAAAATCCCTAAGAACTATAATAGATTTTTTCCTTTGTAAAAATTGAACACTTATTTCTTAATTCATGAAATATCTTCAATGTCTCCCATAAATATATTCCACTTTATTACTCCAAGATAAAAATCTATACTCATAAAATAGGGAAAGGATATAATAGAATGGGTAATATCATATACTCAGTTATGTTAAACAAGGGGAATACGTAAACATAACATGAGTTTAGGTGAGATATAATTTTAGAATAAATTATGAAAATCATACCCTTTATATTCAAGATCATAATATTGAGTCATGGAATAATGATTCCTAGTTCATAAGACATGAATCATAACGAAATCATAGAACATGAGCCTTGAGTTCATACGATTGGAATATGACATAGACTATTAGAATACACAATATTTTATAAAATTTTGAAATTTTATAAATAGAGAGAGGTACACTCATTATGATAATTAGAAGAAATAAAGCCCTTATATAAACTTATGAACATTAAACCAGGTATTTGCATAAAATTTTGGGCATGAAAGATAACTAGACACATAATAATAATGATATGAAGGATATATCGACACATAAATGTGCTAATACATAATATTGTTTATGTTTAAAATTTTAAACATGTAATCAGGTTCATACATGAAATTCAAAACATGTAATGTTGTACAAGTATAAAATATATAGTTATAAGTTATCTTTTATTATCCTATTAATTATATGAAGATAAAGGTACCACTCATCTCATAATGAAATCCATATTTATGTGTGACAAGAGATCATAAATCATAAATCATATCATAAAGCATGACATTAAATGGTTTTCATAAACATTTCATCATATCAAATCCTTGGGAAATGATATAGGTTTCAAAATCATATCTCTATCTCATCAATGCATAACTCATGGAAAATGAAAATTATTTCATCTTTTTTTTCATGGAAAATCCCATGAAAGTGAAAAATGTTTCATAAACATATTTTTATCATATACCATTTAATTAATGAATTATAATGATATAGTTGGATCATATCCAGTTATATATATGTAACATCAAAAAGAGTAATATTATATTGAAAATTAGTTTTAAAATCATATAAAATATTTCTTGATAAAAATATCTATTACACATTGAAACAAACTATTGTAAAAAGACTTAAATTTCAAAATAAATTTACCAAAAAAAAATTATAATGGAGTCATTAACAAATATATTTTTCTTGAATATGGGAGGTTTCTTTCATGACATACACTTTAAAATAAATATTCCTTTCATATTTTTCATAAATGACTAATAAAAATTATTTGGAAATGGTCATGATGATTACATTAATATATTTAAAAAATAAAATTAAAACATGTGTAATTTTTTTAAATAAAAATTGCTTAGTAAAATATTTTTGAAATTAATTCAAGAAAACATGGTTTTGAAATAAAATGGTTTTCTAATAGAAGATAAATATAAAGAAAAATTTTATTAAAACCAATGTCTCAATTATTATAAGTACCAGATTGTAGAAAATTGTACTACTAATTGAAAATATCATGAATAACTATCATAGAACAAAATTAATGACTTTTTTAGAGGTTGGTCATAATATTTAATCTTCATAAATATAATTATAATCAATCCTAATAATTTATGAGATTGTAACATAAATTCATTACGAATTTGGTATCTTTGTATCGTAAGCCCCATTATCTAATAGAACAAAATGGGACATAAAATATAATTAGAATACATAAATTAATCAAATTATATTTCAATGTGTATGTACAAACACATAGTGAATTAATATAGGTGCATAAAATTCTATATGTCTCAGGGAATTAAAATAGAGACTAAAATCACATACTACTTTAGTAATATTATGATTCATAATACCCAATAAAGCATAAAGTTGAATGAATCATTAAAACCTATAAAATATAATATATTAATTATATTAAAATTATATTGGAAAGTAAATACACCACCGAAAATAATTGAGTGTTGAATTTTTATATGCCTTCCTTAAAATAAAAGAGTGACTAGAACTTATATACCACATTGATAATAATGACATTCAAACCAATATGAAAGATATATCCAAATATAAATCTATAAATCACTATAATTTTCAAGATAATAATAAAAAAACATTTTTTGCACAATATAGACATCATAATAGAAATACATGGTGAATATGGATTTTTTCTCATATAAAATAAATGTGAGGAATATATCCCTTTTAGTAGGACTTTAATTATTCATACTCACTCAAACATCCAATGTAATAAGTATTTGTAAATATGAATAATATTATAGAAATAAAACTACATATATCATTCCATATTTTTGTTACATAATTCTGATTATTAAATGCTTATTAATAAATTCTTATTAATGTTCTATTTTTGGAAATGACATCACTGTTTTCCATATATGTTTTGATTTTCCTTTTTTTCCTCTTGCATAGATCATGGATTCTTAATATCCTGAATAAATATTATGAAATATTAATCATATTTTTCAATAACTATTATTTTAATACGAGTAATGAAATAACATTTTGAGAAATGAATTATTCTATGATAATGGATATCATAGTTTGTACACACACATGAGTAATATTTTCATATTTCAACAATTTCTATGTAAAAGAGGTAAGTAATATCATATAATTGAAAAATTATAATAGTATCATGAATACCAAATTTGTTCACTAAATATTATTATATATATCATAAATTTGGTGTGGTGATGAAATGAGAGTGACATCACTTTATTAATGTGGTTTTCCAAACATACACAAGCGTTTTTATCATTATTCATTAAGTTAAAATGTAAGAAATAAAATGATAACTTATAATTTAGGAATGATAAATATTTAATTTATATCATAATCATTTCATTTATAAAACATATAGTTTTAATTATTATATCCCATGTAATGAACTATTGAAAATTAATCACATTGCTTCGTGGGGAGATAATCATTGTACCCACAAGGAATGTTATCCAATAACCAACAGAATGGAAGGAAAATTGTTTTAAACGATATAATGATTATAGGGGTATAATTATCTTATAAATATCATATATATATATATATAGAATATCCTTCATCATACTCAACTATGATAGGTGGTAATAAAAAAACTATTGACATCACTTCATGAATAAATTGTTCACCGTACACACGAATGATGATTTCTTAACCAAATTGATGGATATGGATATTGTTATAGATAATGACCATAAAATAAAAACATATAATTATATGTAATATAATTATGTTTTTATATTATAATTTTATAATAATAACTTAATGAGGTGGAGTAATAAATAATGCCAAAATGCTTGTTGATTAACGTTACCTCTTCTTCATGTATTGTCATTAGGTTTCCCAAAAAATCATGCATAGGTTGGATTTATTTCTCAAATATGGATTATAAATTATTTATAGATGTTTTCAAGTTATTTGGTATGATATTGGAATAAAAATAGGTTTTCATGGGGTTAGGAAGAGAAGAGAAAAAGTGTCCTTTCATAAGTTAGGTGAGTCGTACATTTGTATTGTTTTGAGAAGAAATAATTCCACCCATATTATACTGTTGTAATAGGGTCCCAAAATGGAATAATACATATAATATTAGGAATATGGTCTAAAATGGTCCATAAATGGGTTTTGGAATATATTTTTGGGATTTTGTCATAAATATTTTAATCTTAACCACATGTATATCCATTTTTTCTTTATTAGTGGTAAATAATTGTTACTATTTTTACTATTAAATATAGAAAATAAATAATTTTAATTTTTAATATAATATAAATTATTATAATTTAAAATATGGAATGAAATTTCTCAATTTCAATTAATATAATTTGAAAACTAAAATTCAAATTTATTCCTCCAGTTAAGAGAAAACAATGGGTTTTGAGGAAAAATTGTTGAAACATTTACAATGTATTTATATCAAAATTACATGTCATAATTTTTACAATGGAATAAATTAGGTTAAATTATGAATATTCTAACAGGTTATCTATATAAAAATAAACTATAATTTAAATTTATAAATTGTGTAATCAAAAGGAAGTTTTAAATTTAAATTCATCATTTTCCATTATTCATCAAAAAAGTAAAATTTTAGAGAAAAAATTAAAATTTTACCAAATAAAATTATGAAATTATTATTTAAAAAATAGTTTTATTTTATCATATTAATATATAAAAATTTTAGACATTTAGTTTTAAAATAAGTGCTCAAAAAAGTGACAAAAATTCTTTTTTTAATAAGGTTTTTAAGCTTAAAATTTTATTTATCAATATATCTTTTCATTAAAAAAAGTAACATTATTTTTATATAGATTATTTAGTGTTTATAATAAATATAATTAATTAAAATATTTCACAACATGTGGTATGTTTAATTTTTTTCTTAAACACACCTTTTTAAAAAAATGAATCCCTAAAAAACTATTTCCTCTATTTAGATTTTTTTAATAAATGGTCACAACTGAATTCATTTTATATACAACATTAAACAATATTAATTAAAAATCTGTATTCCATTTCATACCCACCATTTTAAATTATATGTTATTACTATCATAATAAATAATAAAATTTTATTAATTAGTCACATCTCATTTAAACTCAGTGTCGTGTGTAATTTGAGATAAGATTAGTTTTATATGTAATAGTAGATATAATAATTGTTATGTTTAATAAAAAAATAAAAATTATTAATTTCATTAAAAAAATATTAAAAAAAATATTGAGTTTTTTAAATTATAATTACAATGGTATGGAAAAAAATTTAGGTTAGAAGTGATGAATATCAAATGTTGTTTGAGGATTATGGTAAGAGAACATTACTAAAAAACCAAAGTATAAGTCAAATAGTAGGATAACTTCTTGGTGTTTTGGTAATGAAAATATTGTATAGATTTCATAGAAATCTCATCCCTATCTAGATATTTAATGGTGTATTTGGTTTTGTTATAGATCCATCTGGGGGTAACAAGAATAAAAAGAGTTGGTTGGGTGTTTATCTATCATAATACTAGTGGAAAATTAATGGGAAATAACTATGAACCTAACAAGACACTCCTAGGGGAATGTCTTAGGTTAATTAAAATTATATATACAAACCATTGTGAATAATTTTAACATATCAGTTTATGGATTTTAACTAAATTAGAAAAACTAATAGTGAAATTACCTTGGATAACATAAATTGAAGCGAAAGACAAATAAACTTTGGTGTACATATTATATATTAATTACTTATTTTAATATTGTAGGTTTCAATTTTTAAATTTACTTATTTATGTATTAACATCTGTAAACATTATTTAATTTAATGGTAGGAGAATTAAGGATAAAAGATAAAAACTGATACAATGGAATATATAGTGATTTTCACAACATGTATTATATTTAGAAAATAACTGAGATTATAAATATAATTATAATGACCATTAAAATGTTATAAACTATAAAATTAAAAAAATTATATTTTTTATCGCTCCAAATAATATAATGATGGAGTATTAGGGAAATTATACTGATGAAGATGGTAAATAAAAAATGATGAAATTTAATATATGTCAAAAAACTGGGAAGAAACAAATTGGATAATGTCTTAAAATAATAATAAAATATTTTATATATGGAAATGGAGGGCATGGATCATTTAGATATTGATGGAAATTAGTCAGTTATTTAACTCAATAGATGAAGCATATTTTTTATTTTACAATTACAGATGATATTCTTGTTGACATTTCATTTGAAATGTTATCTCATGTCATGATGAATTTTCTGGAATATATGAATAATTGTTTTTGTATAAAATCTGGGGATGAAATTTATTTATTCATGGTAGAATTTAAAGTAATGATATTTATGTTTAGATATTCCCTTCAATTAATATAAAATTTGATACATTTAATCAAATTTACTAAAAAAATGGGTTCCATGCATTAATAAATTAAAAGAATAGTATTTTAATGATAATTATGAGAACACAAAATGTATCTTTATATGAAACAATATATAATCAATATTAAAATTATAAAATTTATTAAAATTAATATTAGAATCACTTATTGTTTTAGAATTTTATTTTAAAATTAAATTATATTATCATGATATTTGATCCTTTCTAATAAGATATATATATATATATAATAGAAATATATAAAATTAAAATTTTTTAATTTATAAAATAAAAAATAACATATTATAATTTTTTATCATTTCATAAAAACTTCAATTGTTAGCCAAAAAACATTATTAGGAAAATTATAATTTTCATGAATTTACCAATACATAATAATGGCATAGAAGGAAATATAAATAATTATGTAATAAAATATGATGTTATGGAATAAAATTATTTATTTTTAAATGTTATTCAAACATAGAACACCCATGGAAAACTTTTTTAGAACTAACATTAATTGTTATAATTATATTAAAACCATTATATATCATTTATTTTAATTAATTAGTAATTTGTTAAAATTAGGCTATGAGTTCATTTTAATTTCATATAACACTAATTTTAATATAATAAATCAATTATACTATTAAAAAATTTTAGTCATAAAAAAATTATCAAATATATAAGTATCATGTTTAAAAAAATATTTTATTTTTGAAAACAATTTTTTGTGTGTGTATAACATGAAATAAAATTATCTCATTTTTTTTAAATTAATCTCATTAAATTGTTCCATATGTATGGATCATCATCTAAAAATTTGGTAATATGGGTGTACTTCTATCTTTTAGTAATAAATTAATTATCATGATTAATTTTGAATTATAATTAAATAATTCTCATTAGAGTAGTCTATGTGAAACAAATTTTCATATGATTACATGAAATTTATACCATATATAAGTAATTAATTATGTTTTAAAATTTTCCTACATGTATTACCAACATAAAATAAACTACCTATCATAGATTTATTATCATTCCATTTGTATACTTTATAACATTCTTTTACATGGAAAGTTACATTTACCTCATATATAAAAGGGTCACTCCACCCCCTTCAAGGAACATACCTTATTTACCTATGATATCCAAAAGTATTCCCATTTACTCTTCCTAAAATTCTCTCCCAAAAATTTAATCCTATGGAATTCTTGGGCATTCATATGGCCTTAATTTCCAATGATTATTTGATGGAATATCAAACAACCGTACATGACTATTAATTTCATTATGGTCTTTAATTTAATATTTTATATTCCTAATATCCATTAAAATTGAAAATATAATTAATTTAGATTTATATATATAAATAAATTTTATTATATTAATAGTTAAAAAATAATTCATTCCATATCATCCGCTCAGGAAAACAATCACATTGATCATGCGTATGTGTGGACTACTGCCTCCATGACACAATCTTGTTCATCATAACTTTCTAATAAGGATGTTATCAAAGATAGTTTTTATGAATAATTATGTTTTTATTTAACTTATAAATTCCTTAAATTATCCCTATTTTATTTACCTATATTTCATCCATTATTTAAAGAATGAGGTTTTCAATCATGCGTATGTGCGAACTACCACCTTCATGAATCAACTGTCTTTTTTATCTAACCTACATTAAATTTGTGAAATTAAAATTTTATTTTTAAAGAAAATATGTTTTTTTATTAAATTATTATAATTCATAAATGAAAACTTTTTATATACAATCACTCTATCTATTCAATGGGAACTGTGCAATATAATCTTGCATATGTGTGGACTACCACCTCCATGACTGAAGAATTTCATTTTTCACCACCACATATCCTTAATTGTTCAAATGATGTTTTATATGAAGATATATGATTTATATTATATTTATAATATTTTGTAAATTCTATATTAACATTATATAATAGAACATTATTACCAATTCAATCATTTCACTTGACATTGTTTTTGGTCAGTTTACTTATTACTTAAGAATTATTGTAGTGTTAATATATTCATTGAATAAGGAATGGTATATACTATTAATGAAAAGTAATAAAAAGTTATTTAATATTTTAATGGTTTTTAATTATAATTATAATATATAATCATCTTAATAATACATCATTGTTGTTCATTAAAAACTATGGAAACAAGATTACCATCAGCTCCATCTTCATATGTCATACCTAAAATAATCACGTGATGAAAGTAGAATATTATAAATAAAAATTAGATATATATTACATTACAATATTTAATCTATGAATGATGAAATAACTAAAAATTTTCTTGGATTAAAATTAATATTACAATTAAAGTAAATGATAATTAAAATTGTTAACACCCGTTGTTAAAAATTGTCTATAAATAACAACTATATTAAAAGTAAATTATTATAAATGAATTATATAATAGATTAAAAGATATTATTAATTTCATAAATTGTTTTATTTGTATTTTTATGGTTTATTTACATGGTTTTAGAGTACGATGAATTAATAATGTAAATAAGTTAATGCATTTTTGGCTCAAACACCATTTAGAATGACATGCATTAATTTATTAACATGTTTAATTTTATATAGTTTATATTATACCAAATTGTTTGGTTATCATTAAATATATATTATTCATGTTAATTTAGGTTCTATTTCAATCTCTATCTACCATAGTTATTTTTATTAAAAGTTTACTCAAGTCATAATTTTTCATTCAACTAACTTCCACTTCCCTTTAAGTCATAAAATATCTTCTAAATTTTGATTATCCATGTCTTTGTTTCTTAATAATATATTTTATAGTTTTATATTTAAATTTTATATAGGGATATAAATTATATTTATTAATATCATCCAATTTGATGAAACACTTTCTCATATTGAAGAATAATGTTGACATGAATAACTCATATACTTTTAAGTGGATATTTTTCATCAATATATGTGTTTTACCTAAAAAAAGTATTTTCTATAATATTGAGAGCTGGATTAATAATTTTCTTAACATATTCTCTATGTAGGTTTTTATCACCCTTTTTTTAATTTGGGATTCACTATATGGTTTTGAATTTCATTAATTGTTATGTGTGTGATTCATTTTTAAAAAAAATCTTCTATATAAATGATAAAAAATGTTCCAAAACCATCTTTTTCTAATTTTTTTTAGAAATTGAATTCTAATCTACCTTGAATATCAAATAATTTTTTTAAAATGTAATTTGTTAAATTTTTATATATGGTTTATTTTCATATAAATGGAATCTCATGTAAATTTTTCTGTGTGAATATATCAATCTTCAATATTTTTCATTTTTATGAAACTTTTTCTATATTATTTCATGTTTTAAAAATGAAATTTGTATTCTCAGGGTTTATTAAAATCATACAATTAATGTTTTCTTCATCATAAATTTTAAATTTATATTTCAAAATAAAATAATATAATTATTGTTACAGTATTGTTCATCTATGTTGTTTCTATTATAAAGGTTATTATTCAAATTATATCATTCACTCTCTTTATCTAAATTAATTAAGAAATTTTCTTTTACAAATATGGTGTGATTATTCATGGATTTTTTCTTAAATAATAATTCAATTTTATAATCATGATTCACTTCCAATGACCTCACAATATGAATTACCAATGTTCCATTACTTAATTGAAGTGTGTTCCCCTAGAATCCCAATACATTAATTAAATGGAGAAAAAAATCATAAATTAATTTGGTATATAATTTAAATATCATTTGTATAATCATATTTTGTGAGTGTTATTTACCTAGATATATTCATAAATATATTGGATACCCATTTATTTTCCATGGGTATGTCATTTAATGATTATTAATGAAATAATTACTTATTCCTATGAGAACCACTTGAAATGGATATAAAATCTAATTTATTTCCATGGGTTTTTATGATATATTAATTAAACCAATGTGGAACACAAATTTATTATTTTCATTATATTACTTGCGGTATCAAATTTATATATCCCTCAAATGCATTGTGTAATGTTTTTATAACATGTCATAACAAGGTTCATGGTCAATTACCCTAACCAACAATGGTATATGGTCAGTTACCACGTGAAACTATATTATGTTAATGATGGAGGGATTATTGAACTAGGATTATAATTTGGTGTTTATTTTTTTACACCTTTCAATCATTACATGATTGTATGTTAAGATCATTGTTTAATACTATTAAATAAAATATCATCTCTTTATTCCATGAAACTGTTCATATATTCGTCCTCACTATGACAACATCTTATACCTAAGATTTCTCATGTAATGGTTTATTTTTATTTTTACCCATACTGATTATTTGAGATCTACCATTTCTTATATTTCCATTTTCCCATGTTATGAAAGAATGTATTATATATGTTATTATTAGAAGTTTATATTGTGTGGATAATTTACAAATGATGTTGATGGATCATTTATTATTTATTAGATTATTTTATATTGGAATATTAAGTTTTCATTTGATGAGAATATATTAAATTTATTATTTACTATTTTTCCAAAATTCTAGGAAACTCAAAACTAAATGTTCAGTTTGTTGTAAATTTGTGAAGGATAATTTAATCCTATATGTGTATTGAATCTAGTGTTGTAAAATATGAGTAATCATCACTAGATCTAGGAGTGTGGTTACAAGGTCTCTATAAGAACTTATAATTTTTCTTCTCATATAAATCTATTACAACTTTCATAGATTTTATATTGAAGTAGTCACCCTAAATATTAGTATCACCCACATTAGATTTCTTCCATTTTAGGTCACAAAAAAACATCAAATGATATTATAGTTTAATAACATATGTGGATTATTTCCTTTTCATATACACAATTTATTATACATGTTTGAAAAAAAGGTTTTTATCAATCTAAAATCATTGTTGGATTCTTAATCTTCAAAATTAATTGACTCAGGTTATTTTATAACTTTAACTGTATCCATTATCATGACATCAAAAACAATATCATAGTTTTCATCCATTATAAAGTTGGTTACTTTTCTTATTTAATTTTCGTGGAGAATATTTTCAAGCTCATATTATGATAGATATTCTTGGTCTTAAAGTGTTGAAACAATAGATAAATATTATTAGAAAAGTTTCTCAGTTTATTATTTATAATGATTGAGTCCAATAGCTTAAAACCAAAGACTTTGATTCTACTAAAAATCTTATTTAGTCATGTAAATAAATTATAAATACTCTCATCATAATTAATTTTGACATCTTGAAATATGGTTCTCCACATATATAGTTTAGACTGCTTAAATTTAATATTTAAAAAATCCTTTCCCGAACTTCTCTATAAATATCATTAGTAGTTTATAGTATTAATTAATTGTTATATACCTTCACAAAAAAGTTACTTCAAGAGTGAATTCAATGCTTTTCCATCCATTTATTGATTCCGTTAATCTAAAAATAAATAAGATAATTCTCATTGTATAGTTGAAATCCCAGATTTGTAGCATATGTTACATTTACACCAAGTGATAGTTGTTACGAAAATATTTTGTTCTTAAATATGTTGTAGTTATATTAATCAAATTTTGGAATACCTGATATTTATAGCATTTATATTATCCATTATTAATTGATTTTTAGATCTAAGAAAGGGTCCTTTTCTTCATTATAAATTCTGAATATCATATATATGTGAGATCATTTAGAGAGGGAGTGGTGAATATGTGATCCCTATTTTTTTCATATTTATAATTCTAAATACAACCTCTATATTGGGTTAAATAATTGATCAACCCTTCTGGTTTCCCATATCATCTCCTTGAATAATTATAAAAATGAATGCTCTGGCCACAATGATCTACATAGTGATGTTTCGTTGATTTCATAATCATTTTTTATTTCGTTAGAAAATAAATATACCATAGATTATCCAATATATATTTAAATTAAAATTTCCAATAAATAGTTACACTATATCCATAATTGTGATTCCACATTATATGATAGTTTAAAAACTTCAAAAAGTGTTATATGAAACATTACTGCCATCACACTCTTCAAACACACAAGAGGATCTTAATAATGCATCAAACTATATTTTACATATTCAAAAATAGATCAAATATCGGATGATATCATTGAAATATTATTTTCTTAGAAACCAATTTATTTCTATCTTCCTCCATGAGTATGTTGGATCTTAAAATCTAGTTTCTCATTTACGCTCTTTAGTAGGTATTTGGTCTTGCTTATATCTTTATAATCACCTCTGTATGATCCTTTTCCTCATAGAAAAAATTCATTGAGTATATATTCTTCCATTAGTTAGATTAAGTCATAAAAATAATTAAATTTGTTCATGTTATGAAAAAAACTTCTTCACGTATTATCATATGAGAGATAAGGGTTACACAATTGAACTCAACTTCTTCATGAATGTCAATTTTATTTATTCATGAAACCCTTCACGAATATACAATATAATAAATGGTATTTTAATATTTTAAACACATCAATATCAAAATTTATTATCCATAAAATTTTATGTTCTTTTATTCATTGTCTCACTTCAAACTCTAATATTCCATGAAGTAAAATGTTTAGATCATATCCAACAACGCATATTTGTTTAATGTGTTTCTTAATACCTGAATTCTATAACATCGTCTTGAAAACCTGAATATATATTTCAAGTTATGTGATTTATTATTCTTCATGAATATTTTGAGAGATAGTTATCTCTCACATAGTATTCAATGCGACTCAATATTTACCCAATCATATAAATAAATTGGATGTCCAATCCTTTTTGTAGAAGTTCTCACAGTAATGAATTTAGTCAGCTTCATGTGACTAGGGTACTATGTAGAAATATCTTCTACATTAAAAAAATAATTATGGTCCATGTATAAGTTCATATGGAATATCATTGAATACGTGTAACACAATTTAAGGACTAAAGTGTCTATGTTTCTTTAAAAAAACTATTTTTTCGAGAGTCAAAAAAATGTGGTTATAAGAACTCCTTTTTTTATTAAATTTTATAGAAGAAGGATAATATGTCACAGGGGAGTAAATTTCAATTCTAAAACATGGGTTGATGAAATTACACAATTATTGACTCCATTGTGGAATTTATAAGTGAGGACTTATCAAATCTATTCAGTTATACTATAATAACTAAAAACTAAAAAATAAAACTAATTCCATGTGTATCTTAAAATATCAACAATCTCACATGATTTTTAATTTTTCACATAAATTTTATTTCTATTACTGATGATTTTAGAATATCATTTAGATTATAGATAATATAATATATTAAACATCCTTAAATTCCAAGATCTCACATTTTAATGAGTTCTATTTTTTAGTTTCTTAACTAAAAAATAAGTTTCTTTATCTTATATGATATTATACTCAAATTTATTTGATAATATCATTGCTGAATAAAAATTTTAAAGATAGCTTGAATTCCTAGGATAATTATCATTTGATCCCTTCTGGAACACGAAAAATGGTTAACATATTTTTTGGAAGATTTCATGATCATGGGGATGTAACATCATGAAAATAATCCACATAAAGATCAATTAGGATATTTACGTTATGTTTTGGAAATAAGATAATGAAAATAAGTTGAACATGTGAATTTGATGTAATAGCTCATATATCTACGTTTTTATCCATATATTTTTTATATATATCAACAATTCACATGTTTGGAAATTCCCACATAAAATTCATATATGGATATGATCTGATTTATATGAAATTTAATTCATTCTATAGGCCATATTGGGGTACCTGATTGTTCTATAGAACACTACCATCTTTCCACACCATATGGTGCCACTAATATTCCTCTTCATGCATCTTAAGAGAAATATGAATTCCATACAGTTATCCCATTCCAAGCTATGAGGGAAGGATCATGTGTGGTGATATATGATCTAAATTGTGTGCTTGATCTAGCCAATTTGACTATTTGGGGCTAGCCATATGTTTTTATAAATACCACAAAAATACTTAGAATAATTTAATTTTTAAATTTTATAATACAAATAAAACCTAAAATATTCTTCCCAAAATCAAATTTATCACCCGTTTACAATGAAAATAATTTATTTTTTCATCATCTTCAAATATACTTCTCATGAAATATTTATTTTCATTTTCATAAACTTTATAAAATTGTTTCAAATCATGTGTCTATTTATAAATAATTTTGATACATGTATTTGAACTAAATACCAAATATTAAATCATAAAAATTGATATGGATAATAACAAATATCCACGGAACATCACTTTATCTATTTATATATTTTATAATACATATTTGTCCTTTTTTATAAAAAATTACATTTAATTGTATTGGGTTTAATAGACTCTTTAACATATAAAAATGTAGTTTTTAGTAGTATTTTCATAGTCTCAAGAAACCATCTTCTATCATGAAAAGTAATACAAGATTATCAAATAGTGATACATTTGTCTACATACAATTATTTTCTATATGTTTTCTATTTTTTTAAGAAAATTACATAATATTATTAGTGGAATATAAAAAAAACGGTATTAAAATTTGAGATTTATAAAGATAAAAATACATAATAAATTCCTATGTCTTTTCATGTAGTTAAACACATTAGTTTATTTGAAAAAAAAATACCAAATTTATATAGAACTCTAAAAAGATCCTCGAGGAACACCTTAGATTCATAAATAATTAATATTTCCAACTGAGATATATTATCTCAATACACAATTCATTAATTCCATAAATGACAACATTACTCTACAATAAAGTTGACAAAATCCCTTATATGTAAAAGAAAATAACTATTCATATAGAAAAATCCACCAAAGATTGTACGATTATAAGTACTTCCATAAAAGTATAATATCATATGGGTACATCTATTATATAAATATATGACATGATAGATTCTCATTCCCATGACATGATTATATTAATGATATAAATCCAACATTATAGATAAATACATAACAAGTATAGTCACATTTTATAGTAATTAAATATTTTCCTCTTAATGTTATAACCTTTAGACATGCATTAGTGTAATAACTGATGGTGCCACATCACTATAAAATAAAATGGATATAGAGTTATCAATAATATAATTTATTCCATTAATTATTTTCATTCCCTCCACGTTCTACATATTCATTGAATATAATTTTTAGTGGCAAGATCCTCTCCCTTTATGAATTTGTTATCCACTACCTCCTTTAATCTAAACCAAAGGTAGTCTCATAAGTCTTGAGATTTCACTAGGATAACCCATACTTTCTCCAACCTAAATGGGTGATCCAATAATTTAGAATCCCATTGATTAAAAAATGTCTCTTTGGATTTTACTATTGAAGAATCCATTAAAAATGTTGGGTTAGTGCATCCATTCTATCACTATGAAAATGTCTCTGAGTAGAGGGAAATAAATCCTAGGTACGACCAATACCATTGAAAATATAGTAGTTAGGACAATGAATAATTTCATATGGTTGAAGTATTATGATAATAGGTCCTCATGATTAGTCTAGTGAACATCTCATTCTCTACCAATATCATGATGATCTAGGATGGGAAATTTAGTTATCTCTGATATGATACTAGAATATCTACAGTTAGCCCCAACTAAATTATGATGTACATGATCCTCTTCAACCATTCCAAATATTTCCACCACCTTTAAATACATACTCAATTAATGAGAAGTCACTTGACACTAAATATGTAATCTCATAGATATCATAAAATTTTGAGGATCAACTCCTAATCCAAAATCATTTTAGGTGTATATAAAATTAGATTCATGAATAATTTATTAAACTATCATAATAGTAAAATCCCTTTCATAATTGATAACAGGTTCTACTATTGATAACCCATGAGCATCATAGAGATAAACCATCTTATAAAATGAATGTAGATATAGTCCCATGAAATTGAACACACATCTCTATCACTAATTATAATTCTCAACAACTACACCACATCATCTCATAAAATCTCATCCCCAAATATACACAATACTCATATGAAGTATGTATAATATGAATATATAAATCTAAAACATCATTCCAACAATTGAGACACACTTCAAAATTAGATCCCTTGGAATTTTATCATATATACTTTTGGAAACATTAAAATATATCTATTTTCGCATAAGCATACGTTGTTCAACATGTTCCCACTATACATGATCACGCTCAATAAAATAATGAAATAATATAGTTATATTAAAAAAATCATATAACCATCACCTCATGAATATTGATGTAAAAGAAAATATAGTATCCCATGTCCCATCCAATGTATACCATACATTAATTCATAATACGTACAATCATCCTAAAAATTAATTATTTGATTAATTTATATTCTAAACATATAATATTAAAGTGGTAAACCATCCTTAGGAATTCACTATATGAAATAAAACTCCTTATTCAAGAATGATTCTTCTAACAAAACCCTATGATAGGTTCATTGTTCTATAATTTATAATATTTTCATATATACTATTATCATTCAAATACATTGGTAAACGTATTTCATTACTACTACATACACCATCATAAAATTAAAATATTTATTATATAAAATTTAATTGTGGTCATACCCCAATATGTCACACCTTAACATTTGAAATAATTTTATATTGTTATATTATCTGGCATTGAAATATAATATTGAGGCGCGGGCTGAGACCAATTGAAAATAATGTGTTTTTGCTGATAAATGAATGTTTTGACATTGAAAACGTCTAGCACATGGGTGTGGTGTGGTCTTAGCCATCCCTCTTTCCCCAGGTTATTATGCAGCCTGTCCGATGTACAAAATAAATAAATAATAAAATTGAAATAAGATAAATATAAAAAGTAAATTATTTTAAAAAAATGAATATTAATAATAATAATATTATTATGTGCATTATTATTGTTATTAATAAAATTTATTATTATACAGTTTATTATTATATAGATTACTAAGTTTATTTCTATGATTATTTATTTATTGAGACTATTATTGTCTTATTATTATTGTTGTTGTTACCTTTATTATTATTATCATTAATTAATTTTAATTTAAATGTTTTTTATGGTTTGAAACTCACTTCCTCACCTCTATACCCTATCACACACCACCACTCACTCTGGTAAGGGTCACGATGCACCCCATACCTCAATGTTATCCCTGTATCGTGACCCTCTTATAAGTTCACAACACACCCTCACCCATCCTCGATCATGTTACTCCACCAGCATGGCTCATCACCAGCACACACCATCCTTGGTGCCCTACACCCCTATCCCCTACCAAGCATGCCCTACTACCTCACCTCCCTCCTACATCACGCAATGCGCTGGGCTGACCTCCCTTTCGATGAAGCTCTGACATTATGGTCCCCTATGTTGAGCATCTCTCTAGTGAACTACTCCCCATCTTCTATAATCCTTTCTTCCACTTATATTGTGGTTTGGTTTCTATTGAGGGTTAGATATCATTTTTAGGATGAATTATAGATTTTTTGGTTCGATGTTGTTGACTAGGGTTCTATCTTACCTCTCGGAGGTGAGGGGGGAAATGTGGTTGAGGATTCACAAAATATTCAAAAAAGTTAATTGTTAGTGGTTGGGGAATCAATGATTTATCAATATGGCATGATTTAAATAAGTTTTCATGGATTTTTATATTTGATTTATTATTTTATTGGGTTGTACGAAATGTATTTTGGAAGTGGTTTGGCTTGATTATTTGACTATCTGGATTTTATAAGGAAAGTGGGATATGTCCCATGTGTGTTTCATATATTCCATTTTGTTTCATGCCTTGAATGTTTTTGATAAAATGTGTAGAAAATTAGAAATTCTTTTGGAAATGGACTTGATGTGCATATGGTTTAATAAGGTGTTTTCTAAAAGAATTTGGTGTTGTCCAAGTGTAAATATATTTTTGTGAATGTTAAAAAGTGTTTTTTAAATTGTAAATCATATTTATTAAGTTGTTAAAGTAGTGTAAAACATGCATTGAAATAGTTTTAGTGTGTATTTTATTTTAAGGAGGATAATATGTGTGCATGTTTGCGATAAAGGCATGTTTCACATCATATAAATGTTTTATTGTGTTTTTAATTGATTTATTATATTTTATATGTTTAGAAAATGTTGCCTATAAAAATATTTGATATTCAATTGATTTTAAAATGGAATATATATGTGAAGATTTCATGCTATTTTTTTACTGGTTGTGTATTGACTTGGACTATTCCGTGTGGTTTTGGGTAGCCGCTTCCTCTCTAGTGAATTTGGTCAACTTTAACTGAGCGTGAACACATGTAAAAAGGTAAATATATCCTTGGGGTATGTGTTACCTCATTTCATGGGGAATAAATGCATCAGGGGAGGGGTATATATATATTTATGTAGATATGTGTGTGCTAGTACCAAACTCTAGTTAGAAAGATCTAATAGTCAAATGTAAGGTTTAGATATATTTTGAGGTAGAATATCTAGGTAAATTCCTTTAATTTGAAATCTATGATTTCATGAATGTTTTAAAAATATGGTTTATATTTATAAATTATTATCATGTAATGTTTCATGGATCTGATTGTTATAACAATTTATATATTTGTTTTACAAAATTTATCTAATCTCTAGAACATGTTTTTCATATTGAATCATGTTTTTGCCTCTATTGGAAATATTGGTGTATTCCTAATGATCTATGGATATTTAATTTAATATCTTTAAAAGTATTTTCATAATGGTTTTATTGTGTAATGAATACTTTCATTTGGTTTTTCAGATAAAAAAAAACTATGCCTGTTTTTAAATGTGTGATGCCTTAGTTGTACACGTGTGATTTTAAATAATTTTTGGAACATAAAGGTCTTGAGAAAAAAAAATCTAAAATTTTAATATTACTTGTAAAGAAATTAGGCATGTTCCGTACATTGATAATGTTTTTTAAAAATGGAAACCCCATTTTGATTCATTCCCCTTAACTTGAGAAATGTGATTCATGTGTTAACGTGTGATTTGTGATCTATGCCTAGTGTATAGTTTGTGCATTTTCTTGTGATGAAATAAATGGAATATGCTTAAAGAATGAGGGTAGTGGGGGTCGTTGATTATCTTTATGGACAAATAATTTTGTGTGATCATATATGTTTCTTGATGGAATCTAACCACTAATTGAAATAGTGCACATGGGTAACACCGAGTACCTATGTGGGAAGACTAGGACTGGTATGCTAGATGATCCAGAAGTGGTTCTTCCTAGTTTCATCTAGTAAAATTGACTATTACAACCCTAACTAAAAATTATGTTTATTAGAGACCACTATATTATGACTGTGTTCCCTACTAGTGGCTTATTCACAACAACATAGTTTTTTGTGGTTTCTATATAGAATTCCACTAAGGTACGAGGTTCCTAGGGTCCCATATGTACCAGTTACCCATAGGTATTGACCATGGTGCTCCTTTATGTTATGGTGTTTTTGGAATGAATATATTTTTTATTTCTTCAAGATTGTATTCTTCTTAAAAATCTATGTTTTTATTTTAAACTATATGAATTTCTTTTTGAAATGTTACCAAATGCGTGGAATTATTTTAAAAAAATTGTGGAATATTAATTCGTTCCATAAAATTGTAAACATGTGACATGATTTTGAAATTTATAAGACTGTTATTTTAATATGTCTTATTTTCAAAAAAAAAACCATTATTGAGTTTCTTTTTAATTGTGTGGGAATTTGGAATTGTTATAGTTTATAATTCATACTAATCACCTCGGTGCCCATACCTAATTTATCATTTTAGTTTTAGGTTATAGATTTGGATCACTCTTGAAACAAGCATATTTCTGTGTTTGGTGCTGACCATTGAGGTCACATGGATGTATGTTTCACTATACATCTTTGTTTTACTTTACTCTAATAGAATTTAAGTATTATTCTCAATTTAAATATTATTTTATTATATTATTTATTTTTTATCAATTTATTAGGTACATCTGATTTATTGGCCATGATATTTAGGTCATTAGTGAGGTTCCAAGCTAGTACACCTTGTGACAAGACTCATGTTATTGGGGGATGTAAGGTTTCATCTGATTCATTGGCCATTTGGGTTTCTTGTAGTTTTGGAAATGAAATGGCAGTTTGTTAATGGTCTCACTGAGCTCACGGGGCCTGAAAATCCATCTAGAGTCATTGACGTCTTCTTAAAACCAACTTTGTTGTAGTATTTTGATTGGTGTATGAAATCTAATCATATCTCTAAGTCAAAAACCAACAATAATTTCCTTTTACATCATCTTGTGTATCCTTATATTATTGGGAATATTTTTATGGGGTGTATTCAATTTAAAACCACTTATATAGAATGATGTTTTAGGTTTATGTATTATCGCTATGTGAGTTTGAAATAATGGTTTGAAGTCTCTTTTGATAAGTGTTTTGGGAATCCCTTATGTTTGTTCCACTCGTATTTTTGGTTTTGGTTTGTGGAACATTTGGCCACCTGATATGTTTGATTTGGTCCTTGGTATTTTTCCTTGATGGCTAGTGTACGCCCTCATAAAGTGTTAAGTCACAAATGAGGTGTGGCCATAGGTGATTTTCCATTTCCATATCCTCTAGTTGATCAATGTATGGTCTTCATTATGGGGTTATAGAATTTAATCTACGTCTCCTTTTTGAGATTTATGGGATCATTCTTCAATGGGAGATTATATGCAGATGTAGTTGATTGAAATCATATTGTCTTGAGTTTCCTGAGTCATCGAATGTGATGCCCAACACCGGTGTGCCAAAATGTCATGTTCGAGAGTGGTGGAAGGAAATTTCAATGACGATAGGTGGAAGCATTACATAGTTGTTTATGTTAGTTTCTATTTTATAGGGGCCTTTCAATATATCATTGTATTTTAATGAAATAGTTCAAGTCAGTAAGCTAGTTTGGAAAATCTAGTCTCAATAAACAATTATGGATTCTTAAAGGAATCTCAATAAATATGGGACTCAGTTCATGTTCCCCATCATTATAATTGCTCTGTTAGATTCATGTATCATGTCCAGTGATTCCTTGTGGTGTCGTGTTCTCACTCAACTATGAGGGTGAAGGATGGGGCAATTTTCTAACCGCCTCTGGATTTATAGAAGGGTGTTTTCACTCATGAAATTCCGAATTCCTCCATTTTAGAGAATGTTGTCTATTATGTGTCTATACTCCTCGTGTTTTTCATTTAATGTAGAAAGGGGTGATGCATATGAATATTTTAAGAAACTTAATTGGTGAAGCATCCATGTAAGGGTAAGATGGTTTCATAATGTGCTGTGTTGGTTTGTTTTGTCGAGGACACAGTGTGGTTTCTTATGGAACCAGTAAGGTGAGTTTCAATTAGATATTTTTATTATTGGATGAGGGGAAGAAGATTCATCAATAAATAGTGCTCCAGACATTTTTAATAGAGTGATGTTGTTGCAATGTTAGGAAACCTCGTGATAGCATAAGGGATTTTAGTCGAATTTCAATATTCAGTGTTGAAATATTGGTGCATTTGAAGACTTCGTTGAGGTAGATTCATTCCAAGTTATCTCGTGAGGTGGATAGAGACATGACGTCCTTGTTACTCAATTCTGTGACTCGTGTAGGTGGAGGAGTACCTCATTAGTTATAAGGAGGTGGGGCTATTTTTTATTCTTGAATAACCGTGTTGGTGCCTTAGTGGGTGAGACTCTCTGTGTGTTAGTCCATTTCTGAGTATCATTGTATGTTCATCTCGATTTCATTTTTGTTCCACACATCTAAAAATCGTAATTTCTATGGATTTGGTAACCATGTAGTGTCTTTTTTTGGTATGGAGTTGTGTCAATAAGGACCCTTGTGGTGGGAGGTATGGTTTTGTGGGAAGATCCCTTGATGAACCATTTCGGGTATCCCATATCGGTAAGTGTAGGTTAGTTAAGCTAGTTGGTCCTTCAGGTGGTGAGACACATAGTGGGTCTTTCATGAATTCCTCTAGAGTAAATTGAATTCCATTTATCTCTTGTTGTGGGGAGTCATTTTTGGACCTCCCCTATTGGCGTCCTAGTTCTGTCTCGATGATTAAGTTTTTTTGTGTGGTGGGTAGTCCACTTGGGCATCCTTGGGTCAGTTGTTCAGTTAAATTCATGGTATCAACGAGGTGTTAAAAATACTTGATTAGAGATTTCTAACCCAAGACCCTCTCCTCAGTAAAATGTACTAGTCTTAGTGTGCCCAATGGGGTTGGGAAGATAGGTTGTTGTAGCCTCATTTGAATTCATTACTTGTTTTTGGTAAAGTGCATGAGCATTTTTTGGAATTTTTATGGATTTTTTTTATGGGAGTTGAAATGGCGCATTTTGAGAGTTTCCATGTCATTATTATCAATTATAGGGTTCTTTAATTAGGGGGGCGAGCGTTGCTGGTAGGGATATCATTTTGGGTCTCTCTACTTTATTTTGTAAGGCCTTCTCCATGTTGATTGTGTCTATGCTTCTCTATTGTTTGTGGTTTGTCAGAAACCTCTTTGAGCTCAAATGGCATACCGAATAAATCCTCTAAGAAATCATGGGATGGATTTTTCAAGGTGGAAAGCTTTATTCTGGGGATAATTGTCACACCCAAATGTTTGAAATAATTTTATGTTCTTATTTTATCTTGATTTGAAATATTCTATTGAGGTGCGGGTCAAGACTAATTGAATTTTTTACTTTTATTATGATAAATGAATGTTTTGACCTTGATAGCGTCCAGTACATGGGCAGGGCACCATCAATGCCATGCGGCTACATCCAAGATATCATGTGGCCTACCTAATGTTAAAAAATAAATAAATAACAAATTGAAATGAGAGAAAAATAAAAAAATTGATTAAAAAATAATTACAATATTATTATTATTATTATTATTATGAGTAATAATAATATTATTATTATTATGTTTATTACTATATTGTTTTTAATTAATTAGTTTATTATATTTATTTCTATATTTATTTCGGTTTTGAGTGTGTCATTATCTTATTATTATTATTATTATTCATTTTATTTAATTTAATAGTTTTTAGGGTTTGAAACTCTCTTCCTCATCTATCCCCCTACCACGCTTCACCCCTCCTTCCTGTAGGTGCAATGACACGCCCTCTCCCCTCATATTCTTCATGTAGCATGACCCACCACCAACTGCGCATCACCCCCTTGGCTATTCTTCATCACACCAATCCTTTGGCATGGATTGTCACCAGCACACACTGTCTTCGACACCCTATTCCCTTCTCCCCTACTCGTCAGTCCTTGATAACATTCCTCCCACCTACTCCATGCAATTCTTTGGGACAACCTCCATTCTGCAAAAACTCCGATGCATTTCTCCCCTTGGGCGAGTGCCACTTCAACATGTAGCTCCCCCCCCCCCCCTCTGGTTATATTTTCATCCTCTTATTTTTTATTGTGCTTTATACTGTAGGTAGGGTTTCATTTTTTAGGACGTTTTCCTCATCTGTTTGGTTCAATGTTATCGACTAGGGTTCGATCTTTCCTCTCAGCGGTACGGGTGAGCAATGATTGTGGTTTTGTAACATGTTCTAGAAATTTTTTCAAAAGTGGTATGTAATTGTTCTTTTATCATTATTAGATGATTTTAATATATTTTCTTGGATATTTATATGTGATATACAATATAATTATGTTGTGAAAAATGTATTATGGAAGTGATTTGGCAAGAATATTGGATGAATTGGATTTTCTATGGAAAATGGGTTAAGTCCCATGTTTTTTATCATATATTCCATTTATTTATTCCTTGAATGTTTTTGAAAACATTTGAAAAATATTTGAAATATTTTTGAAATGAATTTTTTGTGTGTAGGGTTTAAAAAAGGTGATTCTTAAAGAATTTGGTGTTTTCTATTTGTAAATATTTGTTGTAATTGTTTGAATGTATTTTCTTCAATTATGAATCATATTTATTATGGTGTGAATGTGGTGAAAATAACGAGTTGAAATGGTTTTAGTGTGCATTTTATTTTAAAGTGAATAATTTGAGTATATGATTGGGGGAAATAAATGTTTCAATTCATGGAAATGTTTTATTATGCTTTAAATTGATTTATTAAATCATATAAGTGTTTCGAAAGTAGTTTTGGAAAATAATTGATATGAAATTGATTTTAAAAAGGACTTTATATGTGAATTTGGTGTGTTCCTGATGTAATCCCTAGTTTTTTAGTGTGTTGGATGGTTCTTCATGGTTTTGGGTTGGTGCTTCCTCTCTTGTGAGTTTAGACATCTTTAACGGAGTGCACATGTATGGAAAAAGGTATGGATATGTATATATAAAATATATCCTCTATGTATATATTCCCTCAAGGTGTGGTTAATACAAGAATCCAATTAATGATATATATATATATATATATATGCAGGTATGTGCATGCCCATTTCAACATTTAGTTAGAAAGTGACAACATCCAAATGTTTGGTTTTGTTCCACCCTAAGGTAGCATCTGTATTCCTAGATCATAAATTTTATATCTGTGATTGAATGATAGTTTTAAAAATATGTTTTAAATTTATATAGTTTTTTATGGTATGTGGTCTAGTTGTGATTGTTAGAAATTGTTATTTATTGTTTACATAATTCACTTAATCTCTAGTTCAAGTATTTCATATTGAAGAATGTTTTTTACTTTGCTGGAAGTATTTTTGTAATTGTGATTTTTAAATGATCATTAATGTAAAATTTTTAATATTTGTTTCCTTAATGGTTTTAGTGTATAATGAGTATTTTCAATGGGTTTCTTAGATTTAAATATATTATTTATCTTCCTTTCAAATGTGAAGTGCCTTGGTTGTGAAAGTGTGCCTTTAAATGAGTTTTGGAATGTAAAGGTATTGAGATATTTTTTTTGTAAAATGCTAAAATTATTTTAAAAGAAATAATTCTAGTTTGGAACTCTGAGAATGATTTATGAAAATGAAAACCCATCTTGAAGAATTCACGATAATTTTGGAAATGTGAGGAAATTTTTTATGTCTAATTTCTGATATATGCCTAGTGTAAGTGTTATTCATTGTTTCATTATGAAAAAAGGGAAATACACATAAGGAGGTAGATCAATGGTGGGTTGTTTAATGTTTTTTTGGATATTGAATTCAGTGTGCTCATTTATGTCTACATGATGAAATCTAACCAATAATTGAAATAGAGAACATGGGTATCCCTGAGTACCTGGGTTTGAAGACTAGGACTGGTACGCTAGATGATTCAGAAGTGGTTTTTCTAGTTTCATCTAGAAATGATGACAATTACAACACAAACTAAACATTATGATGACTAGAGACCCCTAGGTTATGGTCGGGATCCCTACTAGTGTCCTGTGTATGGGAACATAATTGGTCGTGTTTTTTATACCACATTTCACAAGGGTACGAGGTTCCTAGTGTCCCACTTCATCCAGTTACATATAGACATTGACCATGTTTATCATTTATGAAATGGTGTATGTGAAATGAATTATTATTTGGTTTCGTTATACATATTTCCTCCTTCTATAAATCAATAATTTTTCCTTAAACTATATTATTTTAATTTTATAATATTGATGAATGATTGGAATTATTTTGAAAATATAGTTGTATAGAAATTCTTTCCTTAAAATTTAACCATTTGACTTTATTTTGAAAAGAATGAAAACATTATTTTAGTATGTCTTATTTTCAAAATAGCATGATTGCATTTCTTTTTAATGGAAAGGGAATTATGTATTATTATATTTTTCATTCCTACTGAGCATCTCGATGCTCACACCCACTATATCTTTTCAGTTTCAAGTTTTAGTTTATGATCTCTCCTGTAGTGAGCATGTTACCATGATTAGTTCTGAGCCATTAGGTCACATGGAGGTATGTTTATCTAGAAATCATATTTTACATCTCCTTCTAATATTTAACATTTTTTCTCAGGTTTAATTAAATTAAATTAATTATTTATTTGTCTTTAACTTATTGGGTAAATCCTTCCCAAATGATTATTTGATAATCAGTCACTTGTGCCAGCCTGTGGGGATTAAGAATGCCCCTCGGGTCTTACCGCGGACCGGGCCAGGCACCAGATCAGATTGATATCTACCTTAGTTTGTGACACAATGTGACTGCTCTTATGTTATTAATCAGACCATTTACGAATCACATAATAGATTCTAAAAGGAAATATTTCAATGACAATCATCAACGGTATAAAACTCATATTTGGGAAGAATATCACTCTATAAATAAAACAATATAGACTAATATATGTAATCCATAATGAAATTTATTTTACAATATGTCAGTAACTGATAAATATCCTAAAAACCAATAAAATGGGGAGGAAATTGAGAAAAAAATTATTCCTCAAAACCAAAATATAATTAGACTTCTCCAAAAACACCTTAAGACAATCTATTGGTAACTAATACCTTTATCGTGACAATCTAAGTATTCAAAAAAATAAACTAAATAGATCTTGGCTGAGAATAAACAAACTTAATATGTTACCCTGATAAAATGAAACATGCCAATGCGTATAAGGAATATTGATAAATTTCTATGATGATGAGATAAAATAGATTTTCCCTCTCTAAGATTCCTATGTATATCCATATCTCAACAAAAATAACTACAACCAAAATAATTTTTAATATTATATATATGTATATATATATGTATATTGTCACAGTAAGAAATAAAAAATGATCAAAAATGATTCCTCCTATTACCAACTCCCAACGACTATATCATTATCACTCTCAACATTAAATATAATATATCTGAAGAATAGATTATATCCATGTGTAAGGTGTAACTAAAAATGTACTAGTTTTTTAACCAGTAATCTATATCTCCCCTTGTATGTTGGTTATGGATGACCTCAATTCATGGGTGGTGTTATAGTTTTATCTAATGAGTGTGTATAATCAATCAAAAAACAAAAACATAGATGAATACACATAATTTTTATCCTAAAATATCCATAAATATAAGTATATAATATTTTTAAACATGATTTTTTTGTATAAATATATAAGTAGAATCAGTATCATTGAACATTATAAAACTCATATGATTACCTAAAATTTAATACCATTTTCCATTGATAATTACATGAAATCTACATCAATATATACCATGAATTTCACGACCATAACAGAATTTTTAATTACTTTGTTGAATTTTTTTTAATTAATAAATAATCATAGTTTATAAATAACTAGAAAAAATAATGTTAATTACCCCAAAGAAACATTTATAATTGATTAGAATTTTTTTGATGATTTCTCAAAATTGGAATCCAATGACAAAACTGTTAAATTAACCTCACAATAATTCATCATCCACATCCATATCCACAATCTTATCGATACCCAAAACCACATACAGATTCAAACTCATATTTATATTCATTTTTATCCCTTCCATTTCCACATGTACTACCATTAAATAAATATTTATATGAATGAAATTAAAACAAAGCACCCTCAGTAAACAGAATCTGCTTATATAAACTTGTAATTATCAGGAACCATTGGTCTATAAAAAACACATGTAATTAACAATATTTTCTTTTATTATTCTATCTATAACCTCTTACAGAAATCCTGTAATATAATATATAATTCCACATCAAATATGATGAAATCATATTAGTAAACAGTGAGTATCATGGCCTTTATATGGTCTCAACGTGTAAAATGTTGAATGATTCATATAAACTATACACCATCCCAATTCACGTGTTTATATAAAATGTTTCAATTTCTATTATGTTTCATATACCCCATATAGGTATTGAATATCCTATTTATATTTAAAAAACCCCATGAAAATATGGAATGAATCATTCTCTTAATAAAACAATTTATAAAATTAAAAAATATCATAAGGACACACCACCACATAACATCAAAATATCACCGTGAATATGAAATATATAATAAAAAATCACATAAATTTTATTAAATCCTTATTAAATTAATAATAATTTGATTATGGTTTTTAAAATCCATTTCATGATTCTTTAAATTAATTCTTTTCCTTCATAAAAAATATAGAAGAATTAACCATGACTTATTAAAACAATTCATTAAATTCCAAAAAGAACAAAATTATTTTTCCATGTTATTCTATTTATTCCAACATTATAAAATAAAATATTCTTTCATTATTCATGGATAACCTAGATTGGATTTTAAATCTAATGTGAACAAACTCAACTGTTAATTTTATCCATTATATGTTCATTATTTGGTTCTTTTTTAATCTTTATTCTTAACTAATTTTGCTTCTAATTTAACCATGTTTAAAAAACACTCAATGAAACACCTTTTATGGATAGAATATTGTATATCTTGAATGAATTAATAATCTCATTTATAATATCTCATTTCCTGGGGATAATTTCTACCCCATTAATGAATTCATCAATCCCCACAATCACAAACTATAATAAATCAACCTTTTCACTATTCAAAATCAATCATCTCTGATTTTGTACTCATCTATAATCCATAGATGTATTACAGGAAAAACACCGAACATAAAACTTTCTCACCAACAAAATCCATATTTCTAGAAATAAATAATTTATGTATTTTTAAAAAAACTATATAATAAATAACTAAATATATAATAAAATTTTATTATTCTACAAAAAATAAACTTATATGTTACTTTTAATCTCATTCAATAACAAATTTTAAAATCCCCAAACCAAAAATGTCAGACTCCATTTTGTTTATAAAATTATATATCAATATTTATTAAATAACCTATGATTTTGAAAATATTAAATAACATTTATATATTTATATATTAATTTTTTTACATAGAATCACCTCATGTTAAAAATAAATATATTTGATACATCATGAAATTATCTACGAGTCCTGAAACATTATTTTTTATGTGAGGATTTCAAAGAGATTTAATATTTTATTTATTAGATTGAGAAAATTAACCAGTTTCAGAGTTCCAAAAAATAATTTTCTTATTTTTGGGTAGTAGATAATAATCCAAATTAGTGAAATATGAAATATGAATTTTTTTCATTAATCTGTTAGTTTTTTTCAACAGCATCATTCTATAATTATAACAATTCAAAGATTACAGGTTAATTTTATACATATTTTTAATTTTTTTCATTTTCATTTATAGAAGTGACATTGAGATAATGAAAGGAGTATCATTTATAAATATCTAATGAGAATGGTTTTAATGAATCAAAATTACTTTTCATAGTCTATAATTGGAACATAATGTTAGGAAGGGGTATAAAATGATATGACTGGAACCAGAAGTTTTCTACCAGGGATAATGGTAAGCCAAGTGTTCCACCCCATGCCCACCTCCAATATACCAAGGGCTAGATACTATAAAAAATAATGAATAACATATATATAATACATTATCATATAATAAACTGTAATAAAAATTAATCAATAATATATAATTGTATGTAAAAAAATAATAAATATTTACATCATCTAAAATTTATATTATTAAAATAATGGGACAATATATATTTATCAAAATGCCTTTATTGTTATACAATTAAAAAAATATAAAGTATGTAGAATAAACAATATATTTCAAATGACCCCAATATAGGTAAAAATCTTCCTTGTTACATGCTCCCATGGAATTAACTGTATTAATAACCATATCCAATGAAATAATATCGTCTTCTACTATGAATTAGCTCTACTTGCTTAATAAAACCCTCATATTCAATCAATATTTTCAATCCATTAAATACCAACACATTCACAAAACATTTAGACAAAAAACATATATTGGGATGAGTATAAAATTAACTAGTAGGAAACCCAATAACAAAAAAATAATGATAAAAACGGGTTCAGTCAAACACCATATCTGTAGAAAATAGGATGAATAATCTAATTGAACCTTATATTCTATAATGTTTTGTAGTACATGATAATAGGATTTATTCATATATTATATGATCATCTTTATAAAGAGTAATATATTATGATAATTTAGAGATACGCAGTTTAACTAAAGGCTAAAAAATCTCAAAGTTGACAACCAAACTATAGTTCATTATAAAAATATAAAAATATACTTCTAATATATAACTACAACTAAAAAATCAATATAATATATTTTAAAAAATATTCAAACCTCAAAGTCACATTTAGCATAATTTCAATTGTGATATGAGAATGATAACTTATAGTCCAGTGAACATCAATCAAGTTGAAAACATTCCTTAATGATGGAAATACTCAAAACCTACATTGACGGAAAATACCGACCTATATATGTGAATACACCACATTCCAAATTATAGATGAATACCAAACCTTCATATTGTATAGTTTACTTGGAACTCATTGGGATCAAGTGTGAAGGGATTCTAGTGATTGAATAAAACTTATTTAATAAATATATATGAAATTGAAATCCTCAAACCAATTATCATCAATATGTGAAAAAATGAATCCATTAAAAAATAAAAAAACCAAAACATTATAAAAATAATTATATTTTTATTATCTTAAATTATATATCCTTAAAATTTCTTTTATAAATAATAATAATATTTAAATCATTCTTAACGTGCAGCATCAAGCTCTATGATAATTGAGATTTATTATAAAAAATGCTACTATTTAAATGATATTATTATAAACTATCTAATTAATTTCTTGGTATGAAAATGTTTAACCTCATTATTTAATATATTGATAATGGTTATACTCAAAAAAAATTTATTGATGAATTATGAGGAAATAAACACACATCTTTTAGTAAATAAAATATATTTTTAAAAAATTGAAATCTATGTGTGGAAATAATAAATAATGTAATCCAATTATAGAAAATTTATTTAATAAAAAACCTAATTTCATGAAATAATCATAACAAAATTAAGTTTTTTGAAATTTTGGGATTCATATGAATTAATCGATTATTCAGTGAATAGTGAAAAATATCTATTTTTCAAATATACTAATTTATTTTCATTAGACCATTTAATATCAAATATCCATTATATTTTGTACATTTTATTATTGTGACGTAGGATCCATTTTATTTATAATAATTGAATCATTAATTTTTTATTATGTAATATTCATTACTTTAATATAATTTTTTTTATGCTACAAAACCATTTCTCTGAAAACTTGTATTTATTATGTTTCATACATATTTATTAAAATTAATTTATTACACTTTTAGAGAATGAGTAATGAAAAATGGATAAAAAATTTGGAGTCATGATGATAAAAATTTTCAAATAGATCCATTTAATTTTGGTCATTATGAATAGTAACTGTGGTAAATATTAGTCTCATTAGTAAGGGAAAAATTATTAATACATTGTTAAAACTATGATATAATGTCTCAAAATCAACCCAATACATTTCCATATTTAATTTTGTAATATTAATTAGGCCATATAACCCAATATTATAATATAACGTATTTTTTTCAATTACTCATTCACAATGAAATTTATAATCTTTTAAATAATGCAATATAAAAAAATGTCACAATCTTACTATAAACTGTTATTTTATATTCACACATTGGAATGAAAATAAGTTCTAAATGAATATTAAATGTTATATTGGTAATGATGAAATTATTTTTTATATTAATTTATTCAATATTTTAGTGATTATATAATTTAATTAAATGTCTATATGACATTAGAAAAATTCATGTTCAATCTGTAGATAAATTTAATAAAAAAATTAAAAAAATTATTATAATATGGATGAATTATTGACATACCAAAAATATTTTGATAAATATGTTATATTTTTTATTTTTAAATTTTTTATTTTCTATGAAATGTACTAACATTAGGTTTTTGAAATAAAAATAAATGAATAATGTCATAAATGTCAGTAATAATATTTTATGAAAAATAATATTTTAATAAATTATCTAAAAATAATAAATTTTTTTTAAGGAATAGAATAAGGATGAGAATTTTTCAAAAATATCATACCATGACCATTTATCCGCATAATGTTACCATATAATTAAAATGAAACCCTTATATAATGAACATGTTTTTATAATGATAAGGATAAAAATTGTTAACAATGAGATAAAATAAAATGAGAGGGATTAAAATGAAAAAAAAATATTAAACAATTTTGGGTGTATTTTTCTACCATAGACTTATAATATTTTTATATGTGTCATTTTGGAGACATTTTAGCATGAATTTTTCAAAATTATATTTTAAATCATTGTAAATTTATAAGTGGGAATCTCACCTCAATTATGAAAGGGAAACTCCACCCATCACATCTTAAAACATCTTGAGAAATTTATTTCAAATAAACCCTAAAAAAATATCATAAAAACACCTTATAAAAATCACATAGTTTCTTCACTAACTAAAATTTCGTCCCTAGGGTCCTTAAAAAGGTATCCAAAATGGGTTTCTTTAAGAGAATCTAATCATCTCAAATAAACTCTTTCTTTTTTCTATTCTTCTTTTACTACATTAAATTATGTCAAAAAATTATAATATAACGAACAATTATACCATATAGTTAGATGTTATTATAAGGAGGTAATAATATTTAACCATATCATTCTCTCTCTAATTAGAAAAAAAATCATCGATCGTGTGTATTGAAAACTACCACCTCACAAATCGATGTAATTTGTCTTTAATAACCACCTCACATAGAAGTGATAATGATATAGGTAATGAATAAATATGATATTTATCAAATAATATTGATTTTAAAATTTTAATATATCATCAACATATTTTCCCTTAACCCATTTAAAAGTGATAATTTTCCTCGTGTATACATATGACTTACCATCTCCATGAAGCGTTTTGATTAATTTTCCATGTACACATTTCAATAATGAATATTAAAATATATATATTATGTAAATATATTATTAAAAACATAAATATAAGTCCTATTATAATCAAAATATAACATATTTATAAGAACTAGAACATTCACAATGAAACATGCATGAGAAACTAAGAAGTAAACACTCAAAACAATGATAATAACAAAATACTTATGAAAAAATATTTTATGATTTTATAAGTGTATAATAAATGATATTATAAATATAAATATTGTTAATATATAAAATAATAAAATTTTTAAAACTATTATACCACAGGTAAAAGAACATTCAACAATGTGGAAGCATGAGATATGGGGTTTCTTAACTCAATTTCAATTATTTTGGTTACTTTTCTTCTTCATTGAAAATTTTATTCCATTGTTCATTGTAAAATCACCTAAATATTTATTATGTTTTATTTTAAATTCTTTGTGTGTATTGATATTTTATAAACATAACCACTTCATTTTTAAATTATCTCTTCAATTTTATGTCCTTTGTAAGGGATTCATTCTCAATTTCTGCTCTATTATCACATATTAAGTATCATTCGCCAATTTAATATTATATGTATTATATATTAACCCTTTGATAAATATAAAATTAATATATATTTATACTTTATTATTAATTACCCATTTCATATTTACACTTTCAACGGGTTATAGAATAAATGTTATCAAATAGGTATGAATTTATTTTCTCTTCTATTTTTGTAGGATATATTATATTTTTCATTGGATGAATCATATAATCTATACATATAAAAATAATATATTTTATAATATACATTATATTTTATCAGTTTAAATGTTTCCCCCAATATTATATTTATTTGGAACATCAATCATACAATGGAATGTGGAAAATAATATCTGATCTTATATACCTTTCTAAAATTTTATTTTTACTCAATATAAATATTTTTAAAAGTAATTTTAAAGAATTAATTCTTATTTAGACAAATGATTAATCAATGAAATTTTATGTTATTATTTACTTTTTATGTGGATATAATAAATAATTATAATGTTTTACTTATAGGAATTTTTCAAAATTCATTATATAAAGTCAAAAAGAATGTTTTTAATGTATATATAGTTAATCAAAATCCCTACATCCATAACCATTTTACGATATTTGGATTCTTCCACAAGTATTAAATGGATTTACTAGAAATAATTATGAATGAAGACATATTTTATATAATTTTTTCCATTTTCAGTTATTTTACAAAATATATAAATTTATTTTAAACCATATATTCCTAATAAAATGATGGTTATATGTTATCACCTATTAGTTTTTTTATCTTTAAATTTATCTTGATAAATTCACCTACTTAAGATAATATTTTATTGGACATTACATTTTAAATAAATATGCATTTTCTTTGTATCGTGGATTTTCTTATTAACAAATAATGTAAACCATTTCTATATATGGGGGTTTAATATAAATGTTATTTGATTGGAAAGAAATTTTTGATATTAGGTATTCTATACTCCATACATATATAAATTAAAAGTCTATATTTTTTATAAATTAAATTGATTAATCAGTATATAAGGAATGCATTATATGATCATTGATGATTGGGGCTTGAAATTATATAGACTATCATGAGATTGATTGGTCTCATTAGTAAAACCAATTGACCAAAAATATTAAAGGTGTTTTGTTGTATAACAAGATATAGATTAATTTTTCTTGGTTGAATGCCTTGTATATAAAGATATAATGATATTAGAGACCATGAAATCCTGTATTATGTATTTAATTACTTGAAAATTCATAAATTATTATCCTTGTGACTATTTCATTTATATTACCCATTGATTCATTTTTATGCATGTATTTGATTAAATTTCATTTTTTAATTATTTACATTGTCATATTTTTTATTCATCATTTACTCAAATGAATTCAAAATACATAACTCTTATTTTTTTTCCCACTATTATTTTGGTTCCTCTCCCAAGGATTTAAAGATCTAATCATTGAATATGTTAATGAAAATGGAATTTTAATTTTTTTAACGTATTTATATTTTATTTCCAATTTAAAAAGGGAAGCATGATTTTATCTTTTTTTAGGAATAATAAGTTGATCACTCTATATTTATCTCCCCACAATTGATATTATAATGTAATAAAATAGACACTAGATTTATTATACTATATATTGGGTATATATTTTCAATAATAGTGGTTGTATAATGATAAATAGGGAATACCCAAAAATAACACCCTTCAATGTGTATCCAGAGGTCGACTAAATCACCGAACACATAGGTCGGATTCTCCACCACTCCCATGATATCTTAGCACCTATTGTTGAAAAAGGATAATGGTGGATTATAGAATCAATATTCATATTTTTTAGTGTTATCTAGGGAAAGGATCTCAATCCATTCTTGTGGATAATACGTCCATTATATTGGTTTTAGAAAATTTCCAATCCATTAAATTAATTTATTCATAAGTGTATAATATACGAGTTTATGACTTATATTAACATCAATTTATGGACCGCAACCTAAATTCATTATCACAACTTATATCAATATATGATATATTATTTAAAATTAATTTTGTTTGTGGATGGTTCCCAAACATTATCATTTAATGCTAGAATTACATAATTAATTGTAGAGTGTTTCTGGAAATTCAAAAATATAATTCTACTCACAAATATTCTGTATTAAATAACTCAATTTTATTGTATTATTTTCTTAGTAGCAGGATCATTGATTAACTCCATCCTTTATAATATTAAAATAAGAAGTCACCTGATATTCCTTGTATTCTATATATTTTACCATACCTTATATTTATATAATATATAGTGATATTAACATAAAATAATTTAATTTTTATTTGTTTTAGGAATATTTTTGTTTATGATGAATTTGAAACAATAAAGTTATTCTAAAAATATTATTTAAATTAAAAAAATTAGGATTTATGAGAAAAAAATGACATCACAAAAGGGATCAAATACTTTTTAAAGATGAACCTTCTTCATGATTCATACTTATGAATATATCACCTTGTTTGTACTAAAATCGATACATTCTTCAACAATGAGATACATGATGTTATTCAATGCAATGAAGATTATTCTAATTCCATTACCATTGTCTATATAACCTTATCCTTCGTTATCACGAGATGGATATCCATGACATATTATATATTCGCTTCACATGCCACATGATATTTGAATCCCATGGTGAATATTCAATTTATGATGCCAATAAATTTCATCATTTACAAACGTTAGTGATTATTTCATGATCCCAATGGCATATGCAATTCTAAGACAATGATGTTTTCCCATTACATAATTCTTTAGTGAAGTCTTAATTGTTTGGGGATGAATTATATGGATGTTTATTTGTGACAATTTTAACCATTTTTGGAAATCTATTGACTATGTTTTTCTATAAATACATAATACCCATCGAAAAGTTGACTGAAATGAAGCCTAGATGAAAAAATTAAAACACCCTATAAGATGGCTCATCACATTAGTAAGATTTGAGAAGACTTAGATTATTTGTTCATGATATAAGTCTTATATAACTAGGGTGAATAATAAATGAAAAATGAATTTCTTATTATCCTCTATTAAATAGGATGGTTTCCACTTTCCCCTTATTGAATAAGGGTTTCTTACGTGAATATGGGGAATTATGTAATTATAACTCTCATTCATGTACATAACAACTAGCATCTATACATTCATGGAAGGCCTTCTGTATAATAATTCCACCCCTCATCCTAGAAACACACCTACATGAGTTGGATTTGGCTAGAGATAAAAATAATTCTATGAGAGTTCTAGGTCCTCTAATGTGTTTATTACCCTCTCTTCATTGGACATGTACCACAAAGAATTTCATACCCCATAATATTTCCATGAATTAACCAAATAATGATGAAACATACACCCGTCATGTAATTTACTAGGATATGCCACATATAATAAACAAACCATCTAAAACGATCATTTCATCCATCCTTTGGGAATGCTAAAATAACAAAATTGCCATGTCATGTCATAATCCATGTCCTAATGACCTACAAAATCACATTCCCACACATTCCAAATATCCCTTTTTAAATAATAAATCTTCTTGAAAATAGGAGGTTTTATAATTATCATCCCATATAGATAGATCCCATATGGGATTTATAATAATATATTACCTTGATAATGATATTATATTTGGAAAAGACGCTAGATTCTTATTTCTTAGAACAACACGTTCATTATAAATCCCAATTAAAATTAGTGGGCCGTGTTCCATTAATTAATCATCTTAAATAATCAATGATCATATTATATATATATATATATATATATATGGGAATTCCATATTTGGGCATAAGCCTCACTGATTCACTCTATGTTTCAGAGTAGATCCTTAGGCCTCCTCTATGGGTGTAAGACCCAATAAATAATTATCTCATTAATGAACTCCTCACAAGAATTCATTAGTTAAAAGCATCTTGGTAGCCCATGTATAAGTCCCATTCATTTATAAATTTTGGTCTATTTTATTACATGAATGACTAAATTGTAAAACGTAAAACATCATGAAAACATACATACAACATGATGATTACCTACATAGATAATTTCAACTATTTAAAAATAATAACGGTCACTCAAATTATGTGGTATTTGATTCTTGTGAACCATGATATGTTGGAACCCTCTTTGAGGATAAGAAAAACATCTAAATCCATACCTTTATTAGTCTATACTACTTATGAAATCATGCCCCCTATCTGGTGGTCCACATTCATTCTAGGTAGAACCATATCGTTCTCATCTAGAATATATCTGCTATATGATCATATATATCATTGTGAGGCTATATATGATACAAAACAATACCTCATCCTCAACAATATATATTTCCCCTAATAATAACTAGAATTGGATGATCATGAAAAAGTCACAGAACAAAACTTTATAGGAACCTGTTATAATATACTTTAATTTCAAAGGACATTAAAGTGTGTTGATGATATCATGGTTCGATGAGATTTAATGTCACAATAATGGTCCATGACACATGAAATTAAATGGTATTCCTTGTCCCATTAGCTGAAACTGAACAATGTTAGTTCTAACCCCCTCTATATTGATACATAGGAATCCTAATCCCTTGGCCCAATCCAAATACCAGAGAACATACCACATCCTTAGATTGAATTAAATTCTTGAGCACCAAACAATGTGTCTTTGAATTTTAGTGAAAATAATTAAATAGAAAATGATGGATACCCTCTGATTCGTATAAATTTTTACATAATTGAATATGTTTGATCAAGACACTATTATAGTGTTATGTCTAGTAGAGATTGTGAATAGTATTCTGGAACATATATTTAAATCATCATTAATTCATATAATATGAACTAATTCCCCTTAAATGTTGAAATGATATTGAACTCCCATCCTATCAAAAAATACACACTCTAAAGAGGAATAATTAAGAAACCCTAGAAATAAACTTCCCTTGTAAATAAATTTTTATCTAACCAAATAAATGATAATAACATCATGTAGTTGATTCATAACCATGCATCATGCATTTTTTCACAATCCAATTACATGTTGGAGTTTTCTATAAGAAAAATAATAATAAACCCAATAGAATGTTTCAATTATAAAATTTTATCGTTTGTAATACTATTGTTGAATAAATAATTATTATACAAGTGGTACTAAACTAATGGGGTTTCTTGGTCGTTTTGTTTTTTTGATCTTGATATCCATTTATAAATAACCATGCAGTCAATTTTTACCTAGTATATACCAAAAAAAATAAACTTTAGTCACAAAAATGGTTTCGACCATGATGGATGGAAAAATAATTTTCCGATCACAATACTATCAATGACATATAATGAATGATTTGGTGAGGTAGAATTATCATAGAAAAACAATCCCAACATTGGAGGCATCCTGGATGATCAAACATAGATTTCTTACACACAACTTACCTCTCCAGAATATGGTAATAATGAATTTAGTATCACTCACTATTGCATCAACCCATTTAAGAGCATGAAAATATTTCATGATAATAATAAATTACCTTACAACAAAATTTTTTATCAGTTATCCAAAACATGCAATATTTTTTGGAAGTCAAATAAGATCCATCCTTTAAATAATTTTTACTACCAACATCACACACTCATTGATCCTCAAGAAAAAAAAACATAGGAGATTTATAAAGATCCTCAACACTAGTCAATCAGACCATCCCATACAGCAAATCCTGTCAGTTGTGATAGAGAACATCAAATATGGAGTTGTTCTATAAAGCCATCACCACTAAATGATATTTATATCATATGTTATATGCAATCATGGGAAAGTCCCATATCAATGTTTTCATTGAAATTGATTACCATATTAATAAGATGTTACCAAGGGGAAGATCCCATACTCTTACTTTATAAAATAAGTCCACTAGAAAAATCTAATTTACTAATAAAGACCATAAGGGGTTCATACTCTCATTCCAATGTTATAATCCTGATATTATGTTCTTTTGTCTGTGGAAGGTCAAAAATATATTAATTAGCATATTGAATAATATTTTACACATATTATAGAAAATCCAATTCCAATAGGCATTGATATATTCTTGTGACCCATAATAGATCGATATATATTCATTTTACTACTAATATAGTGACTCATTAGAATATAATGGTTGAAACATAATAGTGGTCCTACATTCCCTCTCATATTCATAAGTTCTGTCATTGTATTTGGATGGAGAAATAGTGGTAGGATCTTATACCTGAATGTATTAAAATATTTTTAATGTATACATAAAAACAAATATAAGATTATGCCTATATTTATACTCCACTTAAATAAAAAATGAATATCTGGTATTCATTGGTGGTAGCTAACCAATTATCATGTATTCTGGATCAATAAAGTCTATATTGTTGGCATATTCCGTCGATATCTCTGCAACATGCATATATTTCAATCATGATTAATTAAAGTGTCATTTATGCACTTAAAAATATCATAGTAGAATACCAAGGTTGTATATAATCCTAATCAATAGTGATTATTTTCATACCTATATAAGTCCTCCCAACATTACCATTATCAATTATTAAATAATATCTCCCATGAACATGTTTCATTTATTTCCTCCAACGAAAAATAAATAAAATGATCATATGAATTACTCATAGGACAATCACTGAATGTTTCTCAAATTTATTGCATCATATACTAATAAAATGTTCCCACTGTTTTCCAATTGTTTACCAAGACACCCCTATAAGTATATTCGCATGATATGGTAATGAAAACTGTATCAAGAACTTCATAGTTTTTTCAAAGATAACACATCTCATTTAGAAGATTCTATTGAGATAAAATTATTATATACATATCTTTGTAGTTCACACTTTATGTCATTGGTGGAAATTCAGGAATGATTGGATATTATTTATAATGAAACCAAAAAATTCATTCTATAGTTATATCAACCAAATGTGTGTAGTTAATATGAAGAAATAAAATCTTGTCCATTAGAAGTGACTACACATGGGTAATATAATGGTAATGTTTTTTATATTTTTCCCCCTCTCATTATAACATTTCAAAATAATTGGAGGATGAATGAATTCCCTCAATAAAATATAATCTATAATTTAATCTCCATCATCACAAGGCAAATCATATGTCATATGGGGATAATTCTTGTCCCAATAAAATGATAAGACACCTTTGTCAGAAAATTGATTTTTTGGATTCCAATGTGTCTCAAAAATCCAAGGTAACAAACCACTATGATTGTCTCTAATGTATTATCCTCAAAATATTATGCTCTTTATATTATATAATAGTTGATATTTTTCCAGATGTGCACATTATGGGTTTGGGGGAGTATATATAATTTCACTTAACTCAATGCACCACTCAGAGCCTATGAATCTGAATGTGTAAAATAAAACTTCATTTCATCATTTCATGTCTTAGTCTTGGGGTTTGTGAATGTTAGATAGTCTATCCAACAATGGTTCACTACATCTATGGTTAAGGGGTGATTTATTTAGTGGTAACATACCATTAAAAGGATCCAATATCAAAAGAATATAAATGTTGAATGGTACTCCCTTATGAGAAAGACAATGCATGAGTGGCCTAAATCTACTGATAAATCCATAATAGTGACTAGTTTACATTCAAAAAAATTTCATCTACTAGATTATGAGAGAACACAGACATGGATGATCTGAATGTATTTAATAATGTAATTTGTGATAATAATAGAGGAAAAATCAAAACTCACATTGTTCTAATAATTGTTCCATCTCAACCCATAGGGTCGTAACTATCACAGAAGTCTGAAATAGTGAAAATGGTAGAACCAAATGAAGTGAAGATGATAGGTTTGATGGAATTATTATCCCCTCCTCCTCCTTTTGGGTGGTATATTATCTCAAGACTAGGAGAGTATTCTCTGTAACAAACACTTCATCTCTGTCTACTAATGTATGGTCATCCCTCATAATCCTATACATGATCAGTAAGGATCGTGGAATAATATATCTAGATTATATTATATAAATAGTATACTAATGAACATAAATATGATCATAAAAATACTTAAAGGTATTATTTGTCTAAATATTTAGAAATGAAATATCAGATTGAGAAGAATCATGAATTCCCTCTTGAGGAGTATATTGTTGCACAATTAACATTAGTAAATGATATCATCTCAAACCATATAGAAAATACAACTACCACTACTGATAAAATAGGCTGTAGTGAATATATTTCTATCGTATATGTAGTATGTACTATATCAAATGAATAAATAGTTCAAACATATAATTTATATCAAGCATTGAACCATGTTTCTCTAAATACTAATCTACCACTAACCCGATGAACATCTCTTATAAAATACTAAATGAGGGGTTTATATCCCACTCACAACTAGAGGATGTTGAAATTATTTTCCCTAAATAGAAACTGGCATAATATGAGACCAAAATAGAGGAATTGATACGGCTCATTTTTTTTATGTACATATGTGTAATATTCATTCTAAGTAAGTTCCATAGTAAGAGGTGAATAAATCACGATTAGTATACCATTTTTTTAGTGAACAATACACAATCTATATTGCTAGTACCTGGCCATATGAAAGGCTCAATGTCCTAGAAACTAGTATATTTGTCCTAATGTGTGGGGAATATTTGGTGTATAATTTATTTGGATATTATCTACTATCATTTAAGTAAAGTGAACCTAGGATAGACCAAATCATATTTCAATGGCCAAAACAAGAATGTAAACCATACCAGGTTCTTCCTATTACAACCACTTAAGAATAACCTTAAGAAATAGATCAATCATAATTTCTCAAATATGTTGGGTCCCAAACTAATCAAATGGATTCCATAAAAGGGTTATACACACTACAATAAATGGTGGGGACATAATTCATGGAATGGGTGTATGTTACACATCCATGGTCAATGTAACTCCCCGACCCCAGTTACCCAGAGTCAGTGCATTATTACATAACATTGGAATGATTACAAGGAAATCATGTCCCGAAGGACTGACTAGTTTAGAAGTTTTGGAAATTAGATTACATACATGAATGTTACATTACAGTTTAAGACATACAAAACAACATAAATAATATTTATGAATGCCATTATTCCATAAGCTTATCCCTGCATATCAATCACAATACACTTCTTGGAATCTTGGGAAAAATAAAACATAGAAAGGTGTAAGCTCAAATGCTCAGTAAGGGTAAGCAATACAGCGGAATCTTTCATTAATAAGCATAAACATTTAAGGCAATGTATAACTAAAACAAAATCCTTTAAAACATGAACTTAATAATAATATGGAAAAGATAAAATCAAATAATTCCATTTACTTATTCACATGGATATTCTACTAGTCGAATAATCACATGCAATATCAATAACCACTTTTATAACGATGGAATGCATAATGCCAGACAATCATAACCACATAGCCAAGGCCTCGTGCCAAGAATACAAATAAGATTTTGTCAAGGCCTCATTCCAATAAACTATTTTGTCCCATGAGACCGACCGATGCCTCGAGGAGCTATAGCGGGCTCCACCTGTCACTTATTAAGTCCAATGCATTCCCTATATGAACAGGTTTAAACATAACATAAACATTCATATTAAAACTAGCATACGAAATGTCAATACTTTTCCATAAACCATAAATGGTATAAAAATAACACATCCACAGTCAAAAATATCACAAAACCTTCAACAATATATGGAAGATTTGTATCATGATAAATCAACTTCAAAACAAGTTTAAAATCGACTAAAATTTTTGACAAGGATGAAAATGATTTGTAAAAATCTTTGAGCGAAATACCCTTTTTCATGGAAACATTTACAAGTCACACAATTTAGAAAATAAGTCACTTAAAAACATTTTTGAATAAAAGTGTCCCATACCAGTTTGAAACTTTTTAAAGGAATTATTATTTTAAAAACATTCATGTCCATATAAATAAATCATTAAAGACCATTTTGAAGACATGGACATAAATGAGAAAGATTTAGAAGAATAAATATTTAAATCATTTGAAATTATGTTTTAGTAAAAAGTACCTTAAAAGAATCCCTTTGAAAAATCTTTCTTAAAACATGGACATGGATAATAAATATTCCCTAGTAGATACTTACGTAAAAACAACCTCAGATAATAAAGAGATTGTGAAATTAACCCTTACCAATTTTGTAACATACGAAACAAAAAACCCATGAAAGAGGTATCATACAATGAATATTTAAATACACGTAAATTAATGTTTATTACAAAAATAACATATTTATGGGCAGTACGTACACCACACAAAAGGTAATAGTGGAAATATGGCATGAATCTCATGGGAATAAGGAGTGAGATGAAAACCCCTTACCAATTTTGTAACTTACGAAACATACACCCCATGAAATAGGTATCATACAATGAATATGTAAATACACATAAATTAAAGTGTATTACATAAATAATACAATTATGGGCAGTACATACACCACACAAAGAGGAATAGTGGTAATATAGCATGAATCTCGCGGGAATAAGGAGTGAGATGAAAACCCTTTACCTTGCACTTTCCTTTAGTCGAGAGTACGTTTAACCTCGTGTAAGAAGATAGTAGTATGTTATTAAATTATAACAGAACCATATTAATATTTATTATATCCTACATGATTCATTTATGACTTTATAATACCCCTTTAATAATAATTTCCATGTTAAATTAACATTTTCTGTAATAATCGCTTTCTTTATCGTACGCGTTTTAACTTGTTACTATTGATTGTATCACTTAGATAATGATTTAAATACTTCCAGAATATAAAACATGATAAATATATCATAAATATATAGAATATAAATATGTATAATATACATATATATGAAATGTAAAACAATGTTTATGGAGATGGTAGTTCGTATGTACGCATAAATGATGTTTGTCTTTTCATATAGTATTGAACGGAAGTAAGTGAATATGATATATTTAAGTACATAAATACTTATATATATAAATATATATATCTACAATATCATTATTATGTCATATATTAAATACTTATTAGTAATATATATTTTTATAATCGTTGATGAATGGTGAACATGGAAATGAATCTCATCGCATCGTGGAGACGGAAATCCGTACGTACGCACGAGCAAAAATATCATTCTTTTGATATTAAAATAAAATATAATTGTATGGTATATCATATATACAGAATCATTATTATTTTATATTTATTATTTACATCAAATACCCATCATTATTATACCCATCCAAAAAATAATATATTGAATAACAATTACAACACGACGTGGAGACGGTAAGCCGTACGTACGCACGTATGGTGACATGTCATTCAAAGGATAGATTGAATAATGAATATGGATGTACCATATTTATAATAACATCACTGTATATAGTAGATACTATATTTATTATTTTATAATAGTTATAACAAAGAAAGAAAAGTTGAAGAAGAAAGGTACTTGAAAGAGGGTGGTGAAAACATTACCTCTTCATTGGGTTGTTCCTTTTGATTTGATCAAAAGGGATCCCTAAGTTGTATTTGTGATCAAAATAAGGCCTCTAGGTTGAAGTGAGGGAAGTTGAGAGAGTATTTTGACAGGGTTTGGTCAAACCAAAATGCTTTGAAGGTGTGAATTAATGAGAAGGGGGAGTGCCCTTTTATAAGTGGGGTGAGGGGCACATTTGAAAAGATAGAAATATTATTTTATAATAAATTCATATTCGGTTTCTATTTGCTCAAAAGTGTATTATTTATTGGTTAAGGTGGATATAGGTCGAAAACCACTCAACCAATAGGATTTGTATAGGTTTCGGTTACTATATTAACATTATCTTTAAGTATTAACTCTTAGATAATTAGTTTCACTTTTACAATGTCTCTTTGTATTTTTATATTATATGGTTAATAAACATACTATATAAATCCAAACGACCCACAAGTGGTCCATTATTGATCCACCTATTATGATATAAGTATCTTGTCCAATCCTTACATTTTTAATAATTTAATATAAATTAATAATATAATATATTTTTTAGAAACTATTTTATGTCAATTTTGACACTATTCAATAATTGGTTTTTTTAAAAATCATAATAGAATTATTACTTTGAAAAACATGAATTAAATCAATAATAACATGTCATTTTAACCTATAAAATAATTCATATTTATAAAAAGACTCAAATTATATTTATTTGGGTATTTATAATATCAATTATTCTAATTTTTCATTAATTAGGTAATTACTACATCACCATTGTGTCATAAATAAATTAAACTATATAATGTCTAAAAATTATAAATAAAATACCATTAAGTAGGAATAATTTTTATTTTTATAATTAATATTTATAGTCAAAAAATGAAACATATATAACCCTATTCAAAAATTGTTTTTCTAAAAGATATATGATTATGTCATTTTTGTATTTATTTTAACATAATTAATATAAAGTGTCATTTTCACTTACAAGTGGCTCTATGGGATCCCAAAATAGACCCAAAGATTCCCATGGTCGGAAATGTATCCACCAATAAGGTTAGAACATGTTTTAGGGTAATTTATTATTATTATATTATTATTTTTTAACCCCTATTTACCGGATTTACCCTCTAACCATGTTGAATAAAATATTTACCGAAGTAATTATTCAAAATGTCTAAAAATAAAAGTTAACTATTTACATAGTTTATTCATCTTGATTCCAAATATAGAATATATTTTTCCAAATTAAAAACATAGAAGTGGTAGAAATTGATTGAAAATTAATTCCCGTTGTCAATACAAAAAGCGCGTTTTTAAGATATAATAACTATCAAAAGATTGATACTGGTTTATGTCCGGTTTAATTGTGAAATTATGTACAATGTCCAAAATTATATTAAATTGTAAAAATATATTATAAATATAAATTAAAACCACAAAAATTCATAATTTATTACTATTAATTATTTTGATTAAAAAAGTTGTTTTTAATTAAAATTTAGTAATTTTCACTATTCATCAAAATATAAAAGTTATCCGAAAAGTACCAAATTTTTTTCCTAGGATAATTTCGATATTCCAAATCCAAAAATAAATTCCATTTAAAATATAGAATGTATAAAATTTCAAAAAGTTGGTATTACTATTCATAACAGCTACTTTGATTGGTTGCGGCGTGTTCGAATCTCGGAGTTGCGAACAACACATGCTACTATATTATTCAGAGTGAAGTGTACCATGGAAGATGGGGGTGTTACATTCTCCCCTACTTCAATAAATCGCATCCTCGAAATTTGAAATTGTTTTTTGAAAATAAATGGCTGAAGATAGAAAATATCTTTGTGGGGAAACCCACATCAGAAATTGGGTTAATAAAATTTAGTCTTAATAAGATGAAAAAAGAAATGAAAGTGTAACCACCAAATTATGATCTCGATTAGGAGACCATTGGTGGAAATTAAAGACACATAATTGGAGGAAAAACGTAAATATTAATAGGGAGTGATTGAGGTCATCAATCACAAACAATTGTAGAATTGTGGGCCTCAAAGCCACCAATTTATGATGATTTAAAATACTATCGGAACAATAAAATGTAAGGTATTAGTATAACACATTTTTGGTTTTAAGATCCCTTCCCTAAATTTTAATAATTAATTTATCGCTAAAATAAGAGGAAATATATATATATATATATATATATGTATCCTATTTATCATAATCGTATAGGGTTCCAAAAATAATGAATTTATAATTCACATATAAGACCCTTTAAAAAACTACATTATTCAATCCAAGACATCTCGTGGGCTAGTGGTAGGTGATACACCCTTTTCACCCTTCAGTTGTGGGTTCAAGTCTTGCAGCCTTTCCGGATGCGACGGGCTTCCACCCAACCTCCCGGATGTCCATTTTATGGAAATCCAAAAAAATCTCAAACTAGACTTATCCAATATACTTTTGCCCAAACTCATAGTCAAAAATTTATAAGGTAGGTAAAAACAATGAAGATCCTTTTTTCACGTAATAGCATGTGAACACCTTCATCGTGTATTCTTTTAAAATATGGTAACACCCTGAATTACCATAAAACTTTATTGATTACATTCATTCTCCCTTATTCCTTATAGAATATTAGATATATTCCTTATATCCAAAAACATTGAATATTACATCAATGAAGAAATAAACAAACCATCAAGCAGTGCCAAGGTAGTTCAGAATATCCAATATAATTCATCCAAATAAACCGTCTCTTATTCCAAAATTACTACCTTAGAATCAAGAACATATTAAGGATTACCTTTCCTTCAACCATGTATTTTCAAAAAAAAATTAACCTGATGTTGAGACACTTCTCATAGTACCATAATATCTTAAATCCTAAATGAAATAGTACTTGAGTACAATCCTTATTTATCTCCATAATTCATATAACCAGTAAATCATTGATACAACACTCAAATGAAATAATTCTTTAATAACAACATAATAACTCTAGTCATTCCACTTCATCTGTGGTATTATTATAACATTATTATTATCCAATAGAATAATTTTTTTTTCATACTATGATGATATGAACATTGGTTCGCGTAGTGTCCCAACTCCTTGTAGATGAAGCATTGTACATTTGAAACCTTTTTATTACCCTTACAGTCATGTACATGGTGTCCTTTTTCTCCCCACTTATAACAAACTCCTATTCCTTTAGGCAAGTTCTAGGGTGTTTCTTCCCACAGTTATCACATATGGGAAAATTCTTCCTTTCCCTCCTCCCTTTATCCATATTTCTCTCTTCCATCCTTTTCTTCTCTTGCTTCCCTTAAAAGCCATAGGACTCAGTAAACTCTTTACTTATCTTATCAAAACATGATACTATTTCTTCAAATGATGATAATACATGGGAGACTATTTCCCTTATAAATGATGTATTAATACCATGAAATATATGATCATTCTTATTCTTTGGATCATACGTATTACTGGAGTTCACATTCCTTCTACTGGGTGCCATTTCTATACAATAGCATAAACTAGGTCAGTTAATGAATTGCAATGAATAATTCCAAACTAGTAAAATACCTAACGCAAATTCAACAGTTCTTGGATATAATCCATAATCATAATAATGTTTTCGTTGAGTAAGTACATACTTATGAGACCTTCATAATGGTTTGTAAAGAAAATGAGAATTATCCTACGCATATACCCCGGGAGTGTCGTAACCAAGAGTGCAGCAAGGCTCATTTTCGTGCACCAGTTCCCATTCGATTCTATCTCAATGCGGTGTTTTCGGGTTTTACCCCTAGGTATATCTGTGCCAGAGCCGCCTCTACCTGCTCGTATCCATACAGGGATGTATTTCTTGGAAAACTCACAAAATCTCTACAATAACAAAATTCTAGGAAGTTATTCTATACTAATCTTAAAAGTCTATTTTAGGGCTATGTGCTCTAATCAGAGTTTATCTAAATCTAGTTTCCAAGGTTATTACTAAACTTCCTTTGATAACAACTGTAACACCCTGACCCCAGTTACCCAGAGTTGGTGCATTATTACATAACATTGGTATGATTACAATGAAATCAAGTCCCGAAAGACCGATTAGTTTAGCAGTCTTTGAAATTAGATTACATACATGAATGTTACATTGCACTTTATGACATACAAAACAATATATATAATCTTTATGAACACCATTATTCCCTTAGATTAACCTTTCATATCAATCACAATACACTTCTTGGAATCCTGGGAAATATAAAACATAGAAAGGGGCGATCTCAAATGCTCAGTAAGGGTAAGAAATATAGCTGAAACTTTCATAAATAAGCATAAACATTTAAGGAAATGTATAACTAAAACAAAAGTCTTTTAAACTTGAACTTAAGCATAATATGGAAAAGGTAGAATGAAATAATTCCATTTACTTATTCACATGTATATTCTACTAGTCGAATAATCACATGCAATATCAATAACCACATTCATAACGATGGAATGCATAATGCCAGACTATCATAACCACGTAGCTAAGGCCTCATGCCGAGACTACAAATACGATTTTGTCAATCCCTCGTTCCAATACACTAGTTTGTCTCATGAGACCTACCGATGCATCGAGGAGCTATAGCGGTCTCCACCCGTCACTTATTAAGTCCAATGCATTCCACACATGAATTGGTTTAAACATAACATAAACATTCGTATTAAAACTAGCATATGAAATGTCAATACTTTCTCCATAAACCATAAATGGTATAACAATAACACATCCACAGTCAAACATATCACAAAACCTTCAACAAAATATGGAATATTTGTATCATGATAAATCAACTTCAGAACAAGTTTAAAATCCATTAATGAATTTTGACATGGATGAAAATGATTTGAAAAACATTTTGAGATAAATAAATATTTTTCATGAAAACATTTAAAAGTTACACAATTTATAAAAGAATTAATTTAAATAAATTTTTGAATCAATGGGTCCCATACCACTTTGAATCTTTTTAACGTAATTAAAATTTTAAAAACATTCATGTCCATATAAATAAATCCTTAATAACCATTTTGAAGACATGGACATAAATGAGAAAGATTTAGAAGAATAAATATTTATAACATTTGAAATGATGTTTTAGTAAAATGACCCTTAAAACAATCCCTTTTAAAACTATTTCATAAAACATGGACATGGATAATAAATATGTCCCAGTAGATACTTACGTAAAAACTACCTCGGATAATAAAGAGATTGTGAAATTAACCCTTACCAATTTGGTAACATACGAAACATACAACCCGTGAAAGAGGTATCATACAATTAATATGTAAATACACATAAATTAAAGTGTATTAAACAAATAATATAATTTTGGGTAGTACATACACCACACAAAAGGTAATAGTGGCAATATGGCATGAGTCTCACGGGAATAAGGTGTGAGATGAAAACCCCTTACTAATTTGGTAACTTACGAAACATACACCCCATGAAAGAGGTATCATAAAATTAATATGTAAATACACATAAAATAAAGTGTATTACATAAATAATACAATTATGGGAAGTACATACACCACACAAAAGGGAATAGTTGTAATATGGCATGAATCTCATGGGAATACAGAGTGAGATGAAAACCCCTTACCTTGCACTTTCCTTTAGTCGAGAGTACGTTTAACCTCCTGTACGAAGATCGTAGTATGTTATTAAATTATAACAGAACCATATTAATATTTATAATATCATAAATGATTCATTTATGAATTTATACTACCCCTTTAATAATAATATCCATGTTAAATTAACATTTTTTGTAATAATCACTTTCTTTATCGTACGTGTTTTAACTTGTTACTCTTGATTGTATTACTTAGATAATGATTTAAATACATAAATAATATAAAAAATTATAGATATATAATAAATATTTAGAATATAAATGTGTATAATAGACATATATATGAAATGGAAAACACCATTTATGGAGACAGTAGTCCATACGTACGCATAAACGATGTTTCTCTTTTCATATAGTATTGAACGGAAGTAAGTGAATACGATATATGTAATTACTCAAATACTTATATATATATATATATATATATATATCTAAATTAATATTATTATGTCATATATTACATACTTATTAGTAATATATATTTTTATAATCGTCGATGAATGGTGAACATGGAAATGAATCTCATCGTGTCATGGAGACGGTAATCCGTACGTATGCACGAGCGAAAATATCATTATTTTGATATTAAAATAATATATAATTGTATTGTATATCATATATACCGAATAATTATAATTTTATATATATTATTTACATCAAATACACATCATTATTATACCCATCCAAATAATAATGTATTGAATAACAATTACACCACGACGTAGAGACGGTAAGCCGTACGTACGCACGTATGGTGACATGTCATTCAAAAGATGGATAGAATAATGAATATGGATATACCATATTTATAATAATATATATGTATATAGTAGATACTAGATTTATTATTTTAGAATAGGAATAACAAAGAAAGATGAAGTTGAAGAAGAAAGGAACTTCAAAGAGGGTGTTGAAAATATTACCTCTTCTTCGAGTTCTTCCTTTTGATTTGATCAAAAGGGTTCTCTGGGTTGGCTTTCTGATCAAAATAAGGCCACTAGGTTGAAGTGAGGGAAGTTGAGAGAGTATTTTTTTAGGTTTTTGCCAATCCAAAAGGCTTTGAAGGTGTGAATTAATGAGAAGGGGGAGCGGCCTTTTAAAAGAGGGGTGAGGGGCACCTTTGGAAAAGATAGAAATATTATTTGATAATAAATTCGTATGCAGTTTATAGTGGCTCCAAAGTGGATTATTTAAAGGTTCAGATAATGATAGGTCGATAAACACTCAACTAATAGGATTTAGACAGGTTTGGGTTACTATATTAACCTTATCATTAAGTATTAACTCTTAGTTAATTAGTTTCACTTTTACAATGTCTCTTTGTATTTTTATATTATTTGGTTAATAAACGTAATATATACAACCAAGAGACCCCCAAGTAGTCTATTAATGATAAACATATCATGATATATGTCTCTTGTCAAAACCGTATATTTTTTAAGAATTCTATATCAATTAATAATAAAATATTTGTTTTAAAAAGTCTTTTATGTCAATTTTGAAACTATTCAATAATGGATTTTTGTAAAAATCATAACAGAATTATTAATTCAATAAAAGTTAATTAAATAAATCCTAAAATTTTATATTAATCTATAAAATTTATATATATTTATAAAAAGACTCAAATTATATTTATTTGTTTATTTATAATATCAATTATTCTAATTTTTCATTAACTAGGTACTTACTACATCACCATTGTGTCATAAATAAATTAAATTATGTAATGTCAAAAAATTAGAAATAAAATACCATTATATATGAAATATTTTTATCTTTCTAATGAATATTTATAGTTGAACATACAAAATATATAACCATATGGAAAAATTTTTTTTCTAAAAGATATATGGTTATGTCATTTTGATATTTATTTTAACTTAATTAATATAAAGTGTCATTATCACTTACAAGTGGCTCCATGGGGTCCCAAAATCGACCCAAGGATGCCAATGGTCTGATATGTATCCTCCAATAAGGTTAGAACACGTTTTAGGATAATTCATTATTATTATAATATTAATTTTTAACCCTTATTTTCCGGATTTACCCTTTAACCATGGCAAATAAAATATTTACCGAAGTAATTATTCAAAATGTCTCAAAATAAAAGTTACCTATTTACAAATTTTGTGACTTCCTGATTCCAAATATGGAATCCATTTTTCCAAATTCAAAACACAGAAGTGGCAGAAATTTATTTAAAATTAATTCCCGCTGTCGAAACAAAAAGCGTGTTTTTAAGATATAATAACTATCAAAAGATTGATACTTGTTTATGTCTGGTTTAATTGTGAAATTATGTCCAATGACCAAAATTGTATTAAATGGTAAAAATATATTATAAATATACTTTAAAACCACTAAAATTCATAATTTATCACTATTAACTATTTTTATTAAAAAAGTTGTTTTTAATTAAAATTTAGTAATTTCCACTATTCATCAAAATAAAATAGTTATCTGAAAAGTACCAAAATTTTATCCTAAGATAATTTCAATATTCTGAATCCAAAAATGAATTCCATTTTGAAATATAAAATTAATAATATTTCAAAATGTGGGTATTACTATTCATAACTGCTACTTAGATTGGTTGCGGCGTGTTAGAATCTCGGAGTTCCATACAACACACGCTACTGTATTATTCAAAGTGAAGCGTATCGTGGAAGATTGGGGTGTTATAGTCAAAATTGAAAACACATATATTCCTGAACCTCAATATAAAATTGAATTTAGATCATCTAATGATATAATTCCTTTCAAAATCTATGTGAAACCCCATTATGGGGATACTTGTGTGGTAAGAAATTGCAGAACTCAAGTCAGTTTTGATAATGTTGGGAAGATTAGTGTTTGTCTTGTAAACTAACTTTCTCTTTTGGTATGTTTCTAAATAGGAAAAACATCATCATCAATTCAATTATCAATTGAAATAATTTTTTAGAAGAATAAAATTATTGAGAACTAAAAATACAATCATCGTGAATATGATAATGTTTTAGATTTTTTTTCTAGGAGGATGGGATTTTCATATTCTCACAATTTAGAGATTCATGGTGATAACTTTTTAGTAGGTAATTCTGTGGAAGTCTCCTAGATATGTAACATTGGAATCCATCACTTTCCTGTATGATGAAGGATAATGACATGGAGTCCTAGAAATAAGTTCATTGAAATTGAATGAACTAATGACTAGGAAGTTGTTCAACATAGGTCATTCAATTCTCATTGAGCAATTATGTGATCCAATTATGAGCAGATATCCCTTTGAATTTCCCAAGGAGTACCTCAAAAGTAATCAATTAAATGGTGATATGGTTTAGGTATAAAATTAATGTAATAGATATAATGTTTTATAGAAATTCAAGAGCTAGTCCTAATATATTGGGGATTCTTAACCTTATTATTGAAATAATGGGAATCTACCAAAACATTTAACACTCATCAGATAAAGTGTCACAATATGGTTTGGTCAACATGATCTACTCTGTAATCCCATTATTTGTTCAAGAATATATATATAACCACATTTTCCAGAACCATAATTGGGGATCCATGGAAATAGGTCATAGAGGATAAATAGGTTGTTGAATAGGTATTCATGGAAAATCCCAATATTCAATTCTTTTATATAAAAAATATATATACAAATCAAAAATTCATTTTTAGGTATTTTATTAAGCCCACTGTTGATATTAATTTTCATATAAATATTATATAACTAATTTGGATAATATTGGTTTGGAGAACCGGTTGCAATGAATAAAATTATCCATAATACAATTTAATATGTGTAGAAAAGAATTATCTAATAAATATGATATATGAAATACAAATAAATATAACTAGGAGAGTAAATTTTATGAAAATAAAACCTTGAACCCAAATCCTCAAGCCAAGGAGTTACCCCATTAAAATAAATGAAGGCCCTTATTAACCAATTATTATACCCTCAAATAGTTAGTTGTGTTCAAGGCCAAACTCTTGATTCTATATGTGCTTAACCACTCAAAAGGTGTTAGAGAAGTGGTCATTTAGGATCTCTAAATTCTTATGAATTTAGAGACTAGTTATCTACAACATAAATCTAATGTGTATAGAATCATACAAAATATTTACATGAAATCTTTTTATGGATATAAAAAAACAATATGATTTTATAGTGGAAAATCAAGCCCATTTATATGCCTATCAATATATAAATAAAAAATATTCTTTGATCATTAATTGAAAATGGCGCAATGACCAATCTCATCATAGTCTTAATGATCAGATGCTTGAGATATAGTAAGGCTATGTTATATCCATCTAGTCTAATAATTAATGGATATGAAAAAGTGATAAAAATATTCATGGTAAGATCATTGTAAGATATTATTTCATAGATCTCATATTTTACATTAATTCATGGTGGTTATCAATACATAACTTTTAATTCTCTACATGAGAGGCCATGTATTTATAATTCAATTCAACATTTAAATTTTTTTATTCAACAGAGAAATAGAGTAAAAATAGATAGAAAAAACAAAACAAAACAGGCCAAACAAACACTCATAAGGAGGTCTAAAATATTGAAGACCGAGGGCAGCCCCTCTAATAAAATAGACTCATTCCGGTTTTAAACTAAAAAGATCATGAAAAATAATAATTCCATCATCAGGAGCACTCACCATGGCCAGGTAGTCTTCCACCATAATTCCCTCCCGCCATATATGAAAGGCCTTAATACTATCTGTTGGAACCAGGTTCTTCAAAGCATGATTTGGTGTATGGTTTGTGTTTGTTGTCAATCCTCAGTGGAAGTTCCGAATGTGTTCCAGCAAAGTGATCATACAGTTCAAGCAGACAACAGTTTTGAAGGTGGCGCTGTTTCCCAGTGTTTGCCAAATTTTTGGGCCTCAAAATCGGAAAATGAAGACATGGATTGTCTGCAAAAGGAGCATCGCAGAAAAAGGAAGTGGTGCGCGAAATATAAGAGGCTTGCACGAAAAATTTAAGTTAGGCGCGGAAAACAGCGGGATGCGCGAAATAGTTTTTCGCGCAAACAGTGTTTCGAAATCAGAGAGGTGAAAAATGGAAAAGGCATGGGCTGCGCGGAAAATCAGGGATGTGCGCGAAATACTTAAGTTGGGCGCAGAAAACAGTGGGATGCGCGAAATTGTTTTTTCGCGCAAATGCTGTTTCAGAATCAGTTTGGTGAAAGATGGCAAAGGCATGGGCTGCGCGGAAAATAAGGGTTGTGCGCGAAATACATAAGCTGGGCGAAAGATTACGCGCCAGATGAGAGATTTTTCCGCGCCGAAGGGGATTTTGCGCGCAGTGGTCTCAGTCGCCTTTAAATACGAGGTGACCCCCTTCATTCGGTTGGTTGGAAGACTTAGAGAAGATCCGAGGTCTGATGCGCGAAAAGGATCGCGTAAAGGAGCTTGCGCGAAATATTTGGAGTTGCGCGAAAAAGGGGATTTTTGCGCGAAATATTTTTCCGCGCCAAAAGAAAATGTTGCGCGCAATAGGATGATTTTGCGCGCAAATGGTTGATGTTTCGCATATTTCTCAGTAAGGTTTGTCTGCACGTTTTGGTTATCCAGTTCAGTGGTTCTGTGCGTTCTAGTGCATCTCTTCCGGACTTCGATGCAAGCAGAGTCTCGTGCTGAGCAGAGGCAAAGACTTTAATGCAAATTTATTGAAGAGACCTTCACGTCTATAAACTGAGTGAGACTTCACCAACGGCAGTGAGCCAGGGGGAGTCAACGGGAGTGACCCGAGGGAAGCAGTGAGCTATCCCTAAACCTTATGTAAAGGCAGTGAGCCTGGGACAGAGTGTCTGTACCCGAACTTTTGTATCCGCAGCTAGTGAAGCATAGTGGATTTAGGTACGACCGACAATCTGTCGGCGTATGCTCCTTGGACGTAGCCCTTAGTGGTGAACCAAGTAAAAATTGTTGTGTCATCTCTCTGCATGTGAATGTTTAATTGCTGATCATATCCTTCATACAGGTTTAAGAAGTTCCTGCCAACGTGGGAACAAGATCCACAACTTTAAGAAGAAAAAGTTGCCACCCTGATTCACCCCTCCCCTCTCAGGGTGTCCCGGGGTCCTTCAAGTGGTATCAGAGGGAGGTTGCTGGTCTTGAATCTGTCCTTTGTCGCCATGGAGAATGCAGCCAATGTGAGGGGAGTCCCTCTCTTTGATGGAAATAATTTTCAGATCTGGAAGAATAGGATGCGATCTCATCTAAGATCTCTTGGAATGGAAGTTTTGTTTTCTATTGTGCAAGGAATACAAGTCACTGATCAAACAGGACTGGCTATGACTGACACAGACAGGAAAATTCTTGATGCAGATGCTAAAGCTCAAAATGCACTCACCGCAGCTCTTTCTGATCAGATATATCTAAAGGTGATGAGTTGCACTTCAGCAAAGTCTATGTGGGATAAACTTGAAAACATTTATGAAGGAGATAGCAAGGTAAAGGAGGCAAAACTTCAGGTTTTACATAACAGGTTTGACGACCTAAAGATGCATCCCAATGAAAATGCAGATTCATTTTTTAATCGAATTACTGAAGTAGTGGGAGCAATTCAAGGTCTTGGAGAAGAAATCAAAGACATTGATATCGTTAAGAAAATATTGAGAAGACTTCCTCCCATGTACAATGCAAAGGTGTCAGCCCTCGAAGAAAGAGATCTATCCAAACTTTCTCTGGATGATTTGTTAAGTAGTTTAGTGGCATATGAGATGAGAGTCAAACCTGAAGATGCCACGACTCGCGTGAGCAAAGAAATGGCATTCAAAGCCATGGACAAACTGAAAATTTCATAAGACAGTAGTGGTGATGATGACGAAGAAAAAGAAATTCTTTCCCTCATCGCGAAGAAGCTGAAAAAGGGTAAAGGTAAATTTAGAGGTAAGTTACCTCTTGCATGTTTCCGTTGTGGAAGAGTTGGGCACATTGCCTCTCAGTGCCAAAGAAAGTTGGATAATGATGAGAGCGAAGCTGAAGACATTGAAAAGCCTCGGAAAAGGTTTTTCAAAAAGGTTGATTTCAAATCTGGAAAGAAAATGCAGAGGAAGAGCTTTGTCTGTGAGGAAGAAGATGATGATATTGAATTCTGTGAGGAAGAAGAACCAGAATTTAAAACTGAAAAACATGCTTCCATGATGGCTACCACTGAAATATCAGATTCTTCAATCAATAAAGGCATAAATAATCAGAGTACTGCCCTTGATAATCCAAAGGTTCAAATTAAGGATGCTTTCTCCAAGATTGAGAGTAAATGTAAGAAATGTAATAAGTGGAAGGAAATGGTCAAAGAGTCATCAGAATATGTTGATGAACTTGAAGCTGAAATTGAACGTCTGGAAGAGTTTGTGAAAGTTCAGTCTAAAATCATTGAAAGCAATGATGATGTATTGGATCTTAAGATAAGAATTGAAGAGCAGGGAAAGGTCATCAATGACCTCACCTCAAGACTGGAAGAAAAGTCCAAGACTACTGAGGGTCTTGAGGAGGAAATTGTTACTCTTAGGAGTAAACTTGAGACCGAATCTTTTTCAAAAGAATCAAGGAAGAAAATACAACCTAGAAGATTCTCAGATGCTGAATTATTGGCAAGAGCCAAATGTGGTTCTGATGGAGTTGAAAAAATCTTGAGCGTTCAAAGACCCGCCTGCATGGGAAAGCGTGGAATTGGATGTGAAGCTGAGACATCAACTGCTGGAAATAAAGAAATTCAAAAGAAAGACAAAACGAAGGTTGAACATGTTGAAACATTTTCTGAAGTGCTGAAAAAGGAACCCTCAATCCAAACTAGAAGGATAACTGACAATTACCATCAAACATTTAGAAATGATAGGCAGTTCAACTACTCTCACAGGGATGAAGGTATGAGGAGAAATTCAGGTGTGAAGGCATTCCCTCACATGAAGTGTCAATTCTGTGGCTATCTGGGCCATACTATGTCATATTGCGAAGAGGCAAGGAGTTACTTTAATGGAGAAGATCTAGGAAATCAACAAAGGAGACCGATTTCATATCCTCCATCTTATAGAAGAAATATCTTCTATGGTTACTGTTTTAATTGTTCTAACTTTGGCCATAAAGCTATGTTTTGCAGGCAGCGGTATGACAAGAGAAATTCATACATCACCCAAAGACGGGACAAGGTTCATCCTCCTGATGATGTTGTTCTCACAAATAGTTTTTCTCTTCTGGAAGAAGATTATGGGTATGAAGACTCAGATTATGTGGAAGAATGTTTTAAAAGGCCATCAGTTTCTTATGCTCAATCCAATATCTCATGGAAAGAAAAGAAGAAAATCGAGAAATCCAATCTTGCGGAAGTAGCCCTCAAAGCTAAAAAGAGTAGCAGCACCTGGATTCTTGATAGTGGATGTTCTTCCCATATGACAGGAAATGCTGACCTTCTGAAGAACATTGAAAAGAAGGTTGATGGAACAGTACGGTTTGGTAATGATGGCGCTTTGAAGATTAAAGGCAGTGGGAATACTGCTCTCGCCAACGGAGAGCTGAAAAAGACTGAAGTTCTTTATGTGGACGGTCTACGCCATAATCTCCTCAGTGTAAGTCAACTCTGTGACTCAGGGCTCATAGTAACCTTCAATCAAAAAGGCTGCACTATAAAAGGAAAAACAGGGAATTCTCTTATGAAAGGTTGTAGAACAGATGGAAACTTATATCAGGTTGACAGCAAAGTGAACTCTTGTTACTTGTCTGTTGATGAAGAAAACAATTTATGGCATCGAAGGCTGGGGCACATTAACCAACAAGACATGGAAAAGATATCTAAGATGAAGATAGTCATGGATATTCCCATTCTAAAACGCGAACGGGAAAAATCTTGTGATGCCTGTATTCGTGGGAAGCTGGTCTGTAATTCGTATCGTCCAAAGAAGAAAAGGGAATCACATCTTCTCGATCTCATTCACACTGATGTATGTGGCCCAATAAATGTTGCTGGAACCTATGGAGAGAGGTACTTCGTCCTTTTCATTGATGATTATAGTAGAATGGCTTGTGTAATGGTGATTCACAGGAAGCGACAAGTACTTGATTGCATGAAAACTTATCGCCGAATTGCCGAGAATGACACTGGACGGTCAATAAAAGTCCTACGATCGGACAATGGAGGGGAATACACATCCATTGAGTTTGAAAACTATCTAGAGAAACATGGAATACAGCATGAGGTAGCTGCTGTGAGAACTCCACAACAAAATGGAGTTGTTGAGCGTCGAAATCGACAGGTCAACAATATGGCCAGGACTATGTTGATTGAGAGTGGTATCTCTCGCCATTACTGGAAGGAGGCTGTTGAAGCTGCAGTTCACATTCAGAATCGAACAGGGCTCTACATGGGAGAAACGAAGACACCGTACGAATTATGGCATGGAAGGAAGCCTTCCTTGAAATACTTTCGGGTTTTTGGAAGCAAATGTTTCATCCGGAATAAAGAAGGAAACCAAGGAAAGTATGGTGACAATGCTGATGAAGGAATTTTTCTTGGGTATCCAATGAACAGTAAAGCTTACAAGTGTTTCAATAAACGCTTGGGGAAGATTGTGGTAAGTAGTGATGTTAAGATAATTGAAGAGAAAACCACAAATGCTTCAAGGACTCCATATGCGGATGTGATGGACAATCAGGAAGAAAGTGAACGTGAAGAAAACACAAACACAGAGATAGAGGAAGTTGTTCAAAACTCTCAGCAGTCACATCATGATGTTGACTCAGAAGAAGAATCAGAAGAAGAACCTATAGCTGAAAAGAATGCTAATGAATCTCTCAGGAGAAACCGAAGAGCTGAGATTGATCCATCCAACATAATTGGGGACATGAATGCACCCACTCAAACAAGGAGGATGAGAAATAACACACCTTCTGCATTTCTATCAGTTGTAGAGCCAACCTCATTTGAAGAAGCTGCAATGGATGAATCCTGGGTGAAAGCCATGAATGAAGAGTTAGATCAGATTGACAAAAATCAGACGTGGGATTTGGTCCAGAGACCCAAAGGTCACAATGTGATTGGCACCAAATGGATTTTCAAGAACAAGTTTGATGAGCATGGCAATGTTATCAGAAACAAGGCTCGACTGGTATGTAAAGGGTATTCTCAGATTGAAGGTGTTGATGTTGAAGAAACCTTTGCTCCAGTGGCTAGATTGGAGTCAATCAGGCTATTCCTTTCCATGGCTCTCCAAAGAGGATATAAAGTATATCAAATGGATGTCAAGACAGCATTCTTAAATGGTGTACTCGAAGAAGAAGTCTACATTGAACAACCAGTGGGTTTTCTTCTTGGTGTTGATGAATCAAAGGTCTGCAAGCTAAAGAAAGCACTTTATGGATTAAAATAGGCACCAAGGGCATGGTATTCTAGACTAGATTCATATCTCAAAAAGCTGGAATTCAAAAGAGGAGGAGTTGATCACAATCTCTATGTGAAGAATTCTCCAAAAGATCAGTTCATGGTTCTTGTTTACGTCGATGACATTATATTTGGTGGCAGCAAACAGAAATCAGTGGATGAATTTTCCAATCATATGAAATCAGAATTTGAAATGTCAATGATTGGGGAGCTCACATATTTCTTGGGACTGCAAGTGACTCAGAGGAAAGACTACACTTTTATCTCTCAGGAAAAGTATGCAAGAGAGCTGCTGAAGAAGTTTAACATGCAAGACTCCAAACCAATGTCAACTCCGATTGCAGTTGGAACCAAACTTGGGAAGCATGAGGATGGGAAATCTGTAGATCCCACCCTGTACAGGAGAATTATTGGGAGCCTATTGTACCTGACAGCGACACGGCCAGATATTGTCTTTGCCACATGTCTTTCTGCCCGCTTTCAGAGTAATCCAAAAGAGGAACACATGACAGCAGTGAAAAGAATCATGAGGTATATTCAAGGTACTTACAAGTATGGATTATACTTTGCTGTAGGAAGGGATAGTGAATTATCCGCATTTTCTGATGCTGACTGGGCTGGCGATGTTGTGGACAGAAAGTCCACCAGTGGTGGAGCATTCTTTATCGGAAATAATTGTGTTGGCTGGTTGAGCAAGAAACAAGAAAGTACTTCTCTTAGTACTGCTGAAGCTGAGTATATATCTGCCACAAAGTCATGCACTCAACTGCTATGGATGAAGCAACAATTAACAGATATTGGTGATGAGGTAAAGCAGCCAATGGTGATCTACTGTGATAACAAAAGCGCAATTGATCTCACAAAAAATCCGGTTCAGCATTCTCGTACAAAACATATTGAAATACGGTATCATTTCATCAAAGAAAAGGTTGAACAAGGGGTGATTAGACTGGAGCATGTGGGAACTGATAAGCAGGTAGCTGATATCCTGACAAAGCCACTGTCAGCAGCTGTGTTTGAAAAGCATCGGTTGAACCTAGGTGTTCAACCACCTCCTGCTGGATAAGGAGGTTTCGGAACACCCATATCCTCGTTTGTTTTAACTGTTTTTATCTGCTTATGGCTGTGATGCAGGTTTATGGGGGAGATACTATCCAGGGGGAGTATGGCTTGAGCTGAACGTTGAACAAACTTTTCGGTCTTTGGTTTTATTGTCAATGGGGGAGAAAGGAATAAATTCACGGCAAGAGAATTCAAGGCAAGAAATTCACGGCAAGAAATTTACGGCAAGAAATTCTTCTGTGATGGAAGTGTAAGATTGTGATTAGAAGTTTAATAAGGATAACATCGGGCGTCATGGAGAATTTCAAAACACTAAGACCCAATTCAAGCTTCCTCTCTTGTTTTCTACACCGAGCATTGCTCACGTAGACTTAGAGTGTTGGCTGAGTTGATTCTTGCGTTTTGGACTTGCTCATGGTTGGAGATCTATTGAATTTATTCTGATTGTCAACAAACCCAAAGGGGGAGATTGTTGGAACCAGGTTCTTCAAAGCATGATTTGGTGTATGGTTTGTATTTGTTGTCAATCCTCAGTGGAAGTTCCGAATGTGTTCCAGCAAAGTGATCATACAGTTCAAGCAGACAACATTTTTGAAGGTGGCGCTGTTTCCCAGTGTTTGCCAAATTTTTGGGCCTCAAAATCGGAAAATGAAGACATGGATTGTCTGCAAAAGGAGCTTCGCAGAAAAAGGAAGTGGTGCGCGAAATATAAGAGGCTTGCGCGAAAAATTTAAGTTAGGCGCGGAAAACAGCGGGATGCGCGAAATAGTTTTTCGCCCAAACAGTGTTTCGAAATCAGAGAGGTGAAAAATGGCAAAGGCATGGGCTGCGCGGAAAATCAGGGATGTGCGCGAAATACTTAAGTTGGGCGCAGAAAACAGCGGGATGCGCGAAATAGTTTTTTCGCGCAAATGCTGTTTCAGAATCAGTTTGGTGAAAGATGGCAAAGGCATGGGCTGCGCGGAAAATAAGGGTTGTGCGCGAAATACATAAGCTGGGCGAAAGATTACGCGCCAGATGAGAGATTTTTCCACGCCGAAGGGGATTTTGCGCGCAGTGGTCTCAGTCGCCTTTAAATACGAGGTGACCCCCTTCATTCGGTTGGTTGGAAGACTTAGAGAAGATCTGAGGTCTGATGCGCGAAAAGGATCGCGTAAAGGAGCTTGCGCGAAATATTTGGAGTTGCCCGAAAAAGGGGATTTTTGCGCGAAATATTTTTCAGCGCCAAAAGAAAATGTTGCGCGCAATAGGATGATTTTGCGCACAAATGGTTGATGTTTCGCATATTTCTCAGTAAGGTTTGTCTGCACGTTTTGGTTATCCAGTTCAGTGGTTCTGTGCGTTCTAGTGCATCTCTTCCGGACTTCGATGCAAGCAGAGTCTCGTGCTGAGCAGAGGCAAAGACTTTAATGCAAATTTATTGAAGAGACCTTCACGTCTATAAACTGAGTGAGACTTCACCAACGGCAGTGAGCCAGGGGGAGTCAACGGGAGTGACCCGAGGGAAGCAGTGAGCTATCCCTAAACCTTATGTAAAGGCAGTGAGCCTGGGACAGAGTGTCTGTACCCGAACTTTTGTATCCGCAGCTAGTGAAGCATAGTGGATTTAGGTACGACCGACAATCTGTCGGCGTATGCTCTTGGACGTAGCCCTTAGTGGTGAACCATGTAAAAATTGTTGTGTCATCTCTCTGCATGTGAATGTTTAATTGCTGATCATATCCTTCATACAGGTTTAATAAGTTCCTGCCAACGTGGGAACAAGATCCACAACTTTAAGAAGAAAAAGTTGCCACCCTGATTCACCCCTCCCCTCTCAGGGTGTCCCGGGGTCCTTCACTATCCCCCATGATGCTATGACATTTTTTGATAGTATATAGAATATACCAAGGGACTGTACCTACACCTTGAAGAGCCTTATATAGAATTAATGAATCTGTTTCAGGTTCTAAAATTTCCAAGCCATTCTGTCAACAAATATTAAGCCTCACCAGAAAAATATTTTCTTCATCCTACATTGCATTCCCCTACCCACGATATGGATTTATATGCATGGATTTATACACATGAAATTTATCCCTCCTTTTATCATCTATGTTTCAAATATTCTATTAATTGATAGGTTGTGTTACATTATATTGATAATGAACCTTTAGACTCCCACGAGACCCACTACATAAATATAGATTTATATATGAGGCAGGGGAATCAATTAGTGTAAAATGATTCCATCCAAATAACCACCCCCAATTGCCTAGAAAGTCCACTAACCAATCTATAGAGTGAAAATGATGAGGAGTACATACTTTATATCAACCTAATGGAAATGAAATTTCGTATACTATGAATCATAATTTTATTGGTGTAATGTACCAGCTTTATCCAAAGGTTTTGATTGAATTTTTTTTATTCACTCCTTATAATTTCTTTTATTTGAATATTAGAATGTTAATGAAGGTCCTCGGTGTGTCTAGGTATAATTTGAATCCCAATGAATTGAAAATTTTGAATACTAAATGGGGCACATGGTTTATCTAAAACCGTGAAACCCTGGGCACATGACCATCTTCCATGGTGTAGTTTTTGGACTTTGGGTAAAACACGGTTTTCAATTGTTTAATCAAATCATGCTTTTTTTCTTACACATTGTGTCAAGTGGAGGAGAACCGTCCACACTGTTGTCACTTTTTTTGGATAATTCATGCATCCAAACATTGAGCATTGTAAATCGGTGCTGGTGAATTTACTAATTTCCCATTAATGAATTTTTTTACCCCATTTCCCTTTCCCAATGGCTTTCTATTTCTCCATGGCACTCAAAAATCATATCCTTCCTGTCATGGGGTTTTGACATTGCTCCTTAATTTATTCTTTGATTACATCACTATCAAAAGCTAAAAACTATTCTTGGTAATCTCTATCATTCACAGTCCTTGATTTATAAATTTCTATAATATGTGATATTCTATTTTGGTGGGATAAATTTTATCTCTATTCTGGATATTTTGATAAATTTTATGAATTCTTACATTTCATAATGAATGAAATATATATTCAGACATTTGGAGTAGTAAGACTTCGAGGTAGGGTCTCTACTCTCTTTATTGTATTTTTTATCACTTATTTGATATCACATAATTTTTTTACTAGTCGAATACATCTAGAAAATATTCATTCTTGTATATTAAATTAACCTAGATTGTCCTCCTTTTCCATAGTTACCATATCATAGGGAAAACAACATTTGTAGTGTGTTTTCATTTCCTTCGGCTACACCTTTGGTTGTGTCATCATAAAAGGACAAAATTTCCTGTTACCTTGAGTTATGTTACACATTTAGTGTGTGTGTAGATCCTTTTATTTGTATTTCAAATTGATTAATTGATTTAATATGGGAATAAGATCCTAAATCTAATCCCTCGACAATGCATAAATTTTAAATTATCATAGGTTATCCCCTTGTGTAATTCCATATTCTATTGTTCTTGTTTAGGGACAATTTTTTTCATTCTAAAAATGATTATGCTTAATTTTTAATGTCATTAAATGTTTTATTACATTGAACACCTTTATTTATACCTTATTCATTCCACTTTATGATATTTCAACAGCCATTTACCTCTTCCTTGTTAATTTTTTTCCATTGTTACAGAGGTGAATGTCTTCAATTGGATATCTATGTTTTGAAAATCTAAATAGCGCTGACTGTTGGAAGGTCTTTAATGAGATCTGTTTGATTACATGTTATTATAAATTTCGTAATTCTTATACAATATTTTAGTGGTAGAAATTAGATGTGAAGACTTGGTATCCTAGATAGATTGTGATATTGAAATATGCCTCGTGTCATGCTAATGCTTACATAATGCTTATGCCATGATATATGAGTTGTACCATTGCTGTTTGTCTTAAAATAAATTGCTTGATTAAATGGTAAGCATGTGGTAATGGGATTAATATTTGATGGTATGTGATTATATATGTATTCCATTCTTTTTTCAATACCTTGTTCGATGTGGTTCAATAGATAAATGATATTAGAGATCATGGATTCCATAATAAGGGTCCATAGATGGGTTCATTGTGGTTTTTGTTGATGAATAGATGCTCTGAGGGAGATGCCTTGGCTTTATTTGATAAGGATTACCAAGTGGTTTCTTATACTCTTCAATGATACCAGTTCCCTATGAGAGAAACTGTTAATGGACCAATATAAATATGGATACGCCATGCCATGTTTCTACTTGGTCTCCTATGTGAGATACCTATGATGGAATTTGTGTCACCATGCCTCGAGTGATACATGAGATACTATATGGGTCACCTTGGATGGACTTGGCAGTCTTTGATTATACTGTATGTACGGTAACAAACCTTTTAAGACTTTTTTATCACCTTGTATGGGATCATACACCACAGTTTTTATGGATTGAATGATTTTTTATTCATAGGGGAAGCATACCTTGTTATTATAATGGGATTTATTTTTGATATGTAAATATTCCCCCATGCCTCACTAGTATATTTTAATGATGACATGTGAACTACAACACAATATTAAGGTCATGCTTGTGGGAATGAATTTCATGGGTGGACTTGTTTACATTTGGGTCATTTGTACATACCATGATTTCACATGTACGTTATTTAGACATCTGGAAAATGTCAAAGAATAAGGTATGGGACATGTTTCTATTTAGGAACCCAGACTAAGATGTTGTCGTTTTATTTATATATTGCACTTCAATTGTCATATTTGGGACACTCTCTCATATTTAGATCATGAAATGGAATGGCCTGGACACCATGGGTGCCAACATACTGAGATTTATAAATCACACTATAAAGACCCGATCCTGAAAAACAATAACATTACATCACCTTATCAGAATTCTTAAAAGATTATGCATTCAGACACCCAAAGGCTCTATAAGTCCAGTCCCTTTGGAAACATGGAAACATGAACACCAGTACAAAATTCACCTACCTTATCTCCCACTAGGTTCTTCATAACTAGAATACTTTTTAGACCTGTCATACATAATACATATCTTTATAACTAGGGGAAAAACACAAAAATGGGTGATCTTAGATTATCAGTAAGGGTAAACTGGGGAAATATATAATCATAAATATGAGCATAGGTGCATGCGAATTTGATCAAACCATTTTAAGATCATACCATTTATATCAAAGATCATAAATATAAATCATGGCATAAATCACAACAGTTTATAAGACATGAATCATATGGAAAAAAAGAATTAATATATGATAGAATAAACTAGTAATAAAACATGTAATTAGTGAAAACACATAAGAATATAGTATGATTATAATAGTTGTTAATGGATCACTTACATGTCCGTCATAGGGGAAAATAACTTTAATGAACTGGGTTCATAACCCGTTACAGCCTTGTATAACTATACCTAGTTGACACCCTGATCCGTCCCTATATTATTTAACCAACTTCACTACATGTTCCAGCCCCGTAAAACTGAAACAAGTTAATTTATCATTCCAAACATGTATATCTCATGATATATAAATCATATCCCAATGCATTTTAAGGAGATATAGGTCCCACCCATCACATTAATCCATAATATATACATGTGCCAGAAAAACATAAATAATCATATATTAATCCATGAAATGAAATTGGTATCACAACCATGTAATCATATCATTACCTATGAAAAAATGAAATGTTTCATAATTATTTCATAAAAATATTAACTCATGAAAGTGAAAGGAATTTCATATACATAAAACCCATGAAACAGACACTTATTTCATAAACAAATAACCTGTCAATGTGAAACAGTTTTTATAAAGATGATGATATCAATAATAACCCATACAGAGAACGGATATGAATTGAAAGAGTAAATCATTTCTTAAAAAGGCATGAGTAACATCAGGGGATGTCATCTTTGATGGAAAATAATATTAAAATAACATTAAAATACTTTTCATGAAGAAAACAGGTTTTATTCTTTGAAAAAGGTTTTTTAATACTAAAAATCATTTGATAATCATTTTTTTATAAAAATAACATGAAAATTTATAATGGAGACATGAAATCATTTTGAAAATATTTTTCCTTGAAAACTAATAAAATATTTTGAAAATATTTTGAAAATATTTTTTCATAAAAACATATAAAAAAATATTTATTACTTTTTAAAACCCATTTTTTAAACACTAAAATTACATATAATGAAATATTGTAAAAAATTTAAAAATAATATCATTGAAAATGACTTGAAAACATATAAAGAAATATTGAAAATATTTTGTAAACCATTTCATTAAAAATAATTTGAAAACATATAATGAAATAATGATTTTTTTTGAAAACCATTTCTTTGAATGAATTTTGATAACTTATAAATAAGGCTTGAAAACATGTTGAAAACCAATTTAATTGAAAACATATTAAATAAAACTAAAAACAATTTGAACAACATTTTTAAAAAATAATTAAAAAAATTCATAAAAAATAACATTTAAAACATTAAAATGAAACATAACTAAAATGATGGTGGGTAAATTCATTCATGTTGAATGAGGTAAAATGAACATTACTTTTTTAAAATAAAAAGGGTAAAAAAATGACTTGTTCAGAAAGAGATAAAAAGATTCATTTAAAAAAATTGTTAAAAGAAGAAAAGGGAAAAAAATTGTTTTATATACAATAGGTTAATCGTAGATTATTCTTCGAATACATTTTTAGAAAACATGGTTTTAAAGGAACACAAACTTTTGACTGAAGAGAGGGTAAAGATGGAATTTGTAAAAACAAATTCTTAACTATATTATGTTAAAAATAGTGAAATAATGGTAAAAATACATGAAAATTTGATGAATATATATAGGAGAAGAAAATTCATAAATTTTCTTGAGATATGGATCATAGGATTTAATCCAATGAAGCATAATCATAAACAATCTCGATAAGCGATAAGATTCTTTTAATGAACTCTTACCACTTAGTAACATTGAACTGTATTACCCATGTATGAAATTATAATTAAATGAAACATATAATATCATGATAAAAACTATATTTATGATATAACATTTCAAGGGTGGTATATACACCTCATGGAAGATATAGATGCATTACCAGGCATGCATCTCAATGAAGACAACTTGATAGAAAATTACATTACTTATTTTGTAACTTTTGAAACATAAACCCCATGAAAAATGTTAAAAAAATAGATATATAAATATTAATAAATGTAATTATAATAAACATATATTACATACATGTTTACTATAAACAACATACATAAGGAATGGGTGATGAAGAAAGCATGTACCTAAAGGAAATGAAAATTGATACGAAATTACCTTACCTTGAGTCTAACTTCACTTGTGTGTCTTTATATTCATGAATAATAAATTTATTTTAATTAATTTCATAATTAATAACGTTTTTAAACTTTTATTATTAACTTTACTTTACTTATTACCATATGTTTATAAAACTACTTATACAATTATGTTTATGTCAGGTGTTTGGACCCAATTCGATTCATGTGTTGAAAACGACTTTGGTTGGTAGACTATGTTCAAATTGTTCATTATAAAAACATATAATGATTAATAATCATCTCATAATTATCATATTTATACATTAATTTTACTTTTAAAACCTATAATTATTTATGTTTGAGAATGATAAATCAGCAATACAATCATGGATATTATAAGTCGTATATACACAATAGTAATGTTCCCATTTTTGAATAACCATTTAGGAAAAATATAAGAAATATTAATCATTAAGTAATGATAATTATATCAGAAACATAATATTATCTTTTCACTTAAACATATATTTATATATATATATATAATTCTTGTAATTTAAAATTAATCACATCATGTCTTGGAGGCTGTAGTCCACACGTCCGTGAATGACATTATCACTTCTTAGGTGTGTGAAAGTGTAATAATGAAAATGGTATATATTATCTTTAAAAAAAGCTAATTATGACATGAATATCATATATCTATTATTTATATCACATTTTTTTAATTATAACCTATATTTATACATTCTATGTATTGTGTGAAGGAATGAAATTGCCTTGAGAGGGGTTGTAGTCCACGCTTCCTCAAATGAAATTATCATATTTTCATCAAATGGAACATATATTGATATTTGTTGTAAAATGATTAAATAATAATAATGATATAATAAATATCATATATATTATATATAAATTTATTTTCCATCATAATTACCTACATGAGATGCGGTAAATAAAGAACACACAATCATCATTTTTTAGAGCGTAGTTTATCGTACACATAAACAATTTGTTTGTTACCCGTTAAATGGATGTGTGAGTTAGTTTAGATGTAATTTATATCATAAAAACATATCAGTTTATTGTTTAGACTAGTTTTTATATAATAATGGACTAATATGAATTGAGGTGGTGGAGAAAGAAATTATAATAAATGAGCTTAAGGGAGGGTATTACATCTTAATCATGTAAATCCTTTTTGTTCAAACCAAAGGGATTTCATGGAATAATTTCTTCATAAATATATGATTAAATGAGAAAAGGATGATTTTTTGGATTATATTTTAATAGATATTTTATGAACTGAACTGGTATAATATCAATAAATAATTGAAGGATAGGAGGTCTTTTTATAGTAGAGGAGGAGTGGCACTCTTATTTATATTTGGAAAAGGAATTCTAAAAACATTTTGCAATGGAATGTGGTACCCATAATGGAAAAAAGATTATAAAATGGAGGAAAATGTGTACATATTTACATCAAATGGGTTTTAACAGGTGTATAAGTCAGTTTGGGACATAAATTGAATGTTTAGTGCTTAATTGATATTAATTTACCTAAATTGATGTAATTAATTTTAATTACCTTCAGTATAATTTTTTTAAAAAATATACGTTGAAAATAATGCAAATTAGTAATTATTCTTATTCAAAATATGGAATCCAATTTTCCAAATTATAATCACATAAGTGGTATAAATGAATTTTAAATTATTCACGTAGTAGGTTCGACAATGTTGGTTTTTAATATTATAACATTCAAGCAATTGCTATGTATTCCTACCCAATTTAAATGTGAAATTTTTCTAAATGACCTAAATTATTTTTATTAATAAAATATCTAATCAAATAAAAAATTTCAACCAATTTAAAATATAATTTTTCCTTATAAAGAAATTATATTAAAAAGATCTTTTGAACTAAAATTTAGTATTTTTCAGTATTCATTAAAAAGTAAAACTACCTAGATAAATTAAAAAAATTTACCATAACCTAAATATTGTGTTTTAATTTCAATTATGGAGTCTATTTTGACATATTAAATGTATAAAATTTCCAACAAATAAATTTAAAATGGGTTCTCTATTAAAATTTGGTAGAAATTTCTTAATAAAAATATTTGATTTACGTAAAAAATTTGGTTTTATTTTATCTTATGTCTATCAAATCTACTATATGAATATAAAAATTATTTTTTTGAATATAAAGAAAAAATATTTCATTAATATAACTCAATAATTTTAATTATTTAAATTTTTTATGCTAATGTATCTTTCTGACCATAATAATATTTTTTTATATTCAATCAGTTTTCATATTCATTCCAAATTAATTGTTAACATATGAATTAATTTAATATTTTTTAGACCATATATTATCATAATTTATTTAATAAGATCAATAAAAATTAATTTAATAGAAATTATATATCTTATTAAATTACATAATAAATTATTAATGATATCCTATTGTTCGGTAAAACTCAGTCTTGGGTGTTACGTAAACCATTGAAGACATAAATTATTTTGTGTAATGAAATCTAACCTCAAAATTCTGTAAAGAGGAAAATAATGTTTATGAATCATGTAGTGCAGAATTAAATTTGAATTCCATATAAATCAAGGAAAATATAGTTCTTTAATATAAATAAAACTATCCTCAGTTCTACGTGAAATGAAAATATCCAAAAATTTATATTAATTTGAAAAAAAAAATAATTCAAAAAAATTAAAGTGTAATACATTATACCCCCTTAAAATGAATTTCATCCATGAAATTTGTCTCAATTATCACAGAATTAATACTTGAATGATTCCTTCATAGAAAACCACATCGCTAAAATGTATACTAAATCATTCCTTAAGATATAAATTTGGAACAGTAACGGCTGACCAAAGTAACATATAACATGGTTTCCACATAGGAGAACATATGCAAGGAGTAAAAATTTTACTTGGAGGAAAAACATAAATATTTATAGGGTTTGATTTTGGTCATCAATCACAAACAACTGAATGATGAAATAAAATATAAGGTCCTAAAACTCATAAATATGTGATGATTTAAAATTCCCTTGGTTCAACAAAATTTTGGTATTGTGGAAATTAATTTTATTTTTATCATTATCCTAATATTGAGTAATTCTAATGTTGACCATGAATATAAGAAAATATATTTACGTGATATATTTCGTTAAAAAAAGTCTTTTTTTTATTTTATCTATTTCTAATTCATAAATTACTTCATGAAATTGATGTCAGAAAAATAACTTTGATGCCTAAAGTGTTGAAGCACCCTTTTATCAGATCACAAGTCCCTTAAAATAATGAAAAGTACTACTATATGTCTCTATAAATACTTAAATACCAATGGGAATAATACATTAATATATAATCATAAAATGTATCTCTACTAGTTTCTAATTAATATTTATTCAATAAAAATAATTACATAGTAATTAGGACATACTCTATGCTAGTGGTAGGTGTGAAACCCTTATCGTCGATTGGTCATCGGTTCAAGACATGTGGCCTTTGCAACCCTGGTTTTTGGTCAACAAACATACTTGATTTCTTTTCTATATTAAGGCTAATTTAATTTCTAAAATAAACAAGGTTCACATTTTTTAAATAAAATTAATCACTAAATACCATTTTAACTATGGTTTCAAAACAAACTCAGTACATAAAAAATTCCACTAAATATTAACTTAATCAATTTATGAATGGCTAACCTCATAACCCTTATAAAAGATGAAAGTATAGAAGATTATAAATAAATTCAAAATATCAGATTATCGTTGATCCCACAAATATCACAAACTACCACTTGGATGTAACATTCCAAACATGTTAATACCTTTATAAAGTATTCTATTGAAACATGGTAATAACATAAATTTCCATAAATACTTCTAAAAAATATTAATTCTTCCTTATTCCATGGATTACTGGATGTATTACATAAATCCAATATGTTTTAATCTTTATCCTTGATAGCATAAAATACATTTACACAAGTTATTAATTAGTTTCAAGGTAATTAGATCCATTCAATTTACATATATCTAACATATCCTTATTTAAAAAAACATTATAATAAAATAAAGTACAAATTAACAGTTATATATTTCCTTAATCATGGGTTCCCCATGGAAATCACCTTTCCATCAGATCACTTTTCTATTATATCAGATCCATTCAATGTAATCATGTAAATAAGTAGTGAAAAAACATAAACATTACAATCCATATATATTTCAACATTCATATAAAATTATTCTTGAATCAAAATACATAAGAACATTTTTTATTAAACAGAATCCTTATTTCAATTATATGGATACCTTATCAAATTACACAATATCTCTTTCCTTTCACATTTCATATATAGTCACATCATCATCAGCAATGTAACCATTACTCATACAACCTTGTTGATTCTCTTCTATAACATTCCTATTTGGACATTGAGTTGCATAATGACTATTTATTATACACATAAAATACATAATCTTCAATGAAAACATATAGAGGAAAATATTCGCATCCATTTCATGAACCAAACTCTTCATTTTTTCCTTTTAGTCACTTGCTTTATGTCCTTCATTTCAATAATCAAAACATCTTCGTGTTCCTATAATATATTTAATAAGGTAATTCCTTACACATTATTTACCTAAGGGAAACCAAAACTTCTCTCCTCCGTGTTATCCATCACATGAACTCTTAGAAAACTCCTTATATATCTTTATTGTTTTGTCTGATATTTGGTCTTTGTACACATTGTAAATCATGATATATAAAAACTAATTAGGAATGATCATAATATAATTTACTATAGAAACCATCCCACTTTACTTCTCATAAAAAATAATCCATTACATTCAACACAAGTTCAGTTCCTTTAAGTTCCCACCATTGTCTAATACCAGAAGCATATTGTGTGAAATACTTATCATAGAAAAAAACCACATAGTCAGAAAAAGAATTACATACAGAATGTCAAAATCATGAAACCTTCCTTAATCTATGACACCCTTGATTCATCATATGTTATTCATATACACATTATATTTAAATGAATCATGATTGTTCATGAAGTGTTTTTTGAATTCCCAAATCATATCTCCAGGAGTGTCAAACTAACTATGTTGCAATGCCCATTGTCATGTAATAGATTACCTAAAGTCATGCCTAGAACAACATGTCAAAGTTATTACCCCTACATACATTTCTGTTATGGGCAAATCCCATTGTATTATCCAAATATGTATGTATTAATTGGAAACCACACACTCTAACTTTTAACAAAATTCCATGAAATGTTCTTAAATGTTAACCCATCATTATACATATCCTTAGAAACATCCCTAGATATATCTAATGAAATATACCAAGGGATGTCACTAAATATTTCTCATCCTGGTTTTGAATGTTTAACCAATCCTTTTATATGATACTGACTATAATGAACTTATCATGACATATATTAAAATTATATCACTTTTTGGGAATAATTAAATCATTATACAAAGAGATGTGAAAAGACTATTTTAGTCTAGTTCCTTGGAAACATGGAAACATTAACCCCAGTACATAAGTGAAATATATTATCTTCTATTATGTTCTTATTTACAAGAACCATTATCAAACATATAATTCATCATACGTATCATAATAACCTCGAGAAGGAAAAATAAAAATGGGTGATCTCAGATGCTCAGTAAGGGTAAAGAAGGGAAACATGAAACAACAAAAATGAGAATTGGAGTATGAGAACATGATAAAAACATTTGATTATCATACCCAACAAATCAAATATCATAAAAACGAATCATGGAATAAATCATGAATGTTCATAAGAAATAAATAATAAATAAATAAACAATATATTCTATGAAATCAAAACATAGGAAAAAAATAAATTTTGGAAAACACATAAATATATAATATGATTTCAATATTAGTCAAGGGCTCACTTCCAGATCTATATTAGTGGAAAAATTCCCTTACAGAACTGGATTCACACCATAGTCCAGCCATGTATTACTAAACTGGGTTCACACCCCATTCCAACCCTGTATTACTGATCCATGTTCACTCCCCATCATAGCCTTGTAACACTGAACAAAGTTTAGTACCCATTATAGTTGGGTCTATCTTACAATATATAAATCTTTACCTAATGAATTTTATGGAGATATACATCCCACCAATATCATAATGAAATCACAAATACATGTGTGAGAAAACCACAAAAAATCATATATCAAATCATGAAATGAAATAGTAATCATAAGCATGTAATCATATTATAACCTAATGAAAATGATAGGTTTCATAATAATTTCATCAAAATCATAACCCTTGAAAGATAAATGGATTTCATAAACATATAATCCATGATTGGGAAATAGATTCAATAAACATATAACCCATTAAAGAGAAACATGTTTTATAAAACAAATGACTACAGAATAACCAATTTATAGATAGAATATGAAATGATCCATTATATCATTTCCATGAAAGTCATCAAAAACCTCAACATTTATAATATTAGATAAAATATATATTTGTAAATATCTACAAAAAAATTTCTCTTTTAAATATATCATTTCTCTTTTTAAAATTTTTTTCTAACATATAAAACTATTCGGAAATCATATTATTATAAAATTACAGGGAAATATATATACAGACGACTTGCAATCATTTTGATAACATTTTTCCATGAAAACATATAATATAATATTTAAAACATTTTAAAAACTTTTTCCCTTGAATACTTATAATATAAGATTCAGGACATTTTCTACCATTTTTTTGAAACACGTGGACAACATATAGAGAAATAGTGATTTTTTTTTGAATTCCATTTCGTTGAAAATAAATTGAAAATTTATAAACAATGATTGATTTTTTTTTAAATGATTTCATAAAAAATAATTTGAAAATATATAAATTAAACATGAAAATATTTTGAAAACCATATAATTGAATATACATTTATACATATAAATATGGCCCCAAATATTTTGAAAATAATTTCCCTTTAAAACATCTAAAATAAGATCTAAAATGGTTTTAAAACCGTTTAGTATCAAATTAATTTTATAAATATTTTCTGAAAAATGGCCTTATAAAAACTCAATGGAATATTCACATAAATTTCTGTGTTTAAATTTTTACATAATGTATGAGGTTAAAAGAACATTCCTTTTGCATGATAATATGGTAGAAAATACCTTATTTAGAAATAGATAATAATATTCACATTAAAATACTTATAAAGGAAATAAAGGTTAATTTTTTTCATATTATAGGATAATATTTGAATATTCTTTGAAACCCTTTCTAAATAACATGGTTTTCAAGGATCATAGATTTCTAACCAAAGAGCAGGTAAATGTAGGATTTCATAAAAACGAATTCTTCACTATATTAAGTACCATAGAGTGTTATAATGGTACCAATACATGAATATATCATTGATATCCAGAGGAAAATAAAATTTGTGAATTTTCATGATATATGGATCGTAATATTTAATCAAAGGAAACATAAACATAAATAATCTCGATAAGTTATGATATTGTTTCAATAAACACTTACCACTTGGTAACCTAGAACCATACACACCATGTAAGAAAGTTAAATTACATGAAACATAAAATATAATGGAAACAATTATATTCATGATATAAAATTTAAAGGGTGTTATATACACCTCATGGAAAAATATAGGAGCATTACAGGTTATGTGTGTCAATGAAGGAAAATTTAGATAAAATTACTTTACATATTTGATAATTTTTGAAACATAAAACCCAAGAGAGAATGAAAAAATAGATATTCAAATACTCATAATTTTAAGTCTATTAATCATATAATACATCTATGGTTACTATAAAAAACCAAAAAAATGTGTTGGGTGGTAAATAAATAATATATCTCACAGAAATAAAACGTGAGATGAAATTACATTACCTTGAGTCGAACGTGTCTCGTGTGTCTTTATATTCAAGAGTAATAAACCTATGTTAATTAATGAATTTCCTTGTAAAATTTTTAAACATTATTATTAATTTTACATCACTTATCATCATTTAGTATATATCAAGATAAACTATTATGTTTATGTCGGGTGGTTTGACCAAATTCGGTTCATATGATAAAAATGCTTTTTTTTTTGTCAACTATATTCAATTGGGACATTACATAAAAATTAAAAGAATAATAAATAGGACATAATTATTATATTTATACATTAATTATAATTTTAAATTAAATCACTAATTATGGTTGTGAAAAATGAATCAACATTACAATCATGGAGAGGGTATGTAGTATGTACCTATAAGTAACATTCACTTTTCTCAAGGATTGTTATGAAAAGAATTTAGGTTACATTAATATTTTCATTATGATAATTATATCATAAATACCATAATATTTAATCATCTATAATTATATATATAATTATTGTTAATTAAAAGTAATCACATCTTTTCAAGGAGGTGGTAATCCATACGTCCACAAACAAAATTATCACAATTTAAGTTTTTGAAAGTGTAAAAAAGAAAATGTAATATATTATATTTATAAGAAGGTAATTATATCATTAAAATTATATAATTTTTTTATACAATACATTTTTAATTAAAACATTCCTTTACACATTCTATGCATCATGTGAACGAAAAACATCACTTTGAGGGGGTAGTAGTCCACTTTTTCTCAAATTAAATTGTCACATTTACACCAAGGTGAATTTGTAATGATAGGTGTGGTATGTGTTTTATATAAGAATAAATAAATAATAAATATCCTATATATTATATATAAATAGTATTTACATCATTATTACCATCATGATAGGTTGTAATGGAAGAACAAACAGTAATCATTTTGTGAGATGACAGTTTGTCATACACGTAAACAATATGCTCTTTACCCAATTAGATGGAGGTGTGTTTAAGTGTAGGTCAACAAACTATCATAAAATAAATCTAATTATATTGAGGATAATTGTATATTTTATAATAATGGAATAATATTAATTATTGATGTGTAGAATGAAAATAAAATAAATTAATTTCAGGTATGACATTACCTCTGAATCGAGTAAATCCTTTTGTTTTTCACTAAAGAGATTCCTTGGATGAATTGATCACAATGGGAGAATTCAAGTAGTAAGGGAGGATTATTGGTAGTTTTTTTAGAATATATTTCCTGACCCTATGTTATTTGAGATGTGTAAATAAGTGGAGGATATGAGGTCTTTTTATATAGGAGGAGGTGTGACAATCCTCTAAAGATTTATAAAAGGATTTCCACCCATATTTTTGACTTGTAATGTCATTCCAATAATGAAAAAAATTATATATAAGGGTTTATAGGGCATAACTATTTCCAAAAAATGTTTTTTGACAATATTCTATGTCATTTTGGGTAATATAGTTAAGTTTTAGTATTTAGCTAATTTAAATTTTACCTTAATCTATGTAAAAAATATTAATTACATTCAAAAATATTTTCAGTAAAATAATAATTTGAACATATTATAAATTATAAATTATTTTTATTCCAAATATGTAATCAATTTTTCTAAATTCCAATCACATATGTGGAATAAAATAATTTATAATTATCCCTACAGTCGGGTTGACAATACTGGTTTTTAATGTAAAAACATTCAAAATATCGATATGTTTTTATATCCAATTTAAAATTTAAAATGAATTAAATTACCTAATTTTTTTTAAATTATAAAAATATAATCTAATTAAACATTTCAATGAATTTAAAATATAATTTATCCTTAATGAAATTCAATGAAAAAGTAGCTTGGAACTAAACTTCTCTATTTTTCACTATTCATTAAAAATATAACATCACAAAAAAAAAATTAATTACCCAAACATAATTAATATGTTATGATATTAGAGGTGAAGTTTAATTTTAATTAAAAAAATATATAAAAATTCGAAAAATTCAACTTAAAATGGGTTCTCCATTAAATTTAGTTAAAAATACCTTAATAAACATATTGTGTTTTAAGCAAAAATTTGGGTTTGTTCTTATATTCTACCCAAAATATATATTTTATGAAAATAAAAATTATTTTCTTAAATATATAACATATATATTACAATAATATCACTCCCTAATTGTATTAAATTTAATTTATTATGGTAAAATAGGTTTTTAACCATAATAATATTCTCCTTTATATTCAATGGGTTTTCATATTCATTTCTAATTAATTGGTAACCTATGAATTCATAATATATTTGGATAAAAAATATATTTTCATATATTAGATAATAATATTCATAATCTCAAATATAATAGCTATATTAAATCTTATTATATTATGTAATTAAATTTTAATGATATACTATTGTTCGGTAAAACTCCATATTGTGTGTTATGCAAGCCGTCATGTAAAGTCATTATTACATGTAATGGAAACTAAACTCATTGTTATATGTAGAGTGAGATCATGATTATGTATTATATAATAAATTATTATCTTTCTGTTTTGTATAATGTAATAAAACAATCTTATTTAATATAAAATAAAATACCTTTAGTATTGTATGAAAAGAAAAAATTAAAAAGGAAAATTTAATCTGAAAAAAATAATTCGAAAAAATCCCAGGGAGTTACAAATAAACTTGTGTTTGGTACCTAATAAGATTATATTATCATAGTTGTGGGAAAAGGTATGAGGGATACATAAAATGATATATTTTTAAGTTGTTTAGGATGGAGTTTTTGGGGTAGAGGACCAAGACTATACTCGAGATATTGTGTTGTAGATCTTTTGGCCTTTTGTAGTTTTGTATATATTTTAGTACATTCTTCTTCTCCTTTTTTCCTACACTACCATTTTTTATAATTTCATTTCATTCCATGATTATTTTTATATATATTAATAAGATGATGCTTCTTTTAGTTGTTTAACTATATAGATTTGTTTATTCCTTTACTTCTTCTGCTCTCTGCTTATATATATATGTTATGACCGAGAACACTATCATTGAAATTTATGTTCTTATATTTATTTTATATAGTAATGTTCACCTAAACTGCCTAATATGACCTAATTCAAATATCATTACTGAAAAATAAATGAAATAAGAGGTATTTATAGAAGGTAAAAAGAATATATTGATTAAATAGTCACATTACCATTGGAATGGTAATATGAACATTATGAATAATAATCCAAACCAATGAATTGTAACATCACCCTTTGTGTATGAATAAAATTTAGGAACCTTATAATGGAAATTATCGACTAACTATATCATAGTATATGTTAATGAATATTTTAAAAATCGTTAAATTCAGTGCTGGAATTTTTGTAAGTCATACAAATTTAATTAAAATTTTATAAATAATAAAATGTTTAAAAATTAAATATATTTCTTATAAAATTTATTATTAAATAAAAATTTCTTATTTTGATTTTTGGATAATTTAATGAGACATTATTTAATTTTTGGAAATTGTTTTAATATAAATTATTGATTTAAAATATGTATTTTCAAGATATTGTGGATTTTAAATAAAAATTAAATTTCACGTATTATGAAAATTATTTCCATAAAATGGATTTCAATTTTCAATTCAACATTCTAAAAACTCATAAGGGTGAATTATTTGTATTTTTCTAACATACTTTAATTTTTGGATAATAGTAAAATATGATAATTTACAATAAACGTTAAATACTTGATTTATTGAGTCATAGGTAATATTTTGATAATTTATGTTCCATTTTTTATAAAAAATTTACTTATTACTCTATTTAGTCACAATAATTTACACTATTGGTTTTCTTGAGTAAAAAAATAAAATAATTACTAAAATAATGTGAAATCAACCCTCTCATTCACTATTAATACTACCCCTCACCACCACTTCTCCTCGCACCTTCCAAGATTTGAACCTTATTAAATTTATACCCAATAATCTTCCCAAGCCTCTCCCAAAAGTAAAAGTGAAATCCTACTCATCATAAGTCCAAAACCAATCCACCTAGGGGTGTTTTAAAGGAGGAGTATTCAAGAGGAAAAATACTCTTCCTTTTTCTTTTTAATTTCGTTTCTAGTTTTTTTCTTATATAATTATATCCTCATCTCCACTATCCAAATGATAATTTTAACTCTAGTATCATTTATATACTATAATGAAATAAATTTAATATAATATCCTCAAACAAACTCTATTCACAATCTCTTTAATTTAAAAAATTGAATCATCATTCGAGAGGTTTCGATTTACAACATTCATGGATGGCAGATTTTCATTCTTCACATTCTCCTTAAAGGGTGGTAATTAAAAAAAATTATGTTCAAACAATACTATAATAAATTTATTTAATCTTTTATTATTTTCCATATGTTACATATTCAAATAATAACAAATGATAAAACAAAATGTGTTCATATAGATCAGTAACCACCGTAATAATATAAACCATTACCACAAAATATATTATCTAATGATTGATACACATACCATATAATAAAATGATATATATAACCATTTACACATATCTATGTTCACTAATAACATATTAATTCAATTCTGAAGAATTATACCCATTCCACTTGAACTACCGTACTCATATACAAGTATACCAATCATAAAAACCAAGGAAAAAAATGCTCCTAGGCTATATTATTAACCACTATAACTCATCTATAAGGCCATAAATTTAATCAATACAAATATAATGAAAGTAAAAAATTTATAAAAGTTTATAAATTAATTAATTAATGGATTCAATTTAATTAACTAGGACATTATGGTTAGGTGCAGAACACATTCGAGGATATGGTAAGGGTTTGGTCCCGAATGTCCAGTAACGTTTGGGTTATGATTTCTTCCTCTAAAAAACAATGTACATAATCATTATTTTTATATAAATTTTATAAATTCTTTTTATACATTCCAAAATCATGTTTATAGATTAGTTAAACTTAATTTTATTATAAATACTTGTTTTGAAAGGTTAACTTTTCAATTTTTCATGATGTGCAAGACCAATTAAATGGAACGTCTCAATTTCATACCAATTTTCAATTATAATCCATAATATTTTTTTTAAAAAAATTTCTTAAATAAAATAAATATTTTTTCATGAAAAATAATATTTGTTCCTTACTTGTTTTATTAAAAAATTTATGTTAAATAAAATATATTTTTCCAAAAAACACTTATTTGAAAAGTAAAAGAGGCATTTCTCTAAAGAATTCCTCGATGATTTTATTAGAGAATTTTTATTAATAAAAAAAAATATATATAATTTTATGAATAAATAATATTTATATCTTATTATTTTCATCTAACATATTTAATTAAATTATTTCTGAATGGTTTGACTTTGGAAGTACTATCTCGATACCATTCAACATGCTACTCAGATTTGTTAGTGATTATGAATACAGATTGGGGAAATCTATTTATATTTATTATGTTTAAATTGTTTATGATTAGAAACATTCGTATGAGGAATTAATTTAAAAGATTAAGTTATGGGAGGGGACATCTATAGAAACTCGATGCTTTTTTAGGTATCATGAGACAAAATAAAAATAGCTTTTAGAAGAGTCCATACCCTATTATTTTCATAAATCTTGGCTGAGATTCAGACAATATGTTATAAGTGTATATATTCCCTCATTATGATATTAGAAATTAATAAACCATGTGATATCTCACTATTATAATATCCTTGATAAAGTTTTATTATCAATTTATCAGTTATATGAATGTATTTACTCTACTTTTGTTCCTATCTATTATTTTCAAGTTTATTTTTAAAGGAATGTGTTTTTTATTCACCATGCCTAATGTCTATGCTAATGATATCTTCCATTATATTACATACCATTACTGGGAATCTAATCTCACATATTTTTAATGTTTAATATTTTCATTAGATGCAACGATGATTATTATGAATGACTTGTAGGGATAATCTAGGAATTATGGATGTTTCAAATGGAACCTCTATATTTTTTTTAATTTCATGTTGTAATGTCAAAATTATGTATGTATCTATTTTACTATGATAGTATACTATTTAGTCCTTAGAGATGTATTTCCTTGTAATATTAAAAATATAATAAAGTGAGGAACTAACTCTAAGCTACTAGGTTCGAAGATCTTACTGTTGGTAGCAAATAAGTTTTGTAGAAAACATAAAAACTACATTTATAGAACATATAATATGCAACAAAACCCTAAGACAAATTTTTTTGATAAGAAAATAAGAACAACCTAGAATTTCGGTAGGGTGGATATTATTGGAATATTCTTATAAATGAATCCATTTCCTGATACTACAAGAGGATGTGGTTATAGAACTGATGTACATAGGGGTAACAACTCCAACAAGGTGTCTCAAGCCTAACCCGAGGTAACCAGGTACCTGAAAGTAGGCCTTACTACTCATCTTGTTTTACATTCCTAGGGGATATTCTCAAGATAAGTCACATTTTCATAAATAACATTATGAATGATTTTATTGTTCATTTGTCCCCAAAGAAAGCATGTTTATGGTTATGAGATTAACTATGCGTAAAAAATAAATTTATATTAACTGTTTTCTAAGTTTGAGATTCTATATTACAATTCCTAACCTATTACAGTGTATGTCATTATTTATAAATTCAACATAGTGGATGCAATTGAAACCTTATCGATGCATTTATTCGATATAGGGATATATCTCCTTCAAAAGATAAGGATGTTGGTATTGGAGCTACAATGGATGATAAGAAACTTATAACTATACTGAGACAATTGAATCATATTATGATCAATAACCTTACTCATATGTATCATACTGATCCAAAACATAGAGGATCAATGCTAGACCACTTTATGCGACAACAACCACCCTCATTAAATGGCAATACAAACTTATTTGTACCTGAGCAGTGGATAATTTCGTTAAGGATGATATTCCATTCATTATGAAGTAACAAAAGGGAGAAGGTTGGAATGTAAATTTATCATCTATTGGGAGATGATGATCATGTTTGATCACTAATAAAAAACTAAAAAGAGGATAAATTTACTAAAAATATTGTATGAATGAATTTTAATGTAATTTTACTAGAAAATTATTTTACTCATCGGACAACGTGAAGAAATGGAAAATATATTCTTGAATCTTAGGAAAAAAGTTGTTGATAATCTTACCATGTAATAATCCAACCTTACAAGGATAGAATGGAATTCTGTGGACATCTTACATAATACATATAACAATATTGATCGATTATTTGATGTGTTAAAACCATTCCTTCTGTAGGTAACTTGTCTCCAAACGTTCTCATCATATGAAGATATAGTCTCCTGTGATACTAAGACAGAGAAATAATTCTCTGAGTCTTATTACTTTAATGGATATGAAGAGATGATTAAGATGGATGAGTAAGGAATGGATAAAATGGAAAAAATGGCGTATTCCATCATGTGATACTTGTGGAAGGAAACACCTTAGAGCATACATAAAAGGAAAGGGATTCTGTTTCAATTGTGGAGAAAAATGACATCATGCATGTGATTTCAAGCCAAAGAAATAACATAGAAATGTTTAATTCTAAAATTTTAATGAGATGGGAAAATATGAATAAAAATCTATGTGTCAAGGAAACATTCCCTAGAAAAGGAAAATTAAGAAAGGTAAGGCTTATTAGATCAAAACTGCTATGGTTGATGTTCCTAATGATGTAGTACTAGGTACTTTAATTTATTAATCAAACATATCCAATTAATTATTTGATTCTAGATCATAACACTTGTTAATATCTTCCTAGTTATCCAAAAACATTATAAACTTATCTATTGATTTAATAAAGTAGGTGTTAGTAAAAACACCTAAGGGAAGAATCATTACAACAAATATGTCTTGATCAACCCCCTTTATGAAACATAAACGTGTTATAGTCACTAACCTTATCATCACAACCATTATTGGCTTTGATATAATAAAAGTGATGCAATGGATTTAAAATTATGATTCAAAAATATATTTCAAGAAGAAAGAAGTTAAAATTCGTGGGAAGAATATATAGTCCCCTATCATTACAATAGAAACCACATCATATTATTCTTATCTATATCCACCCCAAGTAGCTCTACAAAATTCAATTCCTAGGGAGGAAGAGGACACAATATCTATGGATGAGTAAAAAAATATTAAAATTTATGATTTACCTATTGTGATATAATACATTGATGTATTTCTAGAGGATTTATCAATACATCCTCTAGAGTGGGAAATTGAGTTTTATATTGATTAATTCATGGTGAAATGCCTATGTCCAATACTCCTTATATAAATTACATGGTAGAATTAGTAGAGCTGATGAAACAAAAATGGGAGTTGAGTAGTAATGCGTTTATACTCCCTTGTGTTTCTCCATGCGGAGATCCTATTCTTTTTTGTTTTGTATAAATATGGATCTATGAGACTATGCATTTAATATAGGGAGATCAATGATATTAACATAGAGAACAACTTTTCCTTTGCCTCACAGTGAGTATTTATTGATTAACTTCATGGGGCACATTATTTTTAAAATATTGATCATCGATATAAATATAATCAATTTCATGTGATTAAGATATTCCAAAGACATCATTTTGAACTAGGTATGTGAATTATGTGTTTATAGTAATTCCTTTTGGACTATGTTTTTAAACCTCTATTTTCATGAATCTAATGAATAATTTTTTCAAAGAATATCTTCAAGAATATTTTGTGATATTTATTAATGATATCTTGGTATACTTAAAGAGCTAAAAAGACCACGAGAATCACATTTAGATTGTTTTAAAGACTCATAGAAGAAACGAATTATACTAAAAAATTATAAAATATATGTTTCAATTTCAATCAGTTTATTTTCTAGAATATATTTCCTCTAAAGATATAATCTATGTTAAAATTGTGATTAAAAAATAAGATCAGGAATGGCATATACCAACAACCATAATTGAGGTATGTAGTTTTATTGGTTCAGTAGGTTATTATTGATGTTTTTGTTAAAAAAAATTCCTAATTGTCGAATCCTTTTACTAAGGATACTCATAATAGTGTAAATTTATTAAGGACACAAGAATATAAATAATTTTTTGAAGAATTGAAGAGGAGATTATTGAACTCTCCAATACAGGCTCTACCATAAGGAAATGGTGGGTTTGATATTTAGAGTGATGAATCTAATAAAGGACTTGGTTGTGTCCTTGTGTATAATGATGGGGTTTTTTTATATATGTCAAGGTTGTAAAAAATCTAAATAACCGTACTATCCAACTCATGATCTTGAGTACCTAGTTGTAATATTTTCCCTGAAAATATGGAGACACAATCTATATGGAGAAATATGTGAGATATATACAGATCACTATAGTATTAAATATAACTCTCATAGAAATAACTCATCATGTGACAATGGATATTGATAAATATTGTCAATGATTATGATTGATCAATCAAAAACCAACTTGGTGTGGTGAATAAGGATGAATAATCATTGACAGGGAAGTATCATGGAGTTTTGAATAAAATGAGGATTGACAAGGACCCTTCGAATATGGATATATAAATTATGGATATGGGAATTATCAAGGAAGTTGAATCATCATTATATTTTCAATTTGTTTAATAAATATCTTTAATTTAATGAATTTAATGTTCTCAGTGTGATGATGAGAAAATTCCAATGAATATTATAATTATGAATGATGGGAAGATTCTAGAATTCGTATGCAAGGTTGGAATTATTAAATTTTGGAGGAGGATGTGTCGTCCCTCTATACCAGATCGGAAAAGGGAGTTATTGGATGATTCTAATAGATCAAATTTATCTATAACCCCATTACCACAACGCTTTTTAGAGATATGAAGAAATTGTTTTTGCGGGAGGGGGTAATTTAATTATATAAATTTCTTATTATGTATCAAAATGTTTAGTATTTCCATGGGTGAAGGCTGAAAGACAACATCCTAGAGGTTTTATGCAAACCCTTCGTATTTATACATGGAAATGGGATGAAAAACTATAGATTTTATCCCTTTATTACAAAAAACCCTAAGAAATAATTATGCAATATGGGTGATTGATGATCGACCCACCAAATCATCACATTTCCTTGCTATAAGAGAGGATTTTCCATGAAAGTGACAAGCATGAAGACATAATAATGATGTAGTAATACGTCATGGAGATCTTATTTCTATTATGTAAAATTTTAATCCACAATTTAAATCAAAATTCATGAAAATTAATCAGAAGCATTTGGATTCTGAGCATTGAATGAATACTTATTATCACACTCATATTGATGCACAATTTAAAATGACCATTCAAACATGAGAAGACATGTTGAGGCCATTATCCCTAGAATTTCAAGGTATGTTAGATCAGAATGTTTTTTGTTATAGATTTCATACAATAATATTTTCCAACAATGTATTCAAAATTAACCATATGAAGAATTTTAGGAATGAAATATCATACACCTACATTTTATGATGATGTTGGTGAAAGTAATGTTGTTGGCCCATAGATTTTAGAGGAAACAATAACAAAGGTAAAAACTATTCAAACCCATATAAAAGTATCTCAAATTAGGAAAATGAGCTACAATGACAATCAAAGTAATGATTTGGAATGTCATGTAGTATATCACTTTCCTGAAAGTTTCTTCATGGAAGGGTGTTAAGACATTTTGGAGGAATGCGAAACTAAGCACCAAGTACATGGGTCCTTTTGGAATTCATGAGAGAATCAGATTTGAGGCTTATTATTTGGCAATTCCGCATAGAATTTATAAGGTATGTAATGTGTTCAACATCTTAATGTTAGGTATGTACACACCTGACCCAACACATGTACTCACTTTTTAATGAATAGAATTGGAACCTAACGTATCATACTATGAAAAGCCTCTCCGGATTCCAGACACCAAAAACATGTGTTGAAGAATCAGATAGATCAACTGGAAAATCTACTTTGGAAACATCATAAAATAGAATTGGCGATGTATGAGATTGAGGAGATTATAATGAAGAACTACCCAAATCATTTTATGAGGTTCCAAAATGGAAACTTCGAGGGAAATTTTTTTAGGAGAGGAGAATGTATCATCCTAAAACTCTTTCAATGAAATTTCCCAATTATATTTATTTTATATTGTTTAGATGACATAAAATCACTTATATAACATAATAAAAACATTATATATAAATAATGAATGAAATATGTTGTTTTTCTAGAAGCTAAAGAACCGATATTGATTAAATAGTAACATGAACATAGAAATAGTAATTGAACACTTATGAATAGTAAATCAGACTTCTGAATAGTTACATCACCAAAGAAATTGTAAATAAAATTTAGGAACCATATAAAGGAATGGATCATGTAATTATAACATATTATAAGTAAATGAATATTTTAAATTTGTTAAATTATGTGTTGGTATTTTTGTAAGTATTTAATATTTAATTACAAATTAATAATTAATAAAATGGATTAAAGATAATATATTCATATAAAATGTATTCATAAATTAAAAATATGGTGTCTTATTAATTTAGGTTAATTTAATGAGACCTTAGTTAATTTTTTGAATGTGTTATAAAATTAGATATATATTTAAAATATGTATTTTTTAGTAAATGTTGATTTTAATTTAAAATTAAATTATAAAATATAAAAATATATTTTCATAATATGTTGTATATATTTTAATTCTAAACATCAAAAAAAGATTATGTTAAATTTTTGTGTTTTTTATAAAATTCATGAATTTTTGGTGAATAATAAAATATAATAATATACAATAAATGATAAATACATAATTTATTGAGTTATAGTTGATATTTGGATGATGTATTCAACCTTGTTTTGAAAAAAAAATGAACTTATTACTTTATTTAGTCACAATAATTATCACTTTTAGTTTTCTTGAGTAAAATAATTAATAAAATAATGCGAAATCACCACTCGCATCCACTATAAATACAACACCTCACCACAAATTCACCTCACACCTTCCAAGCATTGATCCTTGTCAAATTTGTACCCAATAATATATTCAATAATCTCCCCAAATTGAAGAATATATTTTTCTCATCAAAATAATTAAAACAATCCCTATAAGGGGGTTCTCCCGGAAGAGTATTGAAGAGGTACAATTCTTTTCTTTTCCTTATAATATTTTTTCAAGATCGTTTCTTTTATTATTATCTCCTTAAATACTGTGTAAAAATGAGAATGATAACTCTAGTAACAACTATATACAATAATAATATCATTTTAATGGAATATCCTTTATCTAACTCCTTTCTCACACTCTTTTATTTTAAAAACAAAATCAGCATCCGAGAGGTGCCAATTTACAATAGTTAGAGACGATGGATTTTCTATCTTCATTTTCTCTTCCATGTATGGTAATGAAACCATTTTTTATGGTTAAACTAGAATATAATATAATTGTTAAAACATATCTTATGTTCTATAAGTTAAATATTTATATAACACTAAATGATAAAAAAATGATCTTGTTATGGTCAAAACCAGCGTAATAATTTAAACGATTACCACTAAAAGTACTATCTAATGATCAATCTGCATAAAATATATCTAAAGATATATATTAAAATTTACACTTATATATGTTTATTAATTTCATATAAATATAATCTTATATAATTATACCAATTCCACATAAACGTCAACTACTCATAGACAAGTATATCGCTCATGAAAACCAAGTAATCAAACGCTCCCGAGCATTAAAATTAAAATCTATAACTCATAAATATGGACAATAATGAAATTAATGAAAATATAATGAATGTAATAAAGGTATAAATTTTTCTTAATTAATTAATTAATGTTTTTAATTTTATTATCAAATACATTAAAGGATAGTACTAAACACATTCAGGTATTTGCTAAGGGTTTTCTTCTTGAACCTTCATTTCAATTCGAGATATTCTTTTTTACTCTATACACCAATGTAGTTATTCATTATTTTTATAAACATATTATAAAACAAATGTATATTTTCAAAAATCTTGTTTCCATATTGGTATAACTTTTGTTTATAATAAATACAGGTTTATTCAGGTTTCCCTTTTCAATTATTAACAATGCGCATGAATGATTGAAGGGAACGTCTCTATTTCTTACCCATTTTCCAGTACCATCCACAATCTGGATTAAGACCAAAATATTTTTTCCAAAATATTTAATTTTTTTCAAGAAAATTTTCATTTCTACTTGATGGTTTTTATTCAGACAATTATGAGAAAAAATTAATTATTCCAAAAGAACTCTTCTTTGCAATGTGAAAGACGTATTTCTCTCATTAATTCCTCGATTATTTTGTTATTGTATTTTAATTTATTCAAAATATTCTAATGAATTTAATTATTTATTGAGATTTATATATTTGTATTGTAATTATGAATATTTTATTAAATGTTTTATCATTATTTTTACTGTGGATGTTCTATCTTGATACCATTCACCATGCTACTCTGATGTGTTTGTGATTATGATTACAGATTGGGAAAAGTCATATACATTTCCTATGTTCATGTAGTTTATATTTAGCCAAATTAATATGGTGAATTAATTGGACTTAGCATGTGACAATTTTGGATCTTTATATTCCATTTATGCATTTGTAGGTCTCGTGAGATAAAAGAGAATTGGGTTTTGGCATAGGCCTTACCATAATATTTTTATACATCTTAGACGAGCCCTTAATGATATGTTTTAGATGTCAGGCATTATGTATTCCAACATTATGATATTATAAATTGATTATCCATGTGTTATTTTACTATTAGAATTTCCATTATTGAGGTTCATTCTGTTATAATAAGTTATTTGGATTTATTTACTCACCATTCATTCCTGTCATATTATGCTGTATTTTATTTTTTATTTAATTGGTTTTGGTTATTCCCCATGATAAATGTTTATGTTTATAATAAATTATAATTTATTTCATACCCTTACTAGGCATCTGATATCACCCCATTCATATTTTTTATTTTTCCCATGGATGGAAAGATGAATATTATGAATGACTTTCAGGGGTAATCTAGGAGTTATGGATGTTTAGAATGGAATATCTATATTTTTTTCATTTCATGTTCTTATGTAACAATTATGTCTGTATCTATTCTTCCAATTATACTAAACCATTCAGTCCATCAGGATGTGATTCCTTGTATTCTCACCAATGTAATAAATTAAGTCACTAGCTCCGAGTTATTGGTGTCGGGGTTCTTATAATATATGCTTCCATTATTTATTGCTTATTGTATATCGTTGTACTAGATAATATCAATCAGTAAATAATATCCCCATGAACACACACTAGGCCCTCACTACTATTCATCATCCTCTAGAATTTGGGCAGATTTTCTTGTGGTCATGTGGCCTACCATCTCGGGAAACAATTATTTGGGTTTGATAGGAGATTAGAACATTGGAATTTAGAAATTTACCAATTCCTGGACATAGATAACCCATGTGTATGGGACACCCAAATGACTTGGGATGGGAATTGTGATATTGATTATGCCATTTATGGTTGATATGACTTCACCTTTAGTTGAAACACTTATTATGTTCTACTATCGATATTTATATTATTGAATTGGTGATTTATACCTTTTTGACAATTAAAATATTTAACTGCACTACATGCATCATATAAGGAACTATTGGATTATAATTTCATACATTATGCCATTATATATCTATATTCAGCGTGAATTTATTTTTTTCATGTAATTATTATTTTTCTGTGTTCTATTAAGCCTCATATTACATGTTTTTACTATGAATATTTAAATGTGCCAAATTGACATAGAGAAGCATGATGTTTTTTTGGTAAGGTGGATACAAAATTTTAATTTATAGGGTGTATGTGACCTCATAAATTGAAATTTTGATCCACCTCATTAAATATGTTAAAATATGATTAAAGTCATGGATAAATCAAATGAATTAGAAATTTAAAAATGAAATTCCACCATATATGTTTGTGTATGAATATCACATTGACATTAGCTAGGAAATGGTCTATAGGTCAAGTATTTTATGATCCTAATACATTATTACCTAGAAATCTAGACCTAGCTCTTGAAGCATGATATCAGTGGTGTTATTCGTAAGGGGAATACATTAACATGTCCTCTTTATTTCATTCCAAATCTATCGTGTCATGTTTCATGGAGGACTTGCACCTATCCTAACTTACTACTTTATTATCTTCCTTCCCTATATGTTATAATTTATTATTGAGGTGAAAAATTTGAAATCATGGACTTATTCAATCACAACAACCTCGTTTTGTTGGAAAAGAGAGTGTCGATGAGAACACTATAGAGGTGGGGGACCAGATCCACTCATTATGCCTCATATAGTTCCTCCTGAGGCACCTCCTACTTATCACCCACTAGGAACCACTTCTGTGTTCAGGGATAATTTTCTTTGGATTATGAAGTCTATTAAGGGTGCTCCCAGGATTTCCCTGAGTATGGTAGAGCTTACCCGAGACTTTTAGAAGAACCATCCTCCCTTTTTATCATTGGATGGAGGTCCTCTTGTTGTAGATTCTTTTGTATAATCTATGATACCCATCTTCAACAATATTAAGACACCATCAGTGAAGAGACATAATCTTTTTTACTAACATGTCATATGACTCTGAAAAATGTCAGTGGGACATATTACCTCCGTCATATTGTTACCCTAGAATAGGTTTGGAAGACATAGGTAATGATTTCTATGATCATTAATTTCAATGAACTCTAATGGAGGATTGTGACCATGAGTTCATGCATATTCAACAGGGAAATATGATTATTCTTGAGTATTCTGCATGTTATACTGAGCTTGAGTTTTTTTCTACATCTCTGATCAATGATGAATTGATGACTGTGATGCATTTTGAGGACGTTCATAGGCATTTTGTCTCCTCAATGGCCAATGTATTCCATTTGAAAACCATAATATGGGTAGTGAGACAAGTATTAATTATATAGTGGAATCATAGAGAAGCTAGAAATTTGAGCCAAGGAAATTATGTTATGTGTAAGGGAAATTGTTATTATAGTTATAGGAAGTGATTATTTGAGGTTTTAAGTTAGGGTGGTGTCATCCAGTTGACATTTACTAATAGATCCATAGTATTTCACCAGTGTGGGATGATAGGTGATAAGAAGCCCCAGTGCATGAGGAAGCAGATGGAATGTCGACTTTACGGTAGGACGGGTCATCTATAGTGCTTCTTCCAATTTATTCCTATAGAATATTGTGATATCTAATCCTTACCTGCACCTCTACCATGTACAACATATGTGACTCCAAATCAAAATAGATGTTTTTCCTCTATTTTTATATCATGACAAGGTGAAAATAGCCATGGACAAGGTAGTTTTGTTTCAGTATATCAATTTTAGTAGAGGGGATTTTCTCAATCCAGTTAAGCATAATCTCAAGGATATGGTTTTGGACATCTGTATGAATTAAATCCCATTCTATAGAATCAAATTATAGGTTCATCTACATTTATAAGTACTATTTTAGTATCCTCTACTTTTGTTTCTTTCCTTTTTGATACAATTACATCACACTCTTTTATATTTATTACTATTGTGGAAGGTATTGGACATGAAATTGAGTAATTATACAGAATCATGTATCTCGATTCACTGTTAGGGGTCCGAACCTAGGGAATACACCCATTCTAAGGGTGCCTCCTTAAGATAGTTAGATACATTTTCTTCTTGAATTTATCTTTCCTTGTGATGAGTGGGTTTTCCATCATTCTCAGTGTGGGTTGGATCATACCTTATAATGTACACATGGATTGGTATCGTTTATGTATTTACTTCACATCACAAATGGGTATCTTGTAATAAGTTACAGTAGAATGGGATATCTTTCCAGATTGATTTGGACCCATTCGTACTGGGATAGATAGGGTTATAACTCAGTTAGAGACTCTCTTTATATGTGATTAGGTAATGAATTTGGAATATTTTTTACCTTTTTGTGTTAGTTTAGGGATGAATTCCCTGAACATTTCTCTGGCTTACCTCTAGTGAGATTTTTCGAGATCACTAAAGAGAATGTTACAGGTGCGGCCCCAGTATCCATTCCACCTTATTGGATTACACTTAAAGAGCTCAAAAACTCAAGAAAATAGTGTGAATACTTTTAGGCTATTGTTTTTATAAGACCCAACACATCACAATGGGTTCCCCTATCATCTTTTGAAATAAGGTGGATGGTACCCATGAATTTTTCATAGATTATAGATAGTTGAACAATATGGTTAATTATCATTATTCTTTTCTTCACATAGAAAACCACTTTGACCAACACCAATGAGAAAACATTTTCTCAAAAATTGATTTAATGTTAGGATTTCATCATGTGCATGCGATAACATCTAAAAATCCATGTATAACGGTTTATAGAAGATATGGATTTCAGGTGTACTTGGTTATATTGTTCGGTCTGATGAACATGCATTGAAATCCATATGGTTGTGATGAATCAGCTTTTCCATATGTATATTGATTCCATCACAGTAGTCTTTGTGGATGGAATCCTGGTGTACTCACACTTCATACCTGACCATGATACCCATATTAATATCATTTTGTGTTCATAGAGAGAGCATTATATATATATAATGCTCTATAAATGCTACATTTTGATCAGTTGGGCTCACATAAGGGGTCATATCATATATGAAACAAGAGTTTCAATGGACCTAGAGAAGGGTATCACTGTGGTTTTATAGGAGCTGTCTATGTATTTTTTTTATATATGCATCTTTTTTAGGGCATTCTGGTGATTACAGGTGTTTCAGTCAATAATTATCTCACATAAAAGTGCCACTTATGGATTTGAATTGGATTGATAAGCAATTCCATTGGTCTGAATATTTTGATAATCTATTTCAAGAGTTAAAGGGATGACTCACATCATCGCCAATTCTAATTCTTCCAGATCTAGGAAGAATTTATACTCTATAATATGATTTTTCAGAAATCGTGATGGGTGCAGTTTTGAATCATATTGATCGAGTCATAGAAAACGGATCCCACCAACTGACGACTCATGAGTGGAAAATTCATAGACATGACCTCAATATAGGATTTATGGTTAATTCTCTTAAATTTTGGAGACAATATCTAATGGGTGAGATATTTGTTATTTACATAGATCATAAAATCATAATATATATCTCCCCAAAACAAAAGTTGAATATGAGGTAGTGCATGTTACTTGAATAATAGTATTCTTTAGATTTTGATCTTGATTACACACATAGATAGAGAAATGTCATAGTGGATTCCCTGAGAAATAAATTAAAGATGAATACATTCTAAGAATCTAGTAGTGAATAGAAGATAATACATTTGTTTTATAATATGTATATTCTTGTTTAAAAAAACAAGGGAAACAAGTATTAGAATCATTTTTAGTGAAATCATCTCTTTTGAAGCAAGCCTAAATGCATCAGTTGTCTGATTCTGGGGGTTTCATTTTGAGGGAGAAACTTGTAAGAGAGAACCCACCTCTTAGTTTGGGTACTAATGGAGGTGAGACACTGCTATACCATGGGAATGTTTAAATGTGTTTGGATATACATGGTGAGAGGATGATGGAATCTCATACCTTTTTTTGGATGTTAATCCTAGGTTTAGAATGATGTACAGAGACATGCAACATTGTTACATGTGTCCAGGTATGAAGAGGTAGATAGAAGGATTTGTAACTCAGTGCTCCACCTATTAATAGGTTAAGGTAGTAAAATAGTGACCAAATGAAAATCTACTCCCACTATTAGGTCCTTTGAGGAAATGTATTGACATACCCAAGGATTTCGTGAATGGATTTCTATGAGATCCTTGATGTAACGATGCAGTATAGGTGATCATCGATATGTGACCAATTCAATGAACATACAACTGATCTAGGAGTCCTTATCCATTAATGACTTAGGATGGATTTACATAAGGTATATAGTAAAACATAATGGCATGTTACATTCTATCCTTTCATATCGAGATGGAAATTTCACATCTTGGTTCTAGAAATGGATACATAAGGAACTGGGTTCACTGGTTATCTTGAATACTACAAATCACTCTCAGTCTGATTGGAAGTCCATGCAGTCTATTCAATTATTAGAGGATATGTATAGGGCCTTTATCCAATATTTTATAGTATAATGGGTAATAAATATTCCTTTTATTTTGTTTTACTATTTTAAAATCATTCATGAAATAATTCAAATGGATTAGTATGAGGCTATCTATCGTTGAATGTTCTGTACACCATTTTCCTTTCTTATGATGGTTGAGGCATCTCTACTAAGTACTCATCTCATTCAAGAGATTTCGAAAAAAAAATTAATATATTTAGAAGCATATGGAATCACCTAAGTAGAAGTATACATCTTATATCAATCGATGTCGAAGAACACTTCAGTGGTAGGTGGGGCATCATGTTATTTGTGTGTATTGACCAGGTTGGGTCACAAACGATTCAGGAGACAAGGAAAGTTGTTAAATTATTATATTGGGTATTTCAAGATAGTGGAGTGATTTGGGTTGGTATCATATTTTTTGTTGTTTCCTCAGTGGTATCAGGCCATGCATAACATCTTCCATGTATCATATCATTGACAATATTACCTAGAACAATCTCAATTTATTGACCACAATGATATCAAACTAGAAAAAAACTTGTCATTTTAGGATCATCTGATTCGTATAATAGATTAGAATGTGATTTTTTTGAGATAGGTTAGTTCCATTGGTTTGAGTGATCTGGAACAATAGATTTGGTCAAGATGAGACCTAGGAGTGAGAGGTTGTTGTACGTGCATAGTGGCTGAAAAGTTTCTCATAAGACATTCTTCCACCATAAAAATGGAAACTCAAGGATGAGTTGCCTTAATGGTGGAGGTTGTAACATCCTATCATTATCCAATGGTATGAACTGTGAAATTATTTCTTTAATTCTTTTAAATTGACATTAATTTGAATACAAATAGGTTAAAGGAGGTCCTCGGTGCGTTTAAGGCTCATTTAAATCACAATGAACTGAAAATAGAGAAAATTTGATGGGTTGCAGGGTTAGCCTAAAAAGTTTCATCCATGATACATTGTAATGAACCATGTTTCATGATTTAGACAGTGGTAAATCACATGGTTTTTTTGTGGTCATTAATACCAATTTTTTAACAATACGTTGTTCCCAATGAAGCATATCCATGCGCATGGTATGCCCAGATTGCGTGGCTAAAATTTCTCATTCACTTATTCTACGATTCCTTTCCTAGTGGGTTTCTCCTCCTCCATAGAGCTGGAAGCTCCTCTCCTCCCACTCATTGGGTTTTAAAATTTATCATTCACTTATTATATTACTCCTTCATTGATAGAAGCTATAAACTCATCTTGGTAAGCTCTATAATCCACAATCAATGATTTTTAATTGTATCTGGTATCTGTTGTACTATTTTGATGTGATTGATTTTTTCCACATTTAGGGGGTTTTGTTAAATATTTTGATTTCTTCCATTATAAGATGAATTGAAGCATATTATAAGACATGTGAAATATAATTACTTAGAGGTATGGTGTATATCTTCATTCTCATTTTATTCACCACTTTTGGATATCTCTATATTGTTAGACTAGTTGAATCATTACATTGAAGCTACATTTTGGAACCCATTAATAAGGTTTTCTATTTTCATTTGTCCACCCCTTTAGGTGTTAAATCTAAAATGGCCCAAATTTTTTATTTCCTTGAGTTTTTTCACCTTGTTTATGTGTCTGAAATATTCGATTATTGTTTTAAATTTATGAATTGATTTAAGATGGATGTTGAACCATGAATTGGATATATTTAAATGTATAATGTTTAAATAATTATTGTTTATACCATTTTTTAATACCATATTCTATATTACATGTTTTTTTGATAGTTTCATTATTTATATTCAACGCATAGGCTTAATTCCACATGTCATGCCATCTTTTTAGTACATTGAACACCTTTCATCATGCCTTATTCATTCCACTTTATGATATTCCAATACCTATTTACCCTTGCCCTATTAAATTTTTATTTCATTATTCCATATGTTAATGGATTTGATTGGATTTCATTTCTTTTCCAAGATAAATAGCTTGGGACATCGACATGTCATTGATAGAAAGTATTTGGTAAATTTTTAATGAATATTTCTTAATTTTGATAACTTTTTTTAGTTCCTTGAATTATATTTTAATCCTTAGTAAGCTTGATTGATTGTCATATTGAAATATGCCTCATTCCATTCATACAATAACATAATGTGCATGACATGAAATGTTATTTTTCCATTATTTTTTGTCTTATTTTTGATAGCTTGATTAAAATTTAAAGCATGTGGTATTAAGATGACTAATTATTTACATGTGATTATATAGGTATTCCATACTTTGTGTCATGCCTTTTTTGATATGGTTCGCTTGATATGGGCTAGGATAGAACATTGGTTCTTTATTAAGGATTCGTGAGGGGACTCGCCAAGCTCGTTTGGTTACGAAACAAAGTACCACGAGTGATTATTTGGAAATCTAGGTATTGGATGCCCGGGGGTTTCAAAATACTCATGAATAATACAAGTTACCTATGGGAGAAACTATGGATGGAACATTCCCAATATGGCTATACGATGGGATGGGTGATACTCAGTACCCTATATGAAATACCTGGGATGAACTAAGTATCACCACGCTTTGAATGATACAGTGAGATCTATATGGATTTCCAAGGATAGAGTTGATGGTATTGGATTATATTGGATGTACTGTAGTGATACTTGAGATTGTTTTTACATTTCTTTGGATGGGCTCAGACTCCACCTAGATTGAGTGATTGATTATTTATTTGATATGCATCCTTTATTATAATAATGAACTTTTATATACATATGTAATGCCTCTCCCTGGTCTCAATAGAACATTCGAATGATGAAATTTAAACTAGACCCCAATCCAAAGCACATGATTAGGGAAATTCATTTCTTGAGATTACTTGGTTACTTTGGGACCTTGTAAACGTACTATGCACACACAAGTAATTTATTACGACTTCCGAAAAAGGCCAAAGAAGGTGGTATGGGATGAAATTCCATCTAGGAACGTAGACCATGATTTAATTATTTTATTTATGCACTTCTTGTAATTTATTATATTTGGAACATTTTCAATTATTTGGAGTATGAAAAGAAAAGGTTTTGACAGAGTGGGTGCCTGCCTACTATTATTTATAACTCATACCCTACTCGTTAACCGTTTGGTACCCAAGTATTCTTTTTGATCACATGTATGGATAATGGGAAGTGTTCCTCTTTTGGTGCTTCATTTCTTTTCTATTTTGGATGGTGTTTTAGGGGTAGAGAACATAGCCTATTCTTATGATGTTGTGTATTAGATGTCTTTCCCATTTTGTAGTTTTGTAATAAATGTAGTGTATGATTTAACCCCTCCCCTACATTATATGTTTTGTGTAAACTCGTTTCATGAAATGAATATTTATATATCAACTATTGACATTTTTCAACCACCAAATGTTTATTTATATTATTATATTTATTCCTTTACTTCCTTTATTGTCTTATTGTAAATATAATCTTCCTCTATTTATTATTTATGGTTTACCACTATACTTAATAAGATCAATGAGGGACATGTCTCCCCACATACACATCATAGGGACTCGTTTCTAGTGGCCATACTATGGAAGTTAGGGGGATTCAATATAGGTCATGTGGTCGACCGTCTCTGGGCACATATCAGTGGAACTCGAGGCAGGACGCTACAATGAGAATCATCATTTATAATAAGTTAAAAAATCCTTGGATATAAGGTAATGGAATGATAATATATTCCCTCATCCTAATTATCTTTATTTAGAAAACAAAACTTTACCATCTAGAAGTGGCTTTGAATTTCATGGTGGTTTATTCACACCTTAGACACACACCTACAAAAATTATGATCCCATATCATCCATTGAATATTAGTATTTGGTCACAGTAACTATAGTCGATGATTTTTATGGATGGAAAAGATATATAATACTTCCTTGATAATTATTATTTTTCATAGCACATTCAGTATCCCAAGATAAATACACATAATATGTTGAAGATAAAACTTCACCCACATTTTCTTCTAAATCTCAAAATCCCCATTCATTTCATACTTTTCATGATCATGATGAAAAATATGAATAATAGGGATGAGATATTCATTATTCTTGTATAATATTATAATAATGAATCATGAACCATATTATTGAACAAAAATAAGTGAATTTGAGTACAGAGAAGGATCCTCAGCTTGCATTTATTAGTGCTTCCATGACTCTTGAAAGTGTGGGAAGATACGTATCAATGTAAATTTACATTAGGATGTGTTTTTCAGGAACTAAATTAAATTTCATTAGATCGATCCTGATATGTCTACACATCATTTGGGGATATCTAACGGTTCACTATGGATTCAAAAGAGTAATTGGGGAAAATTATGCCCACCCATCATGCATGGTAGTGGCTAATGTAGATAAATTGATCAATTAATTATTTTACGGAGTACCAATTCATAAATTGGTTGGTCAACATCATCCCATTAAGAATAAATAATTGAAAAATTAGATTTCAAATTTACTTTAGGGATCTCAGCCTGTATTTATTGAAATATGATTCTCACATTCAACATAACATTGTTTTATGACACAAATACATGCTCCTAAGAACATTCCATAATGGACTGATACTCTAGATATAATAACATCTTTAAGATCCATAATGATGAAGAGGCCTCTATTGTGAAAGAAACCCAAGGTGTCCAATACTACCAAGTAATTCAACAATGTATTATAGAACATTGGTGCCACATACCTATACTCCATGTATATTTTCTTGAAATGAAATATAGTTTAGATCATTGAGTGTTATTTAAATGACTTGGTGGTCAGATCCCAACAATGTTGTGATCACTTAGCCTACACATTGATAATATTTATCCAAAAATAGAAACACAACATAAATATGAACTACTAAAATTTTACATATTTAGTGTCCTTAAGTAAATTTCTATGCATCAAAGTACACAAACATGTCATTAAAGTAGACCCTTAAAAGTAAATTGATATATTTTATATTAACCCATATTGAAACCTCAACTTCTTGATGGAATATAGGGATGTAATTCCAAATTAATCACAACATAGAAAACCTTACGCATTAATTCTTAATATTTATAAAACTAATGATGAAATTTTTTACAAAATAGTAGGATCTGAGTTATAAATAGTATTTTATGTATCTAATTGAATATATCTTAAACACAATGATATTGAAATCTCTAGTAGAATGGAAGCCAATATACTTTTATTTGGAAACCCTAGATTTCTCACTTGGAACTACCCTCAATGAAAACTATTATATGTGAAAAGATAATAGTCTTTTTCATTTCTGAAGGACAATGTTTGATGTTGAGAAAAAATATTATGAAAATGAGAATAACTATACCACATTTATATTTGGGGTATAGAAACTGACATACAAGCAAAAACTTCATGAGGACAACATCATATCTTAGATGGATACTCAAAAATTAATCCTCAATAATCCCATGTCGACTATATATTTGGCATGATTTGTGGTAATTCTGAAATATTTGGAATTCTAGTATGTGTCAGAAATGGTAATTAAAGGATTAACATTGTTGGATTTCTTATATATGCATCCAATGTCATAAATTTCACCAATAGGCATATAGATCCTTGAAAAAGATATTTTCTTTATTCCAAGGACTCCTTATACAATATATATATATATATATATATATATATATACAATGATGGTTCTTCTAGAATCCCAATAAAATGAATAATGGGATCCCTAAAAAACAATTGAGTTGGCCTACGGACTGTCTTTTCTTCTATTACTAGATTAGTCCTCCCTTACCCTTTTATACTATATGATTGTTTCACCCACAATGTGGAAGAATACTAATACTTAATCATAGGGTTACAGATAAACCAATAGATATAATTGGATTTCCAAAATTTCAAAGGTGACTTTTAGTTATTAATTAAGAAAAGAAATGGATAATATATCATTATGATTGAGAAACTAATAACATAACTTATTTTTTCAAAAGTATTGATGTTAGAGTTCCCCATAAATTAAATGTTATCTATTTTCCAATTTTACTAGAACACATGCACCAATGATTTGGATAATGTGTCCAGTTCCTTATCTGACCTAGTATTTGATGAAATGGTCAATGGTATTTCACACCATAGAGTGATCCCTCTACTCATCCCTCATAATATATACTATATTGATGAAATTAACACTTATCTAGACCATGGTAACCCCTTATCCCTATAAACCCATCATATGGCTAGATAAATGTCACTAAGAGTGTAATTTGTCCAAATAGAGTCCTTCTAACATATTCATCAATGAATGACAAGATTCATTATTTTTTAATGAATTCCATTATTTTTTTGGCATAAATTCCTATAATATCCTCTATAATTTGGGATTTGATGCCTTCATTCTTTGTTTGAATGAATTTGGGGATATTCACCCCATTATGACATAAGTCCGTTATAGCACTCGTGGTTCTCATTATATGTGAAACAAAGACTCTTATAAAATAAAAAAACTAGGTTATTTCTATCCATAGATGATATAATACTATGTTGTATTTATAACAATATAATATTTTGTACAATGTTTGTTTTTAATTAACATAATATTTCTTATATTCTAAATTTCACACAATAGTTAATGTAGATTCTATTATATGAAATAACCTGGTTATTCTTTACTTTTATTCAACAACTAGTTGATATTTTTCTACATAAAACACATATAATATCTTCAATTACACATAACACTATGTTTTTCTTGTGTTTTATACAATTATAACATCCCTCTATAACATGCATTACACAAAAGACCTAGTTTTGACAAAATACAATATATTATTAAAATATTATTATAGTTTTTCCCTAATAATTGAAATGGAGATTATAATAAGATTAATTAAATTATGAGTATATGGTTTAGAAATGTATATAATAATAAATATTTGGTTACCAATTAAATTGAAATTAGAAAATTCCCTATTCAAAATATTTGATATATTTTGCTGGAAAACTATATTTATGAAATAAAGCAATCGTTACCTTGAAAAATCATTAAAAACTATATATAAATTATTTTAATGACATATATATATATATATTATTAAATAAAATATTTAATATTCATATTACATGTTTTCAATAAAGGATATGATAATTTATCATATTTTAGGACTAAAAAGGCGTATTTTTCAAAAAGGTAATATTTCCATCTCTTAATGGAGAACCATTTTTAAATTTAATTTCAGAAACATTCATATATTATATATGAAAAAAAACTTCCTTTTTTATGGGGAATAAAAAAATTCAATTGGGGTGGATTTTAGGTATCTTTCTAAGAAATTTCTTTTCTTTGTGAATAGTGAAAATCACTAAATGTTAATGGAAAACTACATTTTCATCTAAACGATAAATATAGTAAAATGTTATTTTATATTAGTATTAAAGTATATTCAGATCAATATTACATATATTAATCCATTTTCATTCAATGGAATAAATTTCACACTGATATTAGATAAAAAATCAACATTTTGAACTTTTTACATTAAAACCTACTATTACATCCCATCCATTGGATTATATTTAAATTAATTAATTCAAATTATGTGTTTATAATTTGGATAAATAGACTCCAAATTTTTAATAATCATAATTTATAACATCAATTATGCTCAAAATAGTTTTTTTACAACGAATATTAGTGAAAGTAATAAAAACATTACCATGATTATAGTAAAAATGAGTTCACTTAGTAGTGAAATATTAATATAAATGGGAAAATTCCCTAGAAAAATGTCCAAAATCTATTGGATTGAAATATTTGTACCATATAATCCCTTTTATAGAAAATATTTATTTATTTTTGGATCATTATAAATGGGATACCTCTCAAACGAGTTTCCCTTTTTATATTTATAGGAATGAAACTCACCCTCCACTATAAATAGGTAGTCACCCCCTCACTTCGTCACACCTCCCAAGAATTTTGGCTCATCTAAAAATACCCAAATGAGTTATAAAAATCCTTTCTATAATCCTAGAAGCCTCATTTTGGGTTGAAATAAAACCAAGTAAGTCCTTTTGTGCTATCTAAAAGGAATTACCCATGTAATTGGAGGTTTTGAACATGAATGTTGATTGTCAATACTTATGGTAAGGGTTTTCTTCTATCACGTTTATTTATATGAGATATATTTAATATTCACTAGTAATTCTTATTGTGTGGCCAATATTATTCCATATGACATATAATATATTGAAATTCCATTATTTCAAGATAATCACAGTTTCAATTGATGTTATTTATTCATGGGGATCACGATTCGAAAATAATATATTGATATGGGGATTTCAAATCACTCTTCTATATCAATGATACTTACACCTTATTTACAAATAATTTATATTTTGTGGTGTATATACCACTCAGATTGTTTCATAAGGTCATTTTATGTTTGTTTATGGTAATTTACATATATATATATATATATATTATATTTAATTCCTTGGGTTTGTGGTTCAAAAGTTAACGAATTTCTAAAGTAAATTTGTTTCTATTTTACATCATTGAGACACATGACATGTTATGGACCTTTATTTTTAAAAAAGTTGTCTATAATAGCCTTTAAATTTTCAATAATTAATCTATTTAATTTCATAATATTATGAGCTTAATGTAATTTTATTGTTTCACGGGGATTTTATTCCGTGTAAATAAAGTGGTATCGTTTTATTGAAATTGTTTTATAATTTATCAATATTGTTTATGATTATACTACCATTGATGAAATATTATTATTCATACCTCAATAACTCCCATGAATTTTTTTCTCATCTAGAAATTATAGTTATATTCACATAATTGTGTGATTTCCCACTCATTGGTACTTCTGAAAATTAAAAATATATTTTTATGAAAATATGACTTTATTTCTCTCTTCGGTTAGAAATATGTTTAGTTAAAAAAAAATTTTTCAAAAAATGCTTCCATTTTTTAAAAGGTTATTTTAAACACATTTTTAAGGAACAATATTTTGAAAATATTTTTTGTCTAAAAAATAGTGATTTTCAATGAAATGTTATTTTACTTAAGAACTATTCCAAAAAAACATTCAAAATCATTTTCTATCGAAGTTGAAATATTTTAACGTAGATTATGCTTAACTAGGGACCTAATTCAAGGATTTTATTAATATTATTTCTCTAAATGTTTGATGTCTTGAGGGAATAATGTTTATTAAACCCATTTATCATTCACTGGTAATACCATGATAAATGCTTAAAAAACATGTTTCCTTTCATGGTGCATTCTAGGGTGAATTGATTATGAAACCCCTCTCTTCTAAAGACAATATAATATGAAGAAATGATTAATATACACAATTCATTTCATGGGTTATGAAATGAAATTTATGCAACCCATTTCTTTGATGGGTTATGATAAGATGAATGTTCTGTTCTCTAATGACACATATATATATGATTTCATTATGTGAAATGTGGGACCTATATGTACCTATAATTCATTGGGTAATTATAAATGATATATGAGATCAATGGGTACATGGGTAATATCCCAAAACTGAAAAAAGAGTGTACACGGGATTTAGACCATGACTGAAAACAAGATATTACATTGGTTGTACTGTAGCTTAAATTCAAGTGGTACACAGGCTATATGCTAATATTGAAAAAAAGACGGTATAGGGGTTATATCCCCATATTCAAAAATAAGAGGGTATTCAGGTTGTAGAGTATGCCTGAAAACAAGTGAGTACCCAATTTTTAGATAATGCCCAAAATTAATATGGTACACAGGTTGGAGCCCAAGACCCAAAATAATAGGTTACACGGGATGTATCCCAATACCAACAACAAATGGGTTCAAAAGTTTTTTCCCAAGAAAAAAAATAATAGGGTACATGGGATGTAACCTGAACCCGATAACATAATGGTATTCTAGTTGTTATCCTAGGCTTTAAACACATGAAAGAGTGATTATCCCACACATAACATGTTATTAAGGCCTTGGTAGGTTGCCTTGACATATGATTTTGTATGCTTATGTGTATTCCAAATATTCTATGTCATATTTCAATGCAATGATATCATTGATTATGCTCATGATTTCATTATTATTAATGTTTTTAGGGTCCTGAAAAATTCTAAATGGGAAGAAAATACTCCCACAATAACTTTATAGAAGGTAGAAAGAATTCCTTGAAGTTTATGAAAGAGAATGTATGCAAATTGAGTAAACAAAATCTTAAGAAACAAGAAGGAATTCAATTTTTGAAAGAGTTTTATGTGACCTATGTACCATCATAGGGAAGGGATTTCTGAATGCATGAACTGGGAACCGCAAATACATGTTAGGACCTACGAGGTGTTGGCCCGTGGAGCAATGGCCCGCGAACCCAGGAACTCGCGAACCACATCGTTAGTGCAATCAAGCGTGTGAAGCCCACCTACATACTATCTCAAAAACTCATCTAGTCATAGATTATGAAACATAGTAGTGTTCCACAAACCATGACTCATGAACTAAAGCCTACACAATCATTGGTTGACTGAGTCTTCTGCAGATCTAGATATCTATTCATGGGATTCCACAAATGGTGTTGCATACCAATAGATACATTAGTTCCAATTCTCTAAAAATGATAATAGAAGGAACTTAATAAAAATGGGAAAATATAGGATATAATTGGGTTAATCTAAAACCACACATTCCTCGCATATGAACTCCATGGGAACAGACGGTTCTATGACCCTACCTTAATATGATGTTCTACATATTATATTGCTATACAGATTGAACTCGGCACTGCATACTGCATTAGTACATGGATGGAACCTGAAGTAGCATGGTAGACCGCATATAAAACTACATACAACTATGGTGTGCGGTGGTCCATGCCCAAGCCTTCATACTTCTTCGGTACATGGACGACCCCTCTACCTGCATACCAGTAAGGAATGCAGAGCTCCCCCTATCATACATGAGAAAATAGTACCCCGAATGGGGAATCATGGGGTGTTCTTCAAAGTGGCTCCAATCATTCCCCTCCATTGTTGTCTAGTCCTCTATTGCCTCTCCATGATCCAGTCCCCTAAGATCAGGAAAAAGCCTCCTCCAAATCCACCAGACCCGTATGATAAGATCCTCGGCTGCATAAGCATACCCCATTGAGTTTACATACTCATGGTAAGTGGAGTAACTAATTCTCTCCCCACAATGGTTCAGACTCAAGGGATTCTTGTTCATCGACATTTCCATGGTATCCTAATGGGAGACCCTGGGACACTAACGTTAACACCCACATTCTAGGGTTTATATGTGGTCACCTGATTTTCCATTCACTAATGAACACTTATCAGTCAAAGTAATCATATTATCTTCTCATTTTGATGAGAGACAACATTCCGCCCCTTTCCCAAAATGCATTTTGGGGCACTCTCATTGAGACAATTCCCAATCCTTTCAGGGGTTTAGCTACATGACCCATAATGTCATTGCACATTAAAGGGTTCATTGCTCCGCACACTCATCCACCGTCATTCCGGATTCTGCCGCCATTGGCCTACCCCATCCTATCAGTGGGAGAGGATGTGTGTGGTTGGTTGGATATCACATATCTTATTATTTCTCACACTGATTATGACTCACGTGGGCATAGATATTTTGGATTATCACAACATACTCTCAACCAACCAGTCCTGAACTATAAGAACTCAGATTCCTTTTCAAACCTAGAAATATTGGATGCATGCTTGATTTCTCAAGCTCAAAAGGGTGACCTTCCATAAGGGTTCAAAAAATCATGTCTCGTCAAATGGGAATATTCAATGGGTAAGCCCTAAGTTTCTTGAAAATATGTGGCCTCAGATTCCTCACCAGATGATACATAGGAATCCCATCTAAGGGGTCTAATCCCAACATCTGTACATATTTCATCCCCCAGGGATAACGATAAACTTTAGAGAACCTTATTGCATGGATTAAGTCAGTAATGCCTTCATGTCATCAAATTTATGTACCCCTATAACAATCCTACTAACCAGGGGTATACCACAGATACACTCTTTGGGAATGAACCAATGATTCACAAACATATGAACATGACCAAAAACTATAAGAGAGTCTCAGAATAGTTAATAATTTCCCCCAAAAGGGTGCGATGATCCCGAATTCCCATCCTCTCAAACAATGGATTCCTTAACTGTCATTGACCAAATTGTCATTAAACAACCACCTACCATTGGAAATCAGGTTTATGAATCATGGATACTATGGCCATTGGGTGCTTCTGGATCCATGACTAAACCCATTGGATACCATCATAGGATGCTATATCCTAAGAGGACTGATTTCACAAGTATTCGACCCAATTAAAGTTCCCATTGGGACCATTTAACTATGGCACCTCTTTCATATTACATAAGAGATAAAATACCCAGTCTCTATGGGGTCGATACAATCATCCTTCAAAGGATAGTGACATTGATTGGGTAGAAAAAAGGATTGCTATGAGAAAGTCTCTATAATAATGGACAAATTCACATCACTAGTCGGACCATTCATTACATTTTTCAAAAACACATTAACACTTTTCCTCAGAGGCTGAAACAAAAATGGTGAATCCAACATGAATCCTTATCCAAGGTGGTGGTTTTTCCCCACTCACACACCTTCACTTCAAAACATAAATGGGAAAAGGAGGCCAAAATGAATCATCAAATATTAATTTGTTCAAGAGATGATACTTTGATGGTGTTTTGTGGTCTGTATATGTCATATATATATTTTAGGTTCTTGTAGTGCAACCTTCGATCCAAATTACATCCCGATGACCAATAAAGAGATATTCCTTAGAGATCATGTTGGTAGTTGGGCCCCCGATGAGGAGTATGGCCCCCTCGCCTACCAAACATATTCAATGCTAGGTTTCCAACATGCTGATCAAAGAGTAACATCGAAATGGTACACTCCCTATAGTGGAGGCCACAAGACAGGCCCTCAAGTCTTTAAAATCTCACTAGCTGCCTCTTCAACTACTGTTGGTTCCCCAACACAAGGTGGTCTTAGTGATCATCTCAAACAATTTCAGTAGCTGACACCTAATTGAAAAAACAAGTATGTCTATTATTTTAGGGAGGAAGATGAATTCTATGCTAAAAATGTCATCTTTACTACATAGGAATCCTACTCACGGGACCCTTCTAGAGAGAATCGCCGCCAATACTGAGTTACCAAGTCTCCTCATGCTAAAGAGGACCTTATGTCGAGGGAACCTTCTGAATTCTAGAAGACCCAGGCCCCTCAGGCTTCTCACTGATGGTGGAAATATCACCCTAGTTACTAGGGAGAAACTCTACTATAAAAACACAAAAAAATCAATGGGAAGACATAAAAATCTTCCCCCTATACTCATGCCGAGCATATAAATCTGGTGGAACAATACGAGCACTTTCATGTTTCTGCTAGTGCTGGTCGGAACCGCCATGCAGATAAAGAGGAAAATTATAGGTAGGTGAAGATATCTATCATTTCACAGGAATTTTTTCATCCAAATAAGGAAAAAAATAGCTATATGTAGAAACAAATTCCTATTGATATATATCAATCCATCCATACAAATAGCGTGACATGAAAATACGAGCAGAGTCTAATTAATGTGGATGCATAAAAATTCCATGAAACAAATATAGTTGAAAGTGAGTAGATAAAATCCCCACTCATGGATATGAATCCCACCAATAAAACAAGGTAGCAACAAAATAAGATAATTGGTGGAAGAATCATTCCTCTGTCTTGGAAAATGAGAACTGCCAGAATCTACTAAAAACACTGAGAGGACTGGAGTAGGCACTAACATATACTCTGACATCACAATGGGCCTTCATACCAGTTCTTTCCAAAGATGTATCTTATCACATATTTGGAATGATGTAAGATACTATGTTGATTCAAGACCATATTCTCTAAACTTTCCAAGATGTCATTGCATCAGAGGAAAAGGTTAGAAACCATGCCCACAACCCTGTTTCCTCAATTGGAGTGGTTTACTCACAAAATGGGTTAGTCACTCTAGAGAATTTATGAATCCCTACCTCATACTAGGAGGGTTGATGGAAATATTTTTCAATATATGGAAAACCGTATTGGGAAACAATACATGTTCCAATAGGCAGAAAATGGTCCAATGTGCTGGCCGCTCCATGGAAGACATATATCCCTGCCAAAACTCAATATGTTTTTCGGAAAATCCTGAAGGCACCAAGAGATCAAAAAAGAAAGGTACCTATATATAAAGGCTACTATAAATATAATGCATCCCAAGTTTCATACAAGGGAGTTCCCAAAAATGTAATGTTCCAATGGAAACTGGAAAATGAAGAGAACATTCATGATCCAACTCTTCCGGAAGTTGGGGTTCTTAACTTCATCGAACATATATCAATTATGGATTGAGACACTATCAGATAATTCCCAAATTATGGAAGTGAAAATTACAGTTGTAAAGGCACTCCCCACAATATTACTACCATCAGTTCTGATGGTCCTTCTCAAAGCACCCATGGGGGATTACTCTGTGGGAGAGGAATGATTGATCATGAGAGTCTATCTCCTGATTCATCTTACAGTAATCCTTACTTTGACCTGAAGATAAAACATCATGAAGTTCATCCCCTTACATTCATCCACCCTGATGGTCCTCCCCAGTGTATACGCTACATATAAGATTCTCTCTATAGTCGGGCGTCGAGTCATGAGGAAATTCCTCACCATACACTGTCTATATAGTCATTATTAAGGTAGTTGCTGCCGGAGAAAGGAGGTGACCTGGGACTAGATGTGAAGCAATTTTCCATGTATTTACGGCCTCCTTGTTATAGGTTGAATGAAATCTGATGGTTCTATACGTAAATTTGTGGGTTCAGGCAGCCTATTAGATACGCCATAACAAGTGTGCCTCCCAGCTTTCAAAGGATAGCTTTGGAGAAGTTCTCTGTCTATATAGTCATTGAGAATAGTGATGCTAGAAGATATGGAATTGGAAATGTGGGCTCACTAGCAGAGACAATCTGGTTGGGAGGGAAGGGAAGGTGATTAGTAAAGGCTAATAGGTGATCCAAGCTAGGTTGAGGGAACTCTGTCTTTCACTATCAGCTAAGTGGAACTTTTCAAGTAGGTATTTCTTCACAAATAGTCTTTTTATTACTATAGGATATTATAAATTGAATGAAATAGTACTAGGCCTTGAAAATGTAGGAAGAAACTTCTCTGAAAGGTTATTTATGCAATGAATGGAAGGTTACGGTTCACCTGGTTCTATACAGGAAGGGCCTAAGCTGCTGGAATAGAGATGAGGCTATTGACTTTTCTTTCACCTTGAGCTTGAGAAACTAACTAGGAACTTGATTCAGAAAGATCTTAATGGGATCGAGCATACACGGTCCTCTCTCACTTCTCTTTCTTCTGGTCAATTGGAGGCTCTTGGAACTGATGCCAAGCAAATAAGCTACTACCTATATTATACTGAAACTATGGATCAGCCGTAGCAAGTGAGACCGACAGCTTAGAGTTCATAGGATATTTCCACATCAAGATCGGGATTTTTGAACCTGGTCCAAGGTGCTACTTCCTGAATGAATGAGTGAGAGGTATGAAGAGTAGGGATCCTCCGTGAATGCAGCCCAAAAAGACAGGTTGAGCTAACAGAAGGTACTAAACCCTTGATATATCTGTTGAACAACTTTTTCAAACTTTGCGTCGTGCATATTTTCTTCAAACGACATCGATTGTTGCTGTGTACAATCGAGGGCTTCCGGGGATAGGAAGACAGATATTCCGACTACCTGATATTTGAGGGCTTGAGGGGATAGCAAGACAGACTCTGATCATTGTATCAAGGGCTTACCCTAGTGTGGGTAAGACAGAGTATCTTTAAAGTATATATTAAGGGACCTTTATCGAAGGTTGTTGGATACCCTTCTATTTGGGTTAAAAGATTTAATACTTGTTAAAAGTTTTGTTTCATGTTTTCTGCTGCATTTTTATTATAGAGGAATGTATAACTTTCTTATACTTCCTCATTCTTTTACTATGATTTAGTTAGATTATTTATTCTTTAAGGTATAAACATAGTTGTTGTAAAATTTTGTTAAGTTTCATTTCTGAAATCACTTTTCAAGAATCAAGCATGTTATTAGAACATAGAGGTGTTGTGAGTTTTTGTTATGTAAAATATCCTTATGTTTTTTTAAAAGTATTGAATTCACACCCTCTTGTATTTGAGCATCTCAAACTTTTATATTCTATCCTACATTTTTTATTATAGAGTATATCATAATCACATACCATCTCACAAATAGTTCTATCCATTTATAATAACCCATCATTCAACATAATTTTTCACTCCATGGGGTCAATCGAAGGATAATGATATGTAAGATGAATTATTTTCAATTGTAATTAAACTATATGAAAAAAGGTCCTCGTCACATAACATTAAACAAATAACCACCCAAGTATATATTAAATGATGTTAAACTGGATGATATATGGTCCACCCTACATGACTATAAAACTAAACATAGTGAATTGTGTTATAAAACCTAACAATCCTAGATATTACCCAAGTACATATATGGGACCTTGACATATGGGACCCATCAATAGGTTAAAAAATCAACTTTGTTCATAATATTTATCTTATTTATGTCCCCCAATGTTCATTGTTTTGTATATGTTTCTTCCTTTACAAGAGTAAATCTTTTGGATTCCTTGAGTTTCTTATCATATACTAATATATAACATGCCACTACCATATATTTTACTGTGGATGATGTTGGGTTTATATATAATATAGGAACTAAATGGGTCTTGATTTTATGTCTATGTGTAAACACAATGATGTGTGAACCACGTATTATGCAATTAGTGATTTGTCGTCATTCATAACCACTCAAATATAACGAATTATAAGAGCCTAGACCAAAAAAAACATTGGTATATTATTCATCAGTCATCTTCCATGAACATATTTTCTCTATAATTTACGCTTCATAATTTGTGTTTCTCTAATTTCCAATATTATTTTATGGATATCATAAAAAATTGAATTTGAATAAAAAACAATTTTTTAGTAGGAATATTTTCCCCCATCATGGATTTGTATAAGCTTCACCCAAATTATATTTCAATAACATGGAAGTTTTTTTCCAGAGGTGAAGGTCATTAAGTCTTTTTATTCCTCAACAACATTACATAGAACACATCAGTTTAATATATTCAATAATAATTTCGTATATACATGCACAATATCATCATTCCTAATCCAAAAAATTCAGTTTATGATTTACATAGTAATATTTCTCTATCTAAAATGTGTTGCGATGCAATTTATCCTTGAACCCCACTGGGGTTATCAATTTTCAATACCTTATTCTAAGAACTAAGACCATAAATTTGTGTTCATTCCCTCTAGAATAACAAGATTATTTTTGTGAGGATATCATATAAATCATGTGAAACTCTCTTTAATCCCAAGGTAGATTTACCCTTATTCAGTCAATGATAAAAAACCATAAACATTAGTATTGTTTTTTAATGTTCTATGGCCTGAAATGGTAGCCTTGAATTGGTCTAGACTACAATATCATAAACTATAGTTTAATGGGACAAAAAACAAGTTAGGTTGAAATCCAATAAAGGCAATCCTAATAAAAATTCATGTCTTTTTTCTATATGAAATCAAATTTCATGGATTAGTTAAAAACAATTATAGTTCTAATCAAAAAGGTACAAAACATGGGAGGAACACTAAATTTCCCTAATCAATTGAGCTCTACTGCTTCACACATTGGTCTAAGAAATAGTTAGAGACATTTCATGTCATATATATCTTCCTATAATGTGTATTCTTTGCACTATGGCCTAAATTTTAGGGTTCTTAAAACCTCATTGAAAATTAATTTCTAAAATGAACCTAATTCATTGGAAAAGTGTTTAAATCATTGTAAATCATCTATTACTATATATATGGATTGGAAAATGGACATCATAAAACACCATGTTTTCACCCTATGAGAAGGTCCTCAAGAAATCACACACCTTGAAGTCATTGGAATAGATCCCATCATTGAATATGGTATGTGGTTATTCACTAAATTTTTGTCCCATCTCATAACCCCAAGTTCAATCTTCATGATTCATGATATACACAAACTAGAAACCAATGAATCAACATGGTTAAATACCATCTATATTACAAATAATTTCATTGTGGTTTTCCTAAATGTGAGGATAAAACTACACACCCATAAAACATTGATTAGTTATCATAACATGTCACTAAACACTATGAAACAATAGCTCAAGCATCATTACCTTGAATAATGTATACCTATTTCTAGTAAATTAATATCTACTATAAATGCCATATTTCATGCCATTATTTAACCTTTCCATTACTATATAGAGCACCATATATATCAATCAAATATATCTGTCCTTAAACAAATTCCATATTAATCTGATCACCATGAACATAAACAAGAAGAATCAATATATGAGGATATTTTTCTAAGAACAGAAATAGGATTTTAAAATTCATATCATGATTATTTCACCCATGGTAGTAGAAAGGCCACCACACCCATTTTAGTAAACATTACACTACAATACCTCCTAGAAAAATATGGGCAAGACTATGTGTCCATAAAGCTATCCATAATGTCCTGACATACATGACCATAAAGAGATAACTGATGAAAGAGACCCAATGATTATAAGGGATACTATATAGACCTATAAACAATTCATGTTATGATTTTATTGTGCCTTATAAAAGGTAGAAAATAATATTATTACCTAATTCATGGAACATATGTTTTTGAATCTATGAGAAATAAAAATATACATATCTCTAGAGAACTTTATCCCTCATTAACATTATAATACCCATTCAAAATTCCCCACTTCATGATTTTAATAACGTTGAGTCATCTCCCACAATATTCAATTAGAGAAACTCTTGTTTTGTGTTGATGGTGATTATTCCAATACCAATTCAAGAGCTACATCTATGAGGAAACCACATTGCACATCATAATGAAAATACTAAATTGTTACTACGATGGTGTTTATGAGTATAGCTATTTGTGTTCCATGAACATGAAGAAATGTCACCAAATAAAGTGTTTGGGGACCATAATTGACTAAATTGACCGAAAATAAATGTTTTAGTTGAAATGTATTATCTTTTTATATATCTTGAAAGATTTCACATATTATCGTGATATGATGATTTGATTATAACAGATTCCATATAATTAAAAATTAATAGATAGAAAATATTATTTTCATTTATTACAAAACAAAGGGGAGAATAAATAAATAATTGTTCATATAAGAACTATATTATTACATATAATCCTATATAATTTTTTATTTTTAATTAATTTATTAATAACAATAATCCACATCGTGTTTTTTTTGAAAAAATATATATCCATGACTTCCTTTGTATGATGAAGTGTCTCCAACTCAATAGTAGAATTATAATTTCTATCAATATAATCAACAAATAAAAATTTGATATCCTGAAAATTTCTCCGAATAACCACCCACATCTCAATGGATATGGTCTAATTGAATTGGATTATCATCGTCTATATGAATTCTGTCTACCACATCCACCTCCCACTAAAACACTTCTTGAATCATTTTTTCCGACATATGAAAAATATTTTTTTGAATAATTTTTATAATAGTAGAACTTGTGGTGTTCATACCTACTCTTCCCTACTATGGACTGTTCTTATAGAGTATTGGATTATTTTGTAATTGATTTCATTGTATCATAGCACTTTTAACATGAAACAACATTTGTGAATCATCAAGGGTGGATATTCCATATGTGTTTATAAGACCAACAACTATATATTCCTATAGGAATAGAGATGAGAAGAATAAATTGACTAAGGGCCTCTTAGTGTAATTCAAAACTACTCCCATAGGGTTAAATATAGCTAGGGACCTTGTTAATCAAAGTGACGACATGTATATTACATTTTGAAATTATGGGTCATGAAGCAATCTGAACATCCATGTTCATCAGTGATTGAGGTGTAGGAATGATGGACCCTCAATATTACCATTTCATTGGACTATTATTACTATAAACGATAAGTGGATACACATATGAAAAAAATCTATATGGTAACTGAGAAATAATTGATGTCATCAGTACTTAGAAAATCCTAACGTTTGGTTTTCTTTGGCTGTTACAACCTTCAACATGGGTGTACCTTAGGACTCTATTTAAATTGGATCCCCAGCCATTGATGGTGGTTTATCATGTGATTCTATGTGGATATCACCTTCTCATTTCACACTTGATCAATTGATTGCTATTTAATTTACCCACACATTGTTGTCATTGATAAAAAATTATATAGAAGTATATTGGTTGAGGGAATATTTTTATCACCTTTAGAGTGGGATGAATGAAATCAAATGGATTGAACTCATTCTGAATTTTTAAGAGGATTCACACCCATTATTAATTTATAGATGGAATAGGTCTCATATTTTTGATGTTATCTTGTAATATTCTCTACAAATAAATATTTAAGATTCATATAATTAAATAAACATAACATGTGAGTATGTATCTAGTTAAAACATAAATTGAGATGAAATAGAACCTCCATGATCCTTATAAAATTTACTTATTCCCTCCAACAAATTAGGTAAATATAAGTTTATGAATAAATCATTCAATATTATAAAAGAATTAATGGATTTAAAGAGCTGTGATATATGGAATAATACCGATTTATGTTATATATCATCATAATTCGATTTGATCATAATAACTAATCCATCATTATCTATATTAGTAAGTATAACTGTTGATACGTTCAGATTAGGGTTTATGTTAAGACCTTAATAAAATTAACCATCAATGCATCGAAACATTTCATCCTAAGGGTACAATAACCTGATTTCCATGAATGATTGACATATCAAGATTAATGAAGAACTAGTTACAATCTACAAATATTTCGATTCCCTTTAGGGGGCGGGGGAAATAAAAGAATGTTTTTAATGTTAAATATAAAATTCACCCTCTAGCTCTAGGAATAGGTGAGTTATAAAAATTTCTCATGATTCTTAATTTTAATGGACATAGATGATGGTTCTGTATGAATAGTTATCGATGGTGGAACTAATAATACCACTTGGGGTGAGATAGGAATACTTACATGTGATTTTTAAAACAAGGATATACCCCTCCCTCATCATCTATAACATCTGAATGAGTAATCATGAAATTATTAATATCTTAGAAAATTTATATCAAATAAAAAACATATGACTAATGCACTAATGACTCCTATCAATTTAATAAAAAGAGTTAATGATATGAACAGATTAATAATATAACGTCAAATATAACTAGGTTTGTTCAATTTAACACTTAGGGAGAATAATTTTGATCACCATTACCATCTTAATCAATATATTTTGGTCTTAATATTTTTCATAATATGTTGGACATGAATGTTATATTCTCTTATTAATGTATATAAAAATATATAGATTTTATATAATCCATCACATATTGAAGTTTTACATTATATGACATATTAAGGGGGTTTTGACATTGAAAAACATTGTTAAAATAATTTTTCAACCTGAAGTTCCATCAAAATATTCATGGATTATAGTTTTTATTTCAATGAGGATCACTCTATCCAGACTTATGGATACATTGAATTAATAGGAACCAGAGGAAGATAAGACGTCCTCCTAGAGTAGGGTTGAATATCTAAATTATTTACTGACTATTAAGGAATCCAATATGACTAAGGCCTTCTAGATTAAATTATTTTAATTATATGTGGATCTCTATTGGATGTTCTTATACCTCTTCCACCGTAGTTATTAGCGTCCCCTTGATCTACTGAACCAACTTAGCCAACTACCCAACAGAATATGAAATAATCCATATGAAAATATATTAATGATAAATCTCGATGATAGTATTTGTTAGTAGAATATAAATTAAAATAACCATTTATCCCATATAAAATTCATCCAGAACTTAGAACAAACCATGGATGTTGTTCACCACAAATTCTTTGATTAGGGGATGAGCACATTTTTATACACTAATAAATTGATGACTGTATTTTTATAATGTATACCCATAACATACCATCTCCTCATCAATTATGGTATCCAAAGAACAATCCCATATTGATATTACGTTTTCCATTTCATCATAGATACCATTCACATTATTTATAATTACATCTATTAGTGATTAATAAGGTGTTATGTAAAATAAGTGACATTTTTCAAAGTCTGTTTCTTATATCTCGATTTTTCAAATGGAGTTGTTTAACCCACAATGAAAATAGTTGTTTTGGTTTCAAATATGGTTCTAATTTCATTTGATTGTTAGTGAAATTGATTCTACCTAGTTGTGATTACATCTTCCCCAGAGCACATATAAAGGTCCCAAAATTCTTTGTGGTTATTTGCACATATGAATTTGTTTAAATAAGTGATAAAATGTCATCAACATTGAATCTTACATATTTATACACTTTCTAGTATTCAATTTGTGTGAAATAATGAACATCTTGACCCTAACTCTTTTTTGAGATTCATATATAGGTAAATATAGTCCATGAGAAACATACCATGAATTCTTTCTAATAATAGCATATGATAAACCCAAGTGGAAACCTTGTATCCCCTTATAGCACAACACCCTGATTACAACACTTGAAAATATACATCTCTATCTCAATGGGTCTACCTAGTTAGGAAGTTCCATCGCCTCCTCTCCAATGGACCTTGAACATTGGTAATAACATGTTATTGATCCCATGATCCAAAAGGAATATGGATTTTTTGGGTTGGAACCATTGGAAGAATATTATATGAAAAGGGAGGAGTATTTTATAAATTATCCTATTTTAAATAAGAGAAAAAAATTCATCAAACATGTCATCAATTATTGGAGATCCATTGATTATGTTCACATCTCAGACGATCAACCCAAACTATCCAGGTATCTTGTGGAATGTGTTAACGTTTTAGATTCACTAGTCAAGTAGTTATCCGATAATATTATTATTGTTATTACATAGTGATTGTGAAACCCATAAGGATTCATATAATATGATGTTTTTGTGATATTTCTTATATTATATTAAATTATGTCATACCCATAAGGGAAATTTTTTATTTTCCATTCCAACAGATCCCCTAGGGTAGGATCCCTAATAAGAATTCAACCAAATTTATGGTTCACCATAGACATCATTATAGATAATTTATAAGTATAGATTCTTTCCTTGAGAGTGTATCTCTCTCCTTCCATAGTAAAGGTATAATGGATTAGAACATTTAAATATCTCTATGATTGTGATCTTTTACGAAACACCCCATTAAGGAATAATTATATACCAAAAAATTATAATGATGGTTCATCTAAATGCTTGGATGGTTATCATTGTGTTTCATGGTGATTGGAATATTATTAACTAACCCAAAACTATTTAAAGGTGGTATTTATGATACTAGATATTCTAAAAGATTGGTTTTGAACAAATTTTATAAAATATGGTGTTTTTGTTCAACATGATGGAATTAAACAACTTTGACACATTCAATAATATTATTTATCCTCTCAAGAACATACCATGAATTTGGTTGAAAGGACACTTCCTATGAATAAAAATAGTTACATTGAGTTTGGATAAAAGGAAATAAGAAAATGTTTTGTTGTAATGCTATTTTATCACTGCACACCTCACACACTATAAAAGTAGCTTAAAATTAATCTAGGGTTTTTGTTGAAAGTTGAACAAGTTTTCATCTATATATAGATTCTCTAGTAGGGGATTTTAGTCTAAAAATAATAATATCCCAAGTGATACTCAATTTAGATATAATTCTATGAAATATTACTATCATTAATAATATTTGTAATGCGACTTTAAAAAGCTTGGGAAACCATCAAAAAAATATTTTTTAGGAGAAATGATACATCAAGCTTGATTTCATGATCATTTTCAATGATGATTTAGTATAATTATGACCATATATGGGCCTAAGAGGATCTATTTATATGGAGGCCACATTTTAATTGACTATATAGAACCCTCATTGGCCTTTACATCTATAGCACCCAAATCTCCAGTAACCTAGATTCAGTAAAAACATTATTTCTTGGGCATATATAAAAGGGTTTTAATCCCTTTGAACAAGTCATTTATAGTCCTATAGAGCCACATATTTACACAAAACCCATTTTACCTTGGGAATGAAATATAAATAATATTAATAGAAAACATTAAATATCCATGAACAAATTGAAAAATATTCTCTTCACTTCCTATGTAAAGGAAGAATGATATGGCTGTTGTCAAATTCTCAGTAAGGGTTACATAAGGTAGGATCTATTATGTGAAAATAAGGCACAATTAATGTGTAAAGGGAAATTAACAAAAACTTAACCCATAAAATCAAAAATATTTGCATGATATTCACCCATGGATAATATCAATGAAACAATATCATAGATAATAAAAATAAAGGAATTAAAAATGAAGGAAATTATTAATATTTTATTCCATGATATTAGACATCATACAATCTATATTATAAAGATTTTTCAGAAATTCATTATTATATAAGGTTACGTATACACTAAAAAACCATGTAATTTTTCAAAAATGTTTTTCTCAAGAGACAGGTCTATGCATCATGGTTCTATATATTTTGGATACCCACCCTTAACTACATATCAAATGAATTCCTCATATTTTTAATGACAATGTTAATTCATAAACAATATTTATTGGAAATAAATATACATATCTTGTAAAAAAATACTAATTAATCATTATTTTTCACAATAAATAAAATAAATTTCATAATAGAACACCATATGTTAAAATTGTTTAAAATTTATAAAACAATCATATCCATGATACACATAATATTTATAATTAAGATAAATTCAATTTATAGTGACACATGAATGTGAATATTTCAATATAAAGTTAATAACCAAAAAATTAATAATAGATAGGTATTACCATCTATTACTCATAAATATAGGTTTTATATTAATGTTATTTACTTTGGAAAAATATAAAAAATGATGTGAAATATAAAAATAAAAATTATTAAATAGAATTTTTTTGAAAAATCTATTAATTTTTTTAAGTTGCGAAAAAGCAAAAAAATGATAAAGTGGTGGGGAAGGACGTGAATTCTATATTTGTTAAAACATTCCTTTCCATTTTTTGTAATGAAATTCGAAAATAAACCTTTTTGAAAAAATTAAATAGTTACAATTACAATTTTTTAACAGTTAAAGGGTAAAATAAAATAATCATATCAAATAATTTGAGTAATAAAAATGTATTTTTTAAAACAAATTTGAGAAATATGAACATGAAAAAATTCCAATTAGAAAATAAATAAAATCGGTTTTTATTTTTAAAAACACCTTACTTGTCAAAATATCCAATTAGAGTTATATATGGAATAAAATATAGAAAATCCTTAAATATATAGAGGATAAGGAAACATATGGATTATTTATGTATCTATAGCTCGATTCCGTGAATGAAAATTAAGGCAATCCAAAAAAAGTAGATTCTAAAATAAATCCTAACATAAATAGTATCTATTAAATTATATCACCTTGAAAGTAGAAACATGAATTGAATCAATAATACTAATTAAAAAAATACATAATCATGTTAAATATATTCTAGGGGAAGTAAATAAACATATAAAAGTAAATTTTTTCAAATTATCAAATATTGATCAATAGACTGATAATTTAGATGAAATCTTTTAACACATTAATCCCTTTAGATAAACCTGACTTATCCACCCCTATAAGGGTATAATTTTTTTATTAATTTATAATATAATATCATTAAAATTCATTATATCATATATGATCCTCTTATAACATTTTATAATCTTTTCATTATAACAATTATTTCGGGTGTCAACTACTGCATTTTGTCGTTCATGTTTCTTTAATATAATAAATAGTTCCCATTAATATGGTATTTTATTCGAATTATATAATATGATATTAATATTATAAATAAAAGATTTATTCTAAGATACTTTTTTATAATGATTATTTATATTTGAAAATAGAAAATTAATAATAAGGATTTGTGGAGATGATAGGACATATGTATGCATGAGAGACATTATTGTTTCCTTAATGGGTTAAAGGGAAATAAAATAGATGATAAATAAAATTTAAACAATTAATATTATTTCATAAATATCATGTATATATATATAAATTGTTTCAATCATATTAACTATATATGTGAGTTGATAATTGGAAAAACATTACATTGGTTTCCTAGGGGGTAGTCAGTCGTACACATGAGTTATAGTATTATATTCCATTTTAAGGAGGAGAAGAGGGATAAATATTATAAAATCAATAGAACATAATATACTTATTTGATAGATTTTAATGACATTTTATTTAAATATTTATTACCCAATATATGGTGTTAAAATAGAATGAAAAAAATTTTGAGCTTGTTGATGAAGATTACCTTTGTTGAGAACTCCCCCCTTTGGATCCCTTATTAAAGACCATAAGGATGGTATTATGGGAAGACAAAAAATTATAGTACCTACATAAGGTTGTTATAGAAATAATTTTTCATTTTTTAGTTGATCAAAATGGATTTTTTTTGTCTGAATATGTGAGGGGAGGAGGTTCCATTTTATAATTGAGGGCATTGCACATTTATAATTTTTAAATTTTAACAACTATTTCATGTCTCATTCATGTATATATAGCTTTGAAATACCTCATTTTCTAATTTTATAGGTGTGAGGATGATATAAAACTAACTAATTGGTATTTATTTAGTTTTGGGTCAATATAACCATTATCATTATATATTAACCTTCAGTAAACTCATATTTACCTAAACTAAAATAATTATTTTTAAATCATTTTACTATTAATTATGAAAAATTATTTAAGTTGAAAATACTAAATTATCTTAATTTTTATTAATCAAAATAGGTAATCCCTTTTAAAAAAAATAATTTCTAGATGTGGGTTAATTTACATTAATGATAATCCCAATAAGTTGTTGAAAATTGGTTTTCATCAAATGAAATTTTCAAACATAAGATTATCTAAAACTATCTATAGGAATAGTAATAATAATTATATTGGATTAAATTTATTTAGTTAGATATATAATCTTTAAATTTATTTTAAATCATCAATAAATAAATATTATTTTAAATAATTAAAATAGAATGGAATTACCTTTCATTTTAACAAAATGTTTTCTGAAAAATATACTTTTTATGTACAAAATATCTTATCATTATTTCTATCAAATTCATAGTCAATAATACTTTGATTCTATATATTATAAAATTAAATTATAAATGGAATAGGTAATAGTTAAATTCAATGTTTTCGAATTTTTTAAATGATTTATTCTAAGGGAAATGTTCACAAACTCATTTTATTCTTACTTTGAACAAGTAAATTCAAAATAAATATTCATCCAATAAAATTAAAAAATATGGGCCCTAAAACATTTAAATGATATCAAAATTATAGTTTTTCACAGTAAAATGCTCACCTACTATAAATAAATCTCATTTTGTAATCCTTCTCTCTAACTCAAACATTTCTTATATATTTCCATTAACATTACGTTCAAATTAATTGAGAGTGGCTGTTCTTAATAAAATATTACAGTAATCACATTAGTTCCCCTATTTTTGGATCTCCCCAACATACCTTTACCAAGATAGTTATTTTATTAATGAATAATTACTATTTATTGTCATGAATCTACATTCTCTCTTCATGGAAAGAGGGATTATGTTTTAATACTACTTCAACAGTGTTGAGGACATGTATTAGTTCTAGCATGCAGTTCATTAACAATTATATATGGAACACAACATACACATTATAAAAATAAGTTGGCATTGAAAAATTGTAACCACATATCCAAATCCTTCTAAAATCTAGATGGGTTTGATTTCTTGAGCCTCAATTTTCTTATCATATAGATCCTTATTACACCCTTACTTAGAGATAATTTCATGAAAAATGATCTCCGACTTGAAATTATTAACCATTCATCCAATTATTGGTATAACCCTTTTCTTGTGTTGATCTACATTAATATGTCTCTGAATAATATTTACATTTTACGTTTTCTCCTCCACATGTTATAGGATACATGTTTCCATTCACTAACTTCATACCAACAAATTGAAGTATGACAACTCTTATCGTATAATGTTTTTACGTTTCTACTCGAATACTTTAATGGAAACAATTGTTATTGGTGAAATAATAATAAAAGGTAAAAACCAATCCAATATACATTTAATGTAATTTTACCATGTCATTAACATGTCTTCTTATATTTGAATAGTTATTTCGAATAGACCATCATTTTATGGATGGAATGTCGTGCTCAAGTGAGCTCAATATGAAGATAATTTTGGAGAAATTTCTTGAATTTCAATGTAATTTATGGATCAATATTAGAAAAAAAATTTAGGTCCTCCAAGGAGTCTTAAAACATCATTAATATAGTTTTTTAATGGAACAGAAACATTAAATCATCTCTTATAGAAAGGAAATGCGCATATTTGGAAATGTATTTCAAAATAATTCATATTTTATTATTCTCTCTATGAGTATATATAATTATAATGAGAAATTTCATAGTAATGCCATCTTATTTACACTTATTAATAGGTATAGGGTTCATGAATCCTATAGGATTATATATCATATACATCACCTATTGAAAAATATAGGTGTTTGGATACGTAATCATCAATTTCTGGAATCAATTTATCATTTTAAAAATATTCCATCAACTCCCTATAAAACAAAATAATATTTATTTTTATATGGAATTTTTATCATTTAGATTCATCTAATAATTCACATTTTAGCTTAGGTACTTATGGAACACATAGTATCTTTCCAAATTTTAGAACACCATCCTAAAAAATGAAGTGTGCCAATTTTCCATCACACATGAAAAATATTTTCTTATGAAAATTATCATCATCAAATTGGTAAATTTTTATGTTTTTAAAATAAATATAATTTGGAAATCATTTAAAAAATAGTTATTTTCAACATTACATTATAATCCCCTTATCCATTTCACTTAATCCATGAACACACGATCCCTGTCAAATCTCTTTTATTCATGAGTCTATGATCTTTCCTTATAAATTCATTTTCTACCTTATTTTCCTTCCCTCTGTGGTACAATATTGATAAATAATAATCAATTATTTACTCAAGCCACTGAAATTCCATTATATTTTTCAGTTTATGTAAAATTATGTATGTAATATACTTATGTTATTTTTATATCTCACATCTATTTCCACATAGATATTGTCACCATATAAACAAATAAATTATTAAAACCTATAAATCAAGATCATGTTTAAGATAGTTATATTAATGAGTCTTAAATTTCTTGGATGCATATTCAAAAACATTATCAGTTTGTATAAGACAAAAACTAGGTCCCTTGTTTAAAGAATCATTATATATCACAAATTAAATATTTCCCGATGTTAGTGTCCAAATGTTAGCATTGAAAAATATCCTCGATAATTCTCATAAACATTATTCAAATTCCATATTCCATATATACCTAACACATATTCATGTAAAAAATGTTAATGTTTTATCCAATTTGGAATAGATTTGAAAAAATTGTTTACAAAAACCTTTTTACTGATGAAATTACATACTTCAGTTATGATTGTTGGAGTTGGAAATTCATTGAATTAATTTTCATTGCAAGATAAATAGATATTCAATCTGTGGATACAGTATGGAGAAGAAAAATAACATTTTTAATCTAGAATTTATACTTTCTAAATTTCCCATATAAATATTTTCATATTATATTATCCAGAATGACCATCAAGTGATTATAAGGGTTCTTATATATTCTAGGGTAGACAAAGATATCATCAATTAATACCAACACAAAGTCATCATGATATCCCTTGAATAATATATTCATTTGGTATATAATAATATGTGGTAATTTGTAAATCTAAATGGTATTACTCTAAAATCATTTTGTACATACAACATTTGAAATGTTGACTTTAGAATAAATTCAATCATTACTCACAATTAACGACACCCGAAATGATGGTAAATATTTGAAAAACATTGAGTAATGTGATGTTTAATGAATAAAACATAATTTAAAGGAATAATATACCTATATATTATCATAACAGATTTGATTTACAGATAATCAGTGCATGACCTCATGAATCTATCCTTCTTCATATTGAATTGAATTGGGGGTACCCAACATTATAGAATAGAGAATATAAATAACTTATCACATAGACCCATTGGATATTTCATAAACTCAACTAATATTATATAGCTATTTTATAGGTATTCATTGATATATATCAATAATCATTTATTAAATCAATATGAAACTCAACAACTTGATCTGGGGGATTTATAAGAAATTCCTCATGATGTACATCAATGTATTCTTGTACAATAGGAATATACACACTTTTAAGACTATCTATTCTACAGATAGGTTGTTTCTACTATAACTCCAAAACAATATCATTCAGAATAGATATTATGTGTGTATTTAGACATGACTCATATGATATAGTCTCATCTCTAAAGATAATGAATTCGATATCTTTGTTAGGAATTATAATTTAATTTTTTTTTGTTGAAAATTAATGCATCATATTTTGAAATCCATTTAATACTAAGGATTACATATAACTCAATAAATGGTCAAATAATAATGTCTACAAATATGGAATGTTTTGTGTCATAATGCGACCTCTCAAAAATATCATTGTTATAGTGAAATTTCCTCAATTGGCATTAACTGAGATCCCCAATTTTTAGTTCTGAGGAAAATATATAATTTTATTAGAAAATATATAAAATATAAAAGAATATGATGTTCTAGAGTCAAATACATAATGACCTAAATTTCAGTCGATGATTAAACTACCTTCAACTACATCTTTGGGATCTTCAACCTTAGCTGTAGTGATCACTTATGCTTGGCCTTCCCAACATAGCCTTTTCAGTGGTAAATTTTCTTAACTTTTGGAAAATCCTCTAGAATAAATCCCCATTTCATTAAAATTTAAGGTCTATATACTATATATGTATTTATTTCATATATAATAACTAGAATATAACCGTAAACCCAACACTTTTTATAGACTTCTATTCCCTCCAATAATTGTCCATGATATTTCCTTCCACAATTTTTGTGTGTATGAAATTGCTTCATCTAATTCATATTATTAGGCGTGTTCCCTTTTTCATAGTGTTCATCCAACCTCGTCTTCTCATGATATCCCCTGAATATGATGGGACTAGAAAATTGCATCAATATTTTAATGGAACCTAATAAAATTTCACCATATGATGAAAATGATTTGAAAACTAGTCCCCATCAAATACATGTATTAATCATTCAAGTAAATGGTCAATATTACATTATTTATCACATATTTAATATATATATATGGAATAGATTGTATTTTTAATGGTATCCTTGTACTATGTAGCATGTTACTATTCCTTTTTCATTAACCTATGTAACATTTTCATCATTCCTATTCAATTCTTAGGAGGTAAATATTTTTAGAATAGATTTTCCATAAAATATCTTCATTCCATTTGTTTAATTTTATATCATATCTAGTTCCATTGTTAAACATCCACTTTTGATCAAAATATCCTTTGAGACTATGTACTGCATTTATAACTGTTACCCTTTAATCATATCCCAAGACCCAATATATCATTTCAAGGGACATGATCCATATCCCATATACCACTGGATTTGTAATTCCACTTATCTATAGGGGATTATATCCCATGAAATGCTCCAATATTGTTATATCACGAAATGGGATATCATGTACCTCTATATTCACAAGGATATTAGTCATTACCCGTGTAAACATCCATTATATAGCCATAACATTCGAAGATCCAACACCAATTGTTTTAGATTTTTCATATAGTAAATTTATACATTGTCCACAATTATTTATTCCATTATTTAGTTCAAGAATTTTATTTAAAAAATAATATATGTGGGAATATTTCATGAAATTATTAATTTTAATTAATTACCTATAATTAAAATTCATCAATACACTTAACATAAATTTATAATTTATGCATTATTAATCTGAGGATAATAAAAATGGTTTATTTGGGAATATATTTATGGAACCAAGATATTTTTAAGTCCCTCATTATTTTTTTAATGAAAATGAAAAATTTCCCATGAATATCCCTAAAGAGTGGGAAAATGGGGGTGTTGTAAGTGCACACTCATTATAGACAATAATTATGTTTGAGATATAATTGATAAATTCCATTCCGGGTAATTACCCCAAGATTCACCTATTCTGATACCACATAAATATTTTGTATCTAGAAATATATTATAATGAGAAAAACCCATATAATATATTCATTACAAAAAAATTTATGATACTATTACATAATTAGACACATCCTCAAATACTATTATTGGGTTATTCTCCATAATAAATGTTTTCCAAAATCTAATACCAATGGTTTCTACTAAACATCCTATGATACCAACTTTAACAATAAAAAATCTTGTAATATAATGTTGGTATTAATATTATCGAATTGGTATTAAAAAAAGGGTGCCAATCTCGAATGACTTATCTGTATAGTAGTATTGGAGATCTAGATATTTTATTTCTCATATCCTCACATGTTGTAAAAATTAATGGAAATAAGAAATTTTTGTTCCCATGATTTTATTAATGATAAAATTGAAATTTATACTATAATATGATCCTATATAATTTTTCTTACCACTCCATTTATTATAGGATGGGGTCTTTACCCTATGATATGAGTTCAGTGGATATTTGAGATGATCAAATTTTCAAAAAATAAATAACATTTACTTAATTAAATATTAATTTACATATACTTGTTCATTCAATAGTATTTTTTAAATAGATAATTAGATTCATAATCCTTATTTTACACTGAGTTTGTAATGTTAGTGTTTTCTTAGTCAATGTATAAACTTTTAGAAGGGGAAGGGCCTGATCCAATTTTCATTACATTTCCACTTTCTTTTTTTCATCATTTTAATCTTTCCTACTTCCCATTTTACTTTCCACTATTGGATTGATTCATAAAAAGATCACCAATATTGTTTTCACTCATAATATATAGGGTATGGGAGAGAAGACAGTTATAGGTATAAGAGGAGGAAACATTTTAGACATCAAGTTATACCAGATAATTGAGTGACATCTTTGGATCATGGATCAGAACAAACCAATAGAATATTTTTTCTAAGAGTTGGAGGATTTAAATTCTTATTCTGAAAATTCACATTGATTAAATTTTTATATGTTTTAAATTCATACATGGGTTGTTCTGGATCCCTAGTTGGAATATTAGTTTTATTTTCATAGATCCTAAGAATTTTAAGACTGTTTGTGGAATTTTTATTTAGGAATACACCTGAAAACCATGTGTAGTGAAGGGGGAATACATTGTTTTTTCTTCATATTGGAGGAAGATGATGTTTTTCAAAATAGAATTCATGTAGTGAGGGTAAATTCTATAAATATAGATTTTGAGGTTTGGAAAGGTACATGTATAGAAATATTGTGCATGGGTACTTAGCCATGTATGTTTCTCCTATAGTTCCCATGTGGGGGGAACACTAAGTACACATACACACCAAGTGGGGTGTATGGATAAGTACACAATAGGTGACCACGTCTGGGGATATACTATTTGTGATGGAAGTAAATTCCATGTACTCATCCATGTTACACTCCAAATGGGTTTGAGGTATATGGGAAGGTACCCATGATGGGGTACACTAGGTGTAAAGGGCCCCTACACTATGTACTTTGGGAAAGTCCATGCCGACTGTCATGGGGAAAACAACCATGGAGTACCTATATGATTACACAATATATACCCCATGTTCAGAATATATACATTCCATGACCTTGGTTTCCTTTGTATTTTTCTCCATATTGAAATAATTATACTTTTGAGTAGCCAATTCTGACCATTCTTCCACATGGATCATGACAGTGGTTTCATTTTGGCATTCAAATTCAATTTAGCTATTTGTTTGGTTAGTGATATTTTATTAAGAGGATCTATTTGTGGTTTTTTTGGAATACACTAGTGTATTAGGTGTGATATATTAACCCTGGGTGAGTTTTGTGACATTTTAAGTGGTTTTGAAATTTAAATTACAAATAATGTCGATGGATGTACTTATATAAATATTTTTGAATATTGGATCAAGAAGTATGTCTAAGGGAGTCTTGGTTTGTCCTTTATTGTCGAGACTGGCAACTCAAGGTTAGAACTGTTGAGTTTTAAAGCATATATTTGGGGTTTATATCTATTGGAGACTTTTGGATGGGTTGATTCCATTGTATGAAGTCTATGGTACGATTTAACTGATAGTAGATATAATTTCTGAGGGACAACTAAGGATTCCATTGTGGGATTTTTCATTATCACTTGATTAGTGGTGACCATGGATAGATGTTATGATTTCACACATGACATGTTTTATTTTGTTCTTGTGTTTAAGGAATATTTTGTAGGGTATTTTTATTTTTAGGTAGTCCAGAAGACCATTATGGTAGTCCCTTTTAGAGATATTAGGCTTCTGGATGACCGTTGGGTGTGTTTTTGTTCAAGGATTAGTTAGAGTAAACTAAAGAAATTTGATCATGTTTAAACATTTCTGTTCTCCAATTATTTTAGATGATCTTTATGAACCCCTCCAATGTTGTCATACTCTTTTGGTGACCTTTTTTCTATTTGAGATGTTCCCTATGAGTGTACGATAAGAACTAATTGTAGCTGGGTAGTCCTTTTTTGTACATTTCATTATGTTGTGTCCCTGGGGCCAACGATAGACTTGGTTTTTATATTGAGACATTATATGGTCTTTTATATAATGTTTTGGATACCTTGATTCATAATGAGATACATGTTAATGAAATATGATCTTCGATTTTTTGGTGGATATGTAATCATCACTATATGTTTAGCATTTTGGATGGTAAGTTTGAGGATGGATTTTCTCATGTTCTCTTGTCCATTGTCTGTGATGATTTAGTTAGATTATACTCCTGAATGTGGTTTGAGGTGGAGATGCTTCATCTATATTGGATGGTCCATTTTCCCTAATTTGTGATCTGGATCTCTCATTTGATGGATGGATATTGAAATATGGGATTATGGAGAAAATGGTTGATTTAGATGAGTGTAACCGGTATCTAGTTGAGTGTTAGCATTGATCAATGTGAATTTTGGTTTATATGGTGTTGAGATAGTCACAAAGAGGGATTTTAGGTGTTATAGATTCTATTGTGCTCATGAGAACCCTATACGTTACTATCAATGTTAGGGTTTTATAAATATCCTGTTTTTTGGTCCATAACTGGTTCATGATTCATTCTATAGGACCTTCATGACTAGTAGGTTCTCTAGTTGTGTGGATATACATGTTTTTGTTTGTAGATAAGATTACAATATGAAAGTATTAATACCCAGTAGATGATAATATTTATGTGGACACATATTGTTATTCTAATGGTTCCATAGTTCATTCTTTTGTCATTAAATGTCTTAGATATCCTATTTAGATATTTTAAAAATGCCTATTTTCATGTGGATAAGTGAGACATATGATGTAAATCCTTTATAAGGGACCAAATTGGGGTTATATTTACGTCGAGTGTCAGTATAGAACTAGAGGATGGATGTTTTCATTTTACCCCCATTTTTGGATTTTTTAGTTTCCCACATATTATACATTTTCAATTAAGAAGATAATATCAACCATGCATTCAATTATTATGAAAACCGATATGAGGATCATTATTAGGGATATCATACTGATATTTATTATTTTCCCCCAGTTTGTGTTCAACAATGTGCATGACAACATGATGCCTTCTTTTAGGTTAGTGCATAGGTTGCACAGTAGATGGGGCCGTGATCCAACATGTCATTGTTGAGGAGAGCTGGTCATGTGGAATAATAGGATCGGGTTAGACCATCCAGGGAATCTTGGAAGCCATGTATTTTGTTTATCTCATTGTTAATAGTAGAGGAAATTTATTTATTTTCAGTTTGACTATTTTGTATATTTTTTCAACCTAGTCAGAGAATGATTATTGTACATTTTGAATTATTCAGATTCTATATGACTATATGCTACATTCTTGTAATTATAGCATCCTTCAATTAAATTTATTTATTAATATTACTTTATTTTTATCCATTTCTGTTAGATTCTTTATTTTCCCATGTTATTTCACTTAGACCAAACAATATAGTCTCCCCATGCACCTTTTATACCCTCACCGCTCATCCGTCACCTTTGGCATTCATGGTGGCCAGCTTGAGGACTTGTGGTGGTCCAAATCAAATGAAATGTTAGGTCAACCCATGTCGGTTTATTACAATGTGGTATCAAAGTAGGTTTATTTTATGATTTGGGGGAATTGGTGTATATGTGGACTATTAATATTTTTATCCTTTTTATGGATATTAGATTGGTGTTTCATAAACACTCTTGGTTGTAGTAGTTTAATGTTATAAGGGAATGATATTTCTATTCATGGTATTTATTTTTAAGGATGCAAGATTTCATCAAGTGTGATATATTTGAGTTTGTGGAATTATGGTCTATTCAAATTTTTTGATGTTGGTCCATGGACATAGAACACTGTTCATAAATCACTATTATCATAAAGGATCCACTTGATATCATTATATCTATAGTGTTTTACATCTTGTTTTATTCTGAAGAAATTTCAAGTAGATTGTGGGGTGAAAGATTCACCAGTGATTGAATTTTTTCCATTCATAAAGGGATACATGTTTACCATTATGGGTCAGTATTGTTCTAAGAGTATCTTGTGGGTGGCTTGAAGGAAGAATGTATCCCTATAGTTTTTTATTGGCCTCAAGTTTCCTTGATCGGGTAGTCTCCCTAAAGTCCTAGGTTCATGTTTCATGTGAGAGATATGTTCTTACAATGTTTCTCTGTCTTTGTCTCATGGTGGAAAAAGTGTTCTTGATATCGCCAATTACCATGGGGGAATGTTTTTTCTTACATGGTGGGTTCATTGAAGATTTCAATCACTAGGATGTGGTTTGACATGAGGATGGTTGGTGTTTTACAAGTGGAGTGTTGGTAGTTCTCTCAATATTGTGCCTGGAATGAGATGATAGGTTTATTTGGTTTCATGTCCCTTATAATTATCTTTTGTTCTTTGGAAATCATAGTCGGATCATGGTTATACATATTTGGTTTTGGTTTGATACCTGTATGGAGGGTGGTTGTGTGGTTGATTGTGGCATGAAGTACATTCCTTGTTTTTAGGGGGAGTGATGAGGGTGGTTGATTTTTTAGAACTGGACAGAATGTAGAGTATATTAAGTTGTGCTAGGCATATAAATCAATTTTATTAGGTCTTAGACCACATTAGTGATTCATGTGTTCTGATTAAGAATGGTTTATTGAAACCCTTGTTGTAAGAATTGAACCAACAATAGTTTTGGAAAATATACCACATTTATGTGGTTTGTTAAGTGTATAGGATTTATAGTCTCATGATGGATCTCTAGTGTGAAGAGTATTTTCATTTTTATCTAATGTGTTAGGCGATCGATGTAGTGTGGGCTATAAAGATTACCATTAGGGAGAGGGGTGATATTAAATACACTGTCTTCGTGTGGAGGACGAGATATTTCATTTTCAAATGTCTCTCATATTGGGTGAGATTTGGGGATACTATATGACAAGTTGTTGTCTAGTCAAGACATCATCTATTTCACAAGTTCATGGGTGAGAGCCTAGCTACTAGCTATCCACTGAGGCTTTTATTGGGTGAGATGAATTTTTTGGGGAGCTTCTGTTGGCCCGTGTCTTCATGGTTTGTGAAAATCTATAAAATTTAAACACTATTTCCCATGAATCTTTTAGGGGAAAATGAAAATTTATCCTAAAATATGATCTCTAATAATTTTTATGACCACTCTATTGGTCATGGAATATGTCGTTTAATAACTTATAAGAGTTTGGTGGAAATATGAGTTGTTCAAATTTTCACATAATATTTAATATTTAATTGGATAACAATTAATTCATTCACACATGTTCATTTTCCCATATCATTTAAACGAAACATTTGTTTATACACGTTCTCTATCATTGAGTCCATATTGGGGGGGGTGTTCTAAGGCGAGACATAACATTGAATCGTGTGCCAGGGCTGGGGCTAGGCCCCTTTTCTTTTCATTTTTTTCACCCTTTTATTCTTTTATAATTATATTTTTACCCTCATATTTTGGATTCTTTAATACATAGGTACACATCCCGATATGGGTTTCACTCATCTTAGAGAGGTAGCGGAGAATAGAGGTAGAAGGATAAGTGGAGATGCCACCTCTGAGATAGGTTATTACTGAATAGTGTTTCCATAGTTTCAGATCACATATCGCACTAAAGCATCGAAATTTTTCTTGCTAAAGGTATGATAGTCTCATTTTTTATAGAGATATTTTCAATACTTTTTGATTTTTATATTTTTAGGCATTTCATGGGTTTTTGGGGACCTCTAGTAGGTCGATCTATTAATTTTACAAGAAATAATGCATTTTAGGTCATCTTGAGGGTCTCCATTTGGGAATACTCATGAAAACATCATATAGTTTATACAAAACATGATTTTCATTCTTCCTACTATGGGAATATGTGATTTTTCAGATGAAAGTCATTGTAACAAGGGAGTGGAATTTGAAGTGGTATTTTTGGGTGTAGCCACATACTTGACTAGATTCCCCATGCATGGGTACTTGGCTATGTAGAGAAGATGACATGAGCTGATGTGGGTGCACACTATGAATCCATACATTTGTTTGTGGTTTAAATATCTAGTTACATGGTAATGGACCCCATGATGAGGCTCACAACATGTAATTTTGGGTGTTAGACACCGTGTCATGTTTAGGTACACAATTAGGTAGCCATAAAAGGTAACATGTAATGTAAAGGGTCCATAAACCCTATACATTGGTAAAGACAAGACATAGTGGATTGAATAAATTGATAGGGAGATCTATGTGATTACACCCCATGTACCAAAATTGCATACCAAGAAAACTCCTTTCCATGGGCTATTCTACCTATTTCTCATCTTATTATCACAATTGGACTTCTGAATATTCCATTATGTGAGTATTCCACATAGATCAAGATGGTGATATCCATTATATTTTTTATAGGACATTTGGATAGATTTTTTATCTATGAGGGTTCATTTAGATAATTTCATTGAGGCTTTGTTTAAAAATTCCAGTGGATTGGGTGTGATATGTAAGGCCCGTATGAGGGTTGTGAGGTCCTTACTGGGAATGAACTATGAATTACAACTAATGTTGTTAATGGATATTATGGAAAAATTATATAATATGTTATTGACTATTATTTATATGGATATCTTGGTTTTTTCATACATCTAAGGAATTGTTGCAGGATGTTGGAGATTTTCGGGCTTATCTCTCTAGTTTTTAGTGAAATGATATTGGAGCCTTTGAATAGGTGGAATACATTGGTTTCTAGTTATGGATCAGTGTTGTTGATATATGGAATATTTTCCATGGAAATCATAATGATTTTAAATGGGATGATCGTAGATAATCGTATTAGTGGTTTTTGTAGTTTTATATTGAGAATGCACGTTTGACCTGATTTATTTCGATATTGTGTTCACGAAACCTTGAAAAGGATATCCTAATTATAAAGTTGTCATAATGAACACTTTGAATTCCTATTTTAGTGGTATTATGATTTTGGATTTTCGGAGTGTATGTTTTTGATCAAGGGTAAATTGGATGCCACTGAGGGATATTTGGGACGTTTCAACATTAGGTTTGTCCATACTTTTTGATGAGCCAGAGGAACGACTCATAGGGTGTATTTATCTTTTTTAGTAAATTGAAAATGTTTAATGTGTTTAAAAAATAAATTAAAATTATATTGGTAGAACCCTGAAATTCTCATTGTGTACATTACATCTGGTTGTCTCCTCGGTGGCTTTGGTTTCCCCGATTTTTGGTTTTTCCCTGATCTAGGTCATTGAGAGCCCATGGAGGCTGCATTGTTGGGTATTATGATCCATTATTCTAAAATAGGACATTTGAATCATTATAAGGGTGGTTATAATCACTTCTTATTCAACTATTATAATGGTGGGGTCATCGTTTGGTCATACCACCTTCAGTTAGCTGTTTTCTGTGAAATTTGAGTCATTTTAACCTCATGAATGTGGTATCAGTAAGTGACCCATGGGATATACTAGATTGGGAATTTTTCCGGATTTGACCACAAGTTATCTCTGTTGTTGGATATCTATTATAAGATGGGATATGGAGCTAATTAGTGATTCAGATGAGTGAAAACCCATCTAGTTGAGTGTTTTCCCTAGCTAGTGTGGTAGCGGGATCATGAGGTTCCTTGACATTCACAGTGTGGATTTTTAATGTTTCATAGATTTTTTTGTGATCTAGAGCCTCAAGGATGTGGTTCTTACTCCATTTATCTTTATGGATCTCAAATTTGTTGGTCCATATCCACTTAATAATTCCTTATACAATAACTTTCGGTCAACTAACTTCTCCAGTTTTTCCAAAATAAATGTCACTATCGTTGGTTGAGATCATGCTATCAGAGTACTAGTTCCTAGTAGATTATCATGCTTATTTTGACACCTATGGATACACAATATTTTCTATTGTTCAAAATTCATGCATTTTTATCATATTTCTTGGATCATCAAAGATGATCTGGTGGACATGCCATTTATTATGTCGATGTGTGACACACATGCAATTAATCTTCCAGTAGGGACCCATGTGTGGGAAGGTTTACCTTGATATTCAAGATTTATCCCATAGTTGGATATTTTCCCATTTACACCCATTTATGAAATTAGTTTATTTTCCATCTATTAAATTTTTATACTAGGTTGGTCACATCATGTGTTTAGGAACATGTTATAAAAACAAATTTATAGTATCACCATTGTGGGAGGCCTACTAAGATTTCGTTCTCACCCCATGTTCATGAACATTATTGTGTGTATCCAACTAATATCTAAATTTATTTTGGAGAAAAATTTTAACAGTGGATGGGGAATATTGCCAATGTTTCATGATAGAGCATAGTAGCTCGTGTAGAGTATTAATATCAAGAAGAATTATCGCCAGCATCATGGAGACAGAGAATATAGTTCAGTTTGCTTTTGAATGTATAGAATTCTATACTTATTTTTAGTTTGTTTATTTTTGATATGTGGTCTATCAAGTGGGAAACTAATTTTTGTATGTATTTAATATTTTAGATTTTGTATTATTGTCTGATGTATGCCATTTATTTTATAATTCATCTATTTCAATCATATAATTTGAATACTATAACGTTAATCCAGTTCTGTGATTTTAATTATTATATATTATTACTTTAGTTTTACCAGAGTATATAGACTTTCACTATACCTTTTTAGACTATCCCTAAAGGCTAGAATCAATAAGAATTTTTGGATGCGTGTTTGAGGCATTGTGGAAGGATAGATTGGTTCGCGTGTTAGGTCAACCCAGTATAGTTATTTTCCATATACTTACATGATAACCATTTCAATTTGGGTGTAAAATATAAATCATTATAATGGTAAACATTCAAAAACCACGAACAAGTTTAAATATTAAAACATTATATATTGTGAAAGATATCTAAATAAGGGTGTTATCAAATTACTATTACGGTTTGTGTATAAATTATGATATAATGAGAAAATAATTTATAATCAATATCATAATGTAGAGAACTGAAAATACATTACATTTAATCAATAAAATGTGGAAAAATGCATCCAAGTATAATATCAATTAAAAAATATTTGGGATAAAAATAATAAATAAATTCCATGTGAAGAAAATTCATAATATTAGACATCATGATCTCAGAAATCATGATATATATACCATCAAAAACATGATCCATGAATGTTCAATCAATGGGTTTGTATACCTCAAAAACCAATTTTATATTTCCAACTCATTTGTCTAATGAGACATATCAACTCATCAAGGGGCTATATAATTCTGATCCCTACATGTTAATACATGTCAAATTTAGTCCTCATATATTCAATGTTCAGTTTAATTCAAAAAACAATATTACATAACAATAAATACCTGTATCAAGTAAATAATACATATTTATAAATATTTTACACATTCAATAAAATAATATTCAAAGTAGACCACTATTCATTAAAATGGTATGATTTTCAGGAAATAATCATATCCACGATACAAGGAAAATCGATAATTAAGGTTAATTTAATTTCCATAGATCATAAGAAAGTACATTTTTTGAGTTAATTTTAATGATAATAATGTTAGTGAGATATCGATATGGCCATCAATTCATCAGAAATATAGGTTTTATAAAAAAAATCATGTCCTTTGGATAAAATAAAAAATAGCTGTGAAAGATTAAATCAAGATTTAATTAAATATCATTTATTCTAAAATAATTTAGTACATGTAGAAGAATATATAGATCATGAAATAGTTATAGTAAAGGTGAAGTATATTAACTAAATATTCATTATAAACCTCCATTTTTTATTTTTGTAAAGAAATTAAAAATTGACACTTTTGTAAAAAATTATATGGATCAATTTAAACTCTTTAAAATATTCAAGGGAATCCTTAAATTTACTTATTAAATCATTTAGGCAAATAAAAAGGTATTTTTAAAAAAAATTGAAAAAAAATAATGTGGAAGAGAAATAAATCTATTTAAAAGAGATATAAAATCAGTTTCTCATTAAAAAGATTCTTTTTATGATGCAATATTCATGAAGAGGAAAAATTAAATGAAAATATTGAAACTAATTAAATATGTTGAGTGTAAGGGAATAAATAAATTTTATGATGGATGGATTATAATATTCATTCAACGTGAATTAAATAAATCCCAAAAAATGAAAAGATAAAATAATTCCTTACATATTTGGTAACATTTGAATTTAAATCCATTGAAATACTAAAATTTCATTAAAAAATTAATCATAATGAATAAATGGGAATTGATGCAAGATATGTTAAATAAGAGGTATATACACCACATATAAATAAGTAGGATAATATTATAAAATATGTAAAAAGGGATTATAAATTTAGATGAAATCCCTTACCTAATGCTCCCTTTTAGTTGAACATGTTTTATCTTCCTTTATAATGTACATAAAGGGAATCTAAAACCATTATATCCCATACTAGGGATCCTCATTAGTATTGATTTGGTGGGGTGAGGCCATTGTTTGGCCTTCCAGTATTTTCACCCCCTCTCCTCCTCATCTTTCATTACACCTCCATTGGAACAACATGCTCTCGTGTTTCCCATTTTCTTTCAGTATGAAAGTTTCTTCTTATTTGGATATGTTTCCATCCTTTAGGATATCTATTTTCATAGCCACGTATTTCAGTCACCACATCACCTCCTTTCATCCTTCCTAATTATCTAGACACCATCTTTGGTCCAACAGGGCGTTTCTTATGAAAAATGGGTATGGTGTGGACGCTATACCTATGATGAAAATACCAATATATTTATTAATTATAATGATGGAGATTAGGATTTTTTTCTGTGTTTTATAAAATTGTTCTTCGTTTTCTAATTCACTTTAGGGGGTTCAAGTTTCTCTTACTGTACATTTCAATGAATTTATTTTTTTTCCTATATATGTCCTTGTATTACTATTAATACCATTTCATACATCAATATATGAACATGCCTCATGTTCTTCCACTAACCTAGGTTGTTGTGGTGTTGTTGATTACTATAAGGATTTGGGAAGTTCTAGATCTTCTTTTAATAAGCTATAAGGTGGTGCAAACTGAGTAGGATTCATTCCATATATGAGGCTTTCCTTATAATTTTTGTTCTTGTTTTCTTTTTTACTACCCCATTGATATGGCTCAGTTGCTTCATACCATACATTGATTTTGTTTCTATAATTGTTTTTGTTGGTTTAATGATCGGTGACGGTTATTGATCATGTTTTTTCTAGTATATTGACATCGGGTTTTTATGGAATTTATGTACAATTGATGAAAAATATTTAGTACATTTATAATGGTTTCATTTATTAGCGATGATAAAAGATGTTCTATTGTGATCGGTTGTAATGGTAAAAATTGTGATTATTTTTCAGGGATCTTGTTTTGGTGATGTGAAAAAAATAATTATTGAGCATGGGTTATGGATACAGTCTCATCTGGTAGTAAGAACATGATGTTTATATAGATGATGACAGGAATTTTGGATTGATTCCTAGCCAATACGATTTTTTAATTTCAATGTTTTAATTTTATTCTTTTATTGTTTTTTCTTCTTAAAGAATTATATTGGTCATAATTTTGGTGTTTATTTTAGTTTCTCACACATCCTAAAAGCGATTGTCTAAAAAAGAGGATTTTTTATTAAAATTTATTTAATCATGTTTATAATATATACATAAAAAGCATATTTATAATATCATGTTGGATTAATTATAACATATAATCACCCATTCATTAATAATATTTTATTTTTTTATTTTTTTGGTGTTAATCGCTTCTCGCATGCATGTGTTTTCCATGGATGTTTACATTAATGCATATAGTGCATAGTTTAATAATATATATAATTATAATAATACTAAAAATATAATTTTCCTTCTCTATAATCATTTTTTTATAATAAATATTAAAATTTGAACATTGAAAATGGTTCACATTGATTTGTGGAGATTCTAGAATGTACATACGCATGGGTGACATTACCATTTCCTTAGTACATGAATTGGTATGGAAATAACAGATATATAAAATTTAAAGAATATATATTTCGTCATTAGTATCATATATATTCATTGGTTCAATCACTACTACTATCTATGTGATTTAGTGAAGTAAAATAAATTACATTGGTTCATGAGGTTCTTGTTCACCACACACAAGTGAGATGGTTTAATTTCCCATTTGATTGAGAAGGATATGAATAAATATTATTCCATAAAATTAATAACTTATCAACATATGGGATATAATACTATAATTATATTTTAATTTGTAGGTATTAATATATTTTCGTAAAAGAATATATAAAATAAATGTGCTTGGTGAATATGATAACCTTATTTTTGAGAAACTGATATTGAATCTCTTATTAAAAACCTCATGGTAGATCATTTCAGAATACCAAAAGAAATATAATGTGGAAACTTGTGTTGGTGATAAATGGTGGTATATTTTTTATGGGATAAATAACTTTATAGGTGCGGATAAGTGAGGGTGGGATATTCACTTAATGTTTTTTGGTGATTTTAAACCTTATATATATATATATATTAACACCCTAGTATACTTGTTTGGACCATAATCCTAGAAATTAATGTTTAATGTTGATACTTTTCATTATGAATTAATATTTTTTTTACTTATTACAAAATATTAAAACATGTCATTCAATATATTGAAACTATTTTCTTAAATTCAATTTGATGAATTGATAGAATTTATTTTCAAAGTAAACCCCCAAAATTTGTTGAGAAAACTTTTTTCCTGCAATTTATTTTTCAAGTACAAGATGATATAAAACTAGCTATATGACCAGTAATAATAATTAAATGGATTTATATTTTTATAGTTGTAAATATATTCATTATATGTTATTTAAGTTATTCATTATTAAATATTTTTGTAACTAAATAACATAGAAATACATTATGACTTAAAAATCATTTTGTTTTTCAAAAATGTCTTGCTTTTAACTCATATGGTCTTTTCTTTAATTCAATCAAATTATATTAAATAAATTATTAATTATATATATATATATATAATTAAAACAATATCATAAATAAATAAATCATTAGTCAAATACAACATTTTTTATTATTTATAAAGTCTTATTTCATACGAATTTATTTAAAAAATCATTCTAGGATAATTTTGACAATGTAAGTTAAAAAATTATATTCATCTATCCAAAAAAATTATTGTTACATGAAAATTTTATATGAGAAATTTAATTATGTTTTATTACAGTAAGACTTTGTTTCACTATAATTGAAGCTCATGTTTTATGTCATCTTCTCCAAATTGACTCCCTTTCTTACTAATCAACCCTAATTCAATGGGGGGTATTTCGTGAGGCTCACAAAGTGTGGGAAATTGTTAAAAGTGGATTAAAATTTTAGGTAAATTAATAATTCTATAATTTAAATGAAGAAAATAATGTTATTTGTGAATGATATCTAAGGATTTAGGATCAACACCTTCTTCATGAATCACAAATACATAAAGAAGAAACCCAATGTTCCATGAATTAGTATTTGTTTTTAAAAATATATTATATATCATCCACAGAGAACCTAAATTATATAGAATGTGAAACTAAAATACATATGGCCTCATCTACTTGAGTAATATAATTCCATATGTGACTCTAATATGGATATTTTATATCCATCCTTTACGCGTTCATGAAGACATAAATATTTGTGGATGTGGTACGAAGTCATGTACTTGTTAGATGGATGATAATTATTGAAATGTTGTTGTCAAATTATTACTATAAATACTTAATACCCTTCAAAAAAATATTGATGATAAAATAAATGTAAAAAAGCATAATCCATGAAAGAGGGATAAAAATATTAAGAATCTTGGTGGGGGGGGGGGGGGACATAGATCATCCATTTGGGTGACAATTACTATGTAACTAGAGAGGAGATAAAATGGAGAATAAATTTCATTCTATCCTTTAATAATTGAAAGGCCTTCAAAAAATCCTTCATGAATATTATTCCATACATTATTTCATTGTACTAAATAGAGACATATCCGATTAGATAAAAGTCCGAAAGGAATTGTTCCCCTCATGAATTTCCTTCCCTATGTAAACCTCTCCACATTTCATATAAATATTCTTACATGAGTTGGAGTCAACACCATATTGAATTTTTAATATGTAATATAGAGGCCCTTTGGGTTACTTAATTCAAAAAATTTAATGGACATTGAATTTATCAATTTTTTACCCCAAATAACAGTTCATAAAGAACCCAAATAATATGTAAAGAAACATCATTTCTATCTAACCATTCTACTCAGTCTCCTAACCGGTTCATTCCAACTCAAATGACCTATTTATCAACAATTTTCCTAACAAAAAACTCTTAAAAAGACATGTAAAGACTTATTGATATACTTTATCATGTTATCAAACATCATAGTCCACTCCTTCGATCATATATTCCACTAACAAAATGAATCTTGGGAATTTTTATCCCTGATAGATGGAACCCACATGGGAATGAAAATTATATAATTTTTTGGTAAAGAGAGTCTCTATCAGGATGATGTTATTGAAATATCTCAAGACACAATATTCTCATCCTGAACTCTATATCCAACATTTTTTAATGTTACATTTAATATTTCATCATTTAGAATCATCATCTATCCACGTAATTTCATATATTGGAAATATATATCAATGAATAATCCCCCCTCCTTATATATTTGTTTCAGTGTTGAACATTAAACCTACTCCCTAAGTATAATACCCAATAAATCATGCCCTAATTGATGATATAATCCTAATAATTCATTAATGGGAAGTTTTATTTTTTCCCATAAAAAAACCCTGCTAAAATTTTGTAATCTATACTTACACAACATGAACATCATAGTTGCATTATATAAAACTATATGATAATGTTCTTACTGTATAATGTTAATCATAAAAATATTTTCCTATAACATGTTTAGAAACATATCCTATTAAAATAAAATTGACTTTATTCAATTTATATATATGATTCTTCATTGAGGTTAAAACCCAACTTCCAAATTCATCCCCTCATTGGGGCACACCACAATTGAAATCATGTCCCCATATGGATAGAAATAATACAACAAGGTATTACCATATTTTCCATATTCTAACCATATCTTCTATTATACCATATCTATCATTTGGTGTCCATATCCCAAAAAAACTATTAATCCTCCAAAATAGGCTATGGTACCCATTTTATTAAATCAAATGGTTGAATAATGTATAATCCCTATACCATGTATTTCTTGGAACATTTTCACAAAGAAATTTATTCTACATGATTTTAATATTTAGGAAGGAAAAAATGACACATGAACGTAAAAGTAACTATGATGGAAATTTTTATGAAACCTTATAATATATGACACGTCCTAATGAATACGATAATATTTATCAAAATGGATTGATGATCTCATCCTCTTACCCTCTTAGCTAGTGCACATTATAGTGTGTCACTAATAAGAAACTATAAAAATCACCTACCTTTGCAATGAAGGATCAACATGAACAAAATCACATAAATATTTACATGTAATTTAATTATGACTAGAAATCATTTATCCACCCCTCCATGATTACCTGTTATATTTTTTCCGTCATTAAAAAGGTAATATCTTTATTAATTGCTCACTTTCACTAAATCAATATATACCATGTTTATTTTATCTTATATTTTATCATATAATATTTATTATGAAACCATTACAAAAATTTAGTGTGGATATATTCAAAAAAAATATTTTAAACGTCCATGCTTATTTTCACCATGTATCACATGATATGGAACTCCCTGTGAATATCAATCCAAATCTCCTTTTCATTAACTCTAAACACATTTGAACAACATTATGAGTTTCATAATAATAAAAAACCATTCAAGAAAAGACTAAATGATGACCCCGTGGTCCTTTTAGAATTAAAAGATATATATCAATTTCTAAATTTCAAAAATTATGCAAATAGAGGCTTTTGGGGAAGTATTAGTGTTACTTAATCCAAAAAGGGATTTTGAATGATCTCCATCAAAAACATTTATATAAATATGAGTGTCCACCAATTGTGTCATATATAATAATTTATTTTAATAATATCCCTCTATTCAAGACAAAATGTGACAATGAAATATGATATATTTTAGTCTAACATTACCACTTATACATTATCACTTATATAACTATATAGTGACATGGTCATAAAATAAAACACTTGTGGATGAGCACATCACACACTCCTCATCGAATAGATATACACATAACATGTATTATCTAGATATGGTTGAACATTTTATTATTTTATCTTAATTTAGGGATTATATATCATACTCAATATATAGGAGGAAAGATACCATCATGGTTAATCATTAACCAATGAAATAATCAACAATAAACCAAACCGCCTTTACTGACTGAAAATTGCATTATTTTATTTTAATAAGAACACTATTAAGGGAAATGTGAAAAACTATGAAGCCCCTCACGAAAGAAGAAAAACAACACACACGGTGAAAAAAACCCAGAACAAAAACACAGGATCCTCCCCTCCCCAGCAGCTGCTCCATGACGATAAGACTTCACCAATGTCAGACCCTTTAGCATGCAGTGTCGTGCAAAAGTACACAAGCACTGAACTGATGGTGAATCCATACCCTATCCAAGTCCAAAAGTCCATCACCAGTGAATGCTTCATGCTCTGATCCTCTGCTGAAGAAGATCCAAATAGTTTCTGGAAACAAACATCAAACATCGCAACACCACCGAACTAAAAGAAAATCCATAAGTTGACACAACATGTTAAATAATTCTTCTCGGTGAAGACAACAAACTCCACTAACATAACCAAATTCATTAAACATTAACTTGACATTACCCAAGTATGTATCCCTAAACAATTTCTAGGACAAATACGGGATATGGGTTGTAGGTTCCTCTATAAGAAGATTCTCTAATCGTAGGGTCATCCTGTCCCAGGTCTGGAGATACTCCTTAAGACTTATCATCCCATAATTGAAACCCCCAACTAATATTGAGTCCTTCCCATCTATCCAAGCATATTTCACCTCATTTATATTCATCCTTAGTTTTCTCCCCATCATTTTATCAACTTCTTCTTCAGTTTCATTGAGATAAAAAACTTCTTCCACCATTTCTTCTTCCGAGCTCATGAGAAAATCCAAGGATTGTTTGGACACAACAATTGCATTTCATTGGTTTTCTAACTGTTTGTCTATCAATATCATCGCTGATTTTGTCTCCATTGGTTGATGTAAGAAAGATTAATCCATACTCTTCATATGAATTCCCGTCCAAAATCCCTTGGAGGGCCTGACTAAAACACCTTCCAACTCATGAAACACATCAGAATTCTCTTTAAACTTATTGACCAGGTGGATATCCGCATTGTGGCCAGCATCCTGTGAGTCAGAATGAATGACCTCACCATCTATATGTTCCTCATGAACCTCCTTCATTGCAACTGCCTGCAGTTGTGTATCTGAGACCTCCTTATCAGAACACTCATGAGTCCTGTCCCCCTCCAAATCATGTCTCATGTCATCAAATTCAAGACACTAAAAACTATTGCAAACATTGACATTAGATTTGGGTCTTTCCAATATCACTCCTTTTACTACCTTTACCCATCCCTAACTACCTTAACTATTTGTATACACCCGTTGCGTTTTAGACCTCTACATCCTAGTTATACACTATATCTCATTCTGCATTGGCCACTTAAACTACAACCTTACAAGGAACTGCATTTCCCCTGCTTGTGCTCGCAGATACAGAAGAAATCCTGCTCTATGATTGGAGAAAGCACCTCCCTGTACCGGTTCCTGATGTTGTGCATGTTGAACATGAATCAATCCTTTGTCCTGACCCTTACCCTTGCCACCCAAAGACACATCCATCTCATGTAAAGGGTGACACCCTTCTTAATTTCCACCATGGGCTTCATCATCAATCTGCACGCCCATTTCCCCTAGCTCAAGGACCCATCCACACCACTGACCCTAGCCACATGTTTCCTCAACCAACATCTTATGTACACCACCAAGTGTCCTAACTACATACAAATAAAATCCACCCAATACTCATACACAACATGCTTCCTATATCAGTATTCTTCTCCAATGGTGATCAAAATGAAATATGGGGGCTGTGACAAATCATCGACCTCAACAAACACTGTTGGGCTGACTGGGTGGCACACAACCTTGTTATGACTATCAAGACACATAGACCATCCCACAAGATTACCCACCATCCATGTAATCAATGGATTCTGTAATGGAAGAGGAATATTAGTGAAACACCGCCAAATCGATGTTGAAGTAGAGTCTTGTTCCATGTGATAGTCATATGTCGATCAATGAAGGTAGAATTTGGACCCGTTTCAGCTACGAGGTGTACACGACATGTCCTTGATCAATTATTTCTCCACCGTGAAGCACACTATTATCTTCATGTTGTCGAGGAAACCAACAATAGCCATCTCCTATAGATCCCACCAACCGAAGATGAATATATCAGAAGTCTCCACAAATGGAATTCTCTATGAAAAATTAGAAATCAGAGTCAGGTTGAAAAATATCAAAGTTTTGTTGAACTCAGCGAGTGACAAAGAAATATTAGGTCTTATCTTGTACAAATCGGGGACCTTCGGGTGTAGAGATCATTCCAGAAATAGAGGAAGCATCTTGGTTTGGAATGGGGGAGGGTTGAAGACTCTATTCCCCTGGAGTATGACAAAGGTCCCTCCCCTACATATGGGGGAGGGACCAGTGCAGTTTTCGTCACTGTCAGGAATGAGTAAAGTCATCACGAGCTCCTCCCCCTCATCGCGTGCTCTCCTCAGTTGGGATCCAACCCAACAATGCCTAACTAACTAAAATCTATTATTTCATAAAGAATCTATAATAGTATAAAGGTTCTAATGATTAGTATATTTCTAACATAAAATACTTGGAAGTTCCAATATTAATGTAGCACCCCTAGTATTCTATTTTCACAGTTCATGATACATTATATGGTATATTTAGGGGATTACCTATCATAAAAACTCATTTTATACCTCCAAATAATTTTTTTATCTGCATAAAAATTGTTACACATGATAAAATTAAAATTTCATCATGACCTATAATACTCCATGATGAACTATTATTATGGATTACACAAATACATACATTGAGAGGTCAATTATCATTTTATTGTATAAAATATATGCCTCAAAAATAAAAATAATGATAAAGTGGAAGATACCATTTTATTAAAAAAATATATATTATATTATTAAATCCCATTAATAATACATATCAAATACATAAATAAGAAATCGTATTACAATATACCATATGATACGCAAACCAAGAAGCCATATGTTCACTATAATTTTAGGACATTTCTTAAACTTATTACATCTTTATATAATTCATAAAGCACAAATATGTGACATTCTGATAAAACTCTCCCACTAAAATCCATTAATGGGTTACACCAATGAGTATTATTTGTTAAAAAAATTGTGATACTTAGGAATTATATTACTAATTTCAATTAATTTTAAAATGGTGTTAAGAATTCTTAATATCATTAAATCATATGATAGGATGTTTAATAAAAACATTTGTCAACATATAACACTTTATAAGTTCATCAACATCATCTATCTTGAAACATTGTCCAAAAAAATTATTCTTAAAAATATTTTGATAATTAATATAACTCATTAAATTATTATTTTACCAGCATAACATAGAATCCTATAGTATATGATATGAAATAAAATTGTATTTTGACTCACATTATATGTTATTTATTTTATTGAAATTTTCTACACACGTTGAATATATATTCCCTTTAATATTAAATATTAATATACAAAAAATAACTATTTATTTGGGGAATATTACTTATTTATTATTAGTATATTATGTAGTAAATAAACTATTTCATCGATATCTTATATAGAATTCTATGTGTTTGGAGCATTATTAAAAAAAATTACTTTATTATTTAAATATAAAACTATTGGTGGATGGGAATATATCCCAAAACTTTTATTAAATATTTGGATATTCATTTTTGACAGGGTTAAATGAAAAGTTCCACATATCCACTAACATTTTATGTTAAATACTTTTATCATTCAAGAAAATTTGAATAAAAAATAATCATCTATTTAATTCACAACAACAATTCTTTTATAGTGGAACCCACTATCACATAAAAGGAAAAGATGGTGAAAATATAATAGTTTCGCCCGAAAAAAACCATAACATTAAACTAATGAAAGGTACCCTATAATGTTGTTGGAGGAACCAAATAATAAAAAACATAATGTAATACCACGCAATATAGGGACTGAAAGATTTAATTATCAAGGTCATTCAAAGATAAACAAATACATTGGGTTAGAGATGAAACAGACACACTAACGACACATGTGTTCATCATAGTACTAGAGTGAGGAGAAATACATTGGAATGACCTAACCATAGACACAATTATGAGATAACACTAAGAGAATAGAGTGGCCCAACATAATTTTTTCATATAGAGAAGTCACCTAGAAAATAGTAATAGAAAATCCAAATATAATGGTCCCTAGAAAACCACTAAACACTAGAATATCAATATGAATTAATGTCACACTATGGATATTTGGCTAAAATCCATGGCCTATAACAAATATATCACATTATATAGGTCTATTTTGTTGATTGTGAATGAGACCAAAGAATCGGCGATTGATCCAAGGCCAATAAAAGATTCTCTTTGTTTGGAAACAACTAATGGGTGAAAGACTAATGGAAATAGAACATGAGTGTTTTCATCCCAACATAAGTGAAGAGATGACATCATTTTGTGATCAGTCAGTGTTGATAGACATCACACATCAGCGAATTTGTAACAATATATGTTAATTGACACATAAGTTAAATAAATCAACTTAAGAAGATGATATTTCAAGGTATTTATTGAGAAAAAAATGTATGAGATGAAATTTATCCCCCCTAAGTACCTAAGATGATTTGTTTCATAAAAAAGAAAATTTTATTATAGAAAACACATAAACCAACTAAATATTCATGAACCATCCATAATATAATTGAAGATACACTAAGGATTCACTAAGGGATAGGGAAAGGAAAAAAATAACATTGAGTTAGGTTATCACTTTTATAGTGAGTCGATATTAGTATGTCAAGGCATGACCTGGATCTCCAATAGAGAGGTACCCTTCCCAACCAAATGAAGTATGGGGAATACACTGTAAATATTTTTGCCTATTTGAAATTTAATGTTTCCAAGACATCTATCTCATTGATTTAGAAACACCCTACATCCTAATCCAAATGAAATATTTAAGACCAATCCATAAATACTTATATAGTTCTGAACTCCTGTATATTTACAAAAAATGTAAAACATATAGGTTGTATCATATTCCATTTAAAAATATATAAATTTATTTCTATAACAACATTATTTCTATTTTTCTTGAAACATGAGTTTTAGTTTTAATAATCACTACATCTAGGTGGGTTCCATTTGATTTATTCATGGAACCAGAAAAACCCAATAGTTTTTTATCCAAAAGGGAAATTCATTCCAAAATTAGGATCTAATTATATTTAAACATTATGATACTTAAGGACATGAATTAGTCAATAGGATGGTAGGTCGGACTCATCAAACCCTTTTGGGAGGAATTATTGTCTACACTGGGACTCTGTTTAAAATATTTTCATGAATTTTATTAATTCACCAAGTATAACATATGTTTCCCTTTTAATTTTCAATCACATATTAGCATGTTGAAAATTTTTAATCATCCATATGTATTTGAGGTTCTCCATAAATGTTATCCTCTCATATACTACTTATATATTCTTTTAATCATTGGTATGATGATAATGGTTTTAAGCCACCAGTGGGGCACTTTGGAATTTATTGTCTGTAGAGAGACAAAGGTTTGTTTTGATATTGGGATCATACCCATAAAATGGGCTACCGACATATCCTTGTGAATGGAATCAGAAACCTCATAGTTTGGTGTAGCTTGATGGAAAAAATAATACCTTTTATAGTCATGTGATAAGGATCTATCAATACATTTTAATGTCATGTGGTAAGGAAATCAAATTTAAAGGTCCTTAGTCAATGTCTAGTGTGGGACTTATGCCGAAGGAGCTGAAGTAACTTTGAATGAATATGGGTTCCCTTTAGGATTAGACCATATTGGGAATTTCCCCAGGGAGAATTGGGATGATTTGAAGTGTTGGGTTTGAACCACAAGGCGGCTTTCTTCATATCCCATTTGGATGGGTATCAAAGAACATGAAGTTCGATATGTATCATAAGATAATATATTCCATGGAGAGAAATGTGTTTGGGCTAACTTCTTCTAAAGAAAGTTTTGATGAATTGGGGGATTAATTTGGATCTTAGTCCTAATTAGGATGCCATATTAAGATTATTAGTGTTGGATTCCTGAAGAGAATATCTAATTATTTGGGGCCCTATGAAGGCATCCTACATATGCCAATTATGATGGGAATCATTTTTCTTATAGTTCATTCATTGTTTTGGGGCTTATGCATAAGAGATGCCCATTGGAGGGGCTAGATTAGGTAACCCCTATTGGAAGGTCTCCCTTTTTAGATTGGGCCTTCAAGTAGGAATCCTATGTATCCTGGTTTGAATAAGAATCATGTATCTCATAGTTAAAGGGTTTTTGAAAATGTTATTATCATGAAAAATATTTAAGCCCACTTGATCCATGACTAGTGTGAGAAACAAGAGGATTTCAAAAATTCAACAAAGGCACACACACTTTTCCTACTCCGCTAGTGGAAGAGGGCATGCCTACGACGATAAGGGTGTATGAGTTCAAGGTGATCGGGGAAAAGGGTGAGGAAACAAGTCTTCCCTTTGTTCTCTTTACATAGGAAAAGGGTCCAATGTAAGGAAAGAGTGAATGTAATGGAATTAGACACGAGAAAGAATGAAACATCCAACTAGAATGGTTAAGGGCTTACACTAGGATGGCTTCCCTAAAATTTTTCTTTGTAGGGGAGGGAGACATTTGATTTTCGTGCATGGAAAAGCAAGTGTGAACCATACCTTCTCTATCAATGAATTGATGTTTGATTGATGATTACTCATAAATAGGATTCCCATTGGGCTTTGGATTGGGATTATTACTAATAAGGATTACCATTAGTGGTTTTGTTAGGGATTACTCTAAAAGAGGATGCCCATTTGAGTTTTGGTTGGGGATTACTCCTAATGATGATACCCATTTAGGAATTGGTTTGGGGTTACTCCTAAGGTTGAAGCCCATTGAGATTGGATGGGGCTTACTCCTAAGGTGGAATCCCATTTTATGTTTGGTTGGCACTTACTCTTATAGAGGATACCCATTTGGGAATTTGGTTGGGGCTTACATATAAGGGGGATTACCATTTGATATTGGTTGGGGATTTATCCTATGAAGGATTTCCATTTGAGATTTAATCTGTCATATGTGTCAGGTAATGAGGTTTAACGAGTTTCTTGAGGAGTTTATCAACTCAATGTACTCAATGAATCCATAAAGAGAGTCCAGACTCGTAATATGTGAATGTAACCATGAGAAGTAAGTTGACTCAAGGAACATCATTGAGCTTGATAGAGTATCTTAAATAATTATGTTCCAAGGTTGGAAGTTGCATGACATAAATGGCGCAATGGAACATATTGTCAACCCGACCAGAAAAGTTCATGGTGCGACTCCCCATTATTCTTGGGGGTCTGTGATAGAACCTAAGGGAATGACATGAAGGCCCGATATAGTAGCCTGACAGTGAACCCGAGTGGGGGTGTTTGTGAACCAATACTACGGTGTGGACTAGCGGGGCTGCACATGTTCTTGGCTCATGTGTGTTGCGCAAGTTCACCATTCCTGTTCTCCACGTAGGTGTGTCACTTCGGTGCTCCTTGGTGGGGCATCGTATAGGTTCTTCGTACAGGTACTCGACATAGATCCATGTGGTATAGACCTCAATGGGACTTCAAACCATGTTTCCCCATTTAATTCTCTATTATATCATGTTTTATAGAGCAACATGCTAAAATTTTGGGGATAATGGAAAAAGATCCACGGTTCATGAGCATTGGGAATTCTTCCATCCTTTTTCACCTTTGAATTGAGGAGCCCAAGGGTCCTATTTATAGATAGGGAGGGGTCCGGGTCGAAGGGAAGTTTTCCATGCAGGTCCTCAATGTAGGACTTCCACGTAGCTCTTCTGTATAGGGGTGTAATAATTATATTGCCTTGTAGGTCCTCTTTTTTGGTCCCTTTGTGAAACTTATCTGTCATCTAAGTGTCATAACTATTGATCAGTATGTCTGTTTGGGAATTGCAACATGTAAAATAGATCATCATGAAGATTTCTACAAATTTTTAGGTGGTAAACACACCATGTATTCTCAGAAGAAACCCAAATATTGAATTTAACAAGTCAACACCATTATATCAAAAAATTTTGAAATCCATTTCATTCCCTTGGATGGGTGAATCACTCCACTTATCCATTAGTATGAGGTAGTATTTTGGCACATAGAAATCCAACTGGAATCTTCATCTTCATGGAGAAAATATCCTTACTAATATTTGACAATTTTTGTCTATGTGAGAGTCATATCATCAATTTTTTAGTGAAGTTCTTGAAACATATTATTTGTTGTCAACAAAAGCCACCCCCATAGAATAGGATTCATTCAGAACAAAAACAATATTGATATAATATGAAAGTAGGTAACATTGATGCATCCCAAAAAAATTTGGAAACATTTGGAGAAACATCATGTTTGTATGGATGCTCTAATTTTTTCATAAGCCATGGGTCATAGTCAGCATGGTTTGATTTTAACTAGGGTCATACAAAAAACCCCAAAAACATTTTATCATTTGACTTTTTATTACTCAATACATCCTAAACCATACAAAATGTATGTTTAGTGAGATGGGGATAGAATTTTTTACAGAGTTTCCTTTTCGAGTTCCCAATCTGGGGAGCACCACATCTCTTGTTATTGGTAGTTTAGAGTTATGTATGTTGGACTTTAAAGGGATAGTGTTTATGTTTAAATAGATTTGACCATAAATTTCGAAATTAGTTCCCAAAAAAGACTCAGTGGCTATGAATTTCACTAATAATATTTAAATATTTTCAAGGGGAATCTTGATTCATGAATTTTTTGGTAACCAAATCTAAAAACCTGTGAAAACATAAGGGAATCCTCTTTAAAGAGTGAAGTTACCATTATTTGAAAAACCCGTTATGGGGGATGTATTATCTAGGGCCAGCTGGGGCATATGCTGCATAGCCAAACAATGAAATCTTTTGAATGACATGCCTGTTATATAAGAAAGGTTTATGCAAGGCCCCCTAGGGGAACGTACTCCATAGTCATGAAAAAAGATCTATCAATATTTTTACATTTTACTATTTATTGGAAAGGGAATGTAAGATTTGGGTCACTCAAGACCACAATAAGTGGTTTTTTAAAAGAAATGGATTTTGAGTTCAAAGGGATATCTATGCCAACATATATCATGAATAGGAATACCACTTATAATCAAATATGGTTTAAGAGGAATGGTTAAAATTTGTCAAAAATGAGAATTCATGATACCATGTTATGCAGTTTTATGTCATGAATTGTGGACATTTACTATGCAGTTATAATTCATGCAGTGAAGACATTGTACTATATAGTTTTAAGTCATGAATTGAGGAAATTGTGTTGGGAAGTTTTAAGTCATGTATTGAGGAGATTGTGTGGCTATAATTTAATGTCTTTATATTTTACTAGATGCATTATACTCTCCCAATTTGTAGATAATTAGTTTGGAAATATACAACAACATTATGGTACGAAAGGGAAAATTGTAAATTGTGATTTGCAAATTTTTGGATATGAATAATGATATGTGAAAATAGATAAAACCATTATGGGGGATATATTTTACATGGCCAACTAAGTATTATACTGCATAGCCAAATAGTGTAATCTTTTGACTGATAGGCCTGTTATGTAGGAAAAATTTATTTAAGGAAACATAAAGGCACATACTGCATAGTCAAGAAAAAAATTTATCATAATTTTGACATTATATTATTTAAATACAAATAATGTTAATGGAAATTAATATTTTCCAAAGCATGGAGTTTGTTTTATGAAGAAAGGTACCTAAACATGGAGAGTGTATTTCCAATCACTATTTCCAAAGAATTTGATGAATTGGATTTCTACGAAGGTCTGACCCAAATTTAGGAAGTATGGTGTTTGTAGTTTATGTCATACAACTAGGACCAATGATGGAAACAGTATATAATATGTGGTCAAGTGATTCATGGTTATTTAATATTTCTTTGATCACATAGAGAGGGAAATGTGTATATGATGATCTTGAAGACTTCTAGATTGAAAAAAGGAAATGGGAAAAATATGCACAAATGACTACTTTTAAAAATATTGATTCTTGTATATTGTTATCAATGCTGGAAGGGGTAAAAACACACTTTAAATTAGAACAAAATTATCATTATTTAACCAACCCATTATGGCGGTTGTGTTATGCAAGGCCAACTGATGCATATGATGCATAACAAAATAGTGTCATCTTTGGACTGACATGCATGTTATGTAGGAATCCATTTCACAGACACCCAAGGGAACGCACTACATAGTAAAGAAAAAGAGCTCTCAGATATTAGATACTCTGTCACCAAAAACCATAAGAAAGATTATGAGGATCTAAAAATATTCGCGATTAAGAGTGTGAAATATGGAAGGGGTAATTCCCAATGAAAATGAGAAATATTTAAATCAGTATTGGCCATGAGTTTGGAATTATTTGAATAGATCTGGCTCATATGTTAAATGGAGACTTTCCTTTTTTCCATTAAATAAAAATAATGTTTTGTAGTTTGGAGTCATGCTACAAGGACATTGTACCATTCAATTTTTATTAATGCAGTGAGGAAATTGTAATATGTAGTTTTAAGTCATGAAGTCACGACCATTGATAACCCAAAAAGAATTTACAACACTTTATTTAAACAGATATGCATGTTTAACCAATTCCAAAGCCCATGTGAGCTATGCTTGATGTGAGAAACAAGGAGCAGTAAAGGCTTCTTCTATAAAACAATGGTTACACAAGTGAAGAATAAGGGTATTATGATTATGTTATGGCTGATCCAGGCTATTGTACCTGGGCCCACTATGTATCTCGTTAGAGCAAGAATAAATCCATTCATATATATTTAAACATTCTCTATGCAGGTTTTGATTCATACATAAGATATAATAAGGTTTTTTGTTGATGGGACCAATATTAGAGATAAATGTGTCTCTACATATTACATAAAGATGAGAATAAAGTCGTACATATTTCTTCAAATAGTCATTACCCATACCAATCGAGATTCATATGGGAGATGGGGGATTTTGACATGTTTTGGAATAACGATTAAACTTTAGACACAAATTGGTATTAATATCAAACCACATGTCATAAGGGAACACTCAGTATAAATATGATTCATATACAAGATAATAAAATAAAATATAAAAATTGTGGCTGTGGTTGTTCCCAAGATTGGAGATCAGGGCCTCTATACGTACCTCCAATAGATGATTATCAAGCCACACGTAGTTTTTGAAATGAAGTCCCTATGCAGATCTAGCTCAGACATAGGGGAATAATGGGACTCATGTGCCACTAAGGAACAGAAAGGATGTCAATGATTCATTTATATGAAAGCATCTAACATATTTTAGATAATACATTATCGATACAATTTAATGTCATTTAATAAGGACAAATGATGTCATGAATTTTAACATCGTGCGACACGGACAAAGATGCTACTCATTTTATCATCATCCAAAATGTAAAATTATGGTTGTTATGTAGTTTAACACCTTGTGACTAAGAAGTTGTGTAGTGTAGTTTGGAATCTTGCAGAGTGGACATCTATTGTATTTTCACAAAGTATTTCTCTAAGAATCTCACATTGGTTGGAGTTGAGATATTCTCTCCATCCATTAAGATTAAGGAATACGCTCTATTTGAGTAGAACTTATTTATTGAATAATCCCCTTCCCAAATTGGATCTAGATTTGGAGGTTTCATTTTTGGTATCGTTGGAGTCTTTAATACCAATACCAATTCTACATGAAGAAATGAAAGGAGGTGAACATTCCTGTTAAAGGATTACACTATTATGTTAATATAGACTTCTAAATTATGCAAAGTATGCATTATTTTTTCATCTAATCCTTCTAGATCATCAAACTATTTCTGAGACATGTCATATATAGACAAATGATCACAGATTGCAACTTTGAGTAAATGGAATTGAATTTCAATTGGAAAATTAGCTTCTGTTCTGTACACCAATGAATAAGGGGTCACCTAAGTGGCAGTACAGGTAGTAGTCCGATAATCCCATAAATCATGAAAATGTTTATCAGGCCATGATATTTTTCTGTATCCACCATCATCTGGATTATATTTGATAGGGTCTTATTCAAGGCCTCTGTCTATCCATTGGACATCACATGATAGAAATATAAATGATTGGATTTGATATTGCGCTCCTCATATAACTTTTTAACCTCAATAGAACAAAAAATGGAGCCATTGTCCATCAATATACTATGAGGGACAACAAATAGAGTGATGATGTTAATTATTAAAAAACAAACAATGATTTTGGCTCTGATTTCATTGAGAGGTATTTTCTCAGACCATTTGGAGAAGAATTCAAAATAATTAAGAATATATTCGAACTTCTTAGCCACAAATAGAGGATAAGGTCCTACTACAGCCATTTCCCATGAGGAAAATGGCCAGAAGTATTTAGCAGTATGTAAAAAATCATGGGGTTAACGAATAAATATAGAATACACTTGTAATGGATTACATTTCTTAGTGAAATATGTGAAATCCTATGGAATTGAAGGCCAATAGTATCCACGACTTCAGATGTGATTAGAAAGTCTATTCCCAGGCTGGTGAGCACCACAAGTTCATAAATGTACTTCATTCATGAAAGCTGAAGTTTCTTCTCCATCAATTCACTTGAAGATAATTCCATCAAAGCCTCATTTTTAGAGGATCTTATAGTGATATGGACTTTCATAAAGATTAAAATTTCCCACCCATCATTAGATATTTTCTTTCTCATCTCTATCAAGTGGAATTATTCCATTTTGAAGTTATTCTATCATGGGTGTCATCTATCCCATGGTATGACCATATGGCTCAGAAATAGGGCTAATTTCATTAATTTATTTCATTATAGTTTGAATTAAAGGTGAGAATACGTGGAGATGTGCTATACTGATGATTGTTTCATCCCATATTTAATCTCTCAGGGTTGTAGCTGCATTATCCAGTGCATCAGATTGGGTGTTTTGTTATCGCTTGACATAAGACAAAGTCAGATCTATGGGAAATTCATCCATTAACCCTATAACTCAATTAAATAAAATGATTAATTATTATTTTCTAATAGAATAATCCCCATTGATTTGTTTTGTTATCAACTCTGAATCACCTTTCACATTCAAGTGGTTCACTTGTACCAGAAGTGCGAATTTACAGCCTGATATGAGAGTTTAACACTCTTATTCATTGTTGGTATTTCCTTCTGACAACAAGATAGAATAAGGCAAAACTTCCTTTTCTAGGGAAATAATTAAAATTCTTTTCCCAACATGGTTGATTTTAGGTTTTCCCATTCTCTTCCCTGATGGACTTCTGGAAGAACCATCAATGTACATTTAACATGTTTGGGTATTATCGTGAAATGAGAAGACCTATTTATATGGAAGTTTAGTACTAAATGACGTATCTTCCAAAGAAGGGTGTTCAATTAGGATTTCATCTAGGGATTAGACCTTTATTATCTCTAAGGCACAAAAATGATATAAAACTATTTTAAAAGAACTTCCCACCATGCTAGATTCCTTGTAAGCTTAATACGATTGAGGATAAATTTTATCATATTATTGTGAGACATTAATTGAACTTCATGATGTTTTAGGTAGTGCCTCAATTTTTTAACTGTATTGAATAATGCATGGCATTAATTTTTAATACTAGAATATTGAGTTTCAACATCAAGCATAGTTTGACTGAGATACTAATGTCTTTTCTCATTCCTATCATTGTTATTTTGGGCAAGGAAGGCACCCAATGATTGCTCTAAAGCTATCACATAGAGATTAAGTTTTCTTCCTTCAACAGGTGGCATCAATACCGGTAGAACCAAGAGATATTTATTGCAGGTATCAAATAACTCTTTTCATTATTCAGTCCGTTAATAGGTGACTCCCTTCTTCTTTAATCTGGTAAAGGGTAAACACTTACATGCCAAATTTTCAATAAAGTACCGAATATAGGCCACATGTCTTTGGAGTCCTCTTATTTCTTTCAAATTTCGAGGAGGTAACATACCATGAATTGATTTTGTTTTATCATGATCAACATTGACGCCATGGTTTCATGTTGATACATTGAACCTGCATTTTTTAAGGCAAAGGGCATTACCCAATAGAAAAACACACCTTGATGGTATCTGATGGACATATACTCTTCATATTCTGAGGCTACACAAATTCAATTATACACAGATTATCCATCCATGAATGAATGAGCTTCATTGCTAGTTGTTGCATCATTTAAAATCTCTGTGATTAGAATGGGAATGTCGTATTTAGGAAAATGTAGGTTAAGTTATCTGGAATCAATGAAACAATGATTTTCCCATTCTTCTTTTTCAATGGGACAATGTTGTACATCTATTTTGGATATTGAACCTCCCCAAAAATGTTAAATTTTTTTTCTTATCAAATTCATCTTCAGTAATAGTGGCATGAGTTGGTTGTGTTCTTCTTACTACCTTCTTAAATCCTCGATGTTCATTTGGAATACCCAATGATTAGTAGATACATCAATATTAAGACCTGACATTTTTATATAGTTCCATGAAAATATATATTGATGTTTCTTTAGAAATAAACAGTACATCTCCTTTTCTTCAGAAGTCATCACCACACTAATTAGAGTGGGGCATGGATCTATTCTTGTACCCAGATTTATTTCTCTATATTCATCCACAGTGGTAGAGACACCTTACTCAAATACAAGAGGAGCATCCTTGAGATATTATTCTTCTTCTTAATTACGTGTTACATCTTCTGTTTGTACATTTATAATAGATAATGAAGAAAAACATTTAGAGTTTGGGGAGGAGTCCATATTTGAATATCCTGAAGAAGAGGACACCATTTCTGGCCCAAATGATGATGAAGGGTCTTTTTGGAGTAATAAAGAGGATTTGATGGATTAGGAATCCATATCCTTGTCATCCTATAGTATTGATAAACTATATTATATTTTAATTGAAAAAGTATAGGCTTTCTTATGTTTAGTGGATGAAATGAAGACATATCCAATTAAGCATTCACCACTACTCCATGAATCAATAATTTCTCCTATTCTGCCAGGCTCGATTTCCGGAATTGTCATTATAGAAGTCACTATATCAGTTACTGGATTTGGGTTTACCCTTTCAATTTGATTGATAGGAAACACATAATCTGTACTCAAATGTATGAATGGGTTTTGAGGGATCTTTTACTGTCCATTCAGAGCATTGATTTGGGTTACCTCCATTGTCATAGACATATTTCCCTTCACATGGGAAAATTCTACCTTAATGTATTGAGATTTACAAGTTTTGATTAGATCCTTGTCAACATATAATTTTACAATTTTACCATTGAATCATTACATGAGTCATTTGTGGTATGAAGAGGGTATGGATACATGTTGAAGTCGCCAAGGCCTACCAAGAAGAATGTTAAAGGCCATGTCCTAATGAACAACCATGAAATATGAATTAGATACAATATCCCTAAACAAGGACCTGAGTGTAATGTCACCCAAAGGTTCATGAAAATTCTTTTTATATCCTTAAAAGGTTAATATGGAAGGAGATATTTCAGATTTGATGTGGACCAATCGATGAAGTGTATGCATAGGAATGAGGTTGACTCAGGAGACATTATCAATGAAGGATTGTTAAGTGTATATGTCGTTGACCCTGACAGATATATACAGGGGCCTAATTTTCCCATGTATAAAATCATATTCATCTTCATTCATAAAATATATAACAGCATGAAATTATGTAGGATCATTCTCTATATAGTAAACCTCAACAGTAACAACTTTGGTTTCAAACTCTTGGGGACTTGAAAAATCCCCAATAATTGTGTCTCAAATATCTATTGATAGATTCAAGGCATCAAAAATTTACTAATTGGTCTTACATGGTTCAACTATTTCAAAACATTATACTCTTGATCCTAAGGTCCACTTTTCCCAACATAGAGATGGGTTTTTGTTGTTTCCTTAGAATATGATACTCATGTTGTAGATTTAACCTATGTCTGAGCAGAAACTAGAAATAATCCTTGATTTGGTAGATTAGACTGACTAGGTCTATCTATGTGTTGGGTGGAAGATGGTGTAACCTATAATTGGTCCTCCAAAACAATCATGTTAAGACAGAATCTATCATGCATGGAAGAATCTCCCTATTCAAGTTGAGCTCGCAAAAGGTATCTCCCATGAGTTTTCACCGCATATATAGTTCGAGCAGGGGTAGAGTTACCAACATGGCTTATAGAAAACCCACATCATCCATTGTATCCTCAAACAAGGCCTCTTTCTCAGGTTCCATAGGTATAGGGAACTAAGGCTCATTATAATCAAAATCCCCATTGGCATAGGTATCCGTTAAGTGAATCATGTTGATGGAAACAAAGATAAATTCTTCATCTAATGAGGATTCTTCATAACATGTCAGTTCTAGTTGTTTTGTTTGGTGGGGTGGTTCATTTTTTTTAAATAGATGGCATGAAATATTCCAGAGTGAAGAAAAACATTGGCCTTGATATGAGATCAAATTCTTCTAACTTCTCTTTGTCTTTATGATCATGTCTCTTTATTGGGGATTCAATTTTAGAGGTATGATCTTTTGATGAAGGTGCTTTTGTTGTAGAGGGATTGGCCGAAGATAGAATCGATTGTTTCAACTGTGTTCATAGAATACTATCAGTTCGTTTTATCATTTTCCTAATCATCCAATCATCATATTTCTGCACATTTTTACTTTTGAATTCCTAAAATTCTCCTTATTCCACCTGATCTCTAAGAGTTACACATGCTACTTGGGATGATTAACTATTCAGTTTCACTTGTCCAGAGTCTATAATTTTTTTCAAGTGGTATTTGAAAATAAAATACTTCCTTAATGGGATGCCCCAACATCTAGTGAAATGGAAAAAAATTTATAAGACCTTCATATCCTTCTTGTATTAGTTTCTTCAGCCTTGGGAAATGAACTATATAATTTTCAAGAGAGTAGATGAAGTAATCGTTAACCTATTTATTCTTGAAAGAATAATTTTTTCCTTTAACTCCTAAATCTATCTCAAGCTTTGATCTCTTTGATCATCATGATGAGGCAGTTGTATATACTGACACATTAGAGGTAGATCCATTCGATACGATGATGGTTTTAATGAGGAATCACGTACTGGTGATTTCTTGAGTGTGGTTATATCATCTTATTCTTTCCTTATTCTACTTCCCAGAGATGATGGAATTACAGAAGTTTTAGCTGTATTTTCCATAATGGAATCCTCCACCTGTTGGGAAATTGATGAAAGGTCATGAAACCATCATGTGTATTTGATAGGGATCATTGGTTTGCGTTACTCATTATGAAGATTTTCCACATGAATTGGAAGAAAATATTTCTAAGGGAGTGCTATATTTAAGGAATATGTTAATCATTTACATCGCGAAAAGAAATATGAAACTCTTTAATTTTCCCTTGGTTTGAAATTTGTAAGAAATTTTTTTGTCTTCAGTAGCATTGAGTTGTATTGAAGAAGTAATTTCTGACAATGTTCTTCCCATCCTATAATTGATTGTTATTGGAAACTAAGATACCATATATGAGTCAGTTCTTTTAATGACTACACAAAACAACTATGCCTTGCTTACTATTGTTGTTGATGAGTCCCCATCATGGGATCACAATGAGAAACAAAATGTTTTATGTGTTTCTCCATATCTTCCAAATAATTTATTATATGGAATGTAGTATTCAAAAAATTTGGTGTGGGAGGGATCGGATCCTCCCACTCTGGGTACAATTTCTTTTCTAACTGAATTGGTGCATTTCATTCTTCCATAGATTCCGATTGGGTTTTTTAATGCCTCAATTGTGTTCATAAAAATATGGGGAATATCCAGATGAACTGGGACTGGTATAGGTACAATAGCTGGATCTTGAACTGGTGCAATGACCAGAAAAACCAGTTGTGGTGGTGGTGCTAATATTTTCCTTGTATAACCCATGGGAAGAGGCCTATAAGGATGTGTTCGATCATGCCTTGACTGTATACCCAAAGGTTGGAATTCTTTATCATCATCTTTAGTTACCACAAATCCTCTTTGATGAGGAGCTCCAACATGATGTGAAAGTTGAGGATCCTCCTGGAGATTATGTATAGAAGAAATTCTTCATCGAAGAAACTTTTTATTAAGTCTTTTCTACTCTTTCATCTCGTATTATTACTGTGAAAATATTTCATCAATCAAAAGTGATTGAAATTATCATGTGTAAAATGGAGATTCAATATTTATTTTACATATCATTTTGTTAGATGCATTTCAGATGGGTGGGAGTTGGTTATTTGAAGGAATACCAAGATTCTGGGTATGCCTCTAATTTTGGGTAAGTTTACCTTCTTCATTTTCATGAGTGTGTATCATATTATGGATATGAACCTCATATTCTAATTCCCTTAATCTAGTCTCATTTTCCGAAGGATCATGTGTGGTGGTGTTAATGAAATTTACGGACGCATAATGAAATGATGATATTCTGTCAGTATCTTTATATGATTGTGTCCTTCTCTATATTCTTTGATAATGTTTTCCTCTATATACTAATTTTCCAAGAATTTTTTGGTGGGCCATTACCCGAAAAGAATCCATGGATAGTTCAGTCGGGCTCTCTCTTTATGGTTTCTTCCCTATTCGGGAGAAAACTGATTTCCATTGAGGATGGGATTTTAGTTGTGAAAAATCCCCCAACCCTACTGGCTGGGGCAGTTTCTGTTCTTCTTCTTCAAACCATCGAACATTTTTTATTGTATTAAATGGTTGAAATTAACAATCCCCCATCCCTACAAGCTGGGGTGGCTCTTGAACTACTATGGATGAGATTTGTGCAACTACTCTTCTGATTTTGTGATTTTTGGTTCAGACATTAGAAGGTTGCATTATCCGACAACCACTCAAATCACATGTTTCAGAATATCATTGTGCTATTTCAAACATTTGTATTATCCTACGGCTTCCATCTAAATGGTAGGTCTGCTGAAGATTCTCCTATTATTGATGCGAATGTAACACAAAATCTTGTTTTGTTTGGGCCTGATTCTGATGAGATCTTGTTGAGGCCTGTTCTTGAGCGTACATTTTATGTCTTTAATTATCTATTGATTGTAGCCAGCGGTGTGAAATGACATTTCATGTGACCTATTTTGGTGAACATTGATGATTCACAAGAGCAATGAAATGCAATGATCCATTTTCACCCCATCATCTGATACAAACACCAGATGGGGTGTCAGAAAATAAGTGGTTTAGCCTCTTTAGAGCATGGAGCCATACACGTTGAAGGGTTTTCTGATGCTTTTCAAACATTGAATGCCATAAAACGGAGATATATGCCAAGTCAATTTGGAATTTCAAACCTTATATTTCCATTCCTTGATTTTTATATTCATCATATAGTAATAATTTGGTTTTCAAATGACAAAGAGTTTTCCATAAGTTGAGGAAATCATCATGAATCCAATCTTCTTCAATCAATTATGCATTATTGTATTTAGAATTTTCCAGAGGCCTAAACATGATAGGTACTTCTCCTTTATCCAATTGTTTTTGTCATTTTAAACATATGTTCATCATATTTCACTACAGGTTTCTCCATTTGGTCTGACCAAGGTGGATACATCCTGATTGTTTTGTTAAAAAAATTAAATAAGTTATTTTCCCTCTACAGTATTGGAATACAAATGACCCATGGGATGTTCGGAGAATAATTGTTCCCTTAATATTTATTTTTGTTGAGAAAGTATTTCAATAATTAATGAGAAGGCATCAAACATGACTGGTCTTTTGTTGGTCAGTGCCTCGCAATAAGAGGGCCTTCTCATTACTACATTGTCAATTATAGAATTATCGTAACAATGAGAACTAATATGGCAGCGAACAATTTTTTAGTGAATTCCATCATGGGGAGTACCACCCTCGTGGATTACATCAATTGATAAATACTCTTGATTTATGGTATTTTTTCCACTCGGAGGGTTTCCATGGTTCTCATGTGGAGACAGGACCTCTAGATTGACCAAATATTGAGGAAGAGAGATTTCATAATGAAGTTTATGTTGAGTAACATTATAATTACAAATACTACTCCCAAAATTTGTTAATTAAGTGGTATGATCATGATATAAAATAGATAAATGTATGAGGGATTCAAAAACTCTAGCATAAAGAGGAGCCAGATTGCTGCTTGGATCTTGATTTTCAAATTTTTTTTGGTGAGAATATTTTTTGATTCTCTCTTAAACATATTTGGGGCCAGTTTCTAGGATAAGTGGTTATAATTTGTAAGTATATGTGATTGATTTGGAATGTTCATTGGAACTGGTCAATTACCTCCGGTTGGAAAGGGTGTATATTCCTGATATAGTTATCCATATGATATTAGGGAGTATACCCCATAACAATCCTGGACTTGAACCGAAGTATGTATCCACTCTAGGTTGGAATGTCAATGTTTCATCATAGGTGTGGGGATATATTTATTTGTATGTTCCCATGGTATTTCTGAAGTTGTTATGATATTATAGCATGCTTCTAGAATATGGAAAAGAATTTGTGTCTTCCCCTTCACCATTGATAAGATGTGTTTGGTGAATTCAGTGGACGAATCAATTTTATAGATCCATTCTATATCTGGAATAGGTGTATTTCACGATCATGTCCTCCTTTTCCTATCTGTTGGTACTAATAGTACTAAATTATGGGGTAGAGAGTTGAGTATGCCCTAGATTTGTCATCTGGGATTTCCGACTGACTTCTCTAGGTGCTGCCAAACGAGACTGTTGGTAGGCATGATTGATGCTGGCAGGTGTCTGTGCCTACTGGATACTTCCATCAACCATGGTGGATGATGTTATTTCAATATTGGTAGATGAGACTGCATTATTAATTGGAGAGTGTAAGTAGGTGTATGTTCTTGTTTACAAGTTGCCACCACATTTGATTGGCGGGATTCCTTAAATGCTTTCAAATGATCTTGATAACTGACTGATAATTTGTAAACAGTTATATGGTTAGGTTCACGATACTCTACTTAATTGTTCAAGTTGGATTGGTGGGTTTCTGCAAGACGCATCTGATGTGAAGCAGAATTAGGAATAACATGTGTATATTCATGCTTGTTGTTCGCCATCAAGTTTGGATTATGGAGTTCTCTTGAGGGGACATAGGTAATAACCTGCTTCCTATTAGCTGGATGTTTTCCACAATGGTTCTTATTGCATGCCCATTTCTGAGGGAATTAGGCCAAACATCCAGAAGCAATACCCCCATCTTGTTAGGGGTTCACAGTCACGTGATTCTGCTAGAGAAGATTGGTGGTGGGAGTCCTCAGAAAGGACCCCTGCATCATTAAATTTTGGCCTTGTTTACCACATGATCAACTTCTCTAATGCAAATGAGGTTCAAGTTGTTGTGTTCTGGGATAAGGACCCATAATGACTGAAAATGGTGGTTGAAACAATCCGCTTCTTAATCCTCGTTTGTCATTTACTGGGCGATCTATGATTGTTATTAACCAGGAGAGCCTGTCGGGCAGCCTCCAAGGTTGGGATTGTACCGTGATGATGGTACTCCCTCACCAACACATTGGATACCCACTATTGAGGACGTTCAGTGGGTGATGACATCCTTCCCATGGATGATGATCCATATTGAGCAGCAGATTGGACACTCACAGGTGTTGTATTGAAAAAAAAAAATTTGGAGTGAAGGGAGTACTGAGAAAAAACTGAGTAAAACAATAAACTCCATTAAATCAACATCTTTTAGATAGATACATGCATGAATGATTTCTTTGTATGACTTTCCGTTATCTATTGATAGAGGCATGAAAGGTGGGTATCATTATTAACATACTTAAGGATTTATCTCGGGTTCACCATTTTTTCTTCCTATATCCTTGCAACATGTGTTCTTGTTTTAATAATCACTACTTCTAGGAAGTTTCCATTGGATTTATTCTTGGAACAACAAATTCCCAAAAATTCTCTATCCAAAAGGGACTGGATTTACAAATGAAGGAATTAGTTTTGTTTAAAATTTACAATACTTAAGAACGTACATTGGTCAAGATAATTGGAGGTCGGACTCATCAAACCCTTTTGGGGGGAATTATTTTCTACTCCGAGACTCTCATTAAAATATTTTCATGAATACTTATTAATTCACCCAGTATAACATAATTTCCCTATTTGCTTTGAATCACATATTACATGTGTAAAATTTAGAATCATCCATATGTATTTGAGGTTCTATGTTAATGGTATCCTCTAATACACTACATAGAGATTCTTTTAATCATCATTATGATTATACTAGTTTTTAAACCACTATGTGGGGAACTGTTGAATTGATTTTCATCCATGTAGATGAATGTTTTTTTGATATTGGTATCATACCCATAAAATGGGTGACCTACTTATCCTTTTGAAAGGAATAAAAACCCTCGTAGTTCAGTGCCACTTGAGGGGAAACATCATACCTTTTAAACTTCATTTGATAAATACATATCAATATATTTTAATGTCTTATTATAATGACATCTAAGATAATGTTTCTTATTCAAATTCTTGTGAGGGACTTATGCTAAAGTTGCTGAAGGAATATATAAAGAATATGGTTTCCCAAGTAGGATTTGACCCTTTTGGGAATATGGCCCAAGAAGAATTGGGTTGATTTGAAGTGTTGGGATTGAACATAAAATAGGCTTCCTATGTATCCAATTTGGATGGGAATCAAATCCCACTTATTACGATAAGTCTCATAAGAGAGTATAGTACAATTAGAGAAATGAGTTTGGGATTACATCCTCAAAATGATTCCTTGATGATTTGTGGGATTAATTTGGGGATCAATCTTAAATATGATTCCAAGATTAAGGGAATTATGTGGGATTCCTGAAGAGGATATCTAAAGATATTACTCCCTAAGAAGGCTTCTTTCATATCCCAATTAGGATGTGAATCAGAGTTCTCGTAGTTCATTGATTGTTTTGGGGCTTACACATAAGAGAATCCCATTGGAGGGATATGATTGGGAAAACCATTTTGAGCTCGGGCCTTCAAGTAGTCAACCTACATATACTGGTTTGAATAGTAATTAGAGTTCTCTTATTTTATGAGTTTGTTCAATTTTTTTGATTATGCAAATATGTAAGCCCATGCGAGTCATGATCGGTGTGATAAACAAGAGGAAGTCAAATATTCAACAAAGGCACCCACAATTTTCCTCCAATGCTGGTGGAAGAGGGCATGCCTATGATGGTAAGGGTGGATTAGGTCGAGGAGACTGGGGAAGAGGGTGAGGTGGAGAGTCTTCCCTTTGATCTATTTACATTGGATATGGTTACAATGTAAAGAAGGATTGAAGGTGAAGTAAATGGAGAGGATCGATACTAAAACCTCTTACTTGAATGGTTAGGGGCTTACACTAGGTTGGCTTCCCTAAAATTTATCATGGTAGGGTAGGGAGACTTTTCTTTTTTTTCATGGAAATGTAATTGTGAACCATACTTTCCCTACCTGTGGCCTGAGGTTTGATTGGGGATTAATCCTAAATAGGATACCCATTGAGTTTTAGATGGGGATTATTCTTAAAGTGGTTTCATATTAGAGGATTGGCTGAGGCATATTCCTAAGGAGGATTCCCATTTTAGGTTTGGGTGGGGCTTAAACTTATAGAGTATGCCCATTTTGGAATTAGTTGGGGCTTACTCATGAGGAGGATTCCCATTGAGATTGGTTGGGTCTTACTCCTAAGGAGGATTCTCTTATAGGATTTGACCTAGAATATGAGTTATGTAGTGAGGTTTGAGGAGTTTCTTGAGGAGTTCATCAACTCAAGGTACTCGAGGAATCCATTAGAAGAGTCCAAAATTGTAACATGTGAAAATAACCAAGAGGAGTAAGTCGACTCAAGGAACTTCATTGAATGTGATGGTGTGTCTCAAATAATGGTATTTGAAGGTTGGATGTTGGGAGATATAAAGGGTGCAATGGAAAATGTTATCAACCCGAACCAAAAATTATTTGGCGCAACTATCCATTACTAATGGGGGTTAGTGACAAAAGAAAAGGGACTGGCTCGAAGGGCTGATAGCATTGACCGATAATGTTCTCGAGTGGTGGTGCGGGGGCGCATCCCCCACGGTATGCACCAGCAGGGCCATGTGGGTGCTCCGTGTAGGTTTTCAGCATAGGTTCTCCATGTTGGTTCTCCGTGTGGGTTGTAATTCCCAAAGCCTAGTTACATAGAGCCAGTGCATTATTTTTAAACATTGGCATGATTAAAAGAAATCAAGTCCCAATGGACCGATCAGTTTAGCTTTCTTGGAAAATAGATCACATACATTAAATTTATATTACAATTTCAAACATAAAACACATCATAGATAGTTCTTTAAGAACGCCATTATTCCCTTTAGCATAACCCTAAATGTCAATCATTATGAAATTCTTGTAATCCAGGGAAAATAAAATATAAGAAAGAGATGAGCTCAGAAGCCCAGTAAGGGTAAATAATTTAGCGGAAGCTATAAACATTTATGGCAAGAGTTTTGATAAAAACAACACCCTTTTTAAGAAAAAACTTGAACATAACATGGAAAAAATAAATAAAACATTACCATGTAAACATGCACATGGATATTCTACTTTTCGAATAATCACATGAAATAACTAATTTCATAATGAGGGAATGCCTAACGCCCAACATCATTGCCACGATGTCAAGGCCTTGTGCCAAGACTACAAATAAAATTTTTGTCAAGGAATTGTTCCAAGACACTAGTTTGTCTCATGATACCTACCAATGCATTGAGGATATATAGAGGTCTCCACCCATCACTTACCAATTCCAATGCATTCCTCATACGAAAAAGTTGAAACATAACATAAACATTCGTTTTAAAACGAGCATAAGAATTGACAATACATTAACCATAAATCATGAATTGTATAAAAATAGAACATCCACAATCAAAAATATCATAAATAATTCAATACAATATGGATGATTGTATTATAATAAAACAACCTCAATCAAAAATAATATCTAGTAAAGGATACTGACATAGTTTAAAATGATGAGTAAAAATTTTTGAGAGAAATATCATTTTTGTAAAATCAATTAAAAGTCACAAATTTATAAAGGATGTAATTTAAAATTGATTTTTGAATCAAATTTTCACATACCACTTTTATGCTTTTGAAAAGAATTATCATTTCAAAACATTCATGCCCATATAAATAAATCCTTAAAATCATTTTGAAAACATGGACATTAATTAAAATGATATAGAACAATAAATCATTAAAAAACTTATAATTCTGATATTGATAAAGAGAACCTTTCAAAAATCCTAAAAATATTCATTTTTAAATCATTTTTATGAAAAATGTACATGGATGATAAAATGTTCCCAGTAAATACTTAGACATTAACAATCTCATATAATAATCAGATTGAGGAAGTAACCCTTACCTTGCACTTTCCTTTGGTCGAGGGTATGCTTAACCTCCTCTATAATGACCATGGTATGTTATTAAATTATAAAATATCCATATTAATATTTATAATATCATATATGATTTATTTAGGACTTTACACTCCCCATTTAATAATAATTTCTTTGTTAATGTAACATTTTTGGTAATAATCGCTTTATTTATCGTACGTGTTTTACCTTGTTATTCTTCATCGTATCACTTATATCATGATTTTTATACTTCCAGATTATAAAACATGATTTATATATCATATATATTCAGAATATAGATATTTATAACAGATATATTTATTAAATGGAAACATTGTTTATGGAGACGGTAGGTCGTACATACGCATAAACACCGTTTCCGTTTTAATGTCGTATTGAACGGAAGTAAGTGATTGAGATATATGTAAAATCATATATACATATATATATGTATATATCCAGTATTATTATTATGTCATATATTAAATAATAACTAATAATATATATTTTTATAATCATCGTTTAATGGTGAACTTGGTAATGAATATCATCGCGTCGCAGAGACGGTAATCCGTACGTACGCACGAGCGATAATAACATTTCCGAAAAGTTGAGAAATTGGATGGTATATTAATTTAAAAGATACATTAGAATGTTATTTTAATTATTTATGTACATATTATGCATCATTATGTTCTTCCAAATAACATAGTGTTGAATAAAAAATTACACCACACCGTGGAGACGGTAAGACGTACATACACACGCATGGTGACATTATCATTCATAGGATGGATAGAATAATGAATATGGTTGTGCCAAATTTATAATAACATCACATTATATATATAAGTTTCTGGAGTTATTATTTTGGTGTGGTAATAGCACAGAAAGAGTAAGTGGAAGAAGAAAATAAATTTAAAGAGGGTGGGGAAATCATCACCTCTTCTTCAGGTTCTTCCTTTTTATTTGATCAAAGTGCCTCCTTAGAATGGATTTCTTACCAAAGTAAGGACTCTAGGATTAAGATAGGATAGTTTAGTGGATATTTGGGTAGTGTTTTACTGAGAAAAATGGCTTTGAAGGTTTGAATTAAAGAGAAGGGGGAGTGACCTTTTATAAGAGGGGTGAGGGTCACCTTAGGAAAAACTTAAAATATTATTTTATAATAAATAAATTTTCGGTTTCTAATGGATCCAAAATGAATTATTTAAAGTAAAAAGTGGGTATGGGTCTAAAATCACTCGGCCAATAGGTTTTAGATAGGTTTATGTACCCATATTAACCTTAACTTTTAGATTTAACTCTTAGTTAAATAGTTTTACATTTACCATGTCACTTTGTATTTTTATATTATATGGTAAATAAACATACTATAAAAGTACAATAAAACGAAAATTGCTTCATTAATATCATATATATTAGTATATAAGTCTTTTGGACAAGCCTTATATGTTTATGAATAGAATACCAATTAGTAATATAATATATTTTTAAAAACACTTTTTTTTCAATTTTGATACTATTTTGTTTTTTGTTTTTTCTAAATCCATAACCGCATTATTACTTCTAAAAAAATTGATTTAATCAACCATAATATGTCATATTAATATATAAAATTAATTTAATTCATAAAATGTCTCCAATTAAATTTATTTGTGTATTTATAATATCAATTATTTTAATATTTCATTAATAAGGTAATTACTGCATCATCATTGTGTCATAAATAAATTAAATTATTTAAAGTATAAAAATTATAAATAAAATAAAATTATGTTGGAAATATTTTTATCTTTGTAATTAATATTTATAGTCGAATTTATCCTATGTGGAACCATATATTAAAAAACATTTAGTTGTTAACCATTGAATTTAACACTTTTAACTCTTCTTTGAAATAAATTATAATAAATGTCCTAATCTAATCCATGTGGACCAAAGAGGATCAAATAGTATCCCTAAGGTATTTTTTGGTATAATTACACTTATCAAATAGAATTAGGAAACGTTTTATGGTAATAATAATAATATTTTTACCCTTAATTACCATATTTACTTTTAACGGTGGTAAACAAAAGTAAAAAGGTTAATATTCGCCAAAAATTATTTTCATCTTATTAAACAACATTTTATTTACTGATATCAACAATTTCTTTCAGATTTTTTAAATTCAACTCACATAAGAGGTAAAATGATGTTTTATGTAAATTTGAAAATGCTCATTGGAGGTGGGTAAAAGACGGTGACAAGTTCAATAAAATTTTATATATCTAATATTATTATAAAATGACTCCAATGAATTACATTGAACATATATTGGTATTATGTATCTATTTTTACCTATAATAAATTTAAATAAAATAATTAATTATTTAAATATATATTCCGTTGTAAACTATAACTTAGTGTTTTTCACTATTCATCGAAAATTGAAAGTTTTCATAAAAATAGCCAAATTTCACCCTATTATAATTCTGATATTCTAAATTCAAAAATTAAGTCTATTTTACAAAATTAATAACATATAATTTTCATTTATTAATTTATAATTAATTCCCATTGTCAAAACCAAAAAGTGTGTTTTAAGAAATAATAATTACCAAAAGATTGATACTTGTTTTGGCTCAATTTCAAAGTTAAATTATTTCCAATGAATAACATTGGATTAAAAGGTAAAAATATAATCTATTTAGACTTCCAAACAACTAAAATGTATAATTTAACTCTACAAATTATTTTGATTAAAAAAGTTGTTTTCAGTTAAAATATCTTATTTTTCACTTTTCACCCAAATATGAAAGTTATTAGAAAAAAACAAAAATGTATTGAAACTAAAATGATAAGTCTAGATTCTAAATAAGAAGTTTATTTGGACATATTGAATATATAAAATTTTCAAATATTATACATAAAAAGGTTCCACCATTAAAAGGCCGTAAGATTTCATTTTTTAAAAAATGCTTCTTTTATCAGAAAAAAATGAAGTTGTTCTTACATTATGTATATGAAACTCATAATATGGATTCTAAAATTATAAAGATTATATAATATTAAAAATTCAGTTCCTACTATTCAATACTTTTTTTGAATGGCTAGTTTGGTAAATCATGGTGCGCTTGAACTCAGTGTTGTGTGTAGTGCATGTTATTGAAATAAATTGAAAAAATAACATACTATGAAATAATGGGGTGTTACATATGTGCTCTGCCTAGGTGCGTTGTGTAGGTGCTCCACGTAGGGGAATCACATAGGTGCATCGCATAGGTTCTCCATGAAACTCTGTGCGTTATATACCATGATGGGACTTTGATCTACATTTCCCCAATTAATTCTCTCTTATTTCATGTTTTAGAGAGCTACCGAATAAAAATTTGGGGATATTGGGGAAATGGGTATGAAACAGGAGAGTTTGGACTTATTTAAACTTTTTACACCTTTTAAATGAGGATCTCAAGGGTCCAATTTATAGGCATGAAGGGTACCTAGTCGAAGGGATGTTTTCCATGCAGGTTCTCTGTATAAGGGTGTAGAAATTTTATTTCCACGTAGGTCCTCCTTGTGGATCCCTTTGTGTAATTTATCCATCTTCTGAATGCCATAAATTTTTATCTGAAAGTCTTTTTAGGAACCACTACAAGACAAATTGAAGGTCTTCAATATTCTTAAAATTGTTGAGTTGGTCAATACACCATGTCTTCTCAGCAGAAACCCCGATATTGAATTTAATGTGTCAACAACTTTAAATCATTGATCTTGGAAATCCATTACCTACTCTTGGATGGTGGAATCATTACACATATCCATCTATATGGGGTTGTATTTTGGCACATATAAATTCATCCTGTATCTTTTTCCTTCAAGGTGAAATCATCATTACTCATACTAGACATTTTTAATCTATGTGAGAATATTATCTTTAATTTTGTGGAGATGTGCCTAAAAATATTATGTTGTGTCAACAAACATACATGATGTAAAATATCCACTATGTTCCTTCCATCCTTCTGAGTACTCTATAATATTCATTTTCTAATTACATGGATTTCCAAAATGGAATCATTATTCTTCAATCTTAACTCCACAATTTAGTATTAATAAAATTTTAAATATTTTAAAATATTTGATATTGTAATTTCCTAGTGATTTTTTCTTCATCCATATTAAACTTTTTCCCCATGCTCTATCCGTAAAACAAATAATCTTGGACCTCCCATGTTCTTATCCTCTGTCCTCTAATTATTGAGTCGATTGGGTAATGTTTTTCTAAATTTATTCAAATTATAATTCACAATGAACTTATAATACCATTCTCGATAATAATATAAAATTTTGTCACTATCTAGATCATAGTCTAGTGATAACCCCAGTCTCTCTAATTTATATACATACAGAATCATATTAAGTTCATAATAAAAAACTTATGTACCTACTATAATCTTACATAAAAATAGTTCTTTATAAACATTATATCATTCATGTATTTCTTAATTTTGATATAAAATATTTATACTATCAATATTTTGATCAGAATACATGGTTATACATTAATTTTTATGATTATACTAAATTGAAGTATGAATAAATATATGTACATTATGAAAATAAAATTTATATTCATAATAAAAATATTTACCCTATTTAATAGCTTCGTCAAAATATATTTCCTTGGGAATTGGCTTCACTCTCAGATCGTATTTTCATATAGATGAATAAATATTATCTTGTTTCTCTACGAGACCATGATGTTTATACCATAAAGATTTTAATTTTCAATGATTTATCTAAAAACATACATGAATCTCATGATGTAATTTATATAAAATTATTATTTTATCATAGTTGTAAATTTTTTCATTTATTTAATATATATTTTATAAAATTTCATACCAATAAAAAATGACCAATTTTAAATTTTATATCATATTGATTAGTGTCCCACAATCCAAATTTCATTATGCCTTACAATAGTTACGAATGAAAATTAGTCATGAATTTATCTAGTAGACTATTATATCATTAAAATCACATATTAATTCTATAGAGTTAAGAGAATATCTCCTTACCCAAACTATCATATATATTATCTCTGCCCTATTCTAATGGTATTTTAATTGTTTAGGATTCTTTCTATGTTTAACCAAAATAATACACCAAAAATGAGAATCAATATTGTTATGCAGGGCTCATCAATTTATTTCTATAGACAATATAATCATGGGGCACCCAAAATTTGAATGGACAACCTAGTAGGATTGTGGAGGTCCTAAAAAGTCATTTATAGGGATAGAATATAACACAATGTATATAAAAGGTTATTTAATATCACCCACTTATCTCATGAATTACATTTAAATATCGTAATTATTGTAATGATTTATATTAGAATCAATATTCCATTCACTAAATCAATATGTTTAAATCATATTCATGTGTAACTCTAAACAAAACTCATGAAAAAAACTAAAAAAGGGAATAGGAAAATTAAATCTATTATCATCGATAAATTATAACTCCTTAAATACATATATGATAAGTTATCATAAATTTTAACTCGTTAAACCAAATCATTAAATAATTCATAATATTAAAAATTCAGAACATTAAATTAAATAAATAATAATACTAAATAAATGAAAAATTTCACATTTGTAAAAAATTGTTAGTTTTTTTTAAAATATATTCATAAATATATTATAAATTAACTATAATTTACACATGTGTAATGAACTTTGTATAAAAAAATAAATATAAAATTTTTATATTTAACTGTAATATAAGCTCATTCATCTTATCCTTTATATGATATTTTATTTAAATATATAAAATGTTTAGTATAAAAAATATTTGTATGGACTAATCACATATATTATGTAATCATCCAAAAATTCACAAAATCATTATTTGATCCTTGAACATATCATTTATGAAAATTCTTTTCTATGTAGTTTATGTACGTCAACAAATATGGTATTTTAATTTGAACATTTCAAACTAATTAATTATAAACAATTCATAATTCAATATAATCCCCATTATATTTGATATTTTTTTAATTTATAAACAATTGTAAATTACCCTTATATTTTATTTTAAAACATTTTATATCCAAATTATAAGTTATTACATCTAAATTGACTGGTTTTAATTATTAATAATTTACATGATGGATAGTTACTTATTAAATGTTACATAAGTAATTAATAATTAATTTTAAATATATTATATTTAATTAATTTATAAAAACATTAAGTTTAAATAAATATCATAATATACAATTTTTAATCAATTTTATTCCATTTATAAATTACATAAATCAATTGAAAATTTAAATATATAAAAATGATAATATTTTTAATTTTTTTAAATAAATTATATTATAATTCGTTATTCTGTCTTCTTCTAATGCAGTTTTAATTGATTGAAGTATATAATCATATAATAGATATTACTATCATTATCTATCAAATATTATAATATATTATATATCTTATTATCACTATGATACATTGTTTTTAGGTATTCAATGTGCGCCAATAAAAGTTATAAATAATTATATCATAAAAATATCATATTTAAACCATTGATATTATACTAAATCATTGGATATAGCATTGTAATTCACTTTCTAAAATTAATCAGCAGTATCATAGATGATGAAGCACATGGCCTCAATCACACCCCCATATATGCCAAAGGCAGTTGACTAGTTGTGAGGACAGAACCATGCATTCAGGTGACTATTCCCTTGATACAATATTAAAAATTAAAATAAATTACCAAACATCATCGATAATAGAAATTTAGAGTATGCATAAAGCAATAACAAATTTATGTTATAGAAATTTATAATGGAATCAGAGTTTTATACATCCTGACATATATCTCATCAAGTCGATAACATAAATAAATAGATAATTATAGTACAATGTGGATTTAATATAACCCTGATCTTTAAATCAATCTATCATCCAATACTATTCCCCTTCATCATCGTAATACACTAAATATCATATGAAATGAAACCCAATCATAAGTAATACACACAGACTAGTGTGCATGTACTAGTTATGAGAATTATATCTTAGTAGTATCTTATAGTGTTCTCCTCATATAAATTTTCATAATCCTATTTTTTCATATAGAATTTATAAAACCAAAAAACAAATCATACAATAAATTTAATTGGTTCATAATGTGATAACCAAGCCACTAATCACCTGAATATACCAGGATTTTCTAACATTGATTAAAATCATTTACCATGTGCTATGATCCCAACCTATACTCAATGAATAGAGGAATATAATCATACCATGTATTAATGAATAAAAACATCATACTCAAGGTTGGGTTCATATCAAACCTCATCCACATCTTACCATGTCTTTACCTCCACCCTCTCACTCATGGTAGGGTTCCATAGCCACATACTTATACAATACCCTCTCACTAGGAGTGATTTATTATAAAACCCACTCACTTAAGTCAAGACTACAAATCAAGTACCATGTCATATCAGAACCATTACTATCTCACTGAGGGTGATTTTTGACATCTATCCAATAATAATACACTCTTACTTAGGGTTATCCTTCATAATACCATCTAACGTAAAACAAGACCATGTATCCATCATCTCAACCATAATCCCCAGGATTGACCCCCTCATTCATACATACATTACCTATTGAAATCCAACATAGCCTATCCACAACCCTTCAAAAACCCTAAGACCGATCTTTGGTTAATTGTAAATTTTACTAAGACACAACACTCCTTAGTAGGATGTTTTCATGAAAGTATATAATACAAGATGATTGAAGGAGAAGTTTATAAAGCTCTAATAGTTAATAAGACACCACACTTATCAATAGAGTGCACTCATGGTCCCTATCCCGTTTACATGAATAAAAATTCTTATACATTAATGTAAAAATCGTGATTAAATAGATATATGGATATGTATTATAGGTACCACCTACCACAATTTTAATTCAATCCTTAATACATGCTCTCCATTACCATGCAATTTATACAAGGATTCCCCATGATTATGAGTTCTTATATCATTCCACTACATCTATAAATGTAATTATATTTAATTAATAATTACCTATATTATTTATACCAGTGTGTAATAATCACTAAAACATCAATTAATCACCTAGAAATTCTGAGACTACAATCCACGACATGTGTTCACCATTATGATATGTCATATATTAAACGCATGAAAAATACCCATCATTCAGGATCAGTCTCCCATAATTCGTTAGAACAATCACTCACATCATAGCCCATTATGTTACTAAATAACTTTTATATGAGAATAAGTGGAGTGTGAATGAATAAAATAGACCTCTAAACACAATGAGAATTACATCCAATACAACCCTATCTATTTGAGTTCTAGGGAGTAATAAATTTGGACGGATATGATGGAATAATCCTTCCCCATGAACCCATTTATAATATATTATGAGAGGGAATTTCCCATAAAATACATGTTTTTACATTCTAAACAATTTGGAAATGGTACCACTATGGAATTAACCATGAGGGTCATTATTCAATGCCTCTCATATGGAAATGATTTATGGTATGATCCATTGGGTCCCAACATAATTGTAACCCACAATAGTCATTCAGTGTTTCATGTATTGATTCCTAATGGCATACCCTCCGAATAGGTGTTACTTCCTGAGAAACCATCTCCTATGGTATCCCATCACATGTGAACCCACCCCTAGATATGCATATTACATATCCCCAATAAAACCCCTTTATAGTGAAGCCTTTCCATTTTTGATGTGATACATCCTCACCCATCCACCATCATGGAACAACCCAAAGGTTTTATCACGATACATCCCAAAATCATGAATATTAATATTTCATTGAGGGATTGTGGACTTATAAAATTATTTTTTGTAAACCTATCCATTCATAAAAAATTCAATATCATGTGACACATGCCATGATGGAATACCCCTTTGTTGAAATTTTATCTTTTTCTTGTAGTACAATACTGTATTAGGGTGACCATAACCCTATTTTGATGATTTCTCAATCACTAAAACTCCTCCAAATCATCTAGACATATCCAAAACACCTCCTAGATATTTTATAACTCTTAGACTTCTATAAACTATCCCAATTAGTGTTAAATCCCCAATTATGAGATTCAAATTTCAAATTTCTCCTCATTTCAGCATCCAAAAAAAATGTGTCATTAAAATACCTTATAAAAAGGATTCTTATCCCCAAGAAGAACATGGGAATGCATCCAAACATCCATTCCATAGATTAGAATTTTATACCACTTTATAAAGGACATCATGTATGTTTTACAATGGAGGTGAATTAGGATATAATAAATTGGGACCGTTTATTGATTTTTCATTATCTAGATCTTATTCCAACATTTCTATGTATTTTTTTCAACTGATATCTACCTATAACATTTAACTTTCTACATCATAATACATATAAATAAGCAATAATTTAATGCACAATGTGATAAAATTATTTTTAATTGGTTCACTCTCACTTGTAATGAACACCAAACATTTATAAACATGTAGGTACACTACTATATAATTACAAATAGGTGATCCATGATAAAAAACACTTGTATTCTACTATTCAGGGTTGATGTTTTATTTATATCATTCCCTTATTTTTCATAGTGGATGATATTAAATCCTCCCAAAGACGAATCTCCATATGAAAGTATCTCTACAATCAAACAAGCTCTATTACATCCAACAAAAGCCTATAAAACCTTTAACATTATATTACTTTGACAAGAACACATTCCCATTCATGTACTACAACAAATCCATATTTCCTACAATTTGGATCTTCAAGTCGGTGCTAGTTTCATTGGATTCATCCTATATATTTCATAAAGAAATAATATATCATTGATGTATCTCTTTTTGTGTTTATCTTCTCTATAATGTGAACAATTCCTTCTCATTTGAGAAAGGATTCCACATTTAGAAAATATGTAAACTACATTAAATTTGGACTCATGATTTCTCTTTTATTCAATTCACCATCATTCCCCATCGACCAATTTTAATATAACATTATGGAAAAAATTCTATAATATATTATGAAAAAAACCTGAGAATAAGTTCACAGACCAACTAATATAAATTATATAATCTCAATTTAGCATACAACTTCATGGTTGATTCTTAATTGAATCATTATTCTCTATGATTATAACTCTCATGTAGTTAGGTTTTCTCTCTTTATGGTGTCTTATTGATTTATCATCTAAATAATTGTAAAAAAATTTTTAAATCACATTTAAACGTACTTCAATATCAAATACTATTTTTGGAAGATGATATTATAACATAAAATAATAGTTCATGAATCATATAATGGTGAAATCTACATTTATTGACTAAGAATCAACATGACATAGACACAACAATATAATATTTTTCTCCCCTATCAAGGAAAAATTACTTTTCAAAAAATCTTCTCCTTGAAACCATTGTGGGTTGAGGATCTACTTCAAGATAAATTCCTTTTGAAATACTCAACACTATAGCCGCGGGATGTTTTGAAAATTTCCAAATAAAACACAATACTTACAATTCCCAAAAAACATTCTATTAATGTTTGTATAGTGGAATGGGGATAATATATCATACAATTAAACATCTCTCTATGAATATTCACTATGTCAAGCTATACATCTATTGCTGAATTATTGTTTTATATATATTGATATCCATGACTAAATCATTGAGATCCAAGGTGTGGTAATTCCCAACTAACTATTATATCATCATTAGATATCCCATTTAATTCATAACATATGATACCCAAAACATTGTTCAGCTAAATACATGACACTATGCTACTTCTAGTTGAAACACCATTCAAATTATCTTCCACCATGTCATATACCCATTTTGGTTCCCAATTATAGAAACCCAATTCCTATAAACCTTGTGAATCACTCTACACCATTATAGTATTGTGTGGTGGGTTCATCCTTTATCTAGATCTAACCCCCAATTTCTAATTTCACTATAACCAAAAAATAAAATCATTGGATGGTTACCATTTTGGATAGGGATTCACCTTGAATACCACACATTGAGATATTTTATGGGTGCCATCATTAAAAATTCTTTTCAAAAATAATCTATAAAATAATCTAGGATTTGAAAATTCTTGTTTTGTGCATCACCATTTTATATATGGATAATCCATGAGAAAAAATGACCAAATCCATGAATTATTATATATTGGGTTTTCATTTTACCTTCCACTGTGACTATGGTTGACATACTCAGTGGCCTGGAATGTCTCGTCCAATAAATTAGCACTTCGAAATATCTTCCAAACTTCTTCCCCTTTTTTCCCAACTCCTCATGCCCCCATAAAAACCTTTTTTGGAAAAAAAATTAATCATTGAACATTAAAAAACCACAACAAAATTATCCAAAATTTATTTTATATAAATAACTTTTATGCATATTCTACATATATTTTCTTAAAATTTTATCCTATATTGTCAAAAAATACTACACCAACTCAGAGAGTTCGAATGAACTCCCCCTTTGATTTTTCTAAAAAAATTAAGTCTTATTCTTTAATATAATTTAACCATGTTTTTTAACCTTTTGTAACACTATTTTGACATATTCATTAATAATACTCAATTTACATTCTCCTAAATCATTGAGTTCCATAAAAAAATTTCTACACACACTTTTTCAAGACATCCATTTTTTTCTCCAGGATTGTAAATGATATCCATTCACACATATATTTATAAAATAAGTAGTTTTCTTGGGGTATTATATTTACCCTTTAATTTTAGTGAAAACTCATTCTTTGAGAACCCCCTTTATCAAATAAACATCATTCAACATATCTATGAAAATTTTCATTCACTCATAGCCTCAATTATATATATTTTACTATAAGAATACAATTATAGAACATCCTTTCAGCTAATCTCTATGATAGGTGAGTAAAATAAAATAAATCAAATGAGTGAATTTAAAGTATTAAATATTGGTTTTCAATAAATATTATAAGAATAAATATCATGGTTCAGTTTTGGAAATAATAATTTATGATAATCTGGTCAAAGTGATCCATATCACTAATTTATACCAATAAGATCATATTAGCCTGAGGTTTCCCTCATACCAATAAAAAACATCCTATGGTATGATCACATCTTCATTGAAAATAATTTTATATTATAATGAAATAAAAAGATTGAGAAACATTATAATTAAAGTATCGATTTATTTGACTTTTTGAAAGAAAACAAAAAAACCTATTAAACTTTATCTCACCTAAAACTTTTTAGACTTCATAATTTACTAATGATAATGATTTTCCCTTGAAAATTAATAACATGTTATTATTAATGAATTAAAACATGAAATGATAAATGATTCTCAATTTTTTATAAATTTCAATTGATGAGATTGACATTTCATATTTAGAGGTTTTTGATATCTTTCAAAAATAAAAAGTGGATATCAATTTCTATAAAACAAATAATATAAACAAGATATCCCACACATTATACTTGAATTCTTCCCAAAAATCATTCATCTTATGAGTGTCCTAATTCCACATAAAACATGGTCTGATAATAACTATCATATGTATGATTGTTTAGTAAACCATAGATAATATCAGATAATGTCAGATAATTTTCTATTCATTATATAAATTCAAATCTTTATTTAACCTTTAACTCCTATATAAACAACCTCTTATAATACTTGTAATATCTTCAACTATCCCAGATACATATTTTCATTCATCCCATTCATATATGAATTTAAATAAAATTTACCACATAGATCATATCTATAGATAAATATTAAATTTATTCAAATAGTAATTATAAAATATTGATTTTATGGGGAGTGGTTTACCTATAGTATCTTCAAGTGGATTAATGGGGACGATAAAATTAAACCAACATGTAGTCTCTCTTTTCCTTTCTCTTATTTTAGATTAAAAAAATGGAATATCATAACATATTTAATTAATTCGTCATCTTTCTCATCACAAGAAACAATATTTGTCAACACTTAGATAATTGATCTTCACTGTGTGAAACCACTTACACACATTTTTTTCAGGATATGGGGACCTTTTCCTTTTAATGGAATAAGGATTTCTAAAATTGAGGAAAATATTACACTTTTAAAACTACTATATTGTGTAAAATCATTAGTAGATCTTTCTTCCTAATTATTTCTCCATTTGAGAGAATTCTACAAACCATTAATTATTTCTAATTAGTTGTTTTTTAGACCAACTATTCATGGATATTCTATTATGGAAATGAATTCAATTGTGGATTTATTTATCCTACAAAGATTATTTTTATAACACACGCCATCATTTCTAATAACTATAGAATATTTTATCCTATTCATCTTTTTTGATTTCCTTAATTACTAGAGATATTCTATAAGTAAAATGTTTTTGGTTCCTCATAAAATCCTAAATGAGATCTCATTTTCCTCAAAAACTAATGTAATGTTATCCTCTTAACAATTTACTTTCTAGTTTAAAATATTTCCTTATATTTTATAGGGGTGGAGGGTATCAGTTGTTTTTCCTTCCATGATATTATATAATTAAAATTCCCTTTCATATGGTTGGCATTGTAAATAATTAAGCACATATAATAGTAATAACATCTCATTTGGACCTCTCATCACTAAGATGTTAGTGTAAGAGGTTTCCTTCTTCATTTGGGTTTTCAGGAATCAGAAAATACTTAAAATGATCCTTGGAATTACATAATAATAGGATTTACATGATTCCTTTTTTGGATCGTTTATTCTATATTTTTAATAAAAAAACTATTTTTCTGTATTTTACTAATTCCTTTTGGTTTTAAATATCATTTTTGGATCCTTTTTTCAATATATATTTTACTTATTAGTAATTATATAGAGGGAGCATCCATATCTTCCTCTCCCTTCAAGGAATTGAGATTTATTTCAACTTCCATAATTAACTCATCATTCATCATTAAAATTTAATCTGATTCCATTATATAGGACAAAATATCAAATAGTTATTTTACTCTTTATTATTGGTGTGTTATAATTTAAATTATGATTTCATACAAATCCTTTTATGTTTATGTATGATTTATGATATCTTATAAATGATGTTTAATAATTATTCTTTGTTCCATAATTTTAGAATCCATTTTACCAATGAAAAATTTTATTGTCACCTCCTCTATTTTAGACTCTTATTCTATTATATAATCCCTCTACAAATTATAAACACATATCACAGATGAATCCCCTTTGAGATGTGTAAGAAGTTGGTTCTTATTATTAAGGTATGGGTTTCATCTTTTCCTTTTCCTTTAACATATTTGAAAAAATAAGGAAAATGGGGGGAACATCCCAAATTTATGGGTACACACCATGTACTTTTCTACATGCCATGTTCTTTGGCCACGTGGGATGAGAATACAGGGCGTGTAGGCTTGTTGGCGATTTAGGGTGTAAAAACTAACTACATGTCGTGTACTTAGTAATACACGTCATGTACTCAGTCGTCAAGTGAACAGTAAGGTGGTGGGAAGTATCCACTAGATGAATAGTAAAACGGATAGTACACACCCTGTACTTAGTATTACCCACTTTTTAATCAGTCAGCAGATAAACAAAAAGGCAGTAGAGAGTTGCCGCCAGTGAACAGTTAAAAAGAAAGTACATGTTGTGTACTTGAGAGTACATGTTGTGTAGTTATGTTTTTTTCTTCAAAATAGTAAGTAGCCTCCCCATTCTCTAGAGGAGGAAGAAAACTCCATAGGAACACTATGAGAGGTGGTCGAGGCTTGGAGGGGCTCCTGAACTATCACCGAGAATTTGATTCTTCCATTGACGATCTTGATTGGACCGTGTGGGTAATCCCTTCACTCTCCTTGAGTCCTTCCTTCCAATTCTTTACTGAAGAGATTTTATTTGATTTTTAATGGAAATATGTTTATCCAAGATCTACATCCTTCTCAGTTGTTTCAGGAGATGTCATTCTTGTATATCGATCAGAGGAGATTGAGGTAGGTGGTATTATGTTTAATTCCAACTGTCGAGTTGATTTTGTGTACCATTGTGCCACACACCCATGTTCTGGGTGTCGTGTGGTTGGGGCTTGACTATTTAGATATCTAGAATTTCATAGGTAATCTATTGAACATGTATAAACTGTTTTTTGGGTCATTGCTTTGATCGAGGTCCACCCCATGGGTGCGTTTCACTTGTTTAGCTGTTTGGCCAGGATACATATGGGTATGTCATGTTGATAACATGTTCTGAGTTTTTTTGAAAGGAAGCATATTTAAATTTCTTTCTTATGCATTGGGCTCGGGCAAGTTACTTTCTAGCATGAGGGAAGTGTTATGCTTATCCTAAGGGCTGTGTTTTGTTTAGCCTATGGTCAATATTTTCTTATGCCTGTGGGCAATAGCTTTAGTTCCTGAGGGTGATATCTTGTATGCCTAGGGGAAATATTCATTATGACTGACGGCAGTCACCTAAGGGTTTCGTTTCATCCTGCCTGAGGTTATGGACTTTTATATCTTAGGACAATGTTTACTAGAATATTCACTATGGTGATTTCTTAAGTTATACCTGCCAAGTTAAATCATAGGCTAGGTATTGTTATTACCTTCTACTTGTTAGATAACCTATTGTGGTTTTTTCTATGGAACTGTATTGGATATTGTCTATTGATGCCGGGTCTCAGGAACTTATAATTAAATTAAATTGAATTGTTAAATAAAAATTAAATGGTAATGGAAATGGTAGGAGTAGCTGATTTTGAGTACTTCCTAGCTTACTGATTTTCTTTATTGAATACTGTTGTTGCACATTTTCACTGACAGTTGGGCACAGGCCATTAGTGGTTGTCTACTAGGATTTATTTCTCACACCATACTTGGGTCATGTATTGGGCCCTAATTGATTATATTTCTGCAGTTTTCGATAAGGGGAGGGGTCCCTATACTGGTACGTGATTTTTGTAGAGGAGTAAGAGAGCACGGGACCGAGATTAGGCTTGCGATGATGTTGAGTTCCTGTTACACTGCTGTGGTTTTTCATTACTATATTTTGTACCTGGTCCTTTATTGTATTAGGTTATAGAGTATTCTATTTTGTATGCTTTATTAGAATTAGGGACATGTGACATAATCTTATATATGACTGTTGACTATCTTTTACTACAGTTTAGTTTTCCATTTCAGCTTCAAATTGTTTACTACTTCCGCTTTTGGATATTTTTATAATTTTTCCACTGCGCTACACATTATAAAAGTTAGGCGATAATTTCTGCACTATCATACCCAGGCCCTCGCTGCTATTTGGTAGCCGCTGGCATTTGAAGAAATGTGATTGAGGTCATGTGATCAATAGGGTTCGGGGCACCAGTTATGTGGGAACCGGATTCGGGATGTTACAAAGTGATATCATATGATTATTTTCTCATAAAAACTATTTGGATCCTTTAGTCAAGGATATGAAGGAATAAGTACATGGTAATAATCTGTTCCCGGGAGTAGCTAACCCATGTACTTGGAAAATCCAATCTACCTCATTTAATATCAATTTTTATAGTTTTTCAATTTTACAGTTGATTTGATTTTCACCATTGGGTGACACACTTGTGGTGTTAAGATTACATATTATACTTGGGTTCTATTTAGGCTCAACCCGATAGGATTATTGTATTACATCATATGCATCATTATGGAAAATATTAGAATCATATGTCATGCATCGATTCCCTGCCATGTAAGATCATTATAAATTTCATGTTGTTGTGATAGATGTTGTCTTAGAAGATTCCTGATGTTGTGATAGATTTCGTGCAAAAATACCTACTATTTGATAGGGTATTGTTTTGTAAGGTTTTTTGAATGAACACCAATCTTTGGTTCTTGAGAAGTATGGGACCTCATCAACCAGAATTTGGTGGATCATCAACTTGTTTACCTTATTATGACACGTATAAGATGACAAGATTTGGTTCACAGGGAGTATGGGCCCTCAAGGATCATAATTTGTCACTTTGGTGTTCGTTTCAGTGTTTTTTTGGACTTCAAAGTAGTTTTTATGGCTTACTGTCTAGAAAAACCCAGAATATGCGCCATGTAGTTTTGCCTACATGCCATGTGTACTTCTGTTCGGAAAGAACTTGTTTTTCTTAAGTACATGTTGTGTACCTTATGTACATTCCTTGTAGTACTTAACCATTTCATTGGCCGTCTGGGAAAATACATGGGATAGGGATGTTCTTGGAGAAAACATGTCGTGTACTGGTTGTACATGCTGTGTAGGCTTGACCTGGTGTCTGCTCGTGTAACTAACAACAAGAACGGAGAAATTTTAGCTTATACACGACATGAAAATTCCGAACACGTTGTGTAGTGTAATATTGGGATCCGACTGTGTAGCTAACAATAGGGGTTGGTGTTATCTTTTCAGGTACACACCGTGTCCATATGGAACACTCTATGTAGTGTGATTCGTTTATCCGACCATGTATTGAACAACACAGGTCGGAAAAGCTTGACTAGTACACATTGTGTACCAGGGGAACACACCATGTAGTCATGACCAGTGAGAGACCTTGTGGACTTGGCCAAGTGGCTAGGGTGGTGATGTTGTGTACATGCCATGTGCGGGTGTAACACCCTGTGTACCGAGGGATGAGACATGCCCGTTCTAGTATTTTTACATGACCATGTAAGGTCTTATGGGTACACACCGTGTAGACTTTATACATGCCGTGTAGTTTCGTTCAAAAGGGAGTCGTGTAGTTTAGTCGTGTAGAAGGACATGGGAATGGGAAAAAATTAATGTACACGCCGTGTGTAAGATATACACACCCTGTGATTGGATTTTTATATGACCAGTTCTGGCAGAAGTACACGCCCATATGAAAGACTTAAAGAAACACACAGTGTAGTTATTATACACACTGTGTAGTCTTGTTTTTAAAAAATGAATATTTTCTTACTATTGTTCCCTTCTTACATTTCTAGTTATTATTCCCTACTGATATTAATCTAAGGCATGTTTTTGACCATGTAGATTCATGTCACTCAGATGATCACCAGTTGTTTTCCAAGAGAGCGGCAACGATTATACTCTCGATATGGTAGACCATGGGCTACCAATGGATCCTCCAGCAGTGCCTTATGTGGCGCCAGCCGTTATACCGGACGTAGGTGTAGATGGACAGTTCTGTGAGGGCTTCATGAGGATTATGTAGACCTTCCAGGGAGCACTGCCAGCTGCCACATCTATGGTAGAGCTGACACATATATTCTAGCAGCAGCATTTGAATATGTTTTCAGGGGATGGCGGAACATAAGCTATGGATTCATGTTTGGACTCATTGCATACTATCTTCGAGAATCATGAGTCACGTCCAGGGAGGAGGGTCAAGCTCACTACAAACATGTTGCATGATTCCTCCAAGAGATGGTGGGATGTTACGACCCAGACCAAGCATCACTGAGACATGGTGTGGGAGGATTTTCATGAAGTCCTCTATGACTTTTTTTTCAGAGAAGCTAATGGAAGATCGAGCTTGAGAGTTCTTGATTGTGCAGTAGGGATCCATGTTATTTATGGATTATTCATCCCGCTTCAAGGAGATACAACATTTTGCACCTGTTCTAGTGGGTGATGAGACATTGAGGGCTAGACTCTTTGAGTATGGTCATTGGTATGACATTTGAGTTCCAGTGAATGTCTTTAGGTTGACTATAGTGCATGATATTGTGAACCATGAATTTATTACTGAGTGTAACCTACGAGAAGCTAGTGGTGTAAACCAGGGCAGTTCTACACCAGTTTCTGGAACTATTTCTACTGGAAAGAGGAAGAGGTGGATGGATTTCGCTCACGGTTGTAGTACTAGCTATAAGAATTCATCATGTGGCTATGTAATGTGATACAAGTGTGGTAAAGAGGGGTAGCAGAGACCTCAGTGTCCAGGTGACCCAATGGATTTCCTAGATTGTGGAAAGAGGGGTCATCTTCAGTGTTTTTGCAGGGCGTTTCCAACAGTGACTAGTGAAAGGGGTTCTATGTAGGCTCCGTATGCAGGAGTTGGGCGGGAAGCTTCTTACTGTTCAGGTTATTGGAATATGTCAGGACATTCAGGCCAAGGTGGTGGTCGTGGCCATGGTAGCCAGACACTAGGATCAGAGAGACAACATGCCAGGTCAGCTCAGGGTAGACAGACTGTGTCGCAAGGCCATGGCACTGGGCAGGAATATGCAATTCAACATAACCAATAGGAGCAGAATCTTGGACCTTCCACAATCAGATGTACTATTCTAGTTGGTTCTATTTTTTCAGTACTTTTCTATAATGGGGCTACACATAGATTTATATTTGTTCCCATTTTGGAGAGACTTGGGCTCTTTGTTTCTTGTTCTTTGGATATCATGACACTAGACACTTCATTGAGAATTATTACGGTAGGTGTGTGTCAGTGTAAGGAGTTCCCCCAAGAGGTTTGTGGGTGTCAATTTTTATGTGACCTCTATGTCTTAGAGGTGAAAACCTATGATTTCATTCTTGGGATGGACTGGTTGGTACCCTTTCAAGCCTTTGTAGATTGATATCATTGTATGGGTGAGTTTCATGTTGCTAGAGGGTAAAGATATTCTTTATAAGGGTGAGTGGGATGTCCAGGAAAGCTGACCTAGACCATAGCATCGTTGGCGAGGTGGAGTGACATCCGAGATTTTGATTTTATATCTAGATGACCAGGGAACTTTTTAGAAGGATTTACCCCCAGTGGTTAATCGTATCAGGGATGTCTTCCAAGATGACTTTTCAGGACTACCTCTGGAGCGAGATGTGGATTTATCTATTGATCTTGTACCCAGAGAGGCACCAATTCCCATTCCTCCTTATAGGATGACTACAGCAGAATTGCAGGACCTCAAGAGGTAGTTAGAGGTGTTACAAGAAAAGGTTTCATCTTACCCAGTACTTCTCCTTGGGGTTCGCCTATCCTATAGGAGAAGAAGGTGGAAAGTACCATCAGACTCTGTATGGATTATTGAAAACTGAACTATTTGACGGTTAAGAACTGATATCCCTTACAGTTAATTGATTATATTTTTGATCAACTTCGAGGAGCACGAGTGTTCTCAATGATTGAATTGAGATCTGGATATCACCAGTTGCACTTTAGACCATCAGACATACTGCTTATAGCCTTTCGGAGCAGATATATTCTATAAAAGTACTTGGTCATGCCGTTTGGACTCAGTACCACACCATCTGTTTTCATGGCTCTGATGAATCGTGTGTTCCACCATATCTGGATTCTTTTGTGGTAGTCTTCAAGGACGATATCTTAGTGTACTATCACACTCAACAAAACCATTCCACCCATCATGAGATCGTACTTAGTAAACTGAGAGAGAATCAGTTATATGCTATTCTCTCAAATTACCACTTTTAGATGGACTAGATACACTTCCTGGTTCATATTATCTCAGAGGAAGGAGTTGGAGTAGACCTAGTGAAAGTGAGAGCAGTAGTTTCCTAGGAACAGCCTAAATACGTGTTTGAAATGCGGAGTTTCTTGGGGCTGTCTGTTTACTACAGGTGCTTTATATAGGACTTCTCCACCTAATAGTGCCATTGACAGGTTTAAATAAGAATGTTATGACTTTTGTTTTGTCAGAAGCTTGCAAGACGTCCTTTCAGGAGATGAAGGGAAGGTTGACATCTGCACTAGTCCTGATACTTCTAGAGCCAGAGAACATCTATACAGTTTACTATGATGCATCACGTATTAGGATGGGAGCAGTGTTGATGTAGGGAGCTCAAGTAGTTGCATGTGGGTATCGATAGTTGAGGCCACATGAGTGGAATTACCTGACACATGATCTTGAGTTGGCTACAGTTGTTCATGTGTTACTCTTTTGGAGACATTATCTTTTGGGAGAATATTTTTTGGTGATTACGGACCACAATAGTCTTAAATACATCTTTACCCAGCATGACTTGAATCTGAGACAACAATGGTAGGTTGAATACCCTAAGTCCTTTGACATTGAGCTTACTTATACACCTGGTAAGGGTAACATAGTAGCTGATGCATTGAGTAGGAGGACTCAGAATCATGCTATTCAGGAGGCCAGTAGTGAGTGGAAGCTTATGGTATTGTTCTTTGAGATGCTTTTAAAGGTGCACGATAGTCATGGGTGAACCTATATTTCATCCATATCTATGACTTCTACCATCCTAGATGGATTTAAGATGAGATATCCATCAGATTCAAAAGGACTAGTTCTATGGGTGTCAGTGGAAATTGAGGACCATCCTCCTACTTGGACGATAGGCGATGAAGAGGTATTGCTTTCCCATGGATGAGTGTGGGTTTTAGGGGATATACGAGAGGATTTGAAGCGGGAAATTCATGATTCTTCTTGGGAAGTGCATCATGGAGTTACCAAAATGTACCATGACTTGAGATGTCAGTATTGGTGGCCGGATATGAAAGGAGAGGTATCTAGTTTTGTTACGAGATGTTCCACCTATCAGCAGGTGAAGGCGGAGCATCAGAGGCCAGCATGAATGTTACAATAGTTACCCATTCTGGAATGGAAATGCTATTACGTCGTGATGTACTTCGTGACTGGGATACCGAGGTCACCTCGAGGCAATGAAGTCGTGTGGGTTTTTGTGGATAGACTAATGAAGGTAGCTCAATTTTTACCGATCAAGGAGACCTTTATTGTTGACGAGCTCAGAATGTTATATATCTGAGAGGTATTACGTGTTCATGGGGTCCCTCATTCTATCATTTTAGATTGGGATTCCCATTTTACTTCTTGTTTCAAGTAGTGTTTTCAAAGGGCACTGGGTACACAGTTCCTTCTGAGCACAACATACCACCCACATACCAATGGCCAGTCAGAGCATACGATACAGGTGTTAGAGGACATGCTGCGTGCATGCGTCCTAGACTTTGGGGGCTCTTGGGAGAAACACATACCTCAGGATGAGTTTTCCTTCAATAATAGTTTTCAATAAACTATTGAGATGGCACCTTATGTGGATTTATATGTTAAGCCATGTCGATCACCTTTGTGCTGGTTGGTTGTAGGTGAGGAAACTTTAATGGGGACATATCTCCTGAAAGAGAATTCAGAGCAGGTCCGGTTGATACAGAAGCAGATGGCTACTGCATAGTCTTGTCAGAAATATTATGCTGATCACCATAGATGATCCTTGGAGTTCGTGGTCGGGGACCAGGTTTTATTGCTTGTTTCACCAATGATGGGACATGGGCGGATCGTGAGATAGGGTAAAATTTCACTGTGGTATGTAGGGATGTTTGATATTCTGGAGAGATTCGGGCCGATTTCCTATCAGATGAAGTTACCACAGAGGTGCCAGGCCATGCACGATGTATTCCACATATCTCAGTTGTGCCATTTTCACTCAGACCCATCTCACGTTTTTCAGCCCGAGGAGGTTGAACTGCAGGGTGATACATCCTTTTAGGAGCATCTTATTCGTATTGTTGATAAGAGCACGAAGGTTCTTAGAGGCCGGTAAGTTCCTCTTGTATGGGTGCTATGGCAGTATGGCTGAGTGCAGGATAAAACCTACGAGCGGGAGACCGACGCATGTGCTCAGTGGCCAGAGTTGTTTCTCAGCTTTATCTTCACCACCCATGCAAGGGAAATTTAGGGATGAATTACTTTAAGGGGGGAAGTTTGTAAGAACCCATTTCTTATTCATGAGGTACATGATTCTTCTTTTCCTTTTTTTTAATGTTTTTGAGAAAATAAGTAAACTGGGGGGAAAATCCAAAATTTATGGGTACACGCTGTGTACATTACTATAGGTCTTGTACTTTGGTAGTGTGGGATGAGAATACAAGGCGTGTAGGCTTGTCAGTGATTTAGGGTGTAAAAACTAACTACATGCCGTGTACGTAGTAATAGGTGTCATGTTATCAGTCGGAAAGTGAACAGTAAGGCGGTGGGATGTAGCCACTATATGAATAGTAAAATGGATAATACATGCCATGTAATTAGTATTACGCACCATGTAATCAGTCGGCAGATGAACAATAATGTGGTGGAGAGTTTCCGCCATTGAACAGTTCAAAAGAATGTACACACTGTGTACTTGGGAGTACATTGCGGGTAGATATGTTTTTTCATTAAAAATATTCATTAGCCTCCCCATTCGACAGAGGAGGTAGATAACTCCATAAGAACACTGGGAAAGGCCGTCGAGGATTGGAGGAGCTACCGAATGCTTACCAAGAATCTGATTCTTCCGCCGACAATATCGTTTGTGCCGCGCGGGTAAGGCATTTTTTCCCCTTGAGTCTTTCCGTCCAATTTTTTCTTAGAAGGAAATTAATTGAGTTTGAACGGATAAATGATTATCCGAGATCTACATCCTTCTGTGTTGTTTTGGGAGGTGTCGTTCTCATATATCGATCAGAGGAGATCAAGGTAGGAGTTCTTGTGTTTAATTCTAACTTTCGAGTTGATTTTATGTATCGCTGTTCCCCTCACTCATGTCTGGGGTGCCGTGTGGATGAGGCGTGACTATTAAGATATCTAGAATTGCATAGGTAATCTGATGAAAATGTATAATTTGGTGTTTGGTATCGTTTCTTTGATTAGGGGCCACCCTGTGGGTGTGTTTCCCTTGTTTAGACATTTGGACAGGATACATGTGGCTAGGCCGTGATGATATAATGTTATGAGTTTTATTGAGAGGAAACAAATTTAAATTTCATGCGTATGCATTGGGATCAGCCCAGTTACTTGCTTAGCCTGAGGGAAGTGTTATGCTTAACCTGATGGCAGAGTTTTTTTAGCCTAAGGGCAATATTTTCTTTTGCCTATGGGTAGTAGCTTCAATACCAGAGGGCGATATCATGTATACTTGAGGGTAATATTCATTATGTCTGAGGGCATTAACCTGAGGGTTTCACTTCATCTTTCTTGAGGGTATGGACTTGTATGGTTGAGGACAATGTGTTTTGGAATATTCACTGTGGTGATTTCTTATGTTATATATGCCAAGATAAAGCACATGCTTGGAATTGTTATTACATTATACTTGTTAGATAACATTTTGTGGTTTCTTCTATGGCACTGTATTAGAGATTTTCAGTTGAGGATGGGTCTTGAGAACTTAGAGTTCAATTATATTGAATTGTTAAATAAAAATTAAATGGTAATGGAACTTGTAGGAGTAGCTGCTTTTGAGTACTTCCTAGCTTAGTGCATTTCGTTATTAAATAATGTTGTTGCACATTTTAACTAACAGTTGGGCATGGGCCATTGGTGGTTGCCTACTAGGATTTATTTCTCACACCCTGTTTAGGTCATGTCTTGGGCTCAAACAAATTATATTGCTACAAGTGTCAATAAAGGGAAAGGGTCCCTATACAGGTACATGATTGTTGTAGAGGAGTAGGAGATCATGTGATCGAGATTGGGCTTGTGATGCTGCTGAGTTCGTATTGCAATGTTGTGGATTTTCGTTACTATATTATGTACCTTGTCCTATGTTGTATTAGATTGTATTGTATTCTGTTTTGTAGGCTTTCTTAGAATTAGGGATATGTGGAATCATCTTATATATGATTGTTGATTATCTTTTAATATAGTTCCATCTTCCATTTCAACATTATATTGTTTACTACTTCGGCTTTTGGGTATTTTTATATTTATTCGATGAGCTACACTTTGACAAATAAGGGCATTGTTTCCACACTATCAGACCTAGGCCCTCACTGCTAGTCGGCAGCTTCTGGTGTTGGGGGAAATGCGCTTGAGGCCATGTGACCAACCAGGTTCGAGGCACCCGTTGTGTGGAATCAGATCCGGGATGTTACAACCTGACTCCTCTTTATGGTTATATTACACATTTATGTGGTTTCAGGAAAATTTGATACAATGAAAAGAATTTTTTTTACCAATTTTTCTCTAATGTCACACATCATTTTTGGCTCTATAATATAAGATGTGTTGTATGATTCTCATGTTTCCACTAAAATAGTGTCAGAATAAAATAAACATGATATTAAGAGTTACTTAACTCATATGGGGGGTTCATCCTCTTTGTGGAGTTATTCTTCTGATAACCATTTCAGACAAATAAATTTTCATCGTGCTTTTCTATTACAAAAGAATCATCTAGTTCCACCAACATATCATTTGAGATCATATACTATGGAATATTTTTATAGAAAACATTTATATGATTAAAATGTATTGTATTTTCAATAAAGGAATCTAATTAAAGTTTCCTTTGATCTCATTCAATGAAAAATTCATATCGAATCAAGAAATAATTTTATTCCTACACAACCACCCAATGGACTCTGAGATAATCTTTCATTATTACAATGAACCCCTATTTAAAGTAGAAAAATATTATATAATTATATTATAGTTGAATAATCATAGAATCCATCTATCAAAGATCTACAAGACACTATGAAGGATGAACACTGAACCAAAACCTGGCATTGCTTCCAATTAATTGGAAATTAGGAAAACCTGAATGGGATGTTGAATCATGGCCTAACATTTCTTTAAAATATCTCTAATTTGACATTATATGAATATTGTTACCATGTTGGTAGGAACTATGTCCAATAAATATCTATCACTCACATTTATTTTCACATGTTCCAATCAAATTGTATTTGAATATGTTGAAATATAATTGATGCATTGGAACAATAATTTTTTTTATGATTTACCTTAACTGGGATAATTAAAACTATAATATACTACAAACACTTCTATTTACATTATACAATATGTTTTTAGACTCTTCACACCTCGAATCAATGCAAATCAAGATAGTTTTGGGACAATGTCACACCTCTCCCAAGGAACACTTTCTACCATACCATCCATAAACTAGTCCATGGAGGATAAAAAATAGTTTTTAGAACTTCTGGTCTATAATTGTTTATGGAAATTAGATCTACTATCTTCAGTATCTCATTCATTATGATGTTCAAGGTAGATATGTTGTTGACCAACAAGGTTTCTTCTGGGAAGTTTATGTTTTGAGCACCTTACAATGAAGATAATCCATTTGATAGATTATCTATACACTTTCCAGATGTATTCCTTCTAATATAAGTTTTTAATACCTTCATCATTTTAGTAGTATGGCTAGAACACATTCCCATATATAGGCTACATACACTCCTCCTATTCCAGGAATTATTATCTATAGATTTTTAAATGTTTCTTCTCATCTAATTTAAATATTTATTCACGATATGATATATAATTGATATCATTATCCATTAATCAATTTTTATTCTTATATATAGTAATAATACTCACATGTGAGATATAATTTAATATTTAAAAAATTTGAAAAGTCCATGAATCTCTGTTTTTATATTTCCCCTATATTAATTATTATTTATTTCTTAATGAAAGTGTAATAATAGTATACATTGAAATATTTTCCATGATGTCATATATAAACAAACAATGAAAAAAATTCAACACCAAATCCAATAAATTTTACAATATGTAAACATCCCCTAGCTTATTGTTTGAGCCATATGTGAATCATTATACTCTATGATAATAATTTCTTCTTTCCATTTCTTTCTCTTATTTCTGGATGTTAATAATTTATAAATTATGTAATTGAATAAAAAGTCAAAAATACTTTATAAATTCTTTTAATTCATATATTTAATTTTATGGGGATGATATTTTAATATTGGAGAATGGTTCATGCATGATCTGAGTAAGTGGGGACTTCTCCTTTTGATGACACACTATCACCAAAACATTATCACAACACAATTAAATTTTCAATAAATATTATGATATAATTCCAATGAAATTTATCATATTCAATACACCGTGGTGTGGAAAGGTTTTATTTAAAAATAAACACACTTTAAAATACCTAACACAAAGGTCACTAAATGGTTCAACTATAACCTAGAAATAACGCATCACATAATATGACTAGGAAAGTTCAATATTTGTAGGCATAATAACATGTGTTTCATCCAATATATAGTAGAAATTAATTCTATATGAATATTATAGGACTATATCTATATCCATGGTTGAATTTTAATTCCATAAAGGTAAACACCCTATACCATAATGCCATGATCCCCGGTGCGATAATTCCTTGCTGTTTTTTATCATCTCCATACCTCAATTGTAAATCATGCCTCGAACTATATATGATATCTTTGACTAAATCTATTGAATAATGCTACTTCCATAATGAAACTCTATTCATAATTATTTCCACCAATTTGTCTTACTGTTTTTTCTTTCGATTCCAAAAATCTAAATATCAAATTGTCTTGTGAAATAATATTGACCATCATACTATTGTGTACTTGGTGACACATTGTTACTACTACAAATCTACATTAAAATGATCACTATAGACACCAAAACCCATGTAAATGTATTCCTATTTCATATATGGATTTTCCAAGACTATAATGGATTAAGGGCCACCACATTTCCATTTTTAAATGATTTTAAAATGATATAACATGGATTTAAAAAAAGGAATATTTTTGGACTTGATATTTTTGAATGAATAAATGACATTATCTACAATATGGCCTTGATTAAATGGTAATTTAAAACAACACTATGACCATGGTCCACCAACACCATGGAATTTCCTATATCATTATACTTATTTCAATATTTAGATGTCTCAAAGACTTCTTCCTCATTGGTGCTAACTCCTCCAACACTAATAACAACATTGTGTAAGAAAAAATCCATTAATAGTACATTCTAACCCTAATTTTACCATCTAAAAAATTTATTTTAAAAAAATATCCTTTATATATCATTAATATATATTTCCAACACATGAAAAATATATTTTCATAAAATATACCACGAACTCATTGAGTTCCAATATGACCTTATTCTCCATTATGGACTAAACAAGGGACACCATGACTCCCCCACTGAATTTAGATACATATTCCTTTCACTAAAAATACATATTTTTCAACAAAAAATATCAACTACAACTACTACTATTCACCCAATGTAGTATTCACCTCAATTTAATTAATTAGACACAAAAATAATGTTCAACCCTACTTTGGATGACTATTCAAATAAATGGTAATGTTATCCCATTTACATGCTATCACATCACCTGAACATGATGCCATAATTTCTATAGGCCTTATTAAATAATATAAAGTCCCATTTGATTGTCTAATACTGACACTAAGTGTATTCTAGTAGTTGGATCCATAGCAAACCAAATCCCTCATCATACTCCACATATGAGTAGAAACACATCATTGATCCAAATCCCTCTTAAATCAAAATCTATTCAATTTATAGTCTTCCACTACCACACTAACACTACCTACCATCATATATGAACCCAAAATTAAGAATTAATAATGGATCCAAATTATGTTAGATCATCCCACACAATGGTATCCCACTGTAATATCAATTTTCCACCAATTTGATTTACCAAATCCAAATCACTTCCAATATGAGGGTCGTACACACACAACTGATTGATGCTCCCCACTTGAAGAGTAACCCAATTATCACCTCACATAATCAAAAAACCTAATATTTATAAAATATATCACTTTTATTTCAAAAATAATTTGTTGGTTGTGGTTGACATTTTCATATCTAAGAAAAAAACATTACTCATCCATGGATGACTATGAATGTAACCCTCAATGATCCCTAAAAATTAATTCATAATGAGGGTCATGCCATCCATCAGAAAATGGGGCACTTCCAACCATATTAATAACATTATACTTCTACCCAAATTCCAACCTTGATTGGTCTCAAAATCACTAACTTGTTTCTACACTAAATCCAAAATCATTTTTATCTTTATTACCCTTAAAATGTCACTAATTATCCTAGATTTAAACTCTAGTGTGGTCACATATTAAATCTTTTGAAGTTAAATCATCTCTCCTACAATAATTAGAGAACTAGGGTACTCACCAAACATTCATAATTAATCACTTAGTTTTCCATAGAAAAAATATAATTCCTAGAATATCTATGCATAAAACTTTTAATTAACTCCTGAACCAAATAAGAAATTAACATAACCACTAAACTCTGTGAAATATAAATCATGTAATTTAAAAAAAATCCCTAGATCCACTCTCCTACTCTCAAGGAAGAGTAATGGTCCATGTGTGCTCTCATTGTCTAACGACCACCTTTCATATCACTCTCAAGTAGACCCAAGTGGGTATACACTACTATATCACCTAATCACAAAACCTAACTCATGATCCCATGAGTTTCATCTCATTAAAAATATAATCACAAGGCTATTCATCTACACAGGATCCCATTTCCCATTAACACACCCATATCGAAGTGATCTTGTTTCTCACATTTCCATAACCCAAGGTATCTTACTCATGTTGACCCTAACCACATGATCACACTTCACATATCACACATGAGACACACAATTGATGAATTTTTAACATATGATATACCCATAAAAGACTCAACTAACAAGGATCACATTTCACTATACCATAAAAAACATACATGAGTATAATATATTTATGTATCCAATTAATGTTTCCCCATGAACACACCCACAATACCTCAATAACAACTAAATTATTTACCTGGGAATGTTTCAAGGGATTACACAAAAATATCCTTTACTATAATAGGTTTTTATAACTCAATATGGTATTATAATTCCATTTCTAACCCTCTAACAAGAAAAAATTTCATATAAAAACCTCAAACAAGACTTCTAACTCCTGAACCAACCTACCAAGGGATTTCATTCCTCACATACAAATAGAAACTATGAGATTATAATCAAATAATATCCTACTATAAAATCTATATAACTGATCACATCAAAACTTAGTCAAGTTGAGAAGAGTGAAAAAATATGTTTTATATGAAAAAATTATATATGTTTTATTTTATATTGAAAATAACAAAACCCTCTTTTATTGTGGAAATAAAATTCATACAAGCATTATCATGTTATGTGAATCATACAAGCCAAAAATGATTCATGTACATAAATCATTTTCTATAGTGGGATGAGATCTTAAATCACAATCACAATATCAAATAAAAGACACACAAAAATTAATATCTCATCTATAATCGAGAAATTTAGAACTAAAATCCAATAACCCATGATAACTTTGACTTCTCAATGAAAATGAGATCATGAATCCCCAACTTTAGTACTATAATAGTCTCTTTCACATTCATATATATGTCTACCATTAAATAAATTGTACGATAAATCAATAAAATCTTCGATTCCAATTTTAACTCTATGATCAAAATCACTTAGTAGTATCATAGCCAGTGTGCCACATGGCCTCATGGGAACATCCTATTATACAAGAGGCTTCCAACTAGATACATATAATATTCTAAACCATGTATTGAGGAGACTATTACCTCAATATAAAATACAATAATAACACTAAATAACCTGCAGTCATACATATTCTTTATTCAAAAAATATATATATATATATCAATAACATGATAATTTTATAAAAAATGAATAATATAGTCATTGTTTCATACATCCTAATAGATCTCCCAATAGAATTATCAAATTAAAAATAAAAAAATGGTAAATGTTGTTTTGCTAAAGCCCATGGCCTCACCTCAACTTGTATCCCAATACTATCGAGTTGCTCCATCCTAATCTAATATACATCATGTGACCAGAATGTTAATGTTAATTTTTAAACATGCACAATGGTGCTCATTAAACATGTGATAAATGCAACTCCGTAGGGGATAACCATGTAACCTTAATATATACAATCATATACATGCTTATGTATTTGTAATGTAACCAATTATAAAAAAAAGAATAAAATCATGTACATTGGGTCATTATGTGCTAACAAGACCATAAATACACCTGACCCTATAATTCCTAGCCAATGCCAAAAAAATATGTGACCTTATACTCTATCCCAAAACATACCCTAAGTATCTAGGTTCGATTTCACACATTTCAACCTTCATTATCCTCTAACTTTGTGTAGGTTATATATTTATTATCAGATAAATCATAAAAAGTCTCAACCTCTACCCTTCATCATAGTTTAGTTCTCCAAAACCAAATCCAAGATCAATACCCTATCACTTACTATAGTCCAAGTCACCACCCACTCAATCATAGTTTTGGCTAAACATTTTCTTGTACCAATACACTCATACATGTGGATGTTTATGCTAACACCCTCCCACCTTGGAAAAGGCCACATATCCACATGTTGGCCAATATCCTATCAAGAAGGATGGTTTAGTCTTGAACCCACTCACTCAGGGTGATTCCATGCATCCATATCCTAGAAAACTTCCATAACACTTTGTGTGGTCCATGTATCAACCCACTCAATTAGATAAGGGACAATAATCTACAAATTGAAAAATTCATTATCAATCAATGAGACCCATGTATTCAACCTCTCACTCAGGGAGAGTAAAGGTATCCATATCCAAGAGTATTTCTATATCACTCATCAAAACATATTATAATACCCTAACAATCATGGGGAGGCTGAACATTCGTATCTTCATCAATCATACACACCATTAAAAACACACAAAACCCCAACAATAAATGTATAGTCATACCATGTACTACATGATCACCATGACTGACATGACCAACACATATTGATCATTTTCAATATCATTCCATCAATATGTCACATTCACAATGATCTGGACATGTAAATCTCTTTAACCACATTGTAAACTCATTAGAATAATATATCAAACCCTTCAACATTCCCATATTGAACGTAAGGGAATCAACTATGTCCACCAAACCTAAACTAGTATTTACTCCTTTATACATGCCTAGAATAATTTACAAATAGTTACACCATAGCCTATTGGCCTAAGATGGCACCATCCTCAAGAGTTTGGATAAAACCCCCATTCAATTCCCACATAAAAAATCTGTCTCATTAACTAAGGACTATTGTAATGTAATTCTCAATAAGCCCCTAAATAACCCAAAACCCAATCACCCAGTCAATTCCACTATACCACACATAGGTATCATCTCACATCATCCCTAAGATAAGTCTCAAGCCCATAACCTAGATAAAACCATCCAAAATACATGAAATCAAGATATGAAAATATATATCTCATACATTGCATAGTGTAAGACTTAAATACATACTAAATAAGGTATTAATCATTCTATGTGAGATGTATAAGCCTTTCATCCATCATCCCTAGGAATGATCACATTATTAATACTGACCATATTAAGAAATAAATAACCCCAGCTAACAAAAAATCATCTGAATTCAAAACACAGTTCCTCCATATTTTATAAAATGAACAAATACCCCAGAACATTTGGATATAATCAAAAATAATCTTCTAAAAAACTAAACAATTAAAGGATTATATTGTCAACCTCTATAATGATTTTTTAAATATTTATCCTAGTTCTATATCAATCCTTTTCCAATTTATCCAAATAAAAATTCCAATGGATACAACCATAATTAGACAAAAAAATTCAAATGGTTATATTTTATATAGACAACCCAACATTGTACAAAGTGACAACCTTAATCCATTCTCATTATCACTATCAAAAACAATAAAAAGCTCTACCATGGTTTTGAGAACATATATAAATCCAAAAATTCAATGAAATTAATTATATAAAAATTTAAATTAATTAAAAAAAATTATCAGGTGATTTATAATCACCTAAAAACTCTCTATGCCACCAAGAATGACGGAGACCACAACCAAAGAAACGTGTTCATCAACCTGAGATAACCTCAATCAAGCATGAACAAAATACTCATAGTTTGAGATGATTCCTCCATGATTTGGTTGATTCATCACTAAAACATAGCGATAAATATCACCAAAAATGTGGAAAATATAGGAAAATAAGAACAAAAGGATAAATAAAAAATCATATTTATAAAACAGCCAGGGAAATCAATTTATTTAAACCCTTACCAAGAATAGTTAATGAGAGGAATAAATGGGGAAAGGGAAAGGAAAATTAACCTTTTATAAGAACCATTTTATTCTAAATTAAATGAGGTTTTGGTCAAACAATTATGGACATGACACTATAAAAACACTAGGTAGGTGTACCATTATAGTGTGACACATGGGGGTCATGATGAAACAACCCACATCCACAATTTTTCTATATTAGGACCCATTGGGTTGTTGAGAAATCCCTTCCTTCCCAAGATATCCATTATAGTATGAAATGATTTCATTAGTAATACCCTCCCCTTAAATGACCCATCATAGTGAAACCCTCCTTCAAGGAGTTCTATTATTTTGTTTTCCTCCTCCTATAAAACATGATAATTATCCCATATAACCAACCTTTCTGGAATATATCTTTAATCTATAGTGGTATCAATCCTCCTCAAGAAACATCAGTGAATAACCAATGGCTTGCAGCATGATACATCCAAAACTCTAAATTTTTTATATTTCACATAGATTTTTAGTGTTTTTCCATTCCATCATGGTGAATCCATCATCCTTCCTCTAAAAAATTAATCTCATGTGAAACACACAATGATGCAATGCCTCATAATTATTACATGGTCTATTGTATCTAATGTATTTCGACTATAGGACCAGCTAACCCCATTCTTAAAATCTCCAAGTAATACAAGACACATTCGGAGAATTCAAAAACATCTATAAGAACCTGCTTGATATTTTAAAACTCTCAAAATGTCATTATGAATCCCAATTAAAAAACAATCTCTTATTTTGGTACTAAAAACTATAAATCCCTTGATTTAAACAACCATAAATGACGTGGTTCATTAAATATATTATATATCATATGACATATACACACCACATCATATCATATCACATATCACAATGTGTTCCAAAGAACAAATCCTTTATCCCCACTTATAATATCCCACATAGTAAGATTAAAATCATTTAGAAATTTATATCATTTTCTATGATATCAAAAATAAATTGTATAAATATATATATATATATCATTATTTTGAATGTGACATGAATAATTAAAAAATATAGTAACACATTAATTCCACAAAAGTATTTTAAATAATATAATAAAAATTGTAAATGATATCAAAATTCATATTAATCCTCAAACCCTAGATCACCATGATAAGAAAAATTGCAAACATGTATAAAAAAATAGAGAATAGCCTCAGTTGGGTGATTAATATCGTGAAGAATATGTTATTCAAAAAAAATTTATGTTCATAATGAAATATTCAAATTCCATTTATAAGTTCATGGAGGGCCAATGAGGTATGAGTACGGACCCAGAACCTCTGCTGGTATCTTATCCTTACAATGAATTCATCAAAGAGATTATCTTGCGCTATAAAAAAAATTATTCTTGAGGAGTCTTTCAAGATTAATATATAAATGGGGGGTGATAATAGAATGTTTATAAGAATGATACAAGTTGATATAACAGACGATCATTATACTTGTATTGATGAACAAAATAAGATTTTGAAATGTGGCTTCATCGAGGGGAAATGATCTTTGAGTAAAACATGCAGACCTACAAAAAGATGTCCTTCAATTTCGATGAGGTCATCATTGATAATACTAACATGAAGGTTAAATCCATTTAATGGTGAATTTATCATGTAAATTATTCCAATTATCTTATTTTTTAATGGAATGGTTATATCAATTGTGTTTAAATTTTTTTATCATTAACATTTACTAGTTTCCAAATATTCCATTAATGTGCTTCATGAAATAAAATCATTTAATTAGGATATAAAAGAAATATAGAACATGTACCTTTCACGGGAGAAGGAAAAACAAATTTTTTCAGTCAATGTCGGTTGATAAATATCACAATGAAACTACCAAAGGACTCTTAACTCTGAGGTGTATCCATTGGAAAAAAATAACCCAATTATTGGGTGGGATTATCCATAATTACAACAACATGATTATATATCTTAAAATAAGTATGAGAGAGAAAAAGAGATCATTGATATGATGAATCTATATTGTAAGAATGTCTCATGATTACACACAGTTTTCATGGATACTACCTCTTTTATATAAGCCTTACAAAATATTTGTGTACATATATCAATTTAATCATAAGTTCATGGTGTATTCTTAAATGAACTAATGTTATAAAAATTTGTAATAGTCTTTCTAAATGCATTAAACCAATAAGTTTCATTATAAGAAATAATATAGTTAATTATCATTCTTTATGAGTGATTATCCATCACTAAATTTAGATATAATATTTAAAAATTAACCATTGAGTGTTTTGTAATGTATATGATATGTTTATACTCATAAAAGATCCATTTGAAATATCATAATTATATTCTCTGATTGGATTTTCTAATAGAATGATATATGCATATTCATGTTTTTTATAATCTATTAATATGGAATATGACATTTTTATTTCCAATATATTATACTGTAGGTCATGTAAATATCATATAAAATTATATAACTGAAACATTATATTTATTCAATAGAATTTAGGGATTATTTCAATATGGGGGCGGGGGGGTACTCACACAATTTTTAAATAGTGGACCCACCCCATTAATGGTAGACATATGACCCTCTATATAAGGGTTGGTAGGTAAATGGAAAATATTTATAAGGTACCCACCCAATATAATCAAAACAACACCAAGGGTTTACTAACCACATGCTGGTATCAAATGACATTCCCACACATTAATTACATCTCTTTGAATATAAGGAACATTATATATCCTAGAAAGGTAAAAAACATACACAATATCCATATTTTGTGAAAAATCATTCTATTAATGAGAAAATTTAGGAAACAAACTACTTGTGTTCATGGTTCTTACGCTCACGTAAGAATATATGATAAATTCCATAAAATATCCAACACATGGAATGTATGATGAGTTCATTTTAAACACACGTTTTTAATTTAATTTTATTTAATTTATAATTTAGATTGATAATTTTTCCCAATTTAAATAATTTATTTTATATTTGGGTGAATAAAAATATATGTATAGTTCTTTGAATTGAAAATAAATATGATCAGATATTAATATTTTGGAGGATTATTTTTAATTGGATCTTTTTTATGATAGGTAGGATGAATATGGATAAGTATATTTATACATTTTTAGCCACAAATTGGTAATTCCTTAGGGAGGACCTTAACCATACTAAAAGACAGATGGAGGCCAAATATGGGAAACTGGAAAAGAAATTGGGAGAGCCATCTCATGTAAATGATTGGGTGGCGCATTCGTAATGCACTACCACGAGAGTGCATTGGTGCATGGGATGATACTCTATGATTTGGTGGTAGAAGAGTCTCTCTAGGATATAATGGTGCATGATGGAATTAGGAGTCTTACAAGTCCCATAAAACATGATGGACAACTGCTGAATGAATCCCTAATTATGTGGACCGTGAACATTGGAATGGATGATGTGGGATAAAAATACATGAGGTAATTTTTCCCAAATAAAAAAATGTTTTATTTTAGCCTCACTCATGTGTTACCTCCAACATAAAAAACAATGTCCTGTTTTTACTACCATTTCACCGCAGAAAAGAAATTGAAGCCGAAGGAAGTTCTCGGGTGCCATAGAAAATCTATGTACTATTGTGTTTCAATGTATTCCCTACATCATTGTAGCTCTATGTTTTTGAAAAAAGTATTGATATGGTTATATAATGGATATTATTGCACCATGATCCCCTATATCCCGTGGAAGGGGAATAACACATGTGTTATCATGTTAAACATTTTCCCTTGGATAAATATGAAGAAAACACCCATATAAAATTTATAGTGACAGTGTTTTGGATTCTCTATTGTGTAAAGATGGTTATTAATGAAGGAAAATGGATTTTCTATAGTGTTTTCATGACACTATAGAGGTGTCGGATTTTGAATTATTAACAGATTTAAGAAGGAATAAGGTTTCACCATTGGTGGATGGCTACTTCATATCCATTCATGAATACATAGTGAATATCATATGATTAAATACCATAGGACTCTAGGTCTCTATCAACATCTAAGTGTTTTCATAATCTAAAAACTCAATGACCTGATTTCTTTGAGACATATAACTTATATGGTCAATATTATTGTGAAATATGAGGTAGATAATATATATGGGTAGGCACCTATATCATAGAGTGTTTAAGTGAAACACCAAAAAAATCGGATGTCATATAATGACTTTCATTTCCGTTATTTCTCTCTTCAATTCGTGTCGCTCCTTCCCCCTTGGTTTATCCTAGACCCACTTGAAATTGGAGAAAAATATCATTATTTTTGGTGGACAGAGCTAGTCGTATGGTTTGTGTGAACATTTTACCAAACCATACATAGCCTCTAGGTAATCAAGAAATGTTTTATAACTCTATGTTTTCCCTTCCATTCATAACCCTAGTGAAATCATTTCTTCCCAAATTCACACCTTAGATCCATGTAAGGATTCCAAGATCCCTCAACCTCATTTGGAAGCACTTTTTATGGGGTATTTTTGGGAAAACACCACGGAAACTCAAGTAAGTTATTTCCCTTCATTATTAAATTTCCTTAGGGTTTCTTCCCTTGTCCTTGATGTTCCCAATGTCCAGCACTTAATTATTCTAAACTAGGGTTTTATTTTGATTTTATTGGTCTAATATTGTGCATTTAAGTTTTCTTTCACTCCCTTTTTGTCTGGCGGTGGAGCATTTGATATTTTTCATAAATATTTGATGTTTTTCAAAATTTTTGTGGGTAATTTCATCTGTAATAATTCTTGGATAAGTTATATTTTCTGTATTTATATTTTTTCCAAGTTCCTATTTCATTTTTTTGGTGAGAAAAATATTTTTTGTAGATTTTGTTAAGTAGATGATTTTTATGTGGCCTTTTAGTTAGAAAATGTGTATTTTTCATGTGTACCCCTTGTTGTTTCATGTGGAGCTATTTTATGATTCCTTGAATGGTTTTATCAAATGGTTATGGCTGCCTATTCTATTTTGGTGTGATATTGGTATTCTTTAAATATACATTTCATGGTTTCTGATGGATATTATATGAAAGTCTTTGTTATATTTCTTGAAATTGTTATATGAAAATTCTAAATGGTTTACTGAGTTATACAATTGGTGAATAGAATGTATGGATACATCATAGAGTTTTTATGAAAATTATTGTAATTTCTATATGTAAATTGTATTTTTTAGCATGTGGAACATGTTTAAGCACAAAGAGGGAAACCCATGAATCAACGTGGGTGGACTAGGACTAGTAAGATAGTGATCTATAGGGGTTTTTTCCTTATTTCAAATAGAATGTTGGATAGTAAAAACACTTAAAAACTATTATGATGATTTTGGGGACCAATATATTATTATTATGTTCCTTACTAGTGGATAGTTCTAGGTACTTTTATTTATTATGGATACATTTAGACTATCATACGATGTTCATATGTCACACAACGAACTAGTTCCTAGGGGTATTGTCATGACATGTTGTCGTGAACTATTTTGTATTTTACAATTGGAATATGGTTTGGTTGGATGTAAAATTTAGTAGCATACATGTTTTACATAAAATTTTTAATTCTTTAATGTTATCCCTTAAAACTATTTTCATTTAGAAGTTTCTCTATTTAGTAATTTTTTCTAAATTTTATTTTTTATAAAAACATTCATGTTTTGTATCTTATAATACTCGTAATATTGAATCCTTTGTGTAGTATCTTATTGGACATTTTCTAACACCCTACATGCACCTTTGGGTATATGTATACTTGATAATGTATGACACATGTAAAGGAAAGGTCCTCAGAGATGGTGGTTTGGGTTGCTAGCTATTTCTTTGGTGAGAAGTTGTTGAGAAGGCTTGGGGGTGTTGTCAATTAATCGTGTGGTGGTTTCAATGTTAGATTTTTGGAACCATTGTATTTTTGGACTTATAGTGTCATGTTTAAAACCTTGTATTTAGTTCTATGTTTTATTTAAGGATTGTTTGTTTCATAATTTTCATATTCTGTTCATTTTTTTTGTTGTTTAATGCTTCTAAACATAGGTAAACTATTCCCATACAATTTGTTATCATCCTTGGGGCATGTAAATGCATGTGAGTATAGGTAATGGCAATTGTAAATTTACATATACCGATTCAGGTGCTAGTTTTAATGATGACCAGATCTAGTTCGAGACAAAATGGTTTGATAGGTAGGTTATCTGTTGGGTCCTATTATTATCTTATGATGAGTCTGGTTAGAGGGGAGATAGTACTATCAGGGCTCAGATTTCTGGATGCTGGTAGATTTCATAGCCCAAACCTCTTGTGATACACCTAGAGTCACCATGGGATGTCGAGATTGTTTGTTCGAATTCTCATCTGAGTGAGACATGCACGCTGCATGCTGCACATGGACATTTTGTGGGGGTGGTGTAGTTGTTTATTTTATTATGGTCATGTGTTTGGATTATTTATATTGGATATTATTACTATAATTTTTCAGAAGATTTTTACTAATGTTATCTATTGTGATTATTTCTTTTGTTGCAATAATAATCCCTAGAAATCTCTCATGCACCCACGAGAGGAAGCTGGAGAGAGTTCCCCATCACCAATCGATTAAAGGTTGATAGAAGCTATGGTTTGGGCTATCAAATGACTATGATAAGGACCATATACTATTCCAAGGGGGTGGATCATCAGGCCAACCTTCCAGGAAGGTTCATTTTTTATGGAATATGATGGGTGGTTCATTGTGTGCCCCAATGTGGTAGGCCAGATCACACCCGACTAGAATGTAGGTATCCTCAAAAGCCTTGTTATTAGTGTGTAGTTATGGGGAACATGAAACACTTTTGTTTGTTGGAACATCCACTGTAGAGGTTGGTAGGATCAGTGGCATCTAGGGGAGTGATCGCTCTAACATAGTTATCGAGGAAGAGGGGTATCAGTTTGGTGGTCATGGTGGAAGGGTCAGATCACCTTCTAGGCAGATTCAGTTCACTAAAAATCGATTAGAGAGTATACGTGATCAGGAAGAAACTAGGCACCTTCATGATGTGGAGGTGGCACCAATGGGAACAGATACAAGGCCTTAAATTGTCTTAGGTATCGTCTTGATTATATCTCCTATTTTTGTTGTTCCCATTTATATTTATTCTTATATTTCATTTATATCTTCCCATTTTGTAAACAATATGAATTTTACAGCCAATTTGTGTCTTTTTCAATGGAGATAGTGATGTTGTTGGGTAATAAGAAAGAGTAGGGTCTCATGTGTTCAATGTGTGCGCTTTTCATGTCAGGGGTAGTGATTGAGTGAGACCTCATGGTCATGGATATGGAACATTCTAACATAATCCTCAATATGGATTGGTTCATGTACATTCAAGAAGATATCGATTACTATTGACAGTGGGTGAGTATCATGGAACTTAATGAAAATCCTCAGGTTTTTCATGGGGAATGGGATCCATAATCAGGTCATGTGGGGCCTCCACTCCCAAAGTTGGGATATCGTTTCTTCTAGTTATTGTCCATATTTCTAGAGGATTATTTGAATGATCCTGATGGGGGATTTCCTCATGTAGGGGATATGTTCCCAAAGGTATTTTGAGATGAGTTTTCAGGCCTTCCCCCAAAGCAGGATGTGGAGTTCTCGATTGATTTGAAACCAAAAACAAATCCAATATCTCTTCCCATATATTGTATGGACCTCATCAGTGTTGAGAGAATATAAGATACATCTAGATGATTTATAATCCAAAGGATTCATTCACCCCAGGCCTCTCTTCTTAGGTCGCTCATGTTTTTTTTTGCGAAAAAGGATGATGGATCCCTATGGTTGAATATTGACTACTGGATTATGAACAAGGAAACCATCAAGAACAAATTTCATTTTCCCTAAATAGGTCACTTTTTTGATTAGTTTAAGAGGAAAAATGGTTTTTTAAACATTTATTTGCTTTGGGTTACCCCCATCTTTGGGTGAGAGAGGCAAATATTCCAAAAACAGATTTCCAAATCTGGTACGGCCACTTTGAGTACATGGTCATGTCATTTGGATTGACCATGGCTACTATAGTATTTATTGAAACCATTACTATGGTGTTACACTAGTATCAGAACTCCTTCTTCATGGTATTCATGGATTAAATCCTAGTTTAATAAAGATTTTATGAAGAGCATGGGATTCATTTTTGGATCGTGTTGTATTAATTGTGGGATCATCTCCATTATGCATAGTTTACAAGTGAACTTTCAAGATCAGGGATGTATTGTTTTTGGGATACATTATCTCGGAGCATGGGGTTTCGATGGATCCTAAAATGATTAGTGGGGTTATTTTTTCAGATTGGATGAGGATTGAATTCAAGATCAGAAGTTTTCTTGGCCTAGAAGGTTAGTTTAAGGGTTTTTTTCAGGACATCTCTTGGCTTCCTTCTCCCATGACCACACTCACCCAAAAGGAGTAAAGTTTGTATGGGGACAAGAATGTCAGGAATCCGTTGACGAGTTGAAGCGGTGGTTGATTACCGCCGGCCATTCTGATATCTCCAAATTCTAGAATGGACTATGTGGTGTATTGTGATGCTTTTGGTATGATTCTTGGGTGTATGATTATTTAGGGTGACCACGTGGCAGTGTATGACTATCTCCCACCCTGACCACATGAAATGAATTACTCAAACCAAAACATGGAGATAGCGACAATTATGCATTCAATGATGACTTTGGGTCACTATCTCTTTTGGTAGAATCTTGTGGTATATTTGGTGTATAAGTGTGTAGCCTAAATTTTCTCACAGAAGGATCTTATTCTGAGGCCGCATCATTGGATCAAGTACTTGCAGGGGGTTGAAATCAATATATTATCTTCCTCAGGAATGGTTAGTGTGGTGGATAATTAAATGTGTAAGAGAGTGCTATTGATGGATTTGTGGAAGTCCAATGATGAGTTGACTCTAATGGGTCTCTTTTCTCTGATGCACATGGAGACCAAGGAGCACAGTGGAGGTGAATTCTTGGCATGAATTTAGCTGACTCATACTCTATTAGAGTTAATTTATCGTGATCAGACCAAGGATGAGCTATGTTAGTGGCTGATGTAGTTCCTTCATGTTGGGATAACATCTCTTGATTGGTCTTCATCTCTGGAGGGTATCTTGTGCTTTAAGGTCCATTCTGTTGTGTTGTAGTCTTTATGGATTGTGGTGATGTAGGATATCCACCAATCACTATTAGTTTCCCATCCTAGAGCTTCTTAAATGTACTATGATGTTCATAGGATGTTCGGGTGTCCATGTATGTGGCGAGATATTGTAGACTTCATGTTGAGATGCTACACATTTCTATAGGTAAAATCATAGCATCAAAGGGCCTCTAGTTTGTTTCATCCATTACCCATTCCAATCTGAATTTGGGATGGGGTCTCCATGGATTTAATTATGGGATTTCCTCATAGACCTTGGGGTATGAATGCCATTTTATCAGTGATATATCTTCTGACCAAATCATCCCAAATCATTCCACTCAGAGATTCAACTAATGTGGATGAGTTTGACCATTTTTATCTTCAAGCGGTAGTAAGGCTTCATGGTGATCCATTAGTAGTTGTCTTAGATAGATACCAATGTTTCACCTCTCAGTTTTGGGAAGGCCATCAAAAGGCTTTGGGGTCATTGATTAACATGAGCACGACATACCATACTCAAAGAGATGTTCAGAAAAAGCGGACAAATCAGATTTTGGAGGACATGCCTTGTGAGTTTTTTAGAATTTAGAGGTTCTTTGGATATCCATTTTGGATTGGTTGAATTTTATTATAATAACAGTTAACAATCCTCAATTTGAATGGATTCTTTGGAGGCATTCTATGGTCATCCTTGTCGGTCTACTCTGTGATGGTCTTAGGTAGGTGATACCTCAATGTTAGGGTAATGCCATGTGCTAGAAACTTCTGAGAAGATCATGTTGAACATGAATTGGTTATTGATATCTCATAGTTGCCACAAGTCTAATTCTTATTAGAGTTGTTATGAATATGAATTTTTTACGGGTTATCGGGTATTCTTTAATGTGGCCCCTCATCTATGTCATCATCATTTGGAAACACAGGGAATGCTCACATCGAGGTATGTTAGACCTTTTGAGATCACCGATGGCTTTGGAAATGTGGCATATAGGTTATATTTTCCATCTCATTTGGAATATATTCACGATGTATTCCATGCCTCCCAAATGAAGAAGTAAAATCTTGATTTGTCCCATGTGTTGAATTTGTAGGAGATGGAGATAGATCTTATTTACAAGTGTTTGAGAGGCCGGTGTGAACAGTGTATTCCCAAGGGAAGGTGATTTGGGGATAGTATATTCCTCTAGTTCAGATTCTTTGGCTATACAAAATGATTTTCATGAGAAATGGGAGAAAAAGTAATGGTTTGAGAATGAGTTCTCAATATTTTTTTCCAATCAAGCTTTAGGCTGACATTCGATGGTGTGAATTAATTCTTGGTCAGGATAATTGTCACATCATTACTCTATTTTGAGGTATGTTTCTCTCCAATTATTTTCCATCATTCCCTGTATGTTTCCCCCTAGGACCCCCATGAAATTGGAGCAAAATGCCTTGATTTTGGGTGGATAGAACATGTCGCACAATTTGTATACATGGTTTACCAAACCGTGTACAATCTCTATGTCATCAAAATATGATTTAAAATTATAATTTTTACCATTACCGATTAACCCTAGTGCATCAATTGCTTCTCCATTTCATGCCTTATAGCCATGGAAGGCTTCCATAATCCCTCAACCTCATTCGGAATCCATTTTAAAGGGGTTTTAGTGGGAAAACGTCAAGGATTTTAAAGTAAGGGATTTCTCTTCCTTGTTTCTTCCACTTTCATTGGGTTTTTTTCCCTTATCCTTGAAGTTCACATTTCATACAGCGAGAGGTTCATACCGAAGGTTTTGTTTTGATCATTTTCATCCAATATTGTGGTTTAGGTTTGTTTTCTCTCCCTTGTGGGGCACTAGTAGTGTAGTCGAAGTTTCGCACATGGATTTGAGGTTTTTGACACTTTTGGTTGGTGATTCCATGTGTAAGCATTATTGGATGAGATTGATTAACTGGATTTATATTTATGGCATGTTTCTATTTCATTGTGTTTGGTAGAAAAAACTATTTTTTGTATAATTTGTTAAGCGAGTGATTTTTAAGTGGCATTTTTGTGTGAAAATGGGTGTTTTCATTTGTATTCCATGATTTTTCAAGTGGGGGTATTTTAGGATTCATGGAATGCGTTTATTACATGGTTATGGATGAAATTTTTTTTTCTATGATATTGGTATGGACTTAATATTGAAACTGGGTATTTAGATGGATTTTATTTGCAAAGCCGGAATATATTTCTTAAAATTGTATCATGTAAATTCTAAATGGTTTATTGAGTTATAAAAAGGGTCGAAAGCGTGTTTAGGTCATTTTGGTGTTTTTTTACTGTAACTGGATTTTTTTACTTGTAAAGGGTAGTTTTTAGAATGTTTAACTTATTTGAGAACAAATAGGGAAACCCAGTTATCTAGGATGGTGGACTTGGACTAGAATTCTGGTGATACGGAGTGGTTTTGTCCCTATTTTACATTGCATGTTTGACATCGAAAAAAATAAAAAAACAATAACGATGATGATTGGTACCACTAGGTTATGGGTAAGTTCCTTTCTAGTGGATCATTCACAAAATACATATTTTATATGGTTACGTTTACACCGAGATACGTTGTACAACACACAATGAATTAGTGCCTAGGTGTATTCCCTCAAGTAGTGCTCATGAACTATTTTTTATATACAATTGGAATATGAAATGTTGGGATGGAAAATTCACTAGAATACATTATTTAAATAAAAGTGATCATTCCTTAATTTTAACCATTGAAAAATATTTTCATTTAAAAGTTGTGATGTTATGAAATTGTTTCTTCCTTTTGTTCTTTACAAACACTTCTAATATTGACATGTTATAATGCTTGTCATATAGAATCATTTGGGTGGTATCCTATTGGTATTGGGCTCAAACATTACTTAAAACTTAATATTAATGTATACTTGATCATATATGGGACAAGTAGAGGCATGCTACTTGGAGATAGCTGTTTGGCTTGCTAGATCATTCCTTGGTGTGGGGTGGTGGAGAAGGCTTGAGGATGTTTTGACTTTTCCATGAGGTTGTTTTTATGTTAGAGTCTCCTATAATTTGTAGTTTTGGAACTATTGTGTCATGTTTAAAAGCTTGTGTCCATTTCAGAAATTTATTTAAGGATTTTTTTCTTGGAAATTTTCAGTTTCAGATTATTTATTGTTTTTGGTTATTTATTGATTTTAAACTCTGGTAAACCATTCCCAATCCATTGTTTATATTACCCAGTAACATGTACCAGCTAGTGGGGATAGGGAAAGCCCTTTGTTCCTTGACATGGACTGGGTCATGTTCTAGTTTTAATGGTAACCAGATATGGTTTGTGAGAGATAAATATTAGTGGATAAAATAAATATTTCATCTTAAACCAAATACTCACATACACCGAGATTTTTTAGGAGGAATCATTACATGCATTTTTTGACTAGTTTAATGTATTATAAAAATAAATAATGGAAAATAAATTTTAAAAGTAATGAATAATTTTCATAGGTTGGATTTATATTTAAATAATTCCTAAAGGATATTCTGTATCGTGAACATAAATGATAGAATATACCTAATCAATGTATCCCAAAAAAGATTTTTTTTAGTGGAGGGTGGTTCCTTTTTAGGCCTCATTTTATTTTTATATCCCCAAATTCCAATATTCTGGGGGTAATTATTAATTTAAAATCATTGTAATTATCATCAAGGGAACATTGGGTATGTAATTTTTATTTATTGAAATCTATAATGGTTTTTGGAATTTAATATTTTTTAGTCTTAAACTTTTATATTGTGAATATACAATTATATGATAAAGCCATCTAACATACTAAAAAATCAACTATTTACCCATACAATGAAACAACAAATGCATGAATTTTTGTTGTTTTGTATAAAAAATGTTTTCAATTCCTATCTATATAATGAACTATGTTATTTTTGGGAAATGGGGAATTTAAAGAATAAATGTTCATTACTTAAAATAAATATTAGTAATGTTCAATTCTAAAAATATATAAATTAAATCAGACCATTTTCCTTCACAAATTGCATAAAGAAACCCCAAATATCTTGTTTTTAATTTGGTTTTCTTGAATACTCTAGGTGATTTCCACCCGTTATATATGGGATCAACCATGAAATACACCTTACATTATTAAGAATTAGTTAATTGTAATATTATTTCCAAAATTGTTTATTTTATTTCAATTATTATTAATAACACATTTTGTGTGATCCAAAATGGTGTTATTTTTAGGTAATGGACTTCCAAAATGTTTTGGATATTTAGGGGAACTCTATTTTGTTCATTTTTCCCAATTTATAATTTAGATTTTCATAAAGTAGTTTCAGGTATTGCATCAATTCCATAATACTCAACATGGGGTAAATAAAAAGGATAACATACTTTTAATTTGGAAATCCAAAAGATAATTCAATCATATAAGATGAATAAATACGAAGATGAAGTAATTGATGGTAGAGAATTTGGATAGGTCACATGCCAGGGAGAACACTATGAGTTACAATAATGGAACATGGGAGTTACATCCATAATAAGAAATGGAATTCCCTTAAATGCAGGGATCAATCCATGCCTTCTCATCTCACCAGTTTAATCCCACTAGTTTAAGATCATACAGATAATCAAAAAAATTATTACACACTATATGAAATTAAATAAGCTACTACAAGAAGATCCCAACTCTTAGTTTGGGAGTTTCTTTGAGTTGTGTGACACTTTATAATTAAAAAATTAAATTGGAAATATGTTAGGAATACATGTGTTCTAATTATTGTTTATAAATTTTTTTGGGTGTGGAACCAATGTCTATCCCCTTATCCAATCACCACTTGGGAGGACATGAGAAATAAATTTGTGGATATATTTTTTCCTTCATAAAAATCCATGGATCTTAGAGTAATCATTCTAATCTAAAAAAACTAAATTTTGAATCAATCTATAGTTCATGAGAAATATTGAAATGTTTAATCATAACATATACAGACCATTTAATAGTAAAATTATTACAAATTAAAATGTTTTATAATGGTCTGTCATAAGGTAACTAGTTAGTTATAGATGTTTCTACAAGAGTATTACATATGAGAAATTCACTCAAATATAGATACAAGTTATTGGATGAAATATCCATTATTAGTTTCCAATGGTAGACTGAGGGACGATATACATAATGTGTACACATTTTGTAAAATTGATAGATAGCTATGAAAATGAATGAAATGTTAATGAAACAAAATTCTTTTATGGGAAATCAACATTTACAAGGTATATACTACGAATACACAAATTACATTGATTATAACCATAAAAATTATATATAGTGATTAACTAAACAACAAAAACAATAACAAAAAAATATAAATAAATATAGGGCATGAATTTTAGTAGAGGTCATATGGGTTTCAACCTCATCATCATGGACCATCACCAATGAGTTAAAACCACACTCTACTATATAATGATTCATGAAAACAAATATGGGATACACTCTAGAATCCATATCCCACTCCAAGTATCAAGGTGTTTCATCCATGAATTATAATATAACCATAAGATTCAATGAGTTTCCATTTGATATATATAAATTACTATGGGAAAAATTTATAACCAATCTAGGGAAAGACCAATAGAATTTTTATAAGGAGATTCATATGTTCCTAGTTAGGGATAAATTAATTCCATTACCTTGAGAAGGGAAAAACAACCCATGTAAGAGTTGAAAATATTAGAAAAAATACAATAGAACAATACGAAAATGAAATTCAGAAATATTAATAATGAAAGGAAAATTATATAGAATCTATAAAGTTAGTTAGGGGGAACTCCACCACCATACTCACCACCGTGACCGTTATTTGAGAGAGAAAAGAAAAAAAAATTAATGGAAAAACGTAAATACTCCTAGAAATGATGAAGAATTTAAAAATTAAAATAATTTTTTTTGAAGATTTTGCAATAATTCCTACCTATGAAAATATTATAAAATATTATGTTTTCAAAATATTTATGATAGAAGAACATTGAATCATATAATGAATGTGATAATGTTCAAATATAGTTTCTAGAATCTTATCAAAGAAGAAATTGGATCTAACATTTTTATTCTGATGGATTAAATGTCGAATGGTTTTTTCAATGTATTGGGAAATATTGTTGATAATGTAAATACAATTTTATTTAAAAAATTAAATATATTGGGATTAAGAGAGATGAATCCAATTTGTGTTATGCTTTACCTTATAAATAAAACAATGAAATTTCCCTGTTGTCAACATCAATATATCATAGTTATGGTTAACAAGTTATTGTTTTTGGTGTAATTTTTATTGGATGAAATGGATTAGGAGAATACCTCAATAATCATGGAAAGACCATTCCTAGCCATGGTAAGGGACTATTTGATGTTTAATTTTTAGAGTTAGTCTTAATAGTGGGAATAATGGGGATTATGTTCAACTTAGTGTGGGAAATAGAAATTTTGATGAGATATGAGATGATTTAGAGAAGATTTATCACAAGGAATATATTATCGAGATTTTTATGAAAATATATACAAAGTAGCTAATGTAGAGAAGAAATTTTAAGGTAAAAACAATAAAAGCAATGATAGATTTTTTATACAAATATTTAGGGAAATGGGATGGAATTTTTTCCCTAAAGAGATCAAGTAAGGATAAAAAGATTAAAAATCCAATAAACCACCTTGTTATTTTTCTTAATGGGAAGGAAAATGATGATTGGTTCCCATGTAGGAAGATTATATACTACCTAGTGGAAGTGTGATGTTATTTTCTAAAAATGAATAGGAAAAACTTATACGACATAATCACATCTTGTACCAGTAATGGATATTTACTAGCTAACCAATTTATTCTCTCAATAACATAACATTAAAATGTAAGGTTGAGATTATTGTCCATAAGTAATTATATTTTTTGTGGAAAACAATATTTTTAATGTATTATATTTCAATTTTTTATTTATATTTAGAAACATTTTTAGATGTGAAACCCACTATTTTTAATATTTCATGTGAATGGGCCAGTACATTCATTATTTAAGCTTGAATTTCATTCCTATAAAGATTATATATTCAAGGACCACTAGAAAAAATAAATGGATTAAAATGAAGAGATCCATGAAAAAGTTAAGTATGTATAAAATTATGTATTCATTTACAATACCATCATTTATAAATCTTTTTTAATCTTAAATGAAGAAAAATTAATACCCACACATTAATTACTTCAACTATTTAGATCAATGAAACCTAGAATTTTTATTAACCGAATGATGCCATGTTACAAAATTTTGGTTGATATAATTGAATAAGTAAGATGCGGGACTAGATGATCAAATTTAGACATATGAATTTGGAATAAATGAATAGTGATTTTCCTATATATACATATGGGGATTAAATATACCATTTCATTTTTTATGATTCAAATTTTAGAAGATCATGAGGAATTATTTAATATTGTTACATATTTCATGATGGATTTTATTTAATACAAGATTGTACCATTCCCATTAGGTCTATAGGAAAAAATAATAACAACATTTCTTAATAAGTTTCATGAGAGAACAAGGGCCATGTTACCCCCTAAGAAATGTATTTTATCTTTTAAAAATAATGATAATTCAAAACCAGTTTAAAATTTATTTAGGTGTTTCTAATAATTTTTAAAACTATTATTAAGAAATACATTACATTGATACTAATTTTATAAATTAGTTACCATGATGTAATTTTATACAAATGATCCACATTTCAATCCAATGATACTTTTTCATACACTTACTATTGAGTCATGAATGATTATCGTTGGCCCACAGGTGACTGTTGGCCACCCTTTCTGGTATTAATGGTTTTAATAATCACAAGGATTGTAAAATCCTATTAATAATGTATAATAATTTAATTCATATTTATTTAAGATTCATTATGTGTATTTATGATTAACTAAGATCACATATATGTTTGACACATTTTGTTAATATTTATGTTGTATGATAGACCAAGTAGAAATATTTTCTAAGTATGAAAGACTGGCACCGACAAAAGGAATGAGACACCAACAATTATAATGAGTCACCGATGCATGTAATGATATATATAATGATTCAATGATAGTTCAAATGAGTCACCAACAACTCAATTGAATAACGAATGTATGGTACTACTGATGCATGGTGTTACCGATGCAAGGATTCACTGACTATGAAATTGACCACTGATAATTATATTGTCTCACTAGTAGTTCAAAGGTCTTGCCTATGCAAAGGCCAACCAATGCAAGGACCTACCGATGCATGGATCTATTGACTCGTGGACCTACTGATGCAAGGACATACGGATGCATCAAAAGACCGATAAAAGGAGACATAGATGAAATGAGTCACCAATAGATGTTGATAATGACCGATGACTCACTTATAGAATATTTAAATTTATTTAATTTAATCTTACTTCCAATTGTCATATTTTGAGTGCTTTAATGAAACTGCTTAATTTAATTCTTTTTGAAGAAATATTAAATAAGGATGTAAGATGTACGAGGTATATCATCTACCGTAAAAAAATGCATATTGTTGTGCTACAAGAATATATATATATATATATATAAGAGAACAAGAAACATATACCCATAAACAAGAATATATGAGTATACACAATATCATACCTATTAGAGAAATATACAGAAAGGAAGCACCCATGAGGAACCCTTTATTTCTGCTTGTTGTAAAATAGAGGACTATTATTCATCAATGTTCCATCATCTCTAAAGTACCTTAATTAATATATGGATAAGAACATCTCACCCTCTTATAAGATAGAAAAATGTACTCTATTAATTTTTTTATTCAGTGTCTGCATCCAGAAGAGGTCTCTAACTTCACTTTTGATACATCGAAGAGTCCAGATCAGATATTCATAACACAAAGATCCTTCTAAAATCTACCTAAAAATTACATTTCTATCATTTAACATTTTATTAAATATTTGATTAGTGTGTGAATCTATCTCTAAAACAAACATTTTCACCTAAACTGAACTATAGGGTACTAGATATCCTAAAACAGCAATCTTTTCACACTTGTTTATCCTATGATGAATTGTGGAAGAGGTCATGTGTGACCTGGTGGCATTTTTGTTCCCACATAGAACAATTTTTTAGGTATTGTGACATGGACAGTGTGTGTACTATTGTATAATCCTTGATACCGGGTTTGAAAAAAAAAACCATTATCTATATATATTGCATGGTGGTAGGTGATCACTATGTGGAGAGGACTATGTCTCTATTTGAGACTGAACCTCTTGTTTTATATCCACTGTGTTTTCAATTTTCTTTTCACTATTTTTAAAAAAATTATAGAAAAATAAATTTCACTTTCATAGTTAGTATAAGATAGTGTTTTGACTGCATTGTCTTATTATATTAGTTTTAAATGTTATGTCAATATCTCGTATTGTTACAATTGAGAAATAATAATCCTTTTGAGAAACTACTTGAACAATCACACTATTATAAATTTACATTATTGATTAAATGGACATTTTTTTTCAAATGAGGGGAATTATATAAATAATAATTTTTAAAAATTTCTATAGGAACTTGATTAAACCCTCTCATGAGTGCCCTACATCATCTAACAATTATCGAGAAATAAATTGTAGAGAGGTGGAGTTCATGGAAAATGGGATGTAAATTATTGATGAAATAATATTTTTTTGTTACATTAGAAATTTGAAGGAAAGGTTTGTATCTTCATTCATTTTATTTATTCCTTCCCCTTTATAAAACATTAAAAAAGTGGTTCAATTTTAAGGGTCCAAAATCAGCATCAAATTAGAAAATATTTTTACTATTTGGGGTTGGGTAGTGAATATTCCAACAAATTTAATTATAATAAAAAACAAGAGGGTATACTTATTTGTCACGGTATCGTTGATTCATTGAATTTATAGTAATAATTGGTTGCATAAAAGATATAATTTTGTATGTATAAAACTTCACTAGGATTTATTTTTACCATTATGAACTATACATAGATATAATGACCTTTTTTGGAAATTTTATTGTATTATTCATCTATTACATACAGTTCATTAAAAAAATATTCATATGACCCTAATGTGTATGTCATCTTGGTTTAAAAAAACTATACAATTTGGAGGATATATGATTTTTCATGTTTTAATGTATGACACTTGTACAAATATTATGATCCTAAATCAATTTAATTATTAACCTGATTGGTGTGAATAGAAGAAAAAATGTGAGGTAGATAAATACTATGAATATTTTGTAGTGATAAATTAAGTGGAATTAATTTTTGGAATGAAAAACTATATCCTTTTTAAGTTGATAAAATAAAACACATTATTATTAATTGAGGATATGGTTTCATATTTTATATGTGATAGTGGAATGTTTTTTTCTTCAATTTTATATATTAGAACCATGGGGATCCTTTGTAATTCTTAGTTTAGATACATGTTTGAGGGAATGTGTAAGGCCCCAACCTTAAACATTACTTAGTCTAGATATAAGTCATCAATTTGAGTTTAGTTCACCTTGAAGATATTTTTCGGTTTATATATTTAGTGAATTTGGTCATAGAGTATTCATAACAACATGAATATTACAAGTATAAAATTCTACACATTATCTATTTTTTTAATAAAAACCATTTTAAAATCAAACAAGAAATAATTTCATGTTTTAACAACATAACATTTCCTCGATCCCATCATTGACTCTATTCTTCTTTATTATCCTATGAAAAACATTTCAAAACATAAGATGAGCATAAACATCTCACTAATGGATACATGAGGAAATAAAAACTGTTAGTCTTGGGATGACAAGAAAACCATGAATAAATTTTTTTAATGTAATACTTTTCACCATTAAGAAGTATCAAATATACATCACTGAATATATGCTCATTAATTACCCTTTTTGTAACCAAAATATAACCATAAATCCCATATAAAGAAAAATATAGCATATAAAGGTAACTTGGGACATCAAAATATTTAAATGGATTAACCATACTGTTGACTGTTGCACATATCACTAAATGTAACATCCTTACGGCTGACTTACATAACCAATGCACTAGAGGTAATGACATAACCACCCATCCTTGGTATATCATGGAACCACACATCATTTGTTTACCGTGTATCCACCCCTAATTGGTTTATCACATGACCACCCGTCAAATTACAAGTACCATTATATAATCATACCACATAAAATATTTTAAACATCAAAATTTCACTAATAAAAATTCATTTTCAATCACAAGAAATCATTTCAAGATATTGAAATATTAAATCAATTTAAAAATCCATTTTAAATATGAAAACTCTGAAAAGGGAATAAGGTATTTATTTTCCTTTTAAAACCATTAAAGAATATAGAAGAATCCAAATTTCAAAAAATGATTTTGGTGGCGGAGAGGTCGTTGTGGCCACATATGTTAAAAAAATTCTTTCTATCATTCAATAAAACACATCGTAGAAAAAAGAATCACTTTGATTGAAATTAAAATTCAAAGTGGTTTATTATACTCCATATAAAATAATGATGTGTATATTATAAAAATACACCTCAATGAAAGGATTTTGAGACGTAGTCCTTTACATTGTGTCTGACATGTCTTGTTTATTCTTTACCTCCCTGAATAATAATATTATGTTAATTTCGACTTTCTTCAAAACAATTTTCATGTTTTATTTATTTATATATCCCTTAGTAGCTTTATATTACTATCATATAATTATTCAATTTCATATCAGTCTTCTTGTTGATGTTTGGTACTTGAGTAAAAAATGACCTTGTTATAATTACAAATTTTCCTTGTTGTCAAAAGTCCTTTATCTCCAGAATCATATTCATGAATTAAATATCATATATATATTGTATATATGTATTTATATCCAGTATATATTTATTTAAAATAGTTTATAACATTTGGATATAATAAATGAAATTCACCTTTCTTGAAGATGGTCAGATGTATATACGCATGAATGCTACTTTCGTATATTTTTCATATTTAATGAAATGAAAACTAAATGATAAATATGTATATTATAATTCAAGTATAACATCATTTGAAATATATGATACATAATTTCATTCACTTAATAATTTATTGGTTCTATGTAGGGAATGAACGAGTCATATCACATTGAGGAGGCAGTAATCCGCACTTCCCCAAATGAAATTATCGTATATACAAATCCTAAAAAGCATAATGGTATGTTTTTAAATAAAATATAATGTATCATAGAGACAATATAATTATAATCTAAATCATATATAAATACAGTTCTATCATAATGGTCACCATTAGAGATGGTATGGGAAAATCGAACAATCATCGTTTCGTGAGTCTGCAGTTTGTCGTACATATAAACAGTATGTTCGTATCCATTAGATGGATGTGTATTTAATTGTAATTAGAATCCTTATCAAAAAAAATTAATTATATATTTAGTATACTGGTGTTTTCATGTTATTAAATAATAATAATATAATATAGAGTGGAGAAGTAATAAAAAGGAAATGAACTTTAGAGAAGATGTTACCTCTTAAAACGTGTAACTCCCTTTGATTTGAGCCAAAAGACTTCATTGAATTTCCTTCTTCCTAAGTTATGGATTCTAAGATGAAGAGAGGGATGTTCTGAGCATATTTGGGTGGTTTTTAGATGAGCCAAGGATCATGAGAGATGTTATTAAATGGTTCGGGGTGATTTCATTTTATAAGAGGGAGGATGGGAACTTTATGAAGGTATTGAAATATTAGTTTATTATAAAATGATTTAATTTTTCAAATGGTCCCAAATTAATTTATTTAAAAAATATGATTATTTTTGGTAAAAAATCTCAAAAATTAGGTTTTAGAAAATTCTAGTTCACAAATTTAACCTTATCTTTTGGCTCTAACCATTCGTTAACCAATTTGACTCAAACCATGTCTTTCTGTTTATTCATACTATATAGTTAATATAATTAATATAAAATTACAATAGAAGACAAATTGGGTTTTTAATTATAGTTTAAAAATTATCTAATTCATTTGGTTTAATCATATATTGTTAGGACTATTATATCCTTTAATAAAATAGTTTTGTTTAAAACTCATTTTTGTCAATTTTATACTATTCATATCATTATTTTATTAAAATTTGATGAAAACATTATTATTTCAAAAACAAATCATTAATTCAAATATATCAAGTCATAATCATCTTTAAAATTCGTGTATTGCATAAAAATATTCCAAATAAATTTAATTTTAATATTTATAATCTCATTTATTTGAAACATTATTTAATAAGGTAATCACTACATCATCATTATGTCATAAAAAAAATTTTATATTTGATGTATGGACATTAATAAGAAAATAACTTGAAGTAGGAAATTATTTTATATTTAAAATGACTATTTATAGTTTAAATGATCACTTAGATATCCCCATATATAGTTTTTACAAAAAGATACATGTTTTTGTCACATTTTTCATTACTTTAATATAATTTTTATAAAATGTCATTTTCACAACCATGTGGCTACATGTGGTACCCAAATCTCCCCAAATATTCCCATGGTCATTAATATCTCTTTCAATAGTAATATAACATGTTTTAGGGTTGTTTAATATTATTATAATCTTATTTTTTACCCTTATTTACCATATTTACCCTATAACAATGGGAAATAAAATAATTACTAAAGTTACTATTCATAATGTCAAAAAATAAAATTTAACTATTTTGAACAATTTGAAACTCATAATTATAAAAATTAAATCCATTTTTTCAAATTCCAAACACAGATGTTGCAGTAGTTAATTTACAATTAATTTCTATTATCAAAACCAAAAAGTGTGTTTTAAAGATGTAATAACTCTCCAATGATTGAGATGTTTTTGTGTTCAATTTAAAAGACAAAATACATAAAATGAACAAAATTATAATAAAGAATAAAATATATTCTATATATAATTATAAAACAATTAAATGAAAAATCTAAAAATATAAATAAATTAGATGAAATGGCTGTTTTGAATTAAAATGCATCATTTTTCACTACTCAAAAAAAGAACATTATCAGAAAAATACCAAAATTTTATCCAATGTAAATTTTTATGTCTCTATTATAATTAAGAATTTAATTTTTTCAAATAGAACATATAAATTTGAAAAAAACTAGATTTAGAAAAAGTTTTCCTTCAAAAATCGGTGAAACAACCTTTAAAAAATATTAGAGTATTTAATGCTTAAAATAAGATTCAATCTATTTTTAAGCCTCTAAAATTTATTGGATAAATATAATAATATTTAATAAACATGTGCAATCATAATGTAGTTAGTTATGTTAATTCCCTCCAATGTAATGACTAGTCATTACCTACCATTTAAAATAGTAATAATATTATTGTATTATTTTTAATTATAACTCAATGTTGTGTGCAATGTAGGTTTTCAATGAATCCAGTTGTTACATATTGAGAAAATTAGCAGAAAATGTGTTCATATTAAAATAACATTAATATATTATTCATAAATATTAATAGATTTTTTAAAATAGCAAGAAACCAGGAATCATGTAATAAAAGGAGGGTTAGAAGAGTTGAAAAGAAGGAAATATACATTTATCTTACAATATAAAAGGTATAAAATCACATGGTATACTAGAGTTATGAGTGTGAATATGATATGTGGCTCCTCTTTTTCAATTAGATTTACAAGGATATTGTCTTCAAGGTAGACCTATGTGATGATGTAATTTATTGAGGCAAGACTATCAAGACAGTTGTTCCATTTTGAGATGAGTTTCTATGAAAGGTTAATCTTACCCTTTCAGACTTCCTGAACAATGGTGGTTGATTCACTTTCAAACTATATATTTCTATAATTTCTTTGATGAGGGACATCATCCTCATTGATAAAGGTCGTCATTTCTACCACAAGATTAACGGCATGCCCACATGAACCATGAAATCATTCTATGAAATCTCAATTACGATCCCTAATTGAAAATTTGTAAATAGTAGTGCCTAGGTTCCATCTCAAAGAACCATTCAACTTACATTTAAACCATCCTGGAAATGACAGTGACTAGTATACATCAATGGTGCCAAAGAGTTTGTGATAGGTACCACATATGATCAGATTCCTCAGAATGGTGAAATATAGGATCGAGTTATCACAGCATTCCTCATGTGAAAGGTTTTTTTGTTGAATCGCGATCAGATTATTAGAGAGTGTCACCTTATAATTGAATTTTTCATTCTCATGTAGACACTTTTTTTTAATTATACATATATTATATATGACTTCCACACATTCCCCCATGAAATGCATACAGACCTAATTTGACAGATTTATCATTAGAATATATATTAGAATGTTTAATATGTTTAACACATGTGAAGGCTGGTGTCTGAATAAATCAAAGACCATGTTACAAAAACAATTAGTGGTATTTTAGGATATTAGTAAACAATTTAAATCATCATGATGTTAAAGGAAAAGTGCACAACTTTCGCACATTGAGATTCACAAACATTGATGATTTCATTCAACCAAAATCTTGTAGAGATGAAGACACCAAAGCAGAGTGAATCAAGATGGTTGAAACCATTTCTTGTTCAAGATTTCAAAACATTCATGATCTACATGGATGAGGTTATTGTAGAATCTCATGGAATCAATAATTCCATTTACACTCAGTTCCTAGATAAACATATCCTCAATGCCCAGAAAATCAGATTAGGTTACTATGAGGGAAATTTCAAAAGGCAATAGATGATGGTGATCAAGTTCTTCTTTGATGGTGGAATTATAGATATTTTTCTAGACATATGTAAAAATTCTATCTATCATTGTGGTATTAGTCTAGTTATCTTTCCAAAATATTAGAGGCGAGTGAGAAAAATTCAACTAGTGGGAGTGCAAGTTGCTCTTCTGCAAAATCTTTTTCCGGCCTATCCAAATCAAAGATCACATGTTTTTCATCTTCCCATCAGTCAGTATTGAATACTTTTCATCTGAGAAATTCAATAGAGGGGTATTGGTTATTTATGAGCCTTTATATAAATTTTTCTTGAACATATTGATTGAATATCTCAATATTTTCAATTCCAATATCATTCATTCATATTGGAATGCAAGAATTTTTCAAACAAGAAGTGATAAACTTTCATTCCATGATTCATCCACTCTAAAAAATGGTTATCAAAAAATATTTTATGGTTTTAATGATGGAGGAAGTCCATGAGTACACCATAAATGTTTATAATATTTTTGAAATGATCACATCATTGACTAAGTAATGTCTTCCCACTATGGAAAGAGAAATTCCCTTCTAGGAGGATAGAGTTCTTCTAACGTGACTCACCACCTCCAAAATGTGAGATCAGAGGGGGTTTCCATTGAACATGGGGATACTAAGATATGGATAGGGCAGGGAACCCTCCATTATGCCTAGGTCATGTATCATGCTATATTACATGGATGTTGAGATATTTGTTCCAGGTTGATGAATGATTTTCTACAGGAATCCTCTTATCATGAGACACATTCATAGTGGAGAAAGGTTCTCTTAATATGTCAGATATTTATCATGTCACCCTGAGTAAATATAATAATATCATTAGAAGAAGGTGTTGAGTGGGTGTATATATACCTCCAACAGGTGTGATTATTTTGATCTTTCCCTTTTTGTACTTACGAAGAATCAATCTACTGAGATAATCTTTTTCAATTTCAATGATGATTGTATAGAGGGGATCCCCTTGTCTCAATCCTCTGGAGAAAATGAGGTAGCGTTTTGGAGATCCATTAACATGAATGGAAATATGGGTAGAAAAAATCATCTTATTGATCCATTGGATGAACCTCATATTAAATCCAAACTCGTGAATAATAAAACAAATAAATTGCCAGTGAATGGTTTCAAAGGACTTCTTAATATCTAATTTAAGAGCAATATTTCATCCTATAGTAGTTTTATAAAGAAGATTAATATATCCAAAGGCTATTATGAGGTATTCTTGAATCTTTCTTTCTTTTAACACAACCAAACTAATTCTAAGAGATGATCTTCTTAGAAACATGAGCAAGCTGGTTGGCTAGAATTTTGGTGATGATCTTGTGTATAGTATTTAAATTATCAATTGAGTGAAATTGTCAAATAACACATACATTCTCCACCATAGGGATTAAGGCAATAAACTGATCTTTAATTCCTTGAGTAGGAGATCCATCGATGAAAAAAATGCCTAACAATATTGCAGACATCCATGTGAATGACATCACAATAAAATTGAAAAAAATATTTGGTGAAACCATCTGGCCCTAGAGATCTTCCTTATTTAATCCCAAAAATAAAATATTTGATTTCAATATCCTGAGAAATAGAGGTCAAAAGATTATTATCAGCATCAGTGACATGCTTTGGATTAATTCCTTCAATTATATCTGAATTTCTTCTAGGGCCATTGAATATATTTGTGTAAAAGGAGGCAATATGATTTGGGAGGGTTTTTCTATCCTCTATAATTGCCTCTCAATCCTTTTATAAGGATAATGGATTTCTTATTTTTTATATCCCTTTGAAGCACATTAAATTTTATATTTCTATCCCCATCGGTAAGCCACATGATGTTGAATATCTATCTTTGTATGTTATCCCTATGAATAATGAAATTCTTTAACTCGGAGGAGACTTTAGCCTCTTGTTCAATTTCTTCAGAGATATTTCATGTAGTCATGGATTCCTAAATCCCATGTAGTGTGTTTTCAAGGGAACCAATTTCTTGATCAATACAACTAAAATTTTTCTTATTCCATTGATTCATTTTGATCATGAGGGATTTGATCTTCAGATACAAGCCAATTGATTATCATGGTGGTAATCAATGGCCTATGTGTCTTGGAAAATTTGGGAACGATCTAGGAGTGTGTTCCAATAATTAATAAACCTGAAATTCATAGTTTTCTTTGTACATTTTGTCATGAAATGATCAATAATTGGATGGTGATCTGAGGTGTATATTGTAAGGGTGACACATGAGATGGTTTTAAAACTATCCGACATGTGAGAATTGAAAAAAGCAGGGTTGATTCAGATTTATCTAATGTTTTTTAGATGCTTTCTTTACCATGTGTACGGGGAACCCAGTATATTGATCTCAGTCTGGTTAGTCTCTTAAACACATTATCTTAATACCCTCATAGAAATGGAACTAGAAGTATATATAAGATTTTCATCAGCATAAATGCTAACATTGATGTCTCCCATAACAATACTTGGACTTGAGAAATATATAGACTGGTTTGTAATGTTATTCCATAGCCATATTCTATTAATATAACTATTGGAGTCATAGAACATTAAGAAGAGAGGGTTCTGTCCAGATTTAACAAACCATGAGGCGATGATATGCTCATCCATAGAGATAAGGTTAGGGTTGTTAACACTTTGTTGAACTAGTATCCAAATATATCTTTAACATAGGATTCCTGAATATAGGTGAGTAGAGAATAACCATTATTCTCAAGGTAATACCATTTATTGATTCTACTAGTATTGATTGTAGGAATTCCATGAAAATCTGGTTTATATTTTTCTACACGTACCCTATGGGAACATGATGTCATAGGGTCGGCTAGTCCTTGGAAGTTCCATAATAAGACTCTAATTAGGATTTATTTTTTGTGGTAAGACCCCATTTTTCATTTATGTCACGTGTCTTTTTTCTTATAGTTCTCATTAGGTTGGATTTCCGAGAACATCGTTTGGCAGTTCTTGAATTGGGGTATCTTCCATGAAGATTTTGGGATAATTCAATCCTTCGCTAGTGTTTTTTCGTCTTTAAGGGGGTAGTTTTCATCAACTGTCTTTCTAATTGTTGGAAAATTATTGAATTAGACATATTCTTGGTTTATCCCTCTTCTATTGTAGTATCAATATCAATAGTCTCATTTATGTGTGATCTGATCATGTCTAAAGTGAATGCCTCATATTTTATGCTTAGATCCATTGCAAATATCTCCTCTTATAATTCCTGATGTTATGTGGTTATATCTTGTTGGCCATCAGTCACCACTTCTGTTTGGTTGTGGTCTTCTACCTTGGCTATCTAGGTGAATTTGTTACTCTTCTTCCTCAATTAGGTCAGCCTAGGCATTTCTAGTGCATGTGGAGGTATCACATGTTATTCCCTTGGGGACTTCTTTATCAGCCTTTTTAACATACCGCTTTGTGGAAGCATTTTTTCTTCTCATGAACTATTTTCATGAGGTGTTACTTGGTGTTTCCTTGACCAATTTTTAAAAAAGGTGTAACCTATCAATAACATGACCAATCATTCTACAATGTTCATAGTATTTAGGGACATTTCCAAATTCAAATCTAACCTCAATGAGATGATCATTGACATCCAATGACACCTATTCTGGAGGGATGTATCCATGTCAATCATGATGTGAACCTGTGCATAGAGGAAAAGGTCACCCCTGATTGTGTGCTGGTCTATCCTCAAGGGTGTCCCAATTCCACCAAGTAAGTTGTTGAGGATTTTCAGGTTCCATTATAACCATTGGATCACATATATTCATGCCCAGATATTGGTGATGGACTGATTTTATGTAAAGAGATTGTTGTTAACATCCCATTCTGAGAGGCAACAGATCTATGGCTTCAGATTATGTTTTCCACGTCTCCAGATCACAATAAAATCCATGTTTTTTCTGCAGAATAACATGAATGTAACCTTTTACAAGAAGAATCATATGACATTTTTAGAGATTATAGCAGAGCGTGAGTCATTGTTTCCCCTGGAAATGGGGATGACCATGTTTGTTTAAGGTTCAAAATTTCCAATCGGTTTCTAGCGGGATTATTTGTATAATCAGAAACATCTAATGATTCTATATCCATTTGGACCTACTTTCCAAAGGTAGTTGCTCATTAGTTGTGGAACGATGAGGCTTAAAAATTTCATTGGTCGAGAGGATGGGAGGTCAGACTGATCATACATTTTTGGTGGGAATTATTCTCTACTCCGGGACTCTCTTTATAGATTTGAGTTATGTTCAGGATCTCTTATTAAATTCAAAAGTATGAAAATGAGTTTTCCTTTATATATGACAATCGATGATTAATATGCATGAGATTTATATAATCTTTTATATGTATTTGAGATTCTTCATCGATAGAGAATCATCTGTATTTGTTAGAGATTCTTAGTCAATGGTATCCTTGGACACATTATATAGAAATATCTAGGTTATTATGAAAACCATACTGGTTTTAAAGATACTCATCGGGGCACAAGAAGTTTATTGTCGTTCAGAAGGACATGTCTTATTATAGATTTGGGATCGTACCCATAGATGGGCTACCTATGTATCCTTGTTCGAAAAGGAATCAGAAACCATGTAGTTTGAGTGAAGAAGTATGAGGTTTATACATGATTGATGGTCCACATAAGGGTTTCATAATTACTTTTATGCTCTAAGCTCACGTGAGACATGATCGGTGTGAGAAACAAGAGGTATTAGTAAAACCTGACGATTGTGCCATGAAAGATGCAATCATAAGAAATGATGTGGGGATTATGTATGTATGACTGCCCAGATAGATGAATATTGGGACTTACTTCGGAGAAGAAGCCTAGGAACAAGGTCCCTAAGAGTATATGTGCTTTATGGAGATTTGGATACTTAACTTAGGACTTAATCCTGATGAGGATTCCTAGATTATAGGGGACTCAAGATTGGGTTTTATTCCCGAGAAGGAAGCCCGGATCAAGAAAAATTAAGACCGGGGCTTACTCCAGAAAAGGAGGCCCAGGTTAAAGTGAATTATGACTGGGGATTACTCCTGAAAATGAGGCCCATGTTAAGGGGAATTATAACTGCAGCTTACTCCTAAAAAAGAGGCACAGGTTAAGAGGTTTGGAGACTTTGGGGATTACTCCTAAGAAGGAGGCACAAATTATGGAACTGGGGGCTTACTTCTAAGGAGAATTCCCATATTAAGGGAATTTGAGATTGGGGCTTACTCTTAATGAGGATGCCAATGTTTAAGGAAAATTATGATTGGGGATTACTCCTATGGAGGATGCCCATATTAAGGGAACTTGGACTGGGGATTACTCCTGAAAAAGAGGCCCCGGTTAGGGAAATTGGGGCTTATTCCTAAGGAGGATGACTAGATTAAAGATCCTATCATCTTAAAGGATGAGTTTGAATGAATTAAATCTCTAACCTTAGTGACATAAAGATATGTAAATCAGTTAGGTTTTGAGATATTTTCCATAGAATTCCTTTCAGATAAGGAATCCAACAAAGGAGCCATGCCAAAAATGGATTAGAAGAGGGTTTTGAAGGATAAATGTTGAAGAGGAAAGGTGGATTTGAAGAAAAGTGTTGAATAAGCATGAGGGCCACTCAAAAAGAGGTAGGCGGGAAAGTCCTGTTGGGGAGCGCAAGTACTGGTCGCACTAGTATACTTGCGTGACACATGTGTACTTGTGCGACGGTTAACCCATAAGGTAATAATTGGTCGAGACTTGGCCAAGCCCTTAATATTGTCCCTAACGGCTACCAAAAGTGTGGCGCATAAGTTTTGTTGAAGGGATAAGGTGGAACACAAGTGTCTTCATTTCTATTAAGGGTTCGACACTTAGGAACACAAGTGTTAGTGAATTTCAACAACTAGTCCTTGTTCCCCCTCATTAGATCCTTCATACTAGGTAAGAAATTACCTTAGAAGTGTTCGAATGATTTCAAGTAGAGACTAGGGCGCTGAGAGCTTAAATATGAATTTTGGAATATTCCATACTCGAAATGGGGGGCCCACAAGGGGTATTTATAGGCTACGGAAGACCTTGGGCGAAAATCAGATAGGGCACGCAACTCACCTATGCGACCAATATGTGTCGCGCAAGTATACTTGCGCGACCATGATGAAACTTGTGTGGCCCATTTTAAAACAAATCTTTCTTCATGGCGTTGTAAATTTTTTATGTTTCTTCAAAAGACGAATCTCTTTTTTCTAAGGTATTCCCATTTTTCAGTCATTAGACTCTATGATGGAAAGGAGTGTCAAAAAAAGACCCCCCTCGGAGTTGGATCCAAAAGGAATGAGTATTTGACTCTAAGGAAAAGGATAAAACCAAGGAACTATGGTGCAAAATTTTTGATCATGTAAGTGGAGGCGCGCTGGTGAGAGCCGTGCAGGGTACGGTGTGTTGGGTACAGGCTTGGCCTATAAATTTTCGGCCATTCTCGCATAAAGAAACCGGCATTCAAACTATCCTACTCTCGTCGTGCAGGTTTCTTTCATCACGCAAGTGAATGTTTTTTCCGCTGGTTCACATTTCTATTCATGTCGTGCTTCTGCAGAGGTATTAGGACATGTGCGGTGATAACTACGTGCCAAAACATGCGTGACACAATTTCACTTTCGTGCCAACATGGGAATTGCACGCCTTAATGCCTTAGACATTTTTTTCACTTTTCATCACAAATTTTATGAAAAATAAAATTACATAAGAGTTAATTATTCGACATTTTTTTAGATTAAATGTCTACAAAATGAATTGGAAAGGCTGATGAGCTGGCTAGCAATCATATTGATGATATGATGAAAATCATTGGCCATGACTATTATGATATCTGTGACAGTAATTTCCCTGATTTGGCCAAGTACAAGAAGAAATATCATGTCAATTCCCAACAAAGTATTTACATTATTTTATATGACCATGGTCATATGCAAGGAGTCAATGTTCCAGATGCAATGAAAAATATGCTCGAGATACAGCTGCACTGCTACCTCTCTATTTCAGTTATGCAATGAATTAAGAGCAGCAACAATGGTGTGAAATTTCAATTTTTTCTTCTATGTCATTTCCTTGCAGATATGAAAATGGAAAACCCATGGGCTGATATGGTTTCCATTGCGGGTTGGTGGAGAGAAGATTGTCATGACATTAGAACAATATATGAAAAGAATACTCTCTCCATATGGATTTTACTTCCAATTTTCTATTCTCAAATCCATATATCCATATTCCATGTCTCTTGGACCGAAACAGAGTCATTGTTTGATCAGTAGAAAATTTTCTCAAACCACACTCAAGAAATTATTATACAATTGTTCTAAGAAGAGATGGTATCACTACATCTTTTATTGTATCCAGTTGAATGAATGAACTCCAGGTGGCTGCTGATTAATCTCGGGATGCCGTAAATCAAATGAAGAGTTATGTTGAAAGTCTCTTGTAATCCTTGAAAAAGAGAAGAGAATCCAGTCTGTGGATTTCCTTCTAACTCTTGTGCATCAAATGAAAAACACTTTCATCTTCAATCATTTGTGCCTGCATTATTTTTCTTCCAGATTTAAAATTTTTACCTAATCCAATGGGCCAAGTAATCATAGTTTGATTTTTTCTATGATTATTAAAAATAACCATAAAATAATTGACCCTTTTTATTGGTCAATATTACATAAATCATAAAAAATTTATTTTTAGTGAGCTGGGAATTGACTTTTTTTCATAGTTCCCTTTTCTTTTGTGGGCAGTTTATAGTCATGCACGTCAGACATAAAAAAGAAAGGCTAATGTTTAAGGTCGAATAGCTTTGACTGAATGGATTGAAATTGTCCTAATTCCCTGATAATTTATCTACAAACATATTACCACAATCATGTATGGGGGAAAACATGTAAACTATGACTTAAGAAATTTTGTATATGAGGAATGACATGAAAAAAGGTCTGAAAGGAATTAGAAGAAGTATTTCCTAAGAGTTAAGTTACGACTATTTTAAAAACCTGTTATGGGGTTGAATTATGCAGGGCCACTTAAGGGCATTGGCTGAATAGTCAAATAATAGCATCTTTTGGATGTTAGGTCCGTTATGTAGACTACTTATGCAAGGCCGACTAAGGGCACGTACTGCATAGTTAGGCAAAAGAACACTTAGAAATTTTACTTTTCTATTGCTAAAATACCAGTGAAAGTTTATGGTGATTCAAATTTTCTAAAACATAGAGTCTACTATATAAAGGGAGGTACTTAAAATGGGGAGGATATTTCCAATCAATAATGTCTAATAATTGGATGAATTTCACTCTTGCGAAGGTCTGACCCAAACGTAGGGAAGGGAAATATAAACCATAGGCTTAAATACTTTTAAATCATGAAAAAGTGTATGGGAGAAATATGTTAAGGATAGATATTTTTGAGGATCCCTACATATTGTGGTTAAGAAAACTATTGACCAAAGAGGTTTTCACCCCAAGAATGAAGTTACCATTATTTAACAAACCCATTAGGGGGCTCAATTATACTGGTCCACCTAAGGGCATTGGCTACATAGTAAAATAATTGCATCTTTCGGCTGACAGGTCTATTATATAGATTACTTATGAAAGGCTGCCTAACGGAATGTGTTGCATAGTCGGGAAAAAGAACACTCAGGTATCAGAAATTTTGATACCAGAAGTCAAGAAAAGGTTTATGGAGATCTAGATGTATTTAAGGTTAGTATTATGACACATCAAAATGGGCATTATTCAATGAATGTAGAGATACATAGAACAATGGTAACAATAATCATGTTGTGGCTAGGTCCTAAATTGAGGTGCTGGACTTCACTATGTATCCTATAAGGATGGGAATAATTTTATATGTAGTTCTTGAAATACATTTTAACTTCATATGGGATGAGAGTGTATTAGATCTTAGTTTAGGGTCATAGAGTTTGACCCATAATAATGAATACATAGTGTGTGTTTTATACACATGATGTGAATTAAGACCAGGGTGTTCATACCACATTCATTTTTTCACAGGGGGTCTTTTCAGCCAAGGGACTGAAAGTGGAATTCGGGGTTAGGCCCGAAGATTTGGGGATGTATTCGAGGGACTCTAGAACATTCCTATGTATCCCATAAGGATGGGAATCAAGCCGCACATAGTTCTTGAAATACCATGTGTACAGATTTGGTTCGTACATATGAAGGGTGAAAGGGGACTTTAGTGAAATGATAGTTTGACCCAAGATTAAAGGTCTAGGCATTTCCTTGTATACACGTAGTCTTTGGAATATAACATGATTGGAGATCAATGTAAATAATGATTCCCTCTCAGGTGAGGGTGTCAAAGAATTTTGTAGTTTATTGTTGAACAAGACAAAAGTGCGAATAGTTTAACGTCAAATAGTATGGACGATGGTGAACCAATGTAAAAAATTTTGGTTCTAGGGGTAGCTTCATGAATCAACATTGTATGAGATGGAGGTGAATCGAGGTGAAGAGATTATTTTTGGGATTGAACCTTGAGAGGTTGCCTACGTACCCAGACTAGAAGGCAAGGATCAATGTCCGCGTAGTTTAATTGAAGAATGAATTTGTGATCAAGTTGTTTTTGAGGAGAACGACATAAAAATTGGTGTTGGGACTTACTCATGGATAGTGGCCCAGAGAGGGTTTTATGGTTGAAGTTTACTCTAAGCTCACGTGAGTCACACTCGGTGTGAGAAACAAGAGGTATCAACATCCCTAATGATGCACAGTTTAATGTCATGTTGGACACATAAGAGACTGAACCTAGTTTATCGTCATGTTGTAAAATGGGGGATTATGCAGTTTAATGTCATGCAGTAAGGAAAAAAGTGGTGGATGTGTAGTTTAACGTCATATAGCAAGGACAAAAGAGAAGATTATTTAGATTAAAGTTTTGTAGCAAGGACTTTGGGGACTATGCAGTTTAATGTCATGTAGTAAGGGCAACACAGTTTAACGTCATATTGGACGATGAGGGGAACAATACAGTTTAACGTCATGTTGGACGACACAGTTTAACATAATATTGTATGACAGGGTGTTGTACTATTTAGCGTCATGTAGCTAGGACGTATTAGGGACTTTTTCACAGTTTAACGTAATGTGGGATGAAGAGGTGCACAGTTTATCGTCATATATCTAGGAAGATGGTTAGGCAGTTTAACGTCTTCCTAGAAGTAAGGGACTTCTATAAAGTTTATATTCATGTAGCTAGGACGTCACAGTTTAACGTCATGTTGGACGTAAGGGAATTTTTGTTACACAAAATATTTCGTCAAGAATCTTGCATTGGTTGGAGTTTTGATGAGTTCTCCATCCATTGAGATTTAATAATAAACTCCATTGGAGTAGAATTTATGTATTGAGCAAAGTTATTCCCACTTTGGATCAAGCATGGGAGGTTTCTTTCCTAGTATCATTAGAGTTCTGAGAACAAATACCAATTATCCTTGAATGAATGAATGAAGACATACTTGTTTTTTGAAAGCTCATTCTATTCGATTCTGATGGACTTCTGAGTGATGCAGGTTGCATAATATTTTTTCATCTAATCATTCCAATTCATCCAATCTATTTTGAGATTTTTCATCTTTAGATGACGAATCACTAATGGCTACTCTGAGCGAAGGTAATTGAACTTCAATGGGAATGACTGCTTTCATTCCATATACCAATGAATATGGAGTTGACTGCATAGCAGTGTGGGAGGTGGTTCGATAAGCACATAAAGCACGAAAAAGATTATCAGGCCATGATTTCTTATCTTTATCCACCATCTTTTGTATTATGTTTTAAAGAGTCTTATTGAAGGCTTCTATTTGGCCATTGGATGCTGCATGATATCGAGATGAATGGATGGATTTGATGTTGTATTTTTCATACAACTTCCTTACATAGGACGAACAGAAGTTGGTGCCATTGTCCATCAATATGGTATGTGGGACCCCAAATCAGGTAATGATGTTAGACATGATGAAGATAACAATGCTTTTAGAACTAACTTCTTTGAAAGGTATTGTCTCTACCCATTTGAAAAAAGAAGTCAATAATAGTAAGAATATACATAAATAGCTTGGATGTGGCCGAAGGGTAAGGTCCCACTACATCCATTACCCATGTGGAAAATGGCCATGAGTATTTAGCTATATGAAGCAACTCAGGGGGTTGATGAATGAAGTTGGCACATACTTGGAATGAATGACACTTCTTGATTAAATCAACACAATCTTGTATCATTGAAGGCCAAAAGTATCCAAGCCTTCAAATTCGATCAAATAGTCTATGCCCAGACTGGTGGGCACCATAGGCTCTTGCATGTACTTATTTCATGAAAATCATTGTATCTTCACAATCAATTCATCTGAAGAGAACCCCATCAAAACCACTTTTGTAGATAATTTTTTCTAGGTGATCAGGGCTATCATTAAGAGTAAAATAGACCACACATTGCCAGATTTGTTCTTTCCCGACTCTAACAGGTGGAAGTGTTCAATTTTTAAGGTATCTTATAATAGGTGTCATCCATCCTGTAGTATGACCATATGGTTTAGAAATGGGACTAATTCCATTGATTTCCTATTCTCTGGTTTGAACATAAGGTGAAATTGTACGACGGTGGGCAATACTGATAATTGTTTCGTCCCGATTTGGATCTGCCCGAGCTGTGGCTATATTAACCTCTACATCAGCTTGGGAATTTTGTGATCGCGGTACATAAGAAAATGACAGTTCTGAAGGAAATTCCCCCATTAAATCTCTAACGTAATCATACAAAGGGATTAACTCTTCTCTTCTAATGGTATAATCCCCATTCACTTTTTTGATTACCAGGTCTGAATCACCTTTTACCTTTAAGTGATTCATTTTTCCCTGAAGCACCAACTCTAATCCTGTGATGAGTGATTGATATTTTAGTTCATTATTTATACCACCTTCCCATAATAAGAATGAATAGGGTTGCACTGCCTTTTCCTGAGAAATGAGATAAATTCCTAATACAACTTTGTTGAATTTAGGTTCTTCCATTTTCATCCCTGTCGGACTTCTGGAAGCACCATCAAAGTAAATTTCCCATGTTTGAAGATTATCTTTAATATAAAAGACTTCCTCATCAGGAAGTTCAATATCTAAAGATGTATCTTCTAATGAAGGGTGTTCATCAAGGAAATCAGCCAGAGCTTGGCCCTTTATTGACTTTTGAGACACATAATGGATATCGAATTTCTGCAAAATAACATCCCACCTTGCCAGACGTCCTGTAAGCATTAGACAACTAAGGATGAATTTGAGTGGTTTATTGCGAGATACCAATTGGACCTCATGATTTTGTAGGTAGTGTCTCAATTTCTAAACTACAAAGATTAATGCTAGGTACCACTTTTCAATACTTGAATATCGGTTATTTTCTTCAAGCATAGTCTGAATGAGATTGTAAATGTTGTTTTCATTCCCAGCATCTTTATTTTGGGTAAATAAGGCACACAATGATCGCTCAAAAGCTGTCACATAAAGAATAAGTAGTCTTCCTTCAACATGTGTCATTATTACCAGTGGACTCAAGAGATATTTCTTCATAATATTGAATTCTTCTTGACATTTTTCAGTCCACTGGTAAGTGAATCCCTTCTTCATTAATTAAATGAAGAGTAAACATTTTCCTACCAGATTGGAGATGAAATGACGAATATTTGACAAGTTTCTTTGATGTCCTCTCAATTACTTCAAATTTCAAGGAGGAGACATACCAAGTATTGACTTTTTATTCTGAGGTTCGACTTCGATACCACGATGTCATACAACAAAGCTGACAAATTTTCCTGACGTTACCCCAAAAGCACATTTTAAGGGGTTCATCTTCAAATTGTGTTGTCAAAGTTTATGGAATATGATTTCCAAATCATCCAACTGATTATAACATTGTCTGGATTTAACCACCAAATCGTCCACATTGCATTCAACAAACTACCTTAAAAAGGGTTTGAAGATACGATGCACGGCACGCTGATATGTTGTGCCTGCATTATTTAGGCTAATGGGAATTACCATATAGAAAAACACACCCTGAGAGGTTGTGAAGGCTGTAGATTATTCATCTTCTAGAGCCCTTCGGATTTGATTATACCCAGAATATCCATCCATGATGGAAAGTGCGTCATAGCATACTGTAGAATCCATTAAGGGTTCTGTGATTAGAACTGGAAAATCATCCTTGGGACAATACCGATTAAGATATCTGAAATCAATGAAAAATCTAATTTTTCTATTATTATTTTTCAGAGGGACAATATTAGCCAGCTATTTGGGATATTGAACTTCTCGGACAATGTTAGATTTGATAAGCTTAATCACTTTAGCTTCAATTTTGGAAGTATAAGTTTGGTGTGTTCTTCATTCAGCTTTCTTGAATCGTCGATGTTCTTCTGGAAAACCCAAATGATGATTAGCAACATTGAAATCAAGCCCTAGAATATATGCATAGTTCCAAGAAAATATATCTCAATTTTGCATCAAAATTGAAATATACATTTCCTGCTCTTCAAGACTCATGGTTGCACTAATTAATGTGGGGTGCGGATCTTCTTCTGTACATAGATTTATTTCTCTATGTTCAACAACAGTAGTAGAGATACCCTCTTCAAATACTGGAAGAGAATCTCTATGATCTTCCACTTCTTCTTCAACACGTGTTATTTCTTCCATTTCTACTTGCATAGTAGACGATGAAGCATAATTTCCATGATCAAGAGAGATGATAAAATTTAAACATATTAAAGAAGAGGCTACCATTTCTGACCCTATTGAAGATAAAGGGTCTTCCTTGGGTAATAAAGAGGAGATGATGGATTGAGAATTGACATCATCATTCTTCTCTGACATTGCAATAGCTTATTCTATACTAGTTGATGAAGTATAGAATTGTTGGATTTCAACGGATGAAATGAGTAAATATCAATTTGAGCTTTCATCACTTCTTGTTGAATCAACAATTTCTCCCATGCTGTCTTGATTGATTAATGTAATTGAAATTATGGATGTTTCCATAAGAGTATTTGGATTTTGGTCTATTTTGTCAATTTGAATGATAGGAAACACATAATCTATACTCATATGTATGAATGGGTTTACTGAAATATTTTCCAAACCATATGGAGCATTAAAATTGGTAACCTCCCTTATCGTAGATACCTCCTTTCCCTCCATGTGATAAAATTCATCTTCAATGTATTGAGATTCACATGTTTTGAATGGGGCTTTATCACCATAAAATGTCCCAATTTGTCCAATGAAACAATATTTCAGACATTGATGATATGATGAAGGGATAAACTCATGTTGATGTAGCCAAGGTCTTCCATGAAAAATGTTGAAAGCTATGTCCTGATGAACAACCATGAAATCAGAATTGCATACAAGATCTCCAAACTGAGTTCTGAGTGTGATCTCACCCAGAGGTTCTTGTTCATTTTTATCATATCCTTGCAACATCAGAGTAGAAGGAGATAAATCAGATTCAATGATGCCCAATCGATGAAGTGTATGAATGGGGATGAAGTTGACTTTTGAACCATTATATTGAATGATCTTTGGATGTCTACATTATTGAACTTTCCAAACAAATACAAAGGTCTAATATGTCCATGCACAACATCATCTTCATCTTCATCTGTAAAAGATATCACTGCATGGAATTTTGTAGGATCATTCACTACATGGTATACTTCATCCACAACAATTTCAGTTTTGAATTCCTGAGGACTTGAAAAATCCTGAATGAGTGCCTCTCGAAGATCCATTGATTGATTTAAAGAAACTAGAATTGATAACTTGGACCGTACATTGGACAAATTCGTCAAGACCTCATACTTTTGGTCCAAAGGTTTGCGTTTCCCAATAGGAACATGTGGTTTCGTAGGTTCTTTAGATGTTGATGATTTAGAAGTAGATGATTCTTATTTCAGGGTACGTGTTGGAAATACTCTTGGCTTTGGAAGATTATACAAACTATGTCTATTTACTTGCTGAAAGGAAGAAGGTGTACCTTCTAACCAATCATCCAAAATAATTGTGATAGGACTGAATCTGACATGCATGGAAGAACATTATTATTTATGTTGATCTCGTTAAAGGGCTCTACCATGAGTTTATGTTGCATATGCAGTTCTAACAGGGGTAGAATTGGAATAGTGGATTCAGGGATATCCACGTCTTCCTTTGTATCCCAAACCTCAGGAACTCCCACTAATTCCTCTGTTTGATACAGGGATCTCAGGCTCATCATGATCGAAAATATGACTGGCATACAGATCTTTTGAGTGAATTGTGTTAATAGAACCAAAGATCAACTCTACATCTGATGATGACTCTTCCTGATTAGACAGTTTAGGCTATGCCGTTTAGTGGGATGGTGCATGTGGCTTGGAAGTTGATGGAATAAAATCTGCCAGAGTCAAAGACAATTTGGGATTTGATATGATCTCATCTTCTTCTGACTACTCTTCTTTAATTGAATTATGATGTTTCTTTGAGGATTTTCATTCTAATGAAAGGTTTTTGCTGTGGAATTCATAACGGAAGGCAAAATTGGTTTCTTCAATTGTGTTCGTAAAATGGCATGAGTTCAGTTGATCATTTTTCTAACCTTCCAATCATCATATTTCTTCACATTTTTTCTTTTGAATTATTTCCACTCTTCTTCTTCCTATGGATCTATAGCAGTAACAAATGATACATGAGATGATGAACATTTCAATTTGACTAGTCCCGAGTCCACCATTTTTTACAGGAGGTCTTTGAAGACAAAACACTCTTGAATGTGATGCCCCAACATCTGATGAAATGGGAAATATTTGAGATGGTCTTCATCTCCTTCATTGTTCGGCCTTTTGGGCCTTGGAAATTGAGCAAAATTATTTCCCAGAGCCGAAATGAAGTAACCTTAAACTTGTTCATTTCGGAAAGAATAAAATATTCTCTTTAACTCCAAAAATTGTTTCCATCATTGATATCTTTGACCATCTTGATGAAACGGCCTCTATTGTGGATTCTCAGGAGGTGGAGCCCTTCGATAAGATGAAGGTTTTGATGTAGAAGCGGGTACAGGTGCTTGTTTAAGCGTAACAATAATAGAATATGCATTACCCATTCTCCTTCCTGGAAGTGATGGAATTACACGAGTTTTATCCTTAGTCTTCGATCTGCTGAGAAATCTAAATAAGGTATCGAAACCCTCCTATGTATTTTATAGGGATCAACGGTGTGCATAATTCATCACACAAATTTTCCTCATAGATTGGAAACAATTTTTCTTCAGGGTGTACTATGCTTAGGGAATATGATAATCCATTCTTGCGAGAAATGAAATCTGAAAGCCTTTCATTATACATTTTCATATAATTTGAATGATAAAAAACTTCTTTCTTTGGAAAAGTTGAGCTAAATTGATGAAGGAATCATTGGCGGAGATCTTCCCATCTGGTAATTGACTGGGATTGTAAGTTTGTATACCAGACATAAGAAGGTCCTTGTAATGACTATACAAAACACACGAGCTTAACTGTTTCTTGTTTCTAAGGATTTCCCATCATAGGATCACAATGAGAAACAAAATGCGTTAAGTGTTGCTCTGGGTCTCCCGAACCATTAAAGATCGGGAATGTGGTACTTAAAAAATTTGATGGGGGTGGAATTTCATCAAAAAATTAATGATAAGATCTCTTTTCTGTTTTAATTTGTGCACATTTTCCCTCCATAGCATCCAACTGAGTTGTTAATGACTTAATGGTAGTTAGTAAATGTTGAGAAATATCCGGTTGCGCTCGGACCTGAGCATGGGAAATAACTGGTGCTTGTACAAATGTGGTGGCTGGTACTGCAACTGATGGTAGCACCACCGATTGTTGTTGCACATGACCCATAAGACTATACCTGTGAGGGTGTACTGGTAAAGGAGCATACTCTTCATCCATCTTAGTAGCTGCAACAAATTCATTTTGGCTGACTGACTCCAGCACGCTTAGGAGGACGACTACCTTGAAGTAGTTCTGCATTAAGCCTCCTTAATTCCTTTATTTATTCATCTTGTTGAGTGAACCATTAATCTAGTGACATTGATTGGACTTATCTAGAGGATGGGTATGTAACTTGATTCTTTTCTTTCCCCATGTTGGACGCCTTTTGGAGTGGGGGAAGTTGGTTACTTGAAGTAATACCTAGATTCTGGGTAAGCCTTTGATTTCATGTACGCACACCTTCTTCATTTGTATCTGTCTATACAACTTCTTGAGCAGGAACATCTTCATGTAATCCCTCTAAGTGAGCCTAATGTTCTAGAGGATCAGAAAAAATGACATTGATGACATTTATTGATGCATAACGCATTGCATACCTTCTATCGACATTTCTACGATACTGTCTTCTTCCATGGAATTGATGAGACATTTCCTTTTATTGATTTGATCCCTCAAGAACTTCTTGACAAACCATAATTAGAAGGGAAACTCCATATAATTCATCACTTCGTCCCCCTTGTGGCTTCTACCCAAATCGAGATAAGGCAGATTTTATCTAGGGAAGAGATTAAGGATTTGAAAAAGTCCCCAGTCCGGTGGAATGGGGTTGTTCCTGCTGTTTCTTCTCAACTCCTCGAATCCTATTTGATGATTTCGAGGGTTGGGTTAAAAGAGTCCCCATTCTGCTAAGCTGGGGTGGTTCTTGAGCTACTACATCTATGAATTTCTTAAAAACCTCCTGATCTGGTAGACTTTAGTCCAGAAATTCGCTGGATTCATTAACCTACATCCACTCAAATAACCTTTCTCAAATGACTGCTGGGTAATTTCAAAAACATCTGTCACCTGATGATATGCCCGCTTTAAATGAGAAGCCTATTCGATATTCTCATTTGCCTGATGTAAGAGTAATTCGACAATATGTTATTTGTATGTGTGAATTTGGGAAGAACTAGTTGAGGCTTGTTCCAGAGAAACCCTTTGATTACAAACAAAACCAATTGGTTGTGGCTATCCATGGGCAATAACATTGCATGAGACCATTTTTGGATGTCTTTGTTGACTGGAGAGTACAGTGAAATGTAGTGCTCCATGAACAACCCATCCCCTGATATGAATACCAAATGGGGAATTGGCAAATAATTGACTCAATCTTTTTAGTTAACCCAAGAATGAACGATGAAGGGATCTATGCTTCTTTTCAGCCTTCGGATATCGAGAAACTGAGAGAGATGCCAATACAATTTGGCGTTGTAACCCTTCTATTATCTTGACCTGATTTTCATATTCATCATAAGCCAATATTTTCTCTTTCAAGTGACATATTGTTTTCCTCATGTGGATATGAATATCATGAATACAAACATCCGTCAACATCTCTGGAATTTAATTCTGAGAGTCATCCAACTGCCAAAACATGACTGACACTTCACCTTTCGCCAGTTGTTTTCTCATATTCACCACTTCCTCTTTATCCTTCAATAAAGATTATTCTACCTGATTAGACCAGAGTTGGTGTTTCCATGTTACTTCATTAGATTCATCAAGATTGGTAGAGAATTCATTTATATAACTAGAAGATTAATGACCCAAGGGTGGTTCGGAGAATGGCCTACACCCCGGGAAATCTTCTGATTGAGAAAGAATTTCACCTACTAGAGGTAAAGCATCATACATGAATGGCTTCATATTTTGAAGTGCCTCAAGATAAGAGGGAGTTCTCTTTACTGCATTGTCCTTTGAAGAATTCTCTAGGCAATGCGAATTACTACTGTGGAGAGGACATTCACAGTTAAATTCATCATCATGGGGAGGACCACCATGGTGGTTTACAACAAAAGATGAAACCTTTTTCTCCTTGATCTTCTAGAAACACAGAGGGTTCTTGTGGATCTCATCTGAAGATGATACTTCGAGATCGATCGATCATTCATGAAGCAAGACTTCATGAGGAACTGTCTGATAAAGAACTTCAGAATTAATGTTCCCACTATTGGGAAATGAAAGAGTAGAATCTTGAGTTCCAAAAGATAATTGTCTGAGGGCTTCATGAACTCCAACATCGAGAAAGGCCTTATTACAGATTGTCTCTTGATTTCATGACTGTGCTTAATGGGCCTTTTTATTATACACCTTCATAAACACATTGGGAACCACCTGTTGACAAAAGTGGTTATTATGGGAAGTTGTATGTGCCTGAACATGATACATAGTTAGGTTAGACTGATTATATCCATTCAAATCAGGTGTATGTGCCTAACTTAATTGTCTGTATGACATGGGGGAGTATGCCCCATAACCATATAGGACTGGAACAGAGGTGTGTATCTATTTCGGAGTGATATGTTGATGTGTCACTCCACTCTAAGGGACATATTTTCATTTCGTTCCCTATTATGATACTGATGTTGTTATAATATTCTGATATGAATCCAGAATATGAGCAGGGATTTTCTTCTCCTCTTTCATCATTGATAGAATGTTCTTTGTGACTTCAGCTGCAGGAATGAGAATATACATCCATTCCGTGCATGTAGTAGGTTTGTATTCTTTCTCATGTCCTTCTTTTCTTGTATGTGAATTTTGAGAGTACTCATGTGTGGGGGTATAGAGTTGAGTCTACTCTAAATTTGTCATCGGAGCATTCCGACTGACTTCTCTGGTGCTACCAAATGCGACTGTTGGAAGGCTTGATGAACATTGGCAGGTGTATGTTCCTGCTCTGAATTCGTAGTCAAGTATGGTTGACGAATTTCCTTCTATACTAGAAGATGAGACTACTGACAGAATTGTGGATTGTAAATAGGTGTATGTTACTGCTTATCAGTTTCCACCATATCATATTGGTGAGCTTCTTTGGTTGTAGTGAGATGAGCCTGCTGACTAGATGATGGGTTATAAACAGGTGTATATGCATGCCTATAATACTCCACCAGAATTTCCGAGCGGGATTGGTGTGCTTCTTTTAGACGAGTCTGCTGAGTAGTAACATTAAGACGGACAGGTGTATATGCCAGCTCGATGCATGACATCATGTTGTCTTAATGGATTTTTCCAAAGGGGTAAAAAGTAAGAACCTGCTCCATGTTGAACAGATTTCACCTCTGGCGGTTCACCTTCCGGACTTTGGTCTGAGGAACCTGAGCCGAACCTCTAAAGGCAATACTCTCATCATGTTGAGAGAGCACTTCCGCAAGAGTCTAGAAGCAATTTGTTGATTGGAGCCCTCGGGAAGGACTCTTGTATGCTTGAATTAATTCCTTGAGTGACCTTCTCATTCAGCTCCCCATAATATGGGAGGGACTGGTTATTTCATTCTTGGGATAACGACCCAAAATGGTTGGAGGTAGTGGTTGGAACCACTTGCTTCTTGATCTCTGGTCGACGCTATCTAGACAACCAGTGTGAATTATTGACTTGGAGGGCTTTTCGAGTGGCCTCCAGAGTCAGAATGGTACCGTGTTGATGGTATTCCTTAACTAGTGCATTTGATACCCAGCATTGAAGATGCTGAGTAAGAGATGTCGTCCTCAGAGCGGGCGAAGATCCAGGAGGAGTAGTGGCAGATGCATTCACAGGTGTGAACATTAGAGAAGCCATTTCTGTAACACAGAGTGATCGTGGAAACAAGTGACTATTTGATATAACTGACATCATCAAGACAAGTTCTGCCACTAAATCTTTTGGATGACCACATATGTTATTGATTTTTTGTTGGCCCTCTCATTGATTTTAAATAGGGGCCAAACAAATAAGTAAAACAACATTTTAACTTGGTTAAGGATTCACGTTGGGTTCACCATTTTTTGTTTCCTCTGAAAAAGGGTATGACCTTATTTGTTTAAGTTTCAAACATTTCAATTGGTTTCTAATGGGTTTTGTCATAGAATTGAAAACATCCAAGGATTCTATATCCATTTGGACCTATATTCCAAAGGTAGGTTCTCATTAGTTGTGGACCGATGTGGCTTAAGAATTTGCATTGGTCGAGAGGATGGGATGTCAGACTCATCAGACCTTTTTGGGGGGAATTATTGTCTACTCCGGGACTCTCTTTATGGATTTGATTTATGTTCTTGAATCCTTATTAAATTAACAAATATGAAAATGAGTTTCCCTTTAGATCTGACACTCAATGACTAATATATATGAGATTTAGAGAATATTTTATATGTAGTTGAGGTTCTTCATTGATAGAGAATCATCTGTATTTTTTAGAGATTCTTAGTCAATGGTATCATTCAACACGTTATATAGAAATATCTTGGTTATTAAGATAACCATACTGGTTTTAAAGTCAATCAGTGGGGAACTTGATGTTTTTTTTCATTCAGAAGGTCATGGATTATTTCAGAGTTGGGATTGAACCTGCTGATGGGCTACCTATGTATCATAGTTAGAAAAGGCATCAGAACCCATGTAGTTTGATTGAATAAGTATGATTTTTATACATGATTGATGTCGCGCATAAATATTTCATAATTACTTTTACTCTCTAAGATCACATGATTCATGCTCAGTGTGAGAAAAAAGAGGAATTTGTAACACATGATGAATGTGCCACGTAAGATGAAATCATAAGAAATGATGTGTGGATTAAGTATGTAAGACTGGGGCTTACTCTTGAAAGGGAGGCCCGGGTTAAGGGGAATTAAGACTAGGGCTTACTCATAAAAAAGTGGCACAGGATAAGGGAAATTATGACCGGGTCTTACTCCTGAAAAAGAGTCCCATGTTAAGAGGACTTGAGACATTGTTGCTTACTCTTGAGAAGGAGTCCCAAATTGGGGAACTTGGGGCTTACTACTAAGAAGGATGTCAATATTATAGGATTTTGAGATTGGGGATTACTCCTACAGAGGATATCCAAAGGAAAATAATGATTGGGGCTTACACATAAGTAGGATGCCCATATTAAGGGAAATTGGACTGGTGCTTTCTCCTAAAAAGGAGGCCCATGGTAGGGAACATGGGGCTTATTCCTAAAGAGGATGCCAATATTAAAGATCCTCTCATCATAAAGTATGAGGTTGAATGAATGAAATCTCTAACCATAGGGACATACAGATATGTAAATAACTTAGGTTTTGAGATATTTTCTATAGAATTCATTTATGATAAAGAATCCAACAAAGGAACCATGCCAAAAATGGCTTTGAAGAGGGTTTTGAAGGACAAACCTTGAAGAGGAGAGGTGTATTTGAAGAAAAGAGTTGAATATGATGGTGGGACACTCAAAAAGTTGTAGGCGTGCAAGTCTTGTTGGGGCGCGCAAGTATACTTGTGCGACACATGCGTACTTGCGCGATGGTTAACCCATAGGGTATTTCTTGGGTGAGACTTGGCTCAAGCCCTTAGTATTATCCCTAAAGGCTTCCAAAAGTGTGGTACACATGTTTTGTTGAAGGGATATGGTGGAAAGAAAGTTTCTTCATTTCCCTTAAGGGTTATACACTTAGGCACGCATGTGTTGGTGAATTTCAACACTTAAGCCTTTTCCACCCTCTTTAGATCTTCCATTCTATGTACGAAATTACCATAAAAGTGTTCGGAAGACTTCAAGTAGAGACTAGGGTGCAGTGATCTTAAATCCGACTTTTGTAATTTTTCGTCCTCGAAATGGGGGGACCACAAGGGGTATTTATAGGCTACAAAAGACCTTGGGTGAAAATCATATAGGGCGCACAAGTCACCTGCACGGCCAATATGTGGTACGCAAGTATACTTGTGTGACCATGATGAAATTTGCGTGGCCCATTCTTAAACAAATCTTTGTTCATGCCTTTGTCAATTTTTGATGTTTCTTCAAAGGAGGAATTTCTTTAAGATGAGGTATTCCCCTTTTTCGGTCGTTAGAATCTATGATGGAAAGGATCATCAATAGTCATTTATTAGGATTTGTGAATGAAAATGGCTCTAAACCTCTTTTAGAGGAGATGTGATTGAGTAACACGTATTTCCACATCACCAACTATTGTGTGATCATGTTTGGGTTAGCGAAAACTGTAATGGAACCTTCAACCAAGTGATTGATGAAGGGTTGCATATTTTCATTCACTGGTGTGGTGGTAGTTCCAGCATGTTCTTCCACAATGGAAATCAATTTTACGAGGAGGAATGTCAGAGACAGATTCATCTGTGGATTCATTATGTCTGCCCAATTTTAAAATCGGTATTAGAATAATCATTTAATGTCCTACATCGGAAAAACATTCAATAAAAATATCAATTTAAATGAAAGAATGAGAGTTACCAAGGTCACCAGAGATAATCCATACTAGGATTCCATGTAGGAAAACATGGATACAGAAGGGAAAATAACCATCACGTTCTGGTGGAGATTGATGGAAATCATGATCAAGAGAAATTTATCAACAAGAAAACCACCAACTTGTGACAGGTTAAATGGTATTTGATTCCCTAGTAGGAAAAGTAAAATGATTTTTTTTATTTTTAGTTACTTTTCATAATGTTGAAAAGTTTATTTATGAGATTGACAATAAACATTAGATAAAATGCTTAAATTTCAAGTAGTGTTTCATACTTTAATAAATTTCTACCACAAGCTCCCTTTTCTCCAAACCACGAGTATTCAAGATGTCTTGGTAATACATGATGTTCTATAATCAACTTCTAAATAATCAAAAAATCAACAAAAGATTAACTATATATTTCCCATGTCTTTAGAAATTACAAATTCCAAAAATGGTTAGTGCGAGATCAAAAAATCCCCAAAAAAGGATAATCCATTATAAAAAGAAACACTACTCTTAGTCTCCAAAATTTAACAAACAATACCAAAATTTAAATAAATATCATTCAATACAAAATTTTCCTTACAATTCCTCAAATTAATAAAACTAAGATTGAAACCCACAATTCAGAAGGATTGGATCACATAGTCTTCCATGATAAATCATATCATTTATCTCTAAATAACATAGAATACTCTTCAAGTATCATTCTAGAAATTAATTAAACTAATCAAAAATTCATTATGATAAGTTTATCATTCCCATAAATAACCTAATTAACCATATTTCGACAACAAAAAATATATTCTTTCTTAGGAATATAGTGTTCCCAAAAGGGAGAATGTCCTATGAAATACCATTTATCACTTAATCACCATATCATTTTCTTATACTAAGGATATCAATTTGATAAAACATAAGTTCCCAAAATGAAATTATTATTGATCTAAAAAACATTTAACTAAACAGAATAAGTCATAATAACCAGGGACTTCATATATTCTATTGGTAGGTGATGTACCCTTTTCACCCTTTGGATGATGGTTCGATTCATACGTCTTTTCCGGATGCGACCGGTTGTCCCCCGTCATATGGGTTTCTCATTTTATAATACTCAAAAATAACCCTAACATGTTTTACCCTCAATGATTTTCTTATACCTATCCTTTTCATCCCATCTCATTAATACCTTATCATCTAAATTCATGATGTCATATAGATATTTTCAATTTTTTCACCTCCACATAATAAAATAAAACTATTCCCAATAGAAATCTCATCATACCTTGATCACGGTGTCCATGTGTATTCATTGTCATCTTGTTCACATATGTAGAAGGTCCATGTAATGAAATAATGATTTATAGATCCTTCAAAATAATTTATTTCCTTCATCAAAATACATGTTGGACAAATTGGGTCGTATAGGTGTTTGCAGAATTTTTTTTGGAAAATAATCATGTATGACATATAATTACAAAATATATGATAACTCTTTATTTTTATAAAACAGTTGGACCATGATTGATTTTAAACTATCAATCAATGATATTTATAAAATACCTTAAGATTGTATTGAGATAATATATTTTAATTGAAAATATAAATAGGATTCTCAAGGGTGTCCTTCATCATTACATTTTTCAAAACCATAATATTCTTCAAATTCATCTGATACAGTAAAATATATGAAAATTTCATTATAATATTTACATTTCTTAAAAATATAATAATATTGAGAAAATAGGATTTGATTAAATATAACCCAAGATCCACGATGGTATCGAGGTACTGTGGAGGCATTTTATATCTCAAACAACTACTTACATGTGAGTTGTATGATAGAAAAAGTTTCGCAATCATACGAACATGGCTTTAGAATAATTATTGCAAGCATGTCATCAGAAAGATATAAGATTGTTGTTTGAGATCCTCTTACTTCTATTTGTAACTGGATTTAATTGATCTAAAAACGTTATAAAACATGGATTTAACCAAATGAATAGACATAGGGACTAAGAATGTGTTTAATAGAGAATCATAATACCTAAAGTTTTCTAAACCTTTATGTTGATACCAACTATAAGGAAACAATCTTAAACATTACTTAATCTAATGATTAGTCGATTATTTGACATTAATTCAAATCGAGGATCATTTCATGTTAAGATATTTAGATAATTATGTCATAACTTATTCATTACAACTTGAATAATACAAGTAGACACTTTTACTCAATTTGCAATTTTTTGATAAATCAAAAAATCTTTACAAAAACATGTCGGAATTTAATATTTTAACAGTATAAATTTTCTTTGATCCCATCCTTGAATATATTCTTCCTTATTTCCCTATGAAAAAAATTCAAACATTTTGACGAGAATAAAAATCCCTATAAGGGATACCTAGAGAACGATAAAAATTATGAATTCGGATAACATGAAAACCATTAATACATTATTATAAGGTAATACATTTCACCATTATGAAGTTGAATATATACATCACTAAATATAAGCTAATTACTTACCATTTTGTAACCAAAAGATTACCATAAATACCATATAAATAAACATATATCATTTAAATGTAATTTGGGACATACACGTAGGAAAATGGAATAACCATATGGTCAACATCCACACATATCACTAAATGGAATAGCCATATAGATGACTTCCGTACCCAATGCATTAGAAGTTATAACATAGCCACCCATCTTTGGTTTATCACAGAACCTCCCATACTTTGTTTTATCACATAAACACCCTTCATTAGTTTATCACGTAACCGCCCATCAAATGTACAAGTACCATTATATCACCATAACACATAAAATATTGAAAATATGAAAATTTCCCTAATAACATTTCATTTGAAATAACAAGATATAATTTCAAGATATTGAAATACTCAATCCATTTCAAAACCCATTTTAAATAAAAAAACCCACAAAAATGAAATAAGGAATTTATTTTCTTTTAAAAATCATTATGTATTATAAAGGAATCCAAATATAAAATAACATTTAGGGCCACAAATAGGTCGTTGTCGACGCATACGTTAAAAACATTCATTTTTCATTTAGTAAAACACCTCATGGAAAAAAATTAGCATTGAAATAAATTAAAATGCAAAGGGGTTTATTATAACCCGTATAAAAGAAGAATGTGTATATTATAAAATATGCCTCAATTAAAGGAGATTGAGACGAAGTAACTTTCCTTGTGTCTGACATGTCTTTTTTGATCTTCATCTTCATGAACAATAAACTTAAGTTAATTTATACTTGTTTTAGAACCTCTTTTTGGATTATTAATCCTTTTATATCCCTTATTAACTTTATATAACAATAATATATTTATTAAAGTTCATATAGATAGTAATTTCTATGTTTGGTACATGAGTCAAAAATGAATTTCGTATAATTAAAAATTGTCCATGTGGTCAAAAGTATATTATTTATAGAATCACATTAATGATTTAAATATAATACATTTCTAGTATATATGTATTTATATACTGTATATATGTATATATAATAGTCCATAACTGTTGGATATTTGAAATGAAATACATCGTTCATGTAGGCAGCAAGTCATACGTAAGCTTGAACGCTACATTCATTTTTATCATATTTAAAGGAATGAAAACTAAAAGATACATAACTATATTATAATTAAATATTAATATCATATGATATGTATAAGTACCCAGCCTTAAACACTACTTAATCTTGATTTATTACAAGATTACACATTGAGGATCTTTTCAGGATTAGAGTTTTAGAGAATTAGATCATAAATCATGCATTACATTCCACATTTAAACAAAGTGGTTACATAAAAGATAATACTCATTTTTCCCATCAACGGTAACATATTAAAAATAAAACATGGATTATTTCTTGAAACTTTCTTGATACTATCATTATATGATGTACCTTTCCCTTGACCCGTGAAAAAAATTTCAAAAACATTCGATGAGTATAAAAATCTCAGTACGGGATATACAAATACATCAAGGAAACAATAGTACTTGTATACATATGAGTCAATTAAATCATACTTTACTCATAAAACATAAGCACGTTAATATAACTCATGAAATCATAAGATTTATGAATAACTCATAGAAAACATAATACATAGCGGTAACTTGTGGCATTTATAACATTCTTACGTTGAAAGTAACCCCCATGCTTATGTTTGGAATACCCATCAAAGTATATTCCCTAAATATCTTCGGAGAAACCTTAAAGTTTAACACATTCATGTTACCCAATGCATTGGAGAGATATATCGGTCTCACCTTCCCTTAGTTTATCACGGAACCACCCGTCTTCATAAACAATGCCCAAGAACCATTACATAATCGTATCACATAAAACATGCATAAAGGAAACATAACATTTCCACATTTCAATCACAAGATATCAATAAAAAACATTGATATAATAAAAAAAAATTATTAAAACCATTTTCAATACCAAAATAAAAGAAAATTAAAACATGGAACTTATTTTTCATTTAAAAAATTGTTATGGCTTGTAGAGGAAGCTGAAACTCAACTAATGGTGACGGTGGCAGAGAGGTCGTTGTCGCCGCATACGTACGGCAAAAAAGAACATTTCCTTTTGTCATTTAGTAAATTCTTTGTATAAAAAGATACCTTTTGAATAAATGTAAATGTGAAAGGGGTTTATAAACCATATAAAATAAAGTTTTGTATAAAACAAAATACGCCTCAATGAAAGGAGATTGAGATGAAGTCCCTTACCACGGGTCCGACTTGGCTCGATCATTATTTAACCTCCTGAATAATAAACATTAGTTAATTTCTACTGGCTTAAGAACCTTTTTCAAGTTCATTATTCCTTTTATATCACTTATTACCATTTCATGAAAATCATGTAATTATTTAAGTTAATAAAGGTTGTTTTGTCGATCATTGGTACTTGAGTCAAAAAGAAACTCTTTATAATTACAAGTTGTTCATGTGGTAAAATATCCATTATATCCAGAATTAAATTCATGATTTAGATATCATATATATCATATATATCCAGTGTATACATGCATTTATAATATTACATAACATTTAGAGGTAATAAAATGAAATGAACCGTTCATGGAGACAGTAAGCCGTACGTACGCATGAAGGCTACATTCATTTCAATTTCATATTTTATGGAATGGAATCATAATGATATAAAGGTATATTATAATTAAAGTAGAATATCATATATAATATCATTAACTCAATCCATTATACATCCCATATATGGCATTAACCAATCAAATCACTTTGAGGGGGCGGTAGTCCGCACTTCTTAAAATGAAGATATGGCATTTACCCATAATGGAAACCATAAAGGTATGCCATAAATGAAAAATAAATAAGATTAAGGAAAACATAAAAATATTATATATCATATATAAATATAGTGACATCTTAATGGCCACCTTTGACGGTGTTAGAAGAATATTGAACAATCATCGTTTCGTGAGGAAGAAATTCACCATCCGCGAAAACTGTATGCTCTTTAACCATTACATGTAGGTGTGTGTAATTGTAGCTCTAATACTTCTAATAACAACATCTTAGTATATTTAAGATACTGGTGTTTTTACAAAAGAAATGAAAAAAGTTTTTAGGTGGTTGGAGAAGCAAAATAAAACAAAAGAACATTAGAGAAGACTTTACCTTTAAATTGGGTAACTCTTCTTGGTTTGAACCAAAAGGGTTTCTTGAAGTGTTTTCTGCCTAAGGTAAGGCTTCTAGGATGAAGAGACGGATGTGGAGAGATAAAATGAGAAGTGTTTGGCTGATCAAATGTCTTGATATGTGTGAGTAAGGAGGTATAGGTGGGGGCTTTTTTTAAGAGGAGAGGAGGGGCATTCTTGGATTGTTTTAAAAATGTTACTTTATATTGAAATGTGTTTCCGATTTAAAAGGCCCCACATTGATATTTTTCAAGGATACGGTTATAAGGGTTCTAAATATACTCATTAAATAGGTTTTTTACAAGTTTATGTCATATAGTTTACATTATCTTTTCATTTTATTTACAGCGTTCACTAATGAGGTAATCGCTGCATCATCATGATGTGATAATTAATTTAATTTATTTAATGTCTAAAAATTATAAAAAAATACGATGATGTAGGAAATAATTTTAGATTTCAATGACTATTTATATTCCAATAGATCATTAATTTAGACAAAAATAAAATTGGTTTACTTAGGTGTTACATACTTTGTTATATATAACTTTCTTTAAAAAATAAAAAGATAAAAAGTCATTATCACACAAAAGTGATTCCATGGGGTCCCTAAGTTTGGAAAAGAGAATATAATGGTCGTCCATGACTCAAAAAGTAGAATTATGAAAAATTTTGGAGTCATTTTATATTACTATGATATTATCTGATTATCCTTACCTACCCGATTACTAATTAATCGTGATAATTAAGGATAATTACCGTCATTACTATTAATAATGTCCAAAAACAAAAGAGTCTTATTTACATAATTTGGACCTTCTGATTCCAATTATTCAATACATTTTAACAAATTATAAACATAAAAATTCCAATAGTTAATTTAAAAATAATTCCCGTTGTCAAAACAAATAGCGGGTTTTTTGAAACAATATCTACGAAAAGATTGGCACTTTTTTATGCCTAATTACAAAGTGAAATAGATCCCAATGACCACCACTAGATTATATGATAAAAATATATTCTATTTACACTTTAATTCCAATTAAAAAGATAATATAACAATATAATTAAATTTGATGAAAAAGTAGTTTTGATGTAAAATGCAGTATTTTTCACTATTCATTTAAAAAATGAACATTGTTAGAAAAATACCAAAAATTTATCCAAAGTAAATTTCAATGTCCCAATAATAAAGAATAAGTTTATTTTGAAAAATAGAGCTTATAAAATTGTCAAAAGTTTGATTTAAATATGGTTTTCCATCAAAAGGCTATAAAACAATCTTATAAAAATATCAGTGTATTCCATGCTTAAGATTGGAATTATTCTCATATTATGCATCTAAAAAACTATCTAATTCATAAATAGACATATATAAGAATATATATTATTCATTACTTACTTGAGATGTTACATCCTTCCCCCTTTAGAAAATTGCTTTCCTACAATTTATTTATTTATCGAATATGTGGGGGTATTTATCCTTCATTTCATTTTCAGATTCTCATGTTGCCTCTTCAATCATGTGATTTTTTCACAAAACCATTACATGATGAATCAAATTATTCCGCAATAGTTTCTCCATGTGGTCTTGAATCTAGACAGGTTGTTCCTCATAAGATAGATTCTCTTCTAGCTGAACTACCTCTGGACTCAAAACATGAGATGGATCTGGCATGTACTTCCTTAACATTGAAACATGAAAAACATTGTGTACCTGATATAAACTCAGAGGTAAAGCCACTCGGTATTAAAATGATCCAACTCTCTCTAGAATTTCATATGGTCCAATGAAAATTGGACTTAGATTTCCTTTCTTACCAAATCACATCACACTTTTCCATGGTGATACTTTGAGAAAAACATGATCACCTACCTCAAAAGAGAGATCCTTCCTCCTGTTGTCTGCAAAACTCTTCTGCATGCTCTGAGCAATTCTCATGTGTCTCTATATCAGATAAACTTTTCTTGCCAATTCTTCTACTAATTTCGGTCCCACCAACTTCCTTTCATCCACTTCATCCCAGAAAGCTGTAGTTTGACACCGCTTCACATATAATGCCTCAAATGGTGCCATCTGTATACTGGAATGAAAACTGTTATTATAAGAAAACTCAACCAAAGACATATGTTGGTCCCAAATTCCCTGATAATCCATTGAACAAGCATGTAGCATATCCTCCGAAGTCTGAATCTTTTGTTCTGAGGGCCCATCTAATTGAGGATGAAAAGTTGTACTATAATTTAATTCAGTACCCAATGACTTCTGAAGGCCTTTACAAAAGTTAAAAGTGAACCTGAGATCAGGATTAGGTACAATGGAGAGGGGAACTCCATTAACCGGACTATCTCTTTACGATACAAAGGGGAAAGTTGATATAGGGATAAAGTATCTCGTATAGCAAGGAAATGAGAACATTTTGTCAAGCAGTCAATAATAACCCAAATTGCATTATTACCTCAAGGTGTCTTCGGCAATCCCACAACAAAGTCCTTGGATATAGTCTCCCATTTACACTCTGGCACTGGTAATGGTTGAAGCATCCCTTTCGGTAACTGCCACTCTTCTTTAACTTATTGACAAGTCAAACACTTCACAGTAAAATTAGCAATATCCCTTTTCATTCCATCCCACCAGTAAAACTCCTGAAGATCCTTATACATCTTAGTACTTCCTAGATGAACTAAAAACAGAGAACTATGAGCTTCACATAATAACTCTCTCTTCAACTGTGAATCACAAGGCACACACAATCTTTTACCAAATCTCAAAACACAATCATTATCAATGCTGAATTCAGGAAACTTACCTTTCTGAACAAGCTCTACCTTTTTCTGCAACTCACTCTCTTGCTTCTGTGCTTTCTTAATTCTGTCTGATAGGGAAGATTTCACTGATACCTGAAACAAAAAAGAAGGACATCATACACCAACAACTTCTATGCCAATGTTCATCAAATCCTTAACCAAAGGATCACGTTCCAAATGTAACATTGCTAATGAAGCATTACTTTTTCGACTCAAAGCATCAGCCACTTTATTTTCTTTTCCCGGATGGTAATGAATTGGACAATAATAATCCTTTATTAATTCTATCCATCACCTCTATCTCATGTTCAATTATTTCTGAGTGAATATATATACTTGAAACTTTTGTGATCGGTATATATTTAACACTTTACTCCATACAAATGATGCCTACAAATTTTCAAAGCAAAAACAACAACAGCTAATTCCAAATCATGTATGGTAATTTACCTCATGAGTTTTCAACTGACGCGAAGCATAAGAAATTACCTGATCATTATGCATTAGGACGCAACCAAGTCATTTAAATGAAGCATCACTATAGATAACAAACTCCCCATACCTAGAAGGTAGTGCCAAAACTGGAGCATTCACCAATTTTCATTTCAGTTCTTGAAAACAATCATCACATTCTTTTGTCTAGATAAACTTAACACCCTTCCGAGATAGCTCTGTCATTGGACTAGATAACCAGGAAAAATTTCTAACAATCCTTCGGTAATAGCCTACCAAACCAAAGAAACTATGAATCTCAGTTACATTTGTGGGTCTTGGACATTCTTTCACAACCCTTGTTTTCTCAGGATCAACAATTATCCTATATTTAGAAACAATGTGACCAAGGAAAGAAATTTTTTTCAACCAGAACTCACTCTTTCTGAATTTCCCATAAAATTTATTTTCTTTTAAGGTTTAAAAAATAACCATTAAATGTCTTTCATGATCCTCTTTACTTTTATAAAACACCAACATATCATCAATGAAAACAAGCACAAACTTATCCAAGAACTCATGGAAAATTATATTCATAAGGTCCATCAATACAGCAGGTGCATTGGTTAGCCCAAGAGGCATTACAAAAAATTCATAATGGTAATATCTTGTACTAAAAGCCCTCTTCGGAATATCTGCTTCCTTTACATTCAACTGATGGTACCCCGATCTCAAGTCAATCTTTGAAAAATACTGAGCTCCCTGGACCTGATTAAACAAATCATCGATATGAGGCAAAGGATATTTGTTCTTAACAGTGATGTTATTCAAGGATCTATAATCAATGAAAAGTCTCATTGAACCATCTTTTTTTAACAAAATAAAATAGGGGCACCCCATGGTGATGTGTTAGGTTGAATGAAACCTTTCTATAATAAATCTTGAAATTGCTCCTTCAACTCTAAAAGTTAAATTTGAGAAATTTGATAAGGGGGTTTTGAAATTGGATTTGCATCGGGAACTAATTCAATAGTAAATTCAACTTCCCTATCTGGTATTATTCCAAGAAACACATCAGGAAAAACATCAGGATACTCATTTACCACTGGCACATCATTAATCTGAACAGTTCCTTTGTTTTCAACAATATGTACAAGGTAAAATTCATTTCCATATTTTACAACTATCTCATCCTGTTGATATGTTATCAACATTAAGGGTTCATTCTTGTACACAAACAGAAAGTCTTTCTAAAAAGAAACTTCATTAGCTCTGCAATCAATCTTAGCATGGTAAATAGAGAGCCAATCCATACCCAGGATAACATCAAACTCTACTAGAGGTAAAACAATAAGGTTTTCAAGTAGGTTCTTTCCACGGATAAGGATAGGAATATTCTTATAAATTTATATTGCCTCAACATTTCCCCCATGTGTTTTTACCACAAGTTCAGGAGTCATTTCTTGAGATGGTATTCCCATTTTACTAGAAACGTTTTCAAAGATGAAGTAATTTGTAGACCCCGAATCAAACAACACACTGGAATAATCTGAAAAACAAACAAATTACCTGATACCACTTCATTTGAGGGCCCAACATCTGCTGAAGTAGTCTCAAAGGATTTCACCACACCATTCTGCTTGTAGTCTGAATGCTTCCCATCACTCGAGCTCTTTGTCGGACACTCGTTTGCATAGTGACCCATCTCATTGCACTTATAACATTTCACTAACAGTAAATCAAATTTGTTCTTACCATCACTTTGATATTTTTCAATGCAATCACGAGCCTTATGTCCCATCTTATCACATCGGTAGCACTTTCCATAATTTAGAAGACATTCCCCAGCATTCTTTTTACCACATTTATCACAAACTAGAAACTTAGTTTTCTTACCATCAGACCTTTTTGACGAATTATTCCCTTTCTCCAGCCACCTTAGTCTCTTCTTATGTTGGGTCTAATAGAACACTTGATCATCAGAAAACTCCATTTCCAACTTCTCAGCACATAGAACAAGCTCTTCATAACTCTTGAACTCGTGATAAGCTAAATCCCTTCGATATTTTGGATTTAATCCTGAGTAAAAAAGATTGATTTTACTGTCAAGGTCTCAGATAAAATTTGGAGCATTCCTTTCCAATCGAGTGAACCTTTCTTCATAAGCATTCACTGAGTCGTCCTCCTGCCTCAATTCCAAGAATTGTTTTTCCATCCTAAGTCGAACAGCCTTATGAAAATACTTCTCACGAAACATACCATTGAATTCATCATAGTCGAGAGAATCAATCTCATCAGCATCCCTATTATTTTTAACCATTGACCACCACTGATCTGCTTCACCCTCCAAACAGTAAATAGCAAGACTAACCATTTCATTGTCTGAAAACCCCATGACATCGAAAATCTTCTCCAGTGCTTTAATCCATCCTTCAGCCAACACATGGTCAGAATATCCTCTGAATGATGGGGTATGTTGCCTCATGAAATGTTCCACCACTGACATATTCCGATGTGGTTGATCTGGATGATCTCATGCATGGAAACCACCACCATTTATCGCTTGAGTCAACTGCTCCATTACTGCAAAAAACTATTCAGTTCCAATTCCGACCATCTCAGGATGCTGATTTGGAAGGCCATTTCCTTCGGTATGACTTCCTAGCACTGCTTCCCTATTTCCTCTATGGAAAACCATTCTGAAAAAACATGTATTAGATGAAGCAACATGGTAATCTTCAAATGCTATATCATTTAAATTTGACCATAAAAAATATTTTTGGATAATAATTTATTATAAATCTAACTCCTAATGTTATCTAAACCGACCATTGATACCAACTATAAGGCTCCATCCTTAAACACTACTTAATCTTGAGTTATTACATGATTACAATTAAGGATCTTTTCAGGTTTAGAGTTTTAGAGAATTTGATCATAAATCACGCATTACATTCCACATTTAAACAAAGTGGTTACAGAAAAGATAGTACTCATTTTTTCCATCAACGGTAACATATTCAAAATAAAACATGGATTCATTCTTGACACTTACATGAAAGTATCATCACATTATGTACCTTTCCCTTGACCTATGAAAAACAATTCAAACACATGGGATGAGCATAAAAAGCTCAGTAAGTTATATAAAAATACGTAAAGGAAACATTTGTACATGTATACGTAAGAGTCAATGAAATCATACTTTACTCATAAAAAATAAGCACGTTAACATACCTCATGAAATCATAAGATTCAAGAATAACTCATAGAAAAAATAAGACATAGAGGTAACTTGAGGCATTCCTAACATTCTTACGTAGGGAGTAACCCTCATGGTTATATTTGGAATACCCATCACAGTATATTTCCTAAATCTCTTCGGAGAAACATTAACGTTTAACCCCTTTGCATTACCCAATGCTATGGAGAGCTATATCGGGCTCACCCGCCCTTAGTTTATCACAGAACCACCCGTCTTCATAAAAAATTCCCAAGAACCATAACATAATTGTATCACATAAAACATGCAAAAAGAAAACATCACATTTCCATATTTCAATCACAAGATATCAATAAAACACATTGATATAACAAAAACATTATGAAAACCATTTTCAATACCAAAATAAAAGAAAAGTGAAACATGGAATTTATTTTTCATTTAAAAAAATGTTATGGCTTGTAGAGGAAGCTGAAACTCAAATAATGGTCACGGCGGTGGAGAAGTCGTTGTCACCGCATACATATGAAAAAAAAGAACATTCCATTTTGTCGTTTAGTAAATGATTCATATAAAAAATATTCCATTTGAATAAACGTAAAATTCAAAGTGGTTTATACACTGTATAAAACAAAGTTGTGTATAAAACAAAATATGCCTCAATGAAAGGAGATTGAGACGAAGTCCCTTACCTCGGGTCCGACTTGACTCGATCATTCTTTAACCTCGTGAATAATAAACTTGATTTAATTTCTATTTTCATAAGAACCTTTTTCATGTTCATTATTCCATTTATATCAATTATTACCTTGTCATTAACATGATGTAATTATTTAAGTTAATAAAGGTCGTTTTGTCGATCATTGCTACTTGAGTAAAAAATAAACTCTTTATAATTACTAGTTCTTCATGTGGTAAAATATCCATTATATAAAGAATTATATTCATGATTAAGATATCATATATATCATATATATACATTATATACATGCATTTATAATATTACATAACATTTAGAGCTATGAAATGAAATGCACCGTTCATGGAGACGGTAAGCCGTACGTACGCATGAACGCTACTTTCATTTATATTTCGTATTTTATGGAATGGGATCATAATGATATAAAGGTATATTATAATTCCAGTATAATATAATATATAATATCATTATCTCCACCCTTTATACATCCCACATATGGAATTAACGAATCAAATTACTTTGATGGGGCGGTACTCCGCACTTCCTAAAATGATGATATCGCGTTTACCCATAATGGAAACCATAAAGGTATTACATTAATGAAAAACACAGAATATTAAGGGAAAAATAATCATACTATATTTCATATATAAATATAGTGACATCTTAATGGCCACCTTTGAAGGTGTTAGAAGAATATTGAACAATCATCGTTTCGTGAGGCAGAAATTCGCCATCCACAAAAACAGTAGGCTCTTTAACCATTAAATGTAGGTGTGTGTAGGTGTAGCTCGAATCCTTATTATAACAACATCATAGTGCATGGAAGATACTGGTTTTGTTACAAAATAAATGAATAAAAAGATTTTAGGGGGATGGAGAAGCAAAATAAAGCAAAAGAACATTAGAGAAGACTTTTCCGTTAAATCGGGTAACTTCTATTGGTTTGAACCAAAAGAGTTTCTTGAAGAGCTTTATACCTAAGGTTAGTCTTATAGGATGAAAAGAGGGATGTGGAGAGATACAATGAGCAGAGTATGGCCGAGAAAATGGCTCGAGAAGTGTGGGTAAGGAGGTAGAAGTGGGGGCCTTTTATAAGAGGGGAGGAGGGGCACTCTTGGAATGTTATAAATTGTTACTTTATATTGAAATGTGTTTCAGATTTAAAAAGGTCCCACGTTGATTTGTTTCTAGGATAAGGTGATAAGGGTTCGAAATATACTCAATCAATAGGTTTTTGAAAAGTTTATGTATGATATTTTACATTATATTTTCATTTTATTTAAATCATTCACTAATTAGGTAATCGCTTCATCATCATGATGTCATAATTAATTTAATTTATTTAATATATAAAAATTATAAAAAAAATACTATGATGTAGGAAATATTTATATCTTTCAAATGAATATTTATAGTCCAAGAGATCATTTATGTAGAAAAAACCAAAATTGTTTTTCTTAGGTGTTACATACTTTGTTATATTTATTTTTATTTAAAAAATAAAAAGATAACAAGACATTATCACACAAAAGTGATTCCCTGGGGTCCCTAAGTTTGGAAAAAGGCATAACATGGTCGTCCATGACACATACAGTAGCAGTAGGACACATGTTGGAGTCATTTTATATTACTATGATATTATTTTATTATCCTTAACTACCCGATTACTAATTAATCACGATAATTAAAGATAATTACCGTCGTTACTATTCATAATTTCCAAAAAAAATTAGTTTTAATTAAATAATTAGGACCTTATGATTAAAATATGTAATCCATGTTACCATTTCCCCAACATAAAAAATTTAAATAGTTAAATTTAAATATAATTCATGTTGTCAAAACAAATAGTGGGGTTTTTTGAAACAATATCTATGAAAAGTTTGCCACTTGTTTATGCCCAATTAGAATTTTAAATTGATCCCAATGACCACCATTGGATTAAATGTTAAAAATATATTCTATTTAAACTTTAAAACCAATTAATAATATAATCTATCCATATAATTAAATTAGATGAAAAAGCAGTTTAGATGTAAAATGCAGTATTTTTTACTATTCATTTAGAAAATGAGCATTGTCAGAAAAAATACCAAAAATTTATCCAAAGTAAATTTCAATGTCCCAATCATAAATAATAAGTTTATTTTGACAAATAGAGCTTATAAAATTGTCAAAATTTTGATTTAAAAATGGTTTTCCATCACAAGGCAGTAAAACAATCTTTTAAAAATATTAGTATATGCCATGCTTAAGATTGGATTTATTCTCATTTTAAGAATCTAAAACACTATCTAATTCATAAGTAGACATATATAAGAAAATATATTAATCATTACTTACATGTTATTATACAATATTTATGTTTTATAATTTCATTAAATCAATCTTTTATACATTCAATCTATGTCATGAGCGTGTCCTATCACATTGAGGGGGTGGTAGTCCGCACTTCCTCAAATTAAATTATTGTATTTACACATCATCAAAATAATAAAGGTATGTTGGTAAATAAAAATTATAGTATCATAGAGACAATATAAATATATTATAAAAAATATATAAATATTTTTCCATCATAATGGCAATCATGAGAGGTGGTAGGGGAAAATCGAGCAGTCATCGTTTATGGAGGAAGTACTTCGTCGAACACAGAAAAAATATGTTCGTATCCATTAGATGGAGGAGTGAATAAGTGTAGTTCAAATAATTATAATAAAAATATACTAGTATATTTAGGATACTATTTTTTTAATCAAATAATATGAATAGAATACGGGTTTGATAAGTAAAATAATGGAAATGTTCTTTAGAGAAGACGCTACATCTTATAACGTGTAACTACCTTTGATTTGACCCAAAATGTTATCTTTAACTACCTTAAGCCTAAGGTAATGATTCTAGGAGGAAGATAGGGAATTTGGGAGATTATTTGGAAAAATATTTCATGGACCAAGGGGGTTTATAGGAGTGACTAAATCGTTAGGTGTGATTCCCTTCTATAAGAGGGAGGAGGGGCAGTTTAATAAGGTATGGAAATATTATTTTTTTATAAAATACTTTCAGTTTTAAATTATCCCTAAGTAATTTATTTAAAGGATAAGATAATTTTGGGTCTAATAAGTCAAATACATTAGGTTTTAAAAATTTATAGAGCACAAATGTATCCTAATCATTTGGATTTAACCATTAGTTAACTAATTTAACTCCTACATTGTCTTCTTGTATATTCATAATATGTTTAATATAGTTACAATAAAATACTAATAGAACCTTAAGTAGTTAAATAATGACTTATTCAACATTATCTATGTAATTTGGCAGAATCAAAGATTTTTTGGACAATTATATCATTTAATAAAATAGTATTTGTCTTAAAAACTCATTTATATCAATTTTTATACTATTCATATCATGAATTTTTAAAAAATCCTTAAAACATGATTTTTTGGAAAAAAATTATTAATTAAAAAATAAAAATTCATAGTCATATATAAAATTAGTTTATGGCATAAAAAGTTTCAAAATAAATTTATTTTAATATTTATAATCTGATTTATTTGAATTATTCATTAATAAGGTAATTACTACATCATTATTGCGTCATAAATAAATTTATTTATTTGATGTACAAAAATAATAAATAAAACACCATGTAGTTGAAAATATTTTTATATTTATAATTACTATTGTTAGTTGAATATGTCTCTTATATATGTCCATATGAAAATTGCTTTCCAAAAGATACATTTTTATGTTATATTTTTCTTTACATTAAATTAATTCTTATAAAATGTCATTTTCACATCCAAGAGGGTCCTTGGGGTCCCAAACCTGACCAAAGGATTCCCATTTTCAGAAATATCTCATCCAATAGTATTATGATTTTTTTTGGTGTTTTAATATTTTTATAATATTATTTTTAACCATTCATTACTAGATTTACCATTTAATAATGGTAAATAAAATAATATCTGAAGTAACTCATCATAATGTCTGAAAAAGGTACCAAATTACAAAATTTGAACATTGTAATTCAAAATATGGAATCCAATTATCATAATTGAAAACAAAAATGTTTTAATAATTAATTTGAAATTAATCTCTGTAGTCTAAACCAAACATCGGGTTTTATGAAATAATAACTATCAAAATATTGATATGTTTTTATATCCAATTTCAAGGTGAAATTACATCAAATGAACAATATTTTATTAAATGATAAAATATATTACATTAAAACATTAAAACTAATTAAAAGGAAGATATAAAAATTTAAAAAAAATTTATTAAAATGCAGTTTTGAATTATAATGCAATATTTTTCACTATTCATAAAAATGAACTTTATCGGAAAAATAACAAAAATTTCATCCAAAGTAAATTTTAGTTTCCCAATTCTAAAGAATAATTTTATTCTTTCAAATAGAACATATAAAAGTGACAGAAACTAGATTTAAAAAGGGTACTCTTTCAAAAGGTGGTAAAATGACCTTTAAAAAAAATATTAGAGTATTTAATGTTTAAAATCAGATTCATTATTATTTTAAGCCTCTAAAATATATAGTAAAATATAAAAATATTTAAAAAACCCTTGTAATCCTAATGTAGCTTGTTCTATTCAGTCCTTCCAGTATAATGACAAGGCATTGAATACCATTTAAAATAATAATAATATTATTGTATTATTTATTAGTACAACTCAATGTTGTGTGCAACGTAAGATTTCAAAGAAACTCGTTGTTTCATGTTGTGTACATTATCATAAAAAGTGAAATCATTAACACAAAAGTAACTTCTTATTCATTAATATTCAAAGATCAAAAAATTTATTATTCTAAAAATTCTTTGGTCATTAAATAAAGAGTTATCTAAGACAACTCTATGTGTGTTCAATAACATCCTTGAACAAATATAGTTGAACTGCACCATATGTTCAGTGTCGTATGTGATGTGTGGGACTTACCAATCCATATGGGAATGAATCATCAATACAATGATATTTTTGTACTAGGATACACATCATGTACATTGAGTACAAAATGTATGGAACCACATGGTCTAGTAAACATGTATATTAGGAAAAAATCAATCTATCTATCTAGTTGAACATAGCATGTAAATTGAAATACATGATGAGTTTGACCACAAAGATACTAGGCATGTACCCCTAATACACACCAACCTAATCCTTCTGACATATATTTTGTGTGAGATGGGATACAATAATTATGTGTATGATGGGTTGACATTAAACATTCACAAAGTACTAGTAGAGGAACATGTCCTTGTAACACATAATGTGTAACCTAAATTCACATAGAACATGATAATTATAAAAGATCTTAAATCCTATCACTAAACCATTTGTGATAAAAGTCATGTGTACATGAGGAAAACAAACCGTGTAGTCACATTTTGTTGATTAAACACATGCATAATCATGTGTTTAATTCCACAATTAGAACCACCAATATCTTCTTCATCCATGACCCCAATATAACTAGACATCCAAACCCATAGAACCTCCATCATAACTTATTGGTGATTCACCAAAAATCCATTGACGTGTTCATCATTTTTTTATTCCTATATTTTCATGTCAAGTGAATTCCACCTCTATCCTTGGGTCTCAGTGTAAGAGGCTGATATGTACTCGACTCATCAGCATCTATTTTTATTTTTACGATTCTAGGAATTAATAAATTCATAGTTCAAAATACCAAAATTAAAATGGTTGGAGGTATTCATATTTCTTGAAATGAGAGGGTGTGAGATGGGGAGGGAATGGTTTAGGGACCGAAAGGAATTTTTTGTTCATAACATTCTCCATATATTAATGTAATAAATATTTTAATGTAATATAAGAATTATGTTAGATGGATAAAAATATTAAAAACTATTATTTACCAATAATATTAATATAAATGGGTTTGAATAATTTTTATAACTCACTTTAACAAAAATGATACCCAAATTCTCCTTTAAAATTATAATGTTTTTATTTAATTGAAAATGTTAATTTATTAAAATAAGATACTCATTATTTTCTTGAAAATGTGTGTTAAAATTATCATTTTAATATTAATAAATTAATAATATATATCATGTAGTCTAAAAGCATCGTGAATAATGAGAAGTACATTTTGGAATTAAATTTTTCAACATTAAGATTCAAGTCATCTTTAATTGGTGTCAAATAAATAGATTTTATAAAATGTCAACATAACCACAAAAAGATTTTGGTGAAGAAAGATATAGAAAAAATTTCCCACATCAATGTAGTAGATGCTAAAGCATAAAAATCTACTCATTGTTACATTTATGATTCATCAATAAATATCTGTGGTTGATCAGTTTCATTTCCAATGAATGGATCCTAGAAACCCCTACTTCTCTATGGTTTATATTGGTGAGAAATTATAACCCTTTTTTTTAGTGATAAAATATATATTAGATATAATTCAAAGATAACTGGTTAAATATTTAAACGACCAACAAATTCTTAGTATGAGTCCTATCACATGAGTAGACCACCTATACCTTACCTAGTAAAATTCCCCAAACTGAACCGAACCACATTTTTATATTTTTTATCTAAGATTCTATTTAATTGAATATAAAATATTTTCTCAAAAAAAATTATATTTTTTATTTAGTAAATATAATATATAAATTTAAATCCATCTATCATGGAATTTTAGTAAAATTAAACACATTTTTAAACAATGTGTGTTAAAAAAAATTACAATAAAATTACAATTTTAATAGAATAGTAAATTCACTATAATTATTAAATGAATTTTCTATGAAAACCATATTAAAATTTTTTAGTTTATTTTTATAAAAATTGTGTTAAAAAATCCTCCACTCATTTTATCATTTTATTCAATTGAAATGATATTACCTGACTTTCCACACTATAAATCTCATAAGTCAACTTCCTATAGGAATATCTCATTATCTCTTGCACTTAATATCCCTTTGGAGGTATGATATAAATTATAAACTAAGATACACCTAATTTAGTAAACCTTATTTACTCCTCAAAAGAGTCATTTAGCTCATGATAATTCTAGTAATTCCTTAGTCATGATCTCATATTCTGGATCTCCCACCATGATTATGTATCAAACCACTATCCATTCACAAGTCACTTTCCCTATTATCATTATTTGGTAATGGAAATCATCGACATGGTCATTAGTATGTCCCCTTGATAAAGGGTATCATCTACATGGGAGTTATTCTCTCCATTTTTAACTAGAATCAAATAAATCTCACTAAAAAACAATCAATTTTTAACAACCCATATCTAAGGGAGAAATAATATATGGTTCACATAAACATTATAAGGTATTACATAGTAGAATATTATTTTTTTATTCTTAATCATTTCATAATCATTCCAAATTGGTGCAGTGAAAAAAATAAAAAACCTAAAACATAAGGAAAATGTGATTCTTAAATATTTAGTCATTCTCTATTATTGGTAGAACTATATAACTACACCGAAACTCAAAATTGGATCACATTCACCACTAGTGAACATGGTTTTTTCGTAGTTTATATTCATTAAAGAAATTAATAAAAATATAAAAATAGTAAAAAACTCTTTGAGACACTAAGAAACCAAACTTGAGCATATCAAAGACCTATTCCCCCACATTTTGAAGAGAATATTCCTGATTTCCTATATAACACTTATTTTTCAGATTTTGGCCCCTATATAAAATAAGTACAAAATAATTGACAAAAATATAGAAAACAAACCAATATAATTCACTATATAGCTATAGCCTTCCCAACATTGAACAACAATTCTTATCTAGTGTTACACTACCATGGTTATATACCCCACCGGGAGATGATAGATCAAAACTACTCATCTCAAAACTTATCAAGATATAAGTATCATCATAATTAGAAAAACTTGTATCATACATCCCTATTATATTAAAACAAACCATATCATTTTTACATTATAATATATAATCTATATATGATGAGAATAATATTTCTCTAAATGGGTGTACGATATCATGAAAATAACTCTCCACTATAAATATATAATCATTCAGGACCACAGGATTAACATAAGCCAATTTAGGATGAAATTTTATTCTAAAGGAATAAATCTCTAATATAAAGAGATCATAACGTAGAATCACACCACTAAAATGTTTTTTAATTAAAAAAATATAACCTCAAATAGTTGAGGATTCTCTCCCATAATTTATAATTAACAATTGTTTCAGTCAGTTAATCCAAAATAATTACACATAAGTAAACAGAATAGGAGATTTTATTACTCAAAATGTCATCACTAGTATTTAATGTAATCTATAGGGATGCATAAATATTTCATGTAGAATATCAGGGATGCAAAATTAATTTTATTACAATTTTTACCTAAGCTGGACCTTAAGAACCATATTTTTCATCCAAAAAAGTTAAAAAGGTTTAATTTATCTTATCAATAATCATCATCCTACGGGAATACTAATTTACACATCCACTTATGATCATCTCTAATCTATCCAATAAACAATATAAATATTATTTTAGATTATGATGAAAGATGACATGAAATCTAATTCCTATATTGGGTTAACCCAATAATATCATTTAGAATATTCAAATTTTCATTAATATCCATGGGTAACCAGTCCATCACCACATTCATAAAGCTTCATACTATACTCACTAAATAAGGGAATATTTCCTAGAATCCCAAAAAACATGGACACATATGACTATGCATACCTTCCAATGATCATGAACTATCCATTACACACCAAGGGTTTTGAAACATGGTCTCATCCTATATAATTCTATAAAAATATATTTATCACACGAGGAAATGAACACACTCTCAACCACAGTGAGAAAAATTAGATCAAATTATATATGATTATTTTTCTACATTGTTTTCATTAGTAAAACTACATAAACTGAATAAAAGAGATTGAAATTAGTTTCATTGACGTTGATAAGTAGAAGTATCCATGAGGATGAAATGAGTCATACAACATTTATCATTGAGTTTCACCTATAATAAGACATCCTTCATGAAATCAATCTATAGGTTTACTATAAACTAATCGATTTTGATATTGATTACCTGAATGTGTTAAATTTGTGTGGCCTAACATGCCATCCATCACTTGTTGTTTTTACCTCCAACCATATTAGTAAAATAAATTTCTAAAATTGTGATAATATTTTTTGAAAGAAATAATCTGAGATAAAATAAATTAGTAATTACCAAGAAACCACTTTGGTAAATTACGTGGGATAAAAATTATATAATCGACCACTATATACTTTTAATATAAAACATAGAACTGTTATCACATTCTCTAGTCTCACTCATTAATAGGGAATGAAACATTTTTTGATATCATACATGAAACATTATCTAGAGGACTCTCATGATCTCATAATCATTGATGGGATACATATTGGATCATATACAAGGTGTACCCCATTCAGAAACATAAAAATTAACATGGATTATTTCATGATTCATAGAATAGGGGCATGTATATTTATAACTCAATACAACTTAAATTAATCAAATTTTCCTTAAGAGATATATTTTTCAAATATATGAAACCTTGGTAAATATTTTTATGATTCAATGAAAACAACAACAAATATCTCAGAACATCATAAGGGGATAATATAATGAATGAAATACTATATTATTTATCGGTGTTGGAACCAAATTGAAAATGTAATCCTCAAACTCTAACCAATCCTTTATAGGCCAAGGATTATACTCTCTAAAAACCTCATTTTCATTCATCGTGAGGACACATGTACCGTATTAAGTCTATAATAATCATTATATAGTTTAGTAGGAACTATCATTCACTCCATATAGAGGACCATCTGAAACCAAAATTAACGAATGATAATCATTCCACTGGTAGAGTAAAATTACCTAAAAATAAGTCTTTTAATAGATTCACCATCACTTAAATAATTAATGGTGAGAGTTTCAAACATATTCTTGGAAATATTAGGACCCTAAATCTATATATGTGAATATTTTCTATTGGATTAATCATGTATTATTTTGTATGTAAGCATGGTTTAGAATAGTATATCAGGGTGAGATGACATATGAATAACAAAAAATGTCCTGATTAACCACTGAATGATTCATGATTTGACTTACTTATACCAAAAAATTGATGTATTAGATTTTTAAAACAAATAATAGGTTATCTGAGTCTTGGTGAAAATATTCTTTGTCCACTATTCCACCACATATCATCATGGTCTGATAAACAAACTGAAGACCCCTTTAACATTAAAATATTAAATAATCAATCCTCAAAAGAAATATATATCCAATCTTAAATTCTAAAGCATTAATTTATTTGATACTAATATAACATGACCTGTTACACTGAGGATTCTTCAGGTTTTTGGTACACAATGTTTTCCAACGAATTCTTTCTTCCAATAGGCCATGGGATATATAATAAAACCAAGAACGTATAACATACATTCTACTCATTATCCTATGACAACCTATAACATAAATTCATCGGAAATACATAATAACTTCATGTAAATAATAAATATATGCATAATCAACTAAATTTTATAATAATAAAGGAATTATACAATATATAACCAATATAATTGCTTAAAAGAAAAAAATAAAAAGGAAATAAAAATGTATTAGGAGAATCACAGTGTGAAAATGACCATAGTAAAAAGAATATGAAACCTCACTATATGGTCTCTTAATGAAATCAATATATAACCATCTCATGCCATATAAAAAACATCCTAAAGAACACATCAACTCCATGTCCTCAATCAGAAATACAATTTTTTTATATTTACATGAAAACACAACATGTGTGGTCTCACGTCCCATGGATGATTGAGTATTAGAATTCCCAATTGGGTTCCCAAAAAAATTGAACAATAGATGAAATAAAATCAATATTTACAGAGTAAAAATAATAATATTCCTAGTGAAATATATAAAAACTAAATTGAAATCGCCCATTGTAAAAGGAATAATTAAAATAAATACAACTCAGCCTTGAAATGGATTTATATCCTATGAATTCATATATTATTTGTGAAAATAATGTCATAAAATATTCAAATATGATAGGTAATTTAATTGTTATATCATCTAGATAATCGTTCATACATGATAAATTGTAAAACATGAAACATCCACATATTCCTTTATTACAACTAATTAAACACTAGTACCCCATGATAAATCAACATTACTATGATAATAGACCTTTACCTTATGGAGTAGTGCACATCAGCCATAGGGGTTCTAAGCCCTGAATGGGGAAATTTATCTATCCTACCTCAGTATAAAATACCAACTTCTATATGGGGTGAACCATGACTCTATCATGTGGTGGAATTCCAAACCTTCTTGTAGTATATTTATTTCACAAATAATAGGTTGTATTCTGAAAAATAAATTCAATCCAAGGGTAAATATATTTTTAGAATCAAATAAAGGTTATCTCCAGAGAAGGGTGATCAAAGACCTAGTTCTCAATTAATACTAATAAAAGAGGTCTTCTAGTTTAAAGGGTATTGAAAAAAATTAAAATAAGTATAAAAAAAGAGATTAAATTCAATAGATAGTTGTTTTATGCGATAGGATTTGTTATCTATTTATAATTATATCACATAGTTCAATGAATTTTTTATTTTCCTAATTAATAATAGAGTGTAAATATCCAAAATCATTTTACATTTCAGTACAGGTGAAAATAATCTAATAAGGATAATATTAAAAATAATATATTAATAATATAGCCACTTTCCTTACACATTATGTGGAAAAAAATCACTATTAATTTACTTAGGAAACACTCACAAAGTATTTCATTTTCTAACTCACCCGAGAATTCCCTTTTTCCATCACATAGTAGAAAATAACCACAATGATTTTTACCACTCCTCCTTTTCTATTCTGTTTTATATTTATATATTATTATATGTGTAGGGATATTAATTTTCATCGACAAAGGTATTAAATGGTGAGAAGTAATAAATAAACGTTAATTGAATTAAATAATATAAATCAATTTTGACTATTGAATCTTGTTAATAAAATAAATAGTTTAATTCAATGGATTTTTAAAAATAAAACATTACACGGGGTAAAACATCACCTCTATGATTACCATATATAATTCCCCTTTATATTAGAGGTTGAAGTGGTGAATGTGGAAGTATAATACATTACAACAGGTTGAAATGAAGAATGTAAAATAATGAAAAATCAGTAAAGTAAAAGAAACCATCAATCATCTCATTCTCTAGTCTCATTACCTTCATGTAGATCCATGCATTAATCTATATATAGACTAAGAATAAACCCTATAAGATCCTTTTTTCATCAAAATTATAAAAAAATTCCTTCTATAATTTTTCCATTCGTTGAAATGATTTTGTTCAATACTAAAATCAATGTTACCATTTAATATTTTTATATACCCATAATTGTTGTTAATTAAAAAATTAATTTGTCCATCAGTGTTTTGATACATTAATAATGATTTAGGAATTAATAATTTGAAATTGTTTCATAGATGATCCTCACAAACTCAATGATAAAATTCTAGAGGCTTAAAATTCATTCATATATAGGGGAAATCTGGATTCTAGAGTTAAAGATAATCCTTGAATGGTATGAAATTATTCAATGAAATAGAGATTATTATGGATTTTATCCTTACTGGAATCATTCATATTAAAATTCATAATAAAAATAATTTCATGCGTACATCTATTTATGCATATGCGAATTCATCCTTATAATGGTATTCTTCATGATAAACTTTTAAGATTTTGGGAATCAGTCTTACTATTTTTTATTTTTAAAGGAATCCAATCTTATTCTGATTCCTTCTTATATTGGAATTCACCATTAAGGAATTTCAGTCTTACAATAATATTTACTTTTCGGAATCTTCATCCTTATGGTTTGGTTTGGATAAAAATAGAAAACATTAAATCATATTATAGACCTTAGAGATTAACTCATGAACTCCTCTAAAGATATCAAATCAGTAATTAATAATTACTTTCACCACTATGTATACCAAGATTTTTTCAATATTACTTTTCATCAAGCTATCAGGGAGGATGAATTCATGAATATACTTCAAAAATTTACACATTCTATAAAAAGATGCCTTATTAATAATGAAATATAATTTCATGATCTATAATATATAACTTCACAACCACAAGATAATGATTAATTTGTAGTTATCCATTCCTTTAACTAACAAATACCAATATGTTAAATTCCTGATTTGATCATTTTAAATTAAAGTTGAAAAATTTAAGGAATTATCCCTTTAGTTATTTAATTTCAAAACAAAATCCATAAACATGAGGAAATAAAATGAATTTAATGTCAAAAAAAATTATTAAATTTTTTTCAATTCCCTCTTACGTAAACATTGGACTCCCCAAGAGCTATTGTTAAATGATATAACCTATGAAAATTTTTAAAAACTATAAAATATGAATTGAACATTTACAAAATAGATTCTCAGTTTCATATTTCCTCTCTGATTTTCATAATTCTATAATCTTAAGTAATTTCATTCAATTCAGTTCATCTTATTTCATCCTATTATGCTCAATTATACCTACCATCCCAAAACAATCTCAATCAAATTCCATGTTTGAATTTTAGTCAATTTTATTATTACAATTTAATGAATGATTAATATATTTTTGATTAATTTATTTATCTCCACATAAATATCGAATTATTTATATATATATTAAAATATTTTTAGTATTGTTCTATAGATTTTTGTGGGTGAGTTCTATTGAGAAAATCCTTGTAAAAAATATGATATCTATGTCTATATTTAAATAATTACACATGGTTTTAATATTAATTAATGAATGGAATACAACTTTTATGACTAATAATTTTTTTTGGATCTACCCATTTAAATTTTTAATTGATATTCGACACCATTAGGATCAAAATTTAAATAAACATCTATTCTCTTTGTGACCATTAAAAAATTTTAGACACCCTTTTTTACTTTTTTTTCTCTGGGAGGAAGAAGGTTAAATCTTATTAACTATAGGAATGTAGTATACCTTTCAAACATTTTGATATATTTTACTCTATTTTTTCATTCTTGTGTAATTTATTCAATAAAATATAATAATTCTTCCTTGTAGAATCTTTTGGATTGCATAACATATTTCACCATCCATAAATATTTATTCTGATTATTTATCCCCTTCTTCATTTTTTCTTAAAATCAATTTTATTCTATATTATTTAATTTTCAATGCATATTTGACATGTATAAGACATAAATGGTGAAAATAAATTTCTTCCATATTCTCTCTATGAAACTAGTTCATTAATTTTTTATATCTAAAATTATACGAATCTTCAAATTCTTTAGAGAAAAGGTGGGAATCATTCAATTAAAATTTGTGGTATAATTCCATTCCAATCTATGAATAATATCCGAAAAATCCTTCCATTAAATATAAAATTATTTTCCTAAAAAATTAGTGGGAATGATGGTGTAGAACATATTCATTTCAATACATGTATATTATTCAACATATCTTGTTCCAAATCACTTTTTTTGTACTCCCCATGACTGTATTAAACATAGATCATGCATTTCATTATAGAGTTAAATATATAAGGATATTCATATTAAAATATGGATGTCTAACAAGTTCATTCATGGAATTTAATGGATACATGTATGAAATTTTAATGTAATCTTTAATAGAGGATCATTGTAAATTGGTATTTTAAAATCAAAACAATTCATCCATAATAAATTACAGAAAGTCCTCAATTCTTATAGGTGTTTACTATAAAACTCAAAAATTATAGAAACTCAATCATGAATTCATTATCTAATGATATATATTATTTTATTATTGGATGAAAATTATTTTATAATTTTACCAGGTGAGTTATTAATATATAGGACTACATTTTATTGAATTAAATTCAAATATTTGTGGTATTTTTCTGAAAATTTAATAGTATGTATTTCGAAACATGTTCATTACATCATTAATATAAGGTTATTAAATGGGTTAAATATTTGTCTAGCCAATATCATTTGATTAAAATTTGAATGGGACTTTAAATTTATTTTATTGTTTTTAAAAATAATCCAAAATAAAATGTGTAAAAAAATTTGTTTTGTAAAATAAAAAAAAATGTCAAAAAGTGAAAAAAAAATATTTATGAGTTAAAAAATATAATGGTTACCTCCCCCAAACATAAATTATAAATTTTTCATTTTTAATTTTGATATTTTATAAATTAATACAAATTTAAATGGAATAATAAAAATCAATTTTGTGTCAAAAAGATGTATAACGTGATCATCCTCATTGTTAAATTGGTTAGAGGAGTATGATTTTTAATACTGGTTTATAATAAATATTTCCAAATAATTTATTAATCATGTTCCAATTAAAATTAAATGGGTTATTATATCTTTTTTAATGACATCGACAACACCAAAAGGTTATACATTAGTGGTTGGAAAATAAATTTACAATATGGAATTCATTTTTCCTCACATATGCTAAAGTATGGGATTGTAAAGTACCACATAGTCCCTTGTAAATAATTATTTCCATTGAATGAACATTTCATTGTCAAATATAACAAATTCCATGAAAATTCTTTATTTTATAAAATATTCTCACATGATATTTTGAGCACATATAGCTATAGTTGTATTTCATTCCTACCTATTACCAGATCAAGTTTAATATCCATCACTTCCCAATATTCCTTATGTTATATCTCCAGGGGTTTTTGAATTCAATACCAAATAATCCACCAATATAGAATCATACCAATTGTTATTTTATATGTTTTAATGTAATTATTCATTTTGGATAATAAAATTTAAAGTTTTTCTAACTATTTTATCCATAATTATTTTGATCTCAATATATTAAACTCTATCACAGTGATATATATATAGATGATACTATGTTGATGTCTTATGATATTATCAATAATTCATTATTATAGCCTCTATAATAATATTTTAAAAAATATTACCATGATAAAAACTGATGCAACATGGAATTTTAATCATATTAAAATGATTTGTCCTCATAAATGTATAAAAAATGTTAGCAACATCGGTTTTGGTGTCCCTAGTTTCCACTCATTACAAAGAATAATAAATAGTCAATAATATGGAAGATCATATAAAATACATTATAAAGGGTTTACTTATCTCTATTTCATAAAAATAAAATATTAGATAAAAACTTCCCAGTTTTTTTGATGAATCTCTTATTTTTTGATATGTTTTTAGTGAATTTACATTGTTCAGTACTATTAAAATGTTATTAAGAATAATTAAACAAATTATTCCAATAAATTTCTAATTCAAAAAAAAATTACTATATTTTTCTATCAAAACGTTACTCCATAATATGAATAATGGAAAATTAAATAACAAATTTTATATAAATATTTGGTAACAATATTCTTATAATTTTAATAATTTATCTTTTATAAGAACATGAAACATAAAATATATAATGTTGATTCAAATATTACCCTATAAAATAATTGAGGCTTCAGATGAAATGGAACTTGTGAATTTACCAAAAATCATTCCATATTTGAATACCATTGTACCCATCCTTCAATATTTTATAGATTGTCATCTGGAATGTGGTTATTTATTGGTTCTGAAATAATTATATCAACATTTTATATGATGTGAATCTTTCTCAGGTGATCAACCACTTGGATCTTATCACCCTTCCAATTCTTGATCTCCATATTAAACTCATAATGAATTAGTGTCTATAATTATGGCCATGTATTATCATATTATTTCTTAATTAAATGAAAAATATATACATGATCATAAAAGATAGGGTCTTTAGTTAAAGTAATGAAAGTTACAAGTTTTTTCAAATAATAAGAAAAAAATTATGATTTCATTATTAGTAATTGTGTAATGAGACGGTGCAACATCTAATTTTCTCAAATTGTAGGAAAATTATTTATATTTACCTACAATAAATTGGGATATAAAATCTTAGTCATATTTATTATAATCAACATAGAACCATTGAAAGGGGTGTTCCCGGTAACTTGGCTATATTACTAGTGGTGTTATAAGCCAACATTTCATATCGTTAGACTTTTATCCAAAAGTATCAAAAAAATTAATTAATTTTTTTTAAAAGTAAATAAAAAATTTTATGATAAATAATAATATAATATCTTATGAAAGTCATTAGAAATCTAAAATGACTGTAATGACCCGACCTCAGAAGCCTACATTCAGTGGATTATTTTATTACATTGGGTTTAATACATGGAATCAATTCCCAAAAGAAAGGAAAAATTTAGTAGTTTTGGATAGAATAATTACCTACATGATAACCTATATTAATTAGGAAAATAAAATAAATCCCGACATAAGTAAAATTTTATAATCCGAGAAATGCATTCAAAGGATTCCTCCTCATAACTTGGGGAAATTAAAAAAATAAGGGTGATCTCAAATGCTCAGTAATGTTAACTAAATAGGATTAAATAATTAATAATTTAGAAAAAATCAACATGTAAAGGTATGTTACAGAAAACACATTATATTATAATAACTAGACATGGCATAATCAATATAAAAATTTAAATAACTGCAAAAAATCAATTTAATAAATTAAATGAGAATGAAATAAATCAATATATTTTATCATAAAAACCCACATGAATAATGACAATGACAACTATAATATCAATGAAGGGAATTATTAATTATTATATATTGTGTCTGAGGAATATGAGAACCCATATCACCAAGATAATTCATAAGACAGTTCAAGACCATAGGTTTAAACTCATTATATTTGGAAAACTTATCAGTCTCATGATAATACAAAGATCCATTGAAGAGATATATAAATTTTGGGCCCCACACATTATTTCCAATCAAAATAATTACTCATATCAAGTAATATATTTAATTAATTAACCATGTTCTTTATCAAATAACCATATTGAATGAAGAATACATACTTTTTAATATTTCCCTCGATAATCAAATAATTATTATTGTAAACACATTATGAAAAATACTGTCTATTTTATTAGTGAAAAAAATAATAAATGAAAATTTTTAACTATATATACCACATTTAAGTGTATTTGTGAATAACAACATATTAGTCTCAAGGGTATGTTAATTAAGAATAAATCAGTTACCTTGAATTTCCTTTTGGGTGAATGAACATTAACCTATTGTGTAATGATTTTAAGATTGTTATAAACATATTCATGAACCAAAAATATATTTATAATATCATATATTGACTTCATCTAATATCTCATTACCCATTCGGTATCAATCATCCAATATTTTCACTATTTTGGGTGCTAATTTCCTTGTTTTTAGAGACTTTTACTTATTTTTGGAGATAATTAGAACATGATTTCAAGAATATTCAGAATTTAAACTATGATTTAAATATAATATATATAAATTATATATTTATTTATAATAATAAATCTAATTTAGATATAGGAAATGATATTCACCATTCAAACCAATAATTATATTTTTGGGAAACCCACATCTGAAATAGGATTAATAAAAAATAATTTAAATAAGAAGAAAATGGAAATGAAAATTTCACCAAATAATTAGGCATTTTGAATCTGATAACATTAATAGAATGTAAAAACATGGACCAAGAACTAAAATCATACAATCAAGTTAGGATTGTGAGTGATAGATAATAAGGTCATTATATATTTAACCATATCAAAACCATGAATTTTATTACTTTTTAGAAGGAAATTGATTTCGTATAAAGAAATTTAAACAAATTACATTTTCATTCCAAAATAATTTTCCAAGAGTCGGTTGATTATTTTAAAATCCTGATAAGCATAAGGGAAAATAAACTTACTTAATTAAATTTTATTTCATAATCTTAATATGATCCTTAATTTGTTCTATGATATGCATTCACTTCATCCTATAAACCATGAGATAGATATTAATGAATAATTTTATTCCTAAATAACCATTATCAAAATATCAATAAGTCATTAATTTTACCATAAAATATTATTCATAACCATAATGGTTATCACATGTTATAAAATATGATAAATCATACTTTAACAACAAATAATATTATTCAATGTTCATCTTAAACCTTTCTATAAGTAGTCATCTTAATACTCGTTCCGAATACTTCTATAAAAATTCAATGTTAGAAAATTCATCATAAAGGTTACTAAATTTCCAAAATAAACATAATAGTAGATTTCCCCAAAAATATATAATATAGAACATTTTTCACAGAACAATTATTTTATCACTATAAAAACATTAGTGAGAACTTTCATGTTTCCAAATAAAGAAATAAAAAGTACTGTAGTAAAATCCTTATATATCTCATGATTCCTAAAAAATATCACTAATGAAGAAAAAATTATTGAATCCAAATACACATGAATGTTAATCATTCTAAATCATTATAAAAACATTATCTACTCTTGATCATCATAATACATAATAGCGCATTCATTTATTTTTTTGGTCTATTCATCATCAGCAGTATAACCATTACTTAAATAAGCATGCTAATTATAACCATTCATCAAAACACAAAACAGAATTAGAGAGACACTAATCATAATTATATAGTGATAAAGAATCATTTATAGGATGTCAATGTCATGAAACATTCTTAATCTATGAATCCTAAGGTTTAACCAATGTTATCCATGGTTTTACAAAATCTATATGATGATTTACTGTAAGTGGTCATATCCTCAAATTATATCATTTGGTTAGGTTTTTAACTCCATGATTTCTGAAATCTAGTTGACATGGTTGATAGTAAACATTAATTAATACTAACTATAATTCCTCGACCTCCAGTAGTCTAGATATTGTAAGTTGTTTTATTATATTAGCATGATTACAAGGAATCAAATCCAGGAGAACTGAAAAATTTTGTATTTTTGGAAAACTATATTATATATGTGATACCAACAATACAATGGTAAAAAATGATAAATCATAATGTAAGTAAAATAATGACCTTTATAAAACTCATTATAATAATTCCACTTCATGTCATGGTGAATGAAGCATAATAAGGGTGAGATAAATGTTAAGTAAGGGTATGTAAAGGAAACTAAATAATGGATTAATGAGACTAAATCAAAATTTAATGATAAATAATTGATAACACATTCCATTAAATAACTAGATAACACATAATCAGTATGGAAAGATAAATAACTAAAAACAAAAAGCATTTAACGAAAAAAAAATAATAATGAAATGAATCCATAGATTTTATCATATGAAAACTACATGGTTATTTATCATGTTAACTAAAAAACCTATGAAGGAATTTATTAATTATTTTAAATCATTTATGAGGCATACAAAACCCAAAACTGTCATAAAATTTCTTAACACAATTTAAAACCCTAGGAATAAAACCACTTAGTTTGGAAAAATTATATGAATCATGAGAAAATATCAATTAATCAAGGGAATATATAATGCTCAGGATGAACCTATTATTTCTAGACCAATGCATTCCTCATATTAAGTAATCAATTTCATTAATAAATAACGTTCCTTATCAATATCTATATTGAATTAAGAATGCATGTTTATTAAGAGTTCTTTATATATTCAGATAACTTTCAAAGTAAAAACCATATATAAGAAGGGTATCTAATGTATGAGTTATGATATTAAATGAAAAAGGAGATGTATATACACCATTTTAAGGTTAATTGGTGTATAATAATTACTAAGTCTCATTGGAATGTTAATTGAGATGAGATATGTTACCCTGTTTTCATATTTTGTGAACATTATTTAACCTCATATATAATGGTTTTAATAATGTTATATTATTATGAAATAATCTTACATATATTAATAATATATTATATTATATTCTTATAATTTATCATTACCCTCCTATTTATAATCTTCCATCATTTTCACTATTTTTGTTATTAATTGACTAGTATTTAGAGTATATATTTAAATGTTACTTATTGTTCATATTAATTATATCATTATTTTATAATATCCATAATTTAAAACATTGTTTAAATATACTATATACTTAGTATATATATTATATACTAATATATAAATTTGGGTGATATGAAATTAATTGTACCTTTCTGAGAGATGGTAGGTTGTATATATGTTAGAATGCTACTTCAATTTCATTATCATATCCTAATAATGAAAAGTAAAGGATGTATATTATCATTAAATTTTCATATTTATTTAAGAGTTGTCACTTAATTTTATAAAAATAATTATTATTACATTCAATGTATAGTTTGAGTGATTAATATTTCGTTGAGGAGGTAGTAGTAAACACATTCACAAACAAAGTTATCGTATTACCATAAAATGAAAACCCCGAACGTATAAGTTATATTATAATTTTAGAAGCATAATAAAATTATTATTATCATATATATCATATATAAACTATAAATTCTTAATTATATCTTGTAAAGACCTGAAAATTCCATGGATTGTTTTAAATACATTGGAATTTTACGAGTTTTCAGTTTCTAACGGTGCTTGATTTCGAGGCCCGGTGTGCTAGTAATCAATTTCGGAAGTTATTTCTTGTACGTTTAGTAAACGTATGAGCGGGATTTTATATCTTTTTAACTGGTGCTCGGAATTGAAATCTGAGGACACCGTTGAATGCATAGTGGTGGTATTCGATTAAGGAGACCATTATCACAGTTGCGTTTTTTGGGGAATGGAAGTTAATTTTTTTGGGGTTTCTAAATAATATTAAATAAAAACATGTGTAGAATATTTTTATTTGACTGGTGGTTAAAACCAACAGGAGGAGGATAGTGGTGGTGCGTACCACACCCTAACCTCCCTTGGGAGGATGTATTTGGGTGGGGCCCACCCGAACCCTTAAACTCCTCTAACCCCCCTTTAAACCCCTTAAGCTCCCCATAAATGAGAGAAACTCTTGAACTTCCCCTTAATGGTTCCAACAAAACTAAAAGTTAATTAATGCATCAATTAATTATATTTTTGAAAACATTTCATTTCTTTTTTAATGCATGTAAACAATAAAATAATAGAGAATCTATTATTTTATTTTGGTTGGTTATTCTCTTTGGGGAAGCTTTGCAGAACTCTAGAGAGAGAACTTCATCCTCTCAATGAAGAACATGAAGAATGCTCCTACCACCAAAAATCGATGCCATCTTCTTCCTTCTTCATCCCAGGCAAGGAAACAAAATCGAAACCATGAGGAATGTTGACGTCGTCTTCAACTTCATCACCTTCGAATGCCGTCTACCAATGATGAATACCTCTCTTCCTCTTCCGACGTTGATAGAATGACACCACCTTCCCGCGAATCTGTCAAAAAACACTGGAAAGTAAGGTAGGGGTTTTTTTTTGATTAAATGAAATCCTTTTTCCTTGTCATTCATTATGGTTCGATGATGGCCAATTATTACCACCTAAAGCGGAGGGTGCATGCCGAACAAACACGGCCCGACGCCCCTCTGTTGGTTCTTGTTTGTTTGATGATGGAGGTGGACCACAGGAGAAGCCGACAGTGAAAGGGCCGCCAGACTGCTGTAAGGGAGTGGCACCGTCAAGACACACAATGAAAATCCACGGCAAGGCAGGTCATGGTAGAGTCGGAAGGGCATAGTGTCGTCTCCCCGCGCCAGAGAAGAACCGTGGCCCGGAGGGCCGCACCGGATGGAAGAGGCTCGGCGATGCCATGCCATAGGTGCGGATCCATGGCCAGGGAGGGCTGCGACAAAGGGGTACGACACCGTCGTGCCACACCAGAGAGGGACAGCGGCCAAAGGCCACGGCGGACGAAGGATGGCGACCAACTGAGCCGGCCGCCGGCGGCGCTCCCCAAGGCGGGACACAAAGGCTCCCGTAGTTTCTTCGGAATCTGGGGGGGTGCCCCCCCCCCCCCCCACGATGTGGCTCCTGGGCCACGCGGCCAGCCAGCCACGACCAAATGGCCAGAACACGCAGCCAGCCTGCCGGGGCCAGTCGGCCAGGCCTCACGGCTAGTTGCAGGGCAACGCGGCCTGCCTGCCACGGCCAGCCGGCCAGGCCATGTGGCTAGCCTCCAGGCCGCACAACCAGCCGGGTCAGGCTCCACGTCTAGAGAGTCCGGGCCTCCACTGATCCAGGCCTCCATTGGGATGGGCCACCATCAGACGGGGTCAGACCCGCAGATCAGTTTGGTCCCCTGTCCGGACCCATTTAATCCAAAATCACCATTTCATCCGTGTTTCAGGCTACGGGTGTCCGAACGATGAACCGTCTACGAAGACAAAAGGCTTAGACCAGGACATATCTTTTGGCATACCCCGCTTTAGATTTGGACGTAGTTGGGGCATGGTCAGGTTGGTTGGAAACTAAAAAACAATCAGGCCCGTGGAATTGAAACGCGAATAACTCACAGACCGGGCGTCCGATTGATGCACCGTCTATCACATTGGGTTTTTTATGATGAGACGGAACTACGAGATACATCAACTCATGACTTCATGATATTTGATGTATTGACACTTGGCTCGAGGAGCAGACCCTCTCATAATCAAGTGTGCTGTGTCTAGGACCCTATGACTGGTCGCGACTAAGATGAACGGATCCTCCATGGGTTCGGCAGTGACGATATTATACCAGGATCCACCGTGGGTTCGACATCGATGACTTCTTTACTGGGATCCTCCTTGGGTTCGACAGTGGTGACTTCTGTACTGGGATCCCTTGTGGGTTTGAGAGTGATGACTTCTATACCATGATCCTATGTGGATCCGACAACGCTGATATTATTCCAGGATCCTACGTTGGTTTGATAGAGGAGATGATTCAGAGGCTACATCTAAACATCTCTACCCCTATTCATATGTTGTATACCTGTGCAAGTTGATTCTTATATTTCAATCATTATCAATGAGTTGATTGACATTACTTCCTTTGTGGACTGGGTTGTGCTTTTTCTCGAGAGTTGGAGCCGAACTGGGATTGGTAACTTAAGTATATGTATGGGCATATACCAAAGTAAGGCTGGCTGATACTTTGTGATTGAATCTTTCTTTTGTGATTTATCCTTAGTGGATTCTGGGAGACCTTTGGGGGTCTCAAGGTCCCCTAATGAGTATTGATATAAGCACCCCTACACGGGCTACGCCTAAACCTTGTTGTGTTATGTGCAGACGACGGTCAGCAGTGATTGAGGCTGACGGTGACAGACGGGAGGCAGCTCGGAGCTGGACTAGACATGACATACCTTAGGGACGACTTGTTCGAGTTCTATACCTAACCTTTATATAGGATTCCACGGTGTACGATCCAGGAGTTGTTTCCCTACTAATTGTACTTGTACTTATTGCTCAGGTGGGTTTGAATACTGTCCCACTTACTCTTAGCACACTTTTCTTTTCTATTTTAGTACTTGTTGTTTATACTGCTTGTGTTCAGATTGTGTGAGTTACCGGTTCAAAGGAAATTCCTTTCCTTTTTATCTGGGTTTCTCCTTTGGTTCTAGTCGCCATCCCCTAGCCTATGAAAGGCAGGTTTGGAATAGTCATGTCACGGTCCTTGAGGACCAGTCATGACATATCCGACATTGAAAGTTTGTATACAGAAGAATAAATGATATCAGTTCACGAGGTGGTAGTCTACCGTACACACGAATGATGATTGTGTATCTTAGATGATGGATGTGTGTGATAGTGTGGGACTAACTATTAGAATAATATTATCTCAGCATATTGAATACAATTAGATTATCATATAATCATGTAAAAATATGACATTAATGGTTTGAAAAATTTAATTAAACGAATGCGATCGTTGAATAATGTTTCCCTGTTTTTAGGTAACTCCATTTCATTTATACCAAAACTCCCCCTTGGTGGATTTCAATGCATATTTAGGATTATATGATAAGGGGATTGATGTTTGATGATTATTTGTTTAGTTTTTGGTCAAAATAAAAGGCTCAATTTTGTGTGAGAATGTGAAGGAGGAGGTTCCGTTTTATAATTGAGGTAAGGGGAACTTTTGGAATCTATCAAAATACTAAATTAATATAAATTAATATAAATTAAATTTAAATTAAAAATTTGTTCGAAGTGATTTATTAATAATATAATATGATTCTGGGTAAACAAATATCATCCCATAATTTTTAGTCATGTTTTGGCCATATTATTATTACTATTATTTGGATTTAACTGTTTTGTAATCTCTTCAACTCGTACTATATAAACATGTGTTCTTATTACTGAAGGGTTAATTTATTTACTGTAAAATATAAAAATAACCATAAATGGACCATAGATGAAATATTTGAAATTATACCAATAATTTAAAAAAATTACTTTTTTATGAATTTTATTTCATTTAAAAAATTATTATTTATTTTAAAATATCAATAATGTCAATTTTCACACTATTCATTACATGGATTTTTTATAAATATCAATTCACAATATAAAATGAAAAAAAATATTAATAATTCAATAATAAGTCAATTTAATATATAAAATATGTTTATGACTTTACATATCTAAACATATATTTATTTAAATATTTTTATTCTCATTTATTAGAATTAATCAAACAATTAATTCATAATAATTGTGTAATCCATTAATGTAATTATTTAATTCCCAAAAATTAAAAATAAATTTTCTTGATAAATATAACAAATTATATTTCAAATTAATATTTATTGTAGAAGATGTCTTCTGAGAAACTATATATAAAAAATGTAATACTTCTTAAAAACATGAGAATGGCATGTTGGACATTCCTTGAAATAAAATACTATAAAATGATTAAAGTCAACCAAGTTGTTCCAATAAACCAAGAAGTAGGACCAAGGACGATTTTCTTCTAACCTAACACATAAAATAATATTATTACAAGTTTTAGAGTAATTTTATTATATTCATAATATTTTTTACCCTGAATTACTCGATTTAGCATTAACCATGTTAGAAAATTACTTATGTTATTATTTATAGTGTCAAGCAATAAAAGGAAAATGTTTACATAACTAGATCCTAGTGACTATAAATATGTAATTTTTTTTAAATTCAATACATAGATATTTCTTTAATATTATAAAATTAATCCCACTAATTAAATAAGAAAATGAGTTTTTAATCTTTAAATATTCCAAATATTTAAATGATTTTATATCCAAATTAAAAGTGAAATTGACAAAAATGACCAAAATTGAAGGAAATGATATGTTTTAATATTTAAACTATAAAACCAATAAAACATATAAATTAAAAATATAAATAATTTAGTCAAAAAAATTTCTTTCAGATAAAATGCAGTATTTTTAACTATTCATCAATACAAAGAACCTCTCGGAAAAATATAAAAAATTTGAGAAATGTAAATTATGATATTTTTGTTTAAATTTTTTTCTTTATTTGGTAAAATAAAATATATAATGGTGTAAAAAAAACATTTAAAACAATTCCTTCATTAAACATAGGAAAAAATATCATTTTAGAAAAATATACCTTTTATGTGTAAAATTGGATTTGTTCATATATCATTTTTATGAAAGGAATAATAATCATTTTAAAACACATATATTGAATATATATATATATATATCATTTATATAATCCCAAAAGTGTGTTTTTTTTCATTTTATTAGTATAAAACTAACTTGTTCATATTTAAATAGATTTCTTGAAAAACATTTCCTTTATTTTAAAATGTTTTTTATTTTCATTTATAATTATTTTTTCTTCAAATAATTAATTATATATTATTTTAAGCAATATTTTCATAATTTGGTTAATATAATTCATTCCTTCCATTTTTTATGTCTAATTTATAATGGTAACATTTAAATAATAATATTTTGTTGTTCTCTTAAGTTCGACATTGTGTGCATAAAAATCTATCGAAGAGATTAAATTAAAAAATATAATATAAAATATTGGGGGTGTTACTATTTCAATGAAAATATATAATATTTTTTACAAAAATTGGGTATACTTATAAATTTAAATAATTAATTATTGACTTTCAACCTCAATGAATTCTTTTGATATCACATACCACTAGGATATTCCGCCATTCACCATGAAATAAAAGTTATAAAAATATAAAACATGGTTTCTTATAAAACATTTTTTTCAGAAAAATTAACCTATTTATTCAAAAAATTAAAAAAAGAAATACAATAAATAGATAATTCAACTTGAAACACAAAAGTCTTCAATTTGGTCAAAAAGTATACTTACCATGGACCTATGAAATATACATAATGAGAAAAAACCTTATTGGATAATTTTATTTGTAAAGATGTTATAGGGACTGGTAAATTTGAATTTATCCTATTCTATAGGTGAAATATGAACCTGAAACTAGCATTAGGAGACATCTTTGAAGAAATCGTGTGTCCTACCTTCTAATCTCACTATCATCAATTCAATAAAAATGGGGAAATTATATAACATATTAATCTAGTTTAACTTCTTTTAATCTATAAAAAAATATAGATTTATTTAATTCTAATAGGTATCAGTTCATTTTGTCAATTTCTCATGATGGTCATTCAATTTCTTTAGTAATTATGTGAATTGGGTAGAAACATTACTAGTAATAGGTCATGTAGATTATTACTACGTCTAATAAATTTTCTTTATATTTGTTGATATACTAAATCATTATTATATTCATACTATAATGGGATCCCAGATAATTTTATAGTTTTATAAAATATTATATATATGTGTGGATTTTTGGGATTTATGTTTTGTATGTACCTTATGATATACAATATTTATTAAAAAATTAACATTAAAATTTAAATAATTACACGTAACATATATCCTTTAATGTGGTGCACAAACTTATGTTTAATGTGTATTTAATTCAACTCAAGATTATTTTTTTGTTCTATATATGAGATATTAAATAAGATATTCACTTAAAATTCTTTAGTTTCATAAAAAAAATGAATGATTAATAGCTTCATCAATGAAAAAATAATTAAATCAATAAATTAAATCATAATTTAATACTTCTTCCAAACATTGAATTTATTTTCATGATTTATAAACATAATCCTCCTAGTTATATTTTTTAATCATCAATATATTTAGATATGATTTCATGTAACCTAACGGGATGTCCACTAGGATGAGAATCCTCAATGCATGATAATGTAAGAATTATCAGATACTATTTTGGGTAAATGATAGTTTCAAATATGTTAAAGTGCATTGTGTTAAATCCAAACTTCTAGGTGAGTGATCATTTATGTATATTGATGATGGTATTTATAATCTTAAAGATTGTTCTCTTGATGATAATGAGTGACTTTTCTATGGTCTAAATATCATTCATGTTGAGAACATAAAATTCAATGGGTTTGATCATGGTTTTCACTATGAATATTACATAGTTCAAGAATCCTATTAGAAATACAGTAGAACTCTAAGGAAGTAAAAAAATTTATTTTGTTGCCTCCATGTATCCATATAAAAATAGTTGAACATAGAGTGATTAATTACCATTGTATATTTACCTAAATAATATAATACATTTGAAAAATTAATGAAAACAATATCTAGTGGGATAGGCAATTTCCCTAGATTTTAATATTTGTGGGTAATTCTGGAAAAATAGTTGATGATACAATCATCCCCAAGTTAATCCTCTCATTATCTTATATATTTCTCATTTTATTTTATAGTTCCTTGAATAACACATAAAATTTTGGAATTTTCATAAGACAATCATGGAGAGGAATGTTGTTCTATCCCTATTAAAAAGTTTCTATACCTAAAATTTGAAATTAATATTCCTTATGCTTCATTTATTATATCATTTGAGAGGGGATTATATGTATAATGTTATTCATTTCTCAATTCTACATTTTAATTTATTACATTAATATTTTATTCTTTCTACAAGTCTTCTCATGATATAATTTTTTTCTTCTCCCCTATAGTGGTCCCCAGGATTCTATTGACGCTCTTCATACATAAAATATTCATGTTATAGTTTATGATTCTATGTAATAGGTGGGACATGGTAGTGAGTTTATATTAAAATTATTGTGGTTAACTTACTCACATTTCCTTTAGTATCATCTAAAGACAACGCAGTAATTTTTCTTTGTTTTATGGAAAATATTCCCACATGTCTGCTTCTCCAGATCAGTAATCAAAAATCAAGTTATTAAAACTCATCATTTAAAAAATATATTCAGTAGAAATATATATTATAAAAAACATTATCCCATAATGAACTAATTAATGAAATTTGTTCATTACATAAATTACAATAATAATTTAGGTATATATAATTAGATAATTAAATAAAAATAATATTCTAATAAAACCCACATTATTTCTAAAAAAAAATTATTTTCTCTACTATATGAAACAACTTAATACTTAAATGGTCTTCAACATCTCCCAGAAATATTCTACAAAAGTTTTACTATTTGACATGTTACGTGTAATTACATTATTTAAAACTCATGAAAATTGAAAATTAAGATGATTTGAAATCAAAACTCCATAAAGTGAAACATACATATGAGGAAATAATGGAAGAAACCATGTATATATATTTTTAAAGTGTAAGTAATCATCATAATAACACAATTAATTAAAAATATAATAATCCTATATCAATGGCTATAAATTAAAACATTTAAATAAATGAATAAGAATCACATACTGATGGGATGAACAATATTGTACATCCAAACATGTTTTTATTTACTTAGAATAAGAAAATATTCTAATATGATGAGAGGTATAAGCCAAAAAAATGAAATAATTTTTGTGTCATGAGACCCATCAATTCATTAATGGGGATATATAATGTTGGTCCCCATCCATCACTTTTTTATGTCCATGAATTCAACATATAATAAAATGAATAAAATTCATAATCACATTTTCCACTAGTTATACATATAATAATTATAAAAAACAAATTTTCAATATTTTTAACAATGTGAATTAATGTGATAACAAGACCATAGCCCATCATGAGGGAAACTGATGTCTGTTACAAAAATAAATAGTCTATATTTTAATTATCATTTACATTGGTATGACTACATATAAAACAACAATTTTATTCCTAATGTCAATTAAAGGGATAAAATTGTCATAATTAATCTAGAGAAAAAACGTGGATGGTCAAACAATACATTATCACATTACTTGAGAAATTAGTAAACATTTTTATCAAAATAAAAAATATATATGGTTTTTCAATAATTCCAAAATAAAAAAATGGAATTAAATTCTTGTAATAATATCTCAAGATAAAACTTCATGGAGTGGTGGTATATGGTCAAATAAATTCTAAAATTACATGATCATAATCTATCTAGAGAAATAAGGTGGATGTTTTTAAAAGAGTATAACCCGACTGTATTAATGGGATCTCATAAGGATGTTGACATAAATGAAAAAATTGATAAATAAATATTTAAAATGTTTTTTATCACAAAAAATTCAGTTTGATCCATATGTATCATGATATTCCCAAGGAAAGGGTAAAACTGAACCATGTGGACCATTCTATAATAGAGTGGTCCTTTCGATTGATCTTTTTTTTCTCATAACTGTTAAATTTTTTGTTGATCTAACTTGAAAAATAAAAGGCGACATAAAATGAATGATCATCCATGGATTTGAGGATGGTCATAAATAATAAAGGTAAATTTACATAAAAAATATTATTACTTTGTGTAGAAGCTCACAAAATATTGATTTTCACATGAAAGGTTATTTTAAATGGCCATGTTTCTTGAATGGGTGGTAGTGGAAAGGGCAGAGGTGTCAAGCAATTTAATATTGCACAAATCAACACCATGTTTTCTTAAAAACATGTAGTTTCATGACCCATCATCAAAGATATAATAAATATCTATAAATATAGCACAAACAACACTAATTTTGATGAATGGTTCGTAAAAGATAAAGAGTCACACTCATATACATGAGACCCTCTCTTTCAAAAAGCTCACACAACCATAGCCTCCCACCAATTCAATAATGTGATGATATTGCATGAACATCCTCATATTGGACCTAAATAACTTTTTATAACACATGATATGAATTTACACTACTTACCTTAATAGCTAAACAAGTCCATGTAGAATGAAATCCCTTCATGAATCTCTATGATTCATGTAACACCAAAAGTTAAACAAATTTTTACCTCTTGAATCCTTTCAATGTACTTTTGTTAAAACCCTAAGTTCATTAAAATTCAATGATTCATGATATACTACTATTTATTGGGAAAAATTTTAAGTCGTCAACAAAATTACACCATCCACTTATCATAGTGGGGATAATGTTGATTTCATATTTTCCCCACATCCATCCCACACATGTTTATTTTTAAAAAACTGATATGTTAAATACTATTATTTAATTATATGATCAGTATCTTCCCTCAAAGAATCTTATGGGATATTTCATTATGTTATTCTACTAATGTTAGGAACCCTAACTATATAATCCATCATTTTTTCTAAAATGGGATGTCTCAATGACTTTTTCTCTCCAAATGCATCTCTCTTATTGAAACATGAGACTCGATAATGGGAACATAAATGGACAACCACTATTGAATCCATCAATGAGTGTATCTAGGGTACTGATATCAAACTCTCATCCCCCTTAATAGGACTACGTAGCTCCATGTTTTATCACCAAACCTACATATGAGATATAAGTCATTAAGCTATTTAAAAAAAAATTTAGTCACATAACATTGAACTACATGGAAATAGCCTCATTACATTAAATTAAATTATAGCCTCACCCTATGAGATTATCATGTGATGCATCATGTTATGATAATTATATTATATCATACATCCTTTAGAAAACACTTATGCATGTTCACAACACTATTCCTTGTTATTTCTACATTTGTGATATAATAATTGTTACTACATTTTGTTAAACAATATTGGCTAGTTATGTTACATGAACATAAACTGCGAACATGAAATATGTTGGTTCTGATACCTTTATCTTAACATAATACAGAGGATTCCTGTTTGAGGTTTAATCCAAGCATTACGACAAATCCATTACCCCATAGGAGGAGGAAAATATGAAATTTTATCACATTCTATGAGTAATCCAAACCATCCACTATCTAAATATGGAATCCCATGTTGTCATTGGAATATCAATTTTATGATACCCAACCCAGTCTAGAACATGATGAAAATATATGTAAAGGGTCCACATAATAAATTAATCATGTGATTGACCTACATATGATGAGAAAATTTGGATCCATCCATGTTAGACTATGAGCATGAAATTATCCATAACTTTTCATTAAACCTATGAAAACTCTTAATGTATTAGATTCTATTCCTCAAAAGATGAGCATGAGATGCACTAGCTAAAGATAGTGGGAGTAACTGTAGATAACCTAAGATTAACGTACATAGACATATTACATTACTTTTTCGGAATGCTTAGTAGATAACAAAAACACACACACAAGGATCGTAATAGTTTAGTGTCTTTGGAAACTCGGAATATAATCTTCTAATCGTGGTGAAATATCTTCAACATCTCCCATAAAGATCTTCTTTTTTTAAAACCTAAATCCTTTCTTTATATCCTGGGGAATAGAAAACATACAAAAGGGTGATCTCAAATGCTCTGTAAGGGTAAACAAAAGAAATATCAATCACGTCATATTCATAAGAACATATCTTTTGGAAATCATAACCTGCAAAAGAGAGCATAATTTCATAACATGTGATAAATCATAGTAGTGAAATGTAATCCCAATAAACATAACATAAAACATGAAACATTGTGGAATACACACATAATCATAGAGAATCATTTCTTATTAGTCAAGACTCATTGCCAAGACTATCTTAGTGGATAAATTCCCTTTCCGAACCAAGTTCACTCTTCGTTTCAGTCCTGTTTCACTGAACCGGTATAACCTACCGTTCCAGCCATGTCTATCTCATGAGATATAAAATCTTTACCCAATTCATTGGAGGGAGATATAGGTTCCACCCATCTCATAATGATACCATTCTTATGTGTGCCACAAAATCATAAACCATACATCATAGCATAACCCATGTAATAAAAATGGAAATCTTAAACATCGTGACATCATAAAACAATTAATATAAGATAAAGGAAATCATAAAAATTACTAATTCCATCACAACATGATCAAATCAATGTAATAATAGGGATAGAAACATAACCCTTTATTATCTTAGATGGAAAATAATTTTGATAAAACACTTGAACTCCATTCTTGAGGAAAATATCCTTTCTACTTCAAAAACATTTTTTTTTTCTTAACATGTCATACAATTTTAAACTAAAAGAAGTTGATAAAAAATAAACTTGAAATATTATAAATGAATCTTCTTGTAAATAATGTTTTAAAAATCCATTAATGTCGTATAAGTTAAAAAAACATTCTTCTCGTACTTTTGTCGGAAATGTCAAAAAGTACCTCGTACAAAAAAACGACAAAAGATTTCTTTCATATATTTTAATAAAAACTCACCAAAGGTTAAAATAGGTTTTAAAAAATTTTAGTTGGATGGAAATAATACTACATATTGAGGGAACATGGATGTGGATGATAAAATACACCCATTAAATACCAAAGTAAAAACAATCTCAGATAAAAATGAGATTGTGATATTTTCCCTTACCTTAGGTCGGATTCGCTTCGTAAGTGTCCGAACCTCCTATATAATGATTTAAATAATTTCATTGACTTATTACAGAATAATATTCATTGTTATTATATCATATATGGTTCACTTATGACTTTATATTACCTGTTCTTTTGTAAATTCATGTTAAAGTAGCGTTTTGGGTAAAATCATCTCATTTGTCGTTTGTGTTTTAACTTGTAATTATTCATATGATTACTTAGATCATGATTACTTAAATCCAGAATGTAAAACATTATTTATATATAATATATATTCATAATATACATATATATAATCGATTGATAAATGGAAAGAAATACACCGTTCATGGAGACGGTAGGCTGTACGTACGCATGAACGTTGTTTTCGTTTCCTTATTGATTTGAATGGAATTAAGTAGATGACATACATATATACATATATCCAGTAGATTTATAATGTCATATATTTCATTATTATTGCTTATATATACTTTATAATCATTCTTAAATGGTTAACATGGAGAATGAATCTCATCGCGTCGTGGAGAAGGTAGTCCGTATGTACGCACGAGCGATGATATCGTTTCCATAATTATTGAATTTAATTGGAGTGGATGATACAATATATCATAATCAGTATGATGTTATAATAACTATTTATAGTTATTATTTACACCATCATACCCATCCATGTATGGTGGTGGAGGAAAACAGATTACACCACGGTGTGAAGACGGTATTCCGTACGTACGCACGGGCGGTGATTTTGTTTTCCGTAGGATGGATAGAAGGTGAAATGGGTTTGTTTCATAGTTACAATAAAAAATAATTATATTATTGATACTGATTTTATTACTTTATAATGAAACAACTAAAGAAGAAGATGTTGAAGAAGAAAGAAGCTTGAAAGAATCGGGAGAAGAAAATACCTCTTCTTTGATACGCCTCTTTGAAATCTCCTTTTAGGGAACTAAAATTGGCCTTTGAGGAAGCCCAAAACCTCTAGGATGTTTCTAGGGAAGTACATAACAGAATTTTTTAGGGTTTGGCTGATCTTGAAGGATCAAAGTTGTGTGAGGATGAGAGGGAGGAGGTGCCCTTTTATAAGGGAGGAGAGGGGCACCTTTGGAATAATAAAAAATATTATTTTATTATAAAGTCCAATTCAGTTTTTAATAGCTTCAAATTGATATATTTCGAAGATAAGGTGGTTATAGGTCTAAATCCTCTCATCCAAAAGAATTTAGCCAAGTTTAGGTATCAATTTTACCTTATCATTTAGATATAACTTTAAGTTAAATAATATAACTATTACAGTGTCTTCTTTTTTTCTTACACTATAACGTTAATAAACATAATATAACAAGCCAAAAGAACCCAAAGTTGTTTATTATTAATATATATAACCTTTTCTTAGTCATTTGTCCGAACCATAGATTTTTGAGAATAAAATAACTATTAATAATATAATATTTGTTTTAAAAACTATTTTATGTCAATTTTGACACTATTTAGTAATTGATTTTTGTGAAAATCATAACAGAATTATTAGTACTAAAAAAGTTAATTAAATCAATAATAACATGTCATATTAACCTAGAAAATTAGTTTAATTCATAAAAAGTCTCAAATTATATTTATTTGGGTATTTATAATATCAATTTTTATAATTTTTCACTATTATGATAATTACTGCATCATCATTGTGTCATAAATAAATTAATTTATTTAATGTCTGAAAATTATAAATAGAATATCATTATGTCTTAAATCTTATTATCTTTCTAATGAATATTTACAATCGAATTTATCTTATCTATAACCCTATATTAAAAATGTTTTAGTAAATAAACTTTGATTTTAAATCTTTTAACTCTTATTTTAATTAAATAATAATAAATGTCCTAATCTAATTCAAGTGGGCCTAAATGGTCATATGTTTTTCATAAGGTTGTTTGTGGTCGAATTACACTTATCCAATAAAATTAGGACATATGTTAGGGTAATAGTAATATCATTTTTACCCTTAATTACCCTATTTACTTTTAACCGTGGTAAAAAAAAGTAAAAAGTTACTATTCACCAAAAATTGTTTTCATCCCATTGAACCACATTTTACTTACTGACATCAACCGTGTCTCTCAGCTTTTTGAAACTCCACTCACAGAAGCGGTAAAATTATGTTTTGTGAAAAATTCAGTTTTTTAACTACCACTTAGTGGTTTCACTATTCATCAAAAATTGAAAGTTTTTAGAAAAATACCAAAATTTCACCCTAAGCTAATTTCGATATTCTGAATCCAAAAATGAAGTCCATTTTGAAAAATAAAATTTATAAAATTTCAAAAGGTGGTTTTACTATTCATAACGGCTAGTTTTAATAATATTTTAATAGCATAGCATTGTTTAGTGAAACTCGGTATTGCGTACGACACAAGCTATCGAGGAAGGTCGTCATTGCGTGTAATGCAAGTCAAGTCAATGATACGTGTTTTGCAAGCTCCTTTTGGTGTAGCATACAACACAAGACAATAATGAAATGAATATTTTTCATAAAATCTCGGGGTGTTACATTCTACCCCCCTTAAAATGAATTTCCCCCTCGAAATTCATCGGGGTTATAAATGGTTTACTATTAAAAAGTTTCATTGATTGAAACCCACATCGTAAAAAGGAATACCAAAACCAATATTTAAAAACAAAAGTATGAAACATAACGGTTACCCAAATACACTAATCACTGGGTTTCCACATAGGTGAAAATATGGATATGGAAGAGAAATCTAACCATCATGTTCTGATGGAGAGTGGTAGAGAACATGGCAATGGAAACGCCAGCAATCACAAAGCCATAAATTTAAGATGATCTAAGGTACCATATGATGCATCAGATATAAGAGCACTAGGACAACATTTTTGGATTTCAAGATCGTTTCCCTAAAGTTGATGAAATTGGAATTAGATGAAATACTTTTGTGATTTTGGTATAGTCTCACCGTTGGTCATTCTTTGGACAATTTCGACTTCATCTCTTAAATAAATGAAGTTGAATTTGTCATTTGTGATGTGATAGTAGATCATGTGATAGAATGATGGGTCATTCCATCCATCTCAAACAAAAGGTTAGAAAAGTTATCAAAAAATACATAAGTCCATCTATAGTGATATTAATCATATATGGTTCCTAAAATGGACATATACTTCATATATCATAATACTTAATATAATAAAACTAGTTTCTACTAAACAAGGACTTCCTGTAGGCCAGTGGTAGGCGATAAAGGCCAGTCATACTTCGGTTGTTGGTTCGATTCCCACGGCCTTGTCCGACGCGATGGGTGGTCACCTGTCCTGGAGGTTGTCCTTTTTCTAAAACTATATTACTATAGCATCCCATCAATAATATCGAAAAAACATTTATCCTTAAACAATACTAACTTATGTCCAACATAGTCCATTCCAATCTTTAGGCTTATCCATAATACTGCAGTCCAGTCTCATAATATAGTGAAAACGATTACCAGAGATTGAATATCATCTTTGATCCCCATATATCATAAGATATGTCTTGTTGGTCACATTCCAAACATTCTAAGGCCTTAATCATGTATTCTCTCGAAAAATGAATACCCATTGAATCTTAGTGAAAACATGAGTGCTGTCAAAAGTTAACTCTTTGCACATAACAAAACCTCAATGCATGATATAACTATTTCCTTATATCATTCATTAGCTCATGAATACTGTCAAAATTTTCATTTTCTCCTTATCCCTTCATTATGCGCATATCATTTTTTTCCAAAAATATCTCAATAACATTCCATGGTTACCGATACCGTAAAATTATTGAAGACCACAATAGACCAATACATAAATATTCCAATACTCAACATTATTTTGGAATCCCATTACATAAACACTTAATAATTCCACCACAACGTTGTCATATTCAACATCTCCAATGGTGATCACATGTGACATCCCTTTGTCCTTTGCCTTAAGTGGTTGCTCATGGCGATCATCACTAACCCTTGGATTATGGAATTTATTGGCATAATGTCCCATCTCCTTGCACTTGAAACATTGAAGTGTAGTAGGTTCATTTTGTGTATCCCTTCCTTTGAATGCATCATTAGACATCTTCTTCCCATAATTGCGGAATTCAAATGCCCGATGAACATCCTTTACACATTTGAAACATTTACTTGCCCCTTTAAGACAATCTCCACCATGCTTCTTTCCACACTTTGAGCATAAGGAAACATTCATCTTTTTTTCACCATTATTCTGAGATTTCTCCTTGAACTCCATCTTTCGTTTCTTGTCAAAACTATGAGATGGATAAGTAACATCAACTTCCATTTCTACCTTGATAGCACAACGCACAATTTCTTCATAGCTACTGAAGTCTCTTATAGCTAATTCCCTTAGAAGACTTGGTTTTAAGCCACTAAAGAATCAATCAACTTTACTTTCAGGTTGGATGATAAATCCAGTTGCATACCTTGCAAGCCTTGTAAAATTTGCTTCAAATATACCAACAGATTCATAATCCTTTTGCTTTAGTTCAAGAAACTCCTTCTCCATCTTTGTTCGAAGAATACGAGGGAAGTACTTATTGAAAAATAAGTTCTTGAACTCATCCCATTCCATGGACTCAATTTCATCTCTTTGCCTCGTATTCTTGATAAGATTCCACCATTGATCAGTTTTACCTTCCAAACTATATAGTACTAAGATGACTTTATCATTTTCTGAACATTGAAGAACTGAAAATATCATTTCAGTGGTACTGATCCATTTTTCAGCAACAAGTGGATCAGAAGGCCCACTGAAAGAAGGTGGACGTTGCCTCATGAAGGACTCAAAAGAATATTGTTCCCTTCTCTGCTCATTTAGAAGTCCAGAATGATTCATAGATTGTGTAAGTATAGCGATAAGATTTTGCACTCTATCTCCCATAACATTCGTTTGTTCAGGAATACAATCATTTCATTGTCTATTTCATTGTTCAACACAGTTCCTTCGGGTTCCAGCCATCGTCTAAAACCCAAAAATAATAGTGTGAGAGGCAAAAATCATTCTTGGGAAAACAACACAATAAAGGGGGAGTACCTTCAATATCTAACATCTTTGGTTTAATTCTATTATCGTTAGCGTAATTCTAGTACTATAACCTATATGTATACTTAACCTTAGGGACATCCCTAGACATACCTTAGAAATATCTCTAGGGACCTCACTAAAGTTCTCACATCCTAGTTTCCAATGGTTGACTAAACCTTTCCTCTAATACCAACTGTAGAGACCCGAAGCATAACGTACATAGAGATTACATTACTTTTGCGGAATACTTAGTACATAACAAAAACACACACACAAGGACCGTAATAGTTTATTGTCTTTGGAAACTTGGAATATAATTTTCTAATCGTGGTAAAAGATCTTCACCATCTCCCATAAAGATATTCTTTTTTTAAAACCTAAATTCATTCTTTATATCCTAGGGAAAAGAAAACATACAAAAGGGTGATCTCAAATGCTCAGTAAGGGTAAACAAAAGAAATATGAATCACATCATATTCATAAGAACATATCTTTTGGAAATCGTAACCTGCAAAAGAGAGCATAATTTCATAACATGGGATAAATCATATTAGTGAAATGTAATCCCAATAACCATAACATAAAACATGATACATTATGGAATACACACATAATCATAGAGAATCATTTCTTATTAGTCAAGACTCATTGCCAAGACTATCTTAGTGGAGAAAGTCCCTTTCTGAACCGAGTTCACTCCTCGTTTCAGTCCTGTTTCACTGAACCAGTATAACCTACCGTTCCAGCCATGTCTATCTCATGAGATATAAAATCTTTACCCAATGAATTGGAGGGAGATATAGGTCCCACCCATCTCATAATTATACAATTCTTATGTGTGCCACAAAATCATAAACCATACATCATAGCATAACCCATGTAATAAAAATGGGAATCTTAAACATCGTGACATCATAAAACAATTCATATAAGATAAAGGAATTCATAAAAAAAATAATTCCATCACAACATAATCAAATCAATGTAATAATAGGGATAGAAACATAACCCTTTATTATAATAGATGGAAAATAATTTTGATAAAACACTTGAACTCCATTCTTGAGGAAAATATCCTTTCTACTTCAAAAACATTTTCCTTTCTTTACATGTCATACAATTTTAAACTAAAAGAAGTTGATTAAAAATAAAATTGAAAACTTTTAAAGGAAGATTCTTGGAAATAATGTTTTAAAATCCATTCATGTCGTATCAGTTAAAAAAACATTCTTCTCGTACTTTTGTCGGAAAAGTAAAAAAGTACCTCGTACAAAAAAAATGTCAAAAGAGTCCTTTCATATCTTTTACTAAAAACTCACCAAAGGGTAAAACAGGTTTTAAACAATTTTAGGTGGATGGAAATAATATTACATATTGAGGGAACATGGATGTGGATGATAAAATACACCCCAGTAAATACCAAAGTATAAACAATCTCGGATAAAAATGAGATTGTGATATGTTCCCTTACCTTAGGTCCGATTCGCTTCGTAAGGGTCTGAACCTCCTGTATAATTATTTAAATAATGTCATTTACTTATTAAAGAATCGTATTGATTGTTATTATTTCATATATGGTTCACTTATGACTTTATATTACCCGTTCTTTTGTAAATTCATGTTAAAGTAGCATTTTGGGTAAAATCATCTCATTTGTCGTTCGTGTTTTAACTTGTAATTATTCATATGATTACTTAGATCATGATTACATAAATCCAAAATTTAAAACGTGATTTATATATAATATATATTCATAATATATGTATATATAATGGATCGATAAATGGAAAGAAATACACCGTTCATGGAGACGGTAGGTCGTACGTAGGCATGAACGCTGTTTTCGTTTCCTTATTGAGTTGAATGGAATTAAGTAGATGTCATACATATATAAAAACATCCAGTAGCTTTATAATGTCATATATTTCATTATTATTTCTTATATATACTTTATAATCATTCATAAATGGTTAACATGGAGAATGAATCTCATCGCGTCGTGGAGACGGTAGTCCGTACGTATGCACGAGCGATGATATCATTTACATAATTATTGAATTGAATTGGAGTGGCTGATACAATATATCAGAATCAGTATGATGTTATAATAACTATTTATAGTTATTCTTTACACCATTATACCCATCCATATAACGTGTTGGTGGAAAAACAGATTACACCACGGCGTGGAGACGGTATTCCGTACGTACGCACTAGCGGTGATTTTGTTTTCCGTAGGATGGATAGAAGGTGAAATGGGTTTGTTTCATATTTATAATAACAAATCATTATATTAGTGATACTTATGTTATTACTTTATAATGAAACAACTAAAGAAGAAGAAGATGACGAAGAAAAAATCTTGAAAGAATCGGGAGAAGAAATTACCTCTTCTTTGATACGCCTCTTTGAAATCTCATTTTAGGGAACTAAAATTGGTCTTTGAGGATGACCAGAACCTCTAGGATGATTCTAGGGAAGTTTAGAAGAGAATTTGGTAGGGGTGGCCGAGCTTGAAGGCTCAAAGTTGTGTGAGGAAGAGAGGGAGGAGGTGCCCTTTTATAAGGGAGGAGAGGGCCACCTTTGGAATAACTAAAAATATTATTTTATTATGAAGTCCAATTCGGTTATTAATAGCTCCAAATGGATATATTTCGAAGATAAGGTGGGTATATGTCTAAAGACTCTCATCCAATATAATTTAGACAAGTTTAGGTATCAATTTTAACCTTATCATTTAGATTTAACTTTAAGTTAGATAATTTAACTTTTACCGTGTCTTCATTTTTTTCTTAAACTATAAGGTAAATAAACCCACTATAACAAGCCAAAAGAACCCCAAGTTTTTTATGATTAATATATATAACCATATCTATGTGATTTGGCCGAACCATATATTTTTAAGAATAAAATAACAATTAATAATATAATATTTCTTTTAAAAACTATTTTATGTCAATTTTGACACTATTTAGTAATTTATTTTTTTGAAAATCATAACAGAATGATTAGTTCTAAAAAAGTTAATTAAATCAATACTAACATGAAATATTAACCTATAAAATTATTTTAATTCATACTAAGTCTCATATTATATTTATTTGGGTATTTATAATATCCATTTTTATAATTTTTCACTATTATGGTAATTAGTGCATCATCATTGTGTCATAAATAAATTAATTTATTTAATGTCTAAAAATTATAAAAAGAATATAATTATGTAGGAAATCTTATTATCTTTCTAATGAATATTTACAATCGAATTTATCTTATGTATAACCATATATTAAAAATGTTTTAGTAAATAAACATTGATTTTAACTCTTTTAACTCTTCTTTGAATTAAATAATAATAAATGTCCTAATCTAATTCAAGTGGGCCTAAATGGTCATATTTTATACCTAAGGTTGTTTTTGGTCGAATTACACTTATCCAATATAATTAGGACATGTGTTAGGATAATAATAATATCATTTTTACCCTTACTTACCCTATTTACTTTTAACCGTGGTAAAAAAAAGTAAAAAGATACTATTCACCAAAAATTATTTTCATCTCATTGAACCACATTTTACTTACTGACATAAACCGTGGCTCTCAGATTTTTGAAATTCCACTCACAGAAGCAGTAAAATTATGTTTTATGAAAAATTCTGTTTTTTAACTACCACTTAGTGGTTTCACTATTCATCAAAAATTGAAAGTTTTCAGAAAAATACAAAAATTTCACCCTAGGATAATTTCGATATTCCGAATCCAAAAATGAAGTCCATTTTGAAAAATAAAATTTATAAAATTTCAAAAAGTGGTTTTACTATTCATAACGGCTAGTTTTAATAATATTTTAACAGCATATCATTGTTTAGTGAAACTCGGTATTGCGTACGATGCAAGCTATCGAGGAAGGTCGCCATTGCATGTAATGCAAGGCATATCAAGGGTGCGTGTTGTGCAAGCTCCTTTTGGTGTAGCGTACAACACAAGACATTAATGAAAAGAATATTTTTCATAAAATCTCGGGGTGTTACAGTAATTTTGTGAGGATTATAACTAATATGTCATGATGATCATCAAATACCTCATTTAAATTATGATTCTTCCTAAATAAAAATAATTGGATGCCCGAGGAAATGATATTCTGATGTCGTATTAACTAAACATAAGTCTGCATGTGGTGATCTTGGGATAACTCAGGTATTTCACCTATGAATCCTTATTTTCTTAATAATGATATTCCCTCAAATCCCAAGTGAAGTTCACTTTTATAGATATACAATATATCCATCTTCCTCATCGAATCCAAACTACATGTATGCTCCATGTCATTAAAGGATGTGATGTAACTAACTGTTCCATAATATAATATTGTTCTATGAATGAGATTATTGAAAATTTCATAGATTAGTGAGGGAGAACTAGACTAGAAAATTAGATCAATGGAGGAATCCTTATAGGGATGATTAAACATCCCTTCATCACATTTTAATCATATATCATACATTATGAAAAATAGAGATGTTGGATTTACACCTTTGGAAAGAAGGAATTTAGTGATATGAGGAGTAATTACAATCCTATGCATGAAGTTTCACAAAGTCAAAAAACTGGGTTCCCTGAAAGAAGTATCCAAAAAATTAATTGGTGAACCTGACATGAAAATTTTCACCTATACATTGGATCAACTATTGAACATTGGGTGCCACTAGTTCTGGGAATCATGGAAGTGAATCCCTTATCATATAACTGATAGAGGATGGGTTTTGTTGTGCTTCTTAGAATCACCATTTCCAGAAGCATAATATCATTTTACTGTGTCTTTCATACATGACATCATCTGGTGACCACACTTGGAAACATTTGGCCAATAATAATGAGAGAAATGTACAGATGGTGAAATAATCTATCAAAAATATTTCCCTTCTATAATGGATAATAATCATATAGACAATGGTTTCCCTTTCCCCATATACACCTCTTATATTATCAAACAGAGGTTGTTCAAAGAATCTATTGACTGGTACAAAGAGGAAGGAGTCATCCCATATAGGGAAATGGTATTTAATGACCTATAAAGAACATCACCTTTCTGAAATTGATTCCAATAGGGGACACATAGGGGGAAATATCCACCTACCTAGATGGTCGACCTATTCAACAGTCTTCCCTCTAAATGTTTTTAATGATATGTCCCCTACTCTGAGGAGATAATGGATTATCTCATAGAACCTACTATAACCCAAAAATGAGGGTCACCTATTAAAAAAACATCAATCTTCTGATATTAAAAATTATTTATGGATACGTAGGATGTTAATAAGATTGGTCATATCCCTACTCTTTCGACCATAGCCTAGAATGTGTTGTTTTTATGCCTTAAGAAAGAATCCAACCATTATATAACTGAAGGATTATATGATAGCTCCAATGTCTCGTTCCATCCATTATTTATCTCCTATAATCAAAACCAGTATTAATGAGAGTTTCCTTGATTGATATGGATCGACACCCCAGCTTTCCACCAGGAAGGTTATTTTAACTCTCCCTTACATCTACACCACAAGAAACAATCACTGGGGGAACACCCCATGATGATGAATTCTAACATGAAGGTCTTCCCCATTGAGACATCATCTAATATAGAGGCCCTCTACATGATGAATACTTCTCATGCCTTGAGGATCATTTGTTGTTTAAGGGTGGGAAACCATCATTGGGGCCATATCTATACTGGTGTCTATAATCCAAGATGATGAAATCCTAATGAACCTCAAGGGATCATACTTAGTGATACACTACCTCAAAATGTGATGCTTTACCAGGATCAATGTCAAATCACCATCACCATATTATGGTCTTATATGATTGATTACAAGATGTAAATTCATCTACCTACACAACCAAACATGGGGTCATGAGCCTATCCATTTATATTGATTATATTTGGGGATATGCTCAATAAGGGACCCATATGCCTCCAAAAATACAAAATACGTGGATGATTTTATGGTTTCTTTTAAGGTACTCCCCATGCATCCATGTTTAGAAAAATTAGATTCCCTCCTCTTCACCTCCACTATGGAATTAGGGGAAAAATCAGCCTCTAACATGGCACCCATATATGAAGGTGAGTGCCAATCAAAGACATTGGAACATAATGAACTTTTTAGTCAACAATTATTCATGGATACCTATCTGAAAATGAAATAATTTATAGTAAATCCTCTAATTCATTGGAAAATACCTCATTACAATGAATATTGGCCACTACATTACATCTACATCTAATAAATTAACAGATATAAAGTCTACATCATTGTATCTCACAAATTCTTGATTGTTTCCAATTGGAAAATTCTTTGACTAAGAAGATGATTAATATATATATATATATTTATATGGAATTATTGGAAATGATGTTTTTGGAAATCATGACCCGTGAACAACTACTGGTCATGAATTTTTCTCCTCTAACCACATAGATTACTTTCCAAAAGTTTCTCACGGAGGACCATGTTGTGTTGGTCTGAAAAAACCATTCGGTGATGTTCAATTATCTTCAAGACTACCAAGTGAACTATTAGGAAGCCAAAAACATAATCATTCCATGTATTATAAATTACACTTGGTTGAAGTTGTTCCATTCCTGGTGGATCAATACACTAACACACATGGGTACCACCCATGATTGTAGTGTATTTTTGTCAAAATCTTTATTATGCCTTAGTGATTCATACAATAGGATTCCCCTCATATATATATTGGGAGCTAGGGGTAGAAAGAATCACCAATTATTTTTCCAATCTAATGATGAATGAAAACATGTGAGGTTGATCTAGCTAATGATGAGAAATATGCCTCTCTGACCACCACACCCATGTTAGTTGGCATGACCAACCCTCTATATGATCAGGGAATGACGGATGATGGTGTGGTCCTTGATGAAGGAGATCCACTCCCAACAAGGAAAAAACCACATGAAAAAACCTCTAGTAGTTTCAAAACCTCTTCAACAATGACATAAATTTGTTCTCAACACACCACTGTGGTGATTCCACCCACACATATAAATACTGATATTGGAAAGTGGGTTTGTATTCCTCTTTTCCCATATGATGCATTACGAGAGGGTGAAACAAACCCTATTATTAATGCCTTACCCTAGGATATTGAGGTTCATAAGAGAATCCATGCTTAAATACTCAGACAATAACACCAAGAGATGTAATATATCTAAAAGGACCTTGAAGTTCCATAACATAATAACCAATATTCTTCATTGAACCATCCATGTAGAAGGTGGGTGTATCATTCCATCTATTATTTGACCTGGGGTTCCCCATGGCACCCGCCCTAGTCGATCATTTTTACATTAATCCTATAGACCATGACCTCTTCACATCTCAAGATAAATATATATCCAATGTTTTGATGAATACCAAACCTCACTGTGATGTCTTGATAGATGATGTCATATATCGTATTGATTCATTATAGTCGTAATAATACTAAAAACTTCTATAAATAATGTTGTATCATAAATAAATGGACTATTCATCCCCACCCTTTTCATTAAGCAATATGAGTTTCACCATGTTTAGTTGTACATTTTATCTATTGAAAAAATATCCCCCATCAACTCCCTATACAGAATAATTCTCAAAAATTTTAATATTAGGATTATTCAATACATTAATATTTATACACTATAAGGAATATATTTTGAATGAATCCTTCAACTGGCTACTGGGTCCATAACTAATCCGGTGGATCGCCACCGGTAGTTCCCCTAATATTTATGTTGGACCGTGTGCAGAACCATCATCACTGAGAACTATAATGAACTAAGGGTAATTATGAGCATGTAATTAACATAATAACCTTATGGGAGGAGGTTACTTATTCCCTCAATGATTAAATATCCTAGTAATTTCTATTACTCTTGTTAGTAAAAAATGTTCATTATGAGATGGTATATAATCACATATCACAAAGGTATCCTAGTATATTTTGAGAATTAATTAAGAGGGATGTGCATTTGGAAGAAGAATTATAGTGGACTAAGAAGTGGTCAAACCCTTTACCAATATCAGGTCTAGATGGAAAGGCTACAAGATTGTAGACAGCTTCCATTGTTCAGACTTAGTCCCCTCAACTATTTCAACTTCAAGTGTCTTAATAGAAAACCCCACACCAAGAATGTACTCACCAAAAACATATTATTTTATCCCATTTATGGTGCCAAGAACTAATATTTCCCTTATTTGAATGAATGAATAGGGCATAATTCTTATAGGATGTATAATTACCAAGATAACTTAACTATGATAGATAAAATAAATATCAATAGATTCTAGAGACTAGGAGTCCCCAAGTGGTTGGGATAACATACCACTCTGACTATGTTACGTAGAATCTGATCATTGGTCAAAATATCAAAGACTACATTATCTTTAATGACTAGAATTAAGGTTAGTATGGACATCATATGGTCGGGTTGGAGGATGTTCATGCATATAAAATATATTTTTTATTCATACATGATAATGATGATAAAGACATTGGATAATGGAAGTAGTTTTATTGATGAGGGTCTTATAATTTTAAATATTTTCTATATTTCAAGTCTCTCACCCACACCCATGAAGTTAACAGTGATTAGATAAAAAAATATGAACATCCTATGGTTCTTAAACTTTCTCCATATACACTATCATTATTACAACCTTATAGGTCCTAGATGAATAAGAAATGGTGGTGCCAATGAAACCCAAGTCCCCAACCATAATCGAAATTGAATTTCACTATGGGTGATTATATTCCCTTAGAATTGGGAGAATCCCCCAGGATCCATCTCATCTAGTAATATTCCACTGATGAAGAGTATGATTATTATACTATCAAATTTCTTAGGATGGTGGGTTTTTCTAAAGAACACATATATGGGGAACATCACCCACCTTCATCAAAATCATCTTAATGATTCCACTATAGGAATAGATAACATCATTCTACCAAGAAATACATTCAATCTAATCCCTTAGAATAGACGTTTCATGAAAAAAAGACTAAAAACAATCTTTATTCCAATATCAACATGCATAGTCCTCAAAGACCATATCCTTGTGAACACCAATGTAGCCTTCTTGATAGTTAGATCATGCCATACAACCATGATTACAAAAGGATCATCCACCACCAAAAATGAATTAATCACACCTTCTTAGATCATAGTAAATGTTAACAAACTAATAATGAAACATGGATAGAATCATTCTGGGCCTAATTCCCTAGGCCCCGACACATTATCCAACCATTCCCACTTATCTCAATACAATGGTGCAACCGTCGGGCAGAATGAATATTCCCCTCACTCAGTATTATGTAATTTTAAATCACCTCTCCAATATGACTACATGAATTTTCATCCCTTACAAACTTCTCATATGGTGAAAATTCGGAAAGAATCTCATCGGGGCCCCTAATATCCCATTCCCGTTTGAATATTAGGTACTTTCCAATTATGCTTATCATGTAGAGGATTCCATAAAAAAGAGTTTATATCCATAATCCTTTCTCTCAAGAGAATGAATGTGAAACCATTCGAGGAAACATGTTCCTACTAAATGTCTCAAGAAAATTTTATTACATCGATATCTATTATTGGCTATTACACATGGGTAATGTGATCAGTTTTATCCCAACCCACATACTATATATGTTAGGACTCATAGAAAAAAATTTCACATCATCTAACTTGAAAATATAGGGATATAAAAAATGACACATAATTGAACAAAAATATCTAGTTAGAGACCGAATTCAGTGACTTCATAGAAAAATCCATTTTTATTATTGTCTCATAGGACACTAGAATCAATTCCTTTGGAGGGTTGTAGATTAGTCATCATATGAATGTCCAAACATCATATCATTAGTGCATCAAAAAATTCATTAATGATCAATTATGGGTACATCAGTATGTTTTGTCACGCTTACACTAAAATTATGATCACTATATGGATATAATCAATTACAATAGGGAGTGGAAGAAACCAAAGATATATTAGACCAATCACATAAATTACCTTAATGACTAAATAACTGTTTTAGAGGATTATTGGTTTAATTTGATATATTATTTCATTCTATTGATCCACCAGATGGACACAACAATCATTGACTATGTGAAACATTTTATCATCCATAATAAGATGTAATTATCCATTAATAGAACATTTTAATTTTATATTATTGTTATAGTGTTGATAGAAATACCTAATACTATTCTATATTGTTTGGTATTTTACTTTGTCACTAAATAATAATAGCATAAGGTCTATCGAAGAGGGGGTTTGACCCAATAGAAGATGACACAACATTGTTGTTTGACATAATGGGTGGATCTTTCCATAAAAAAAACACAGGGTTGGGTCTTTAGATTTTATCATTAATATATATTTAAATATAGAGTCCCTAACTAAGAATTCTACCCCTATTAACCTAGATAAAAACACTACCCCATGATCTATAGATCTTAGAGGGTCATTAACCCACTATGATCCTCATTTATCCGATGATGATGATGATTTAGATGAAAAGACTTTTTTCATTGAGGAAGGGGTCTCCATCAATTTAATTTTGGTGAATCATGAAAACACAGAAGATACAAAAAATGACACTAATTAGTGTGGTCATGTATCTATAGGAGTAGTAGGGATACATGGATTTCCAAATTCAACATCATATCCAATTCACCTAAGAATACAAGAAATGTATGGGTCTCAATCCCAAGGTTTTTATCAAGTACATTAACCTTATTATTAGCCAACAAGATTTAAAAAAATTATACCAGAATGATGAATCCCTCCCAAGTATCCATGGTTGAGAACACTATTGTTATGTTTATCAGGGTCTACTTTGTCTTTGATGTTCATTACCTTAAATGGATGGCCAATAATATCCCAGTCAAATTGAAGAATGGATATATCAAATTCCCTATTGACATCTGGGACCTCATATTATATTTAATGAAAAAATATTTACCTATCCCCATGATAATTGAATTGTTTAATGTGAAATCTAGTTTCTAGATCTCTCCATAATGGTTAAAAATTTTAGGAAAAATATCAATTATATAGATCCCAATTCGAAAGAATCGTATACCTTCAAGAAACAATTGAGAACAATTTTTATAGAGTGATTTTGTTCTTCTTGAATAATTATAGATCAACTTATTTGTCTTCCTTGCATTATACTTTCATGATTCTCATGAGGATTTTGGTGGAATCCTCTGTGGGTTATTTGGTGGCCAAATACAACGAGGGTTAAGACTATATCATGGAACATGAGAAAGTGTTCATACTATTAAGACCTTATCACCTGATGATGAACACCCCAAATCTCACATTCTATATGAAATTTGGAATGCTTATCAGCATTACTATTAGGTATAGAGTCATTCATGTTGTCTTAGAGAGCTATTTTTATCACCCAAATTCCACCTTTGAAAAATATTTGCGAGTGGTGGGTCCTACATGGACAATAATTAAACAGATGTATATTTGTTCAGACATTTATAGAACATTTATTACATTCTAAAAGTAATAATTAAGTGGTTCACTTATTAATTAAATGAACAGTGTTAGAATACATTGAAGGACATGAAAAGTTATATTGCTATATCCTCTAGTCAAGCTTCCACCCATCCTATGGAATACTCTCATGATTTATGTGAGTGACCAGGTTTAATACCATAGTAAAATCATAATATGAACAATAAGAATGTAATGGATAATAATCAATATGATCATAGTTTCATTTTACAAGACACTGAGATAATCTACTTTCCAACTGAGAAGTATTCCCTTGACACGTCCTTTACTATTCCAAAAATTTGATTCTATCTTCAATATCTTGAGAAATAGCTTGTGTATTAGTTAAACCATTGGAATAAATTTTCAAATTTCCCATGTCACAAGTTAATTAGTGTGGTGGTATGTAATAATTTATTAGTTCAATATCATGTTCATTTCCATGAATGTTGTCAGGGGCCAAGTAGTGGAAGACTTCTAGGTCTTTCTTCTTACCTCTAAGTATGTAACTTTTTATTTCAGCTTTCTATATGAATCCTTACCCTCCATTAGTTTGGACATGACATGATGGAAGATTCATATTTTATGTGAATATTTACTAAATCCTCATATATATAATTTAGATATATAAATATATATAACTTCATATTAATAGAAAATTATAATTTTCACATCGAAACATTTTATTATTTTGGAAAAAATTATAAAAAATTATAATTTATTTACTCTCCCACAAAGAATATCACTACAAAGTTACATAAAAAGTATCATTCTATATTTCATTCATAAATTAATTGAATTAAATTGGACATAACATTTCATCATTTATTATAATGCATGAATAAATTACTAAACAAAAATAAATCTCCACAAGTGATTATATATAGATTACATCCATGTGGTGGTAATGTCTCTATCTCCTTATGGTTGGAAAATACTCTTTTAGAGAAGAGGGTATCTTTATTAATATTTCATCTTATTATAATATGCAATGACATCATGGGAGAAAGGGGAATCCCACATATAGGCCACGTGATTCATTCAAATCATGGATACACCATTTTGGAGGGATACTTATGTTTTTAAAAATTGAGATCTCTATCAAATTAATGGGATGGAGTTCCAAGATAATGTAATTTATTCTGTGTTTTAATGTACCCAAATATAGTAAATCATTATTTTTTTATTTTATAGAGTTTTATATCATATTTCAATTGGTATCCTTATATTTAGTTAAAAAAAATTTAATCTATGTCTAATAATTTCTATTTGATTCTTAGAAAACACAATAGTTGTATCATAAGTATCTATATTTAATTTTTATTTGAAACATACAATGTGATAATGAAAAAATCATGAAAATATAGCCTTGATTTGAATGATTATAAAAAAATATACAAATGGGACTATAGTTATGATTATGAGCTTCGTAAAGGTAACCAAGGACATACCCCTATGAAAATGAGGTGTATATGGTTTACCAAGGCATTACCCTTACACATGTATGGATACCTAAGTCATAAATTTATGAGAAGGGTTCACGTAAGGGTTTACTATATTACAACCTTTACACAAATGGTATGCATAATGTTATTATGTAAGGGTATGATATCATTTGAAAAAATGTGTATAATTAGTTAATTGATTTCAAATATGATTTAAATTCAAAAGCCTTATTAATAAAGGATAATAAATTTTGAAAATGGTTATATAAATTCTACTACTCACTTTCCCTAATATGGTAGGAAACATAAATGTAGAGGGGGTTCATATGGTCTAAAAAAGGACATCTCATTGAATATATATGTATATTAGTCTATTTTAGTGTCATAGTATCCTACCCATACAAGTAAGTGGTTTTCTACGTGTATGATATTTTTTACCCAAATGTAAAATAAAGGTATGTAAGGGAAGTCGTGATTTTAGTAAATATTTTCTTTGGTAAGATTTGATATACTCTTACACAACTTTTTCTACATTTGGGCTATAGGAATCCATCATTATATATTAAATATAACTATGTTTAGAAGGAGGTTCCCATATTTAGAATTGGGATTTTTCTTAAGGGTAATTATAATTCCGTTATAAATTATTAAACAAAAATGGCATATAAAATTGTTTAGATGGGTTATAAAATGGTTATAATTCAATATAAATGGTATCCTCTGATATTTTTATTTATAAATGGAATTTATGTTAATTAATAATAAATTTATTATAATTAATTACATTTTTATGAAACATTTTTTGTCAACATTTAAAAAATATTTGGAATTAGTTACCATATAGATACAAAGCTATTAATTTTAAAATCAAGAGAAATGGTTAATAAATGGTTATAAATCACGAATAAATGAAAAAATATAAAATTTTAACATTTAAATTATGAGTTTTAAATAATAACGTTTCATTAATTAACCAATATAAGATAGGACGTTATTTAGAAATTATTCAAAACAATTATAATGTGTTTTGATTATTGTTATCATCAATGGTCAAATAGGGATTAAAAATATTCTATTCTGATAAAGTCAAATATTCAAAAGTATATTTACTATAAAATTCGTCTTCAGTATTTTTTTTATGAAATTTAAATATTTTGTGTCGTCTAGATTAATTGTTAAAAAAAATATAGATATATAAGTTCATTACAAACATGAAATGTCAATATAATGAATCTAGTTTTTCATTAATGATGAGATCAAATTGAATTGAAAAATTTGAAAATGAATTTAATAATTGAATATCATTTTTTTCATATTATTTTTTTGAGTTACAATGAATTGAATTCTCTCTTGAGTAATGTATTCCTAGAGAGTTAGACTTGGTGATAGACTACCAACCTACCTAGAGGTTTATGTTGTCCTGGATGGTGAATGTTATTTTCATTATGTATCTCTATAAATAATCATGTAGATATTTGTAATCTCATATTACTCTATGAAATTAAATTAAGTATTTTTTTACATTATAAATATAATGAATATCAATATGTATATATTTTTACATCTATGATTGTGTGTGTAACAAAAACATGTGGGTTATATATGTGTTTCATATCAATACGGTTTGAATATATTTATTAGGTGGAGGGAATAAGAATCCAAAATAAGTTACAATAATAATGAAAACAAAAATCGTAATAACATAAGATAAGATGTTGATATAAATCCCTTTAAAATAGTGAGGGTGATGTTCAATAAAATTCTATACAAGTCAATAGCTAAATCATCCAAAAAGTCCATTCAAGCCAATAATGGGCTCCCCTTGGTTATCTTATATATATAATTATATTATAGGAGACACTTGATCATGATTGGGTAGGTCATTCCAAATATGGGTGATTATGTATTGTATATTTTTATCATATTTTTTGAAATTTTTTCGATTACAGTAGCTAGGAGACAAAGAAAGTTAATTTTACTTGGGTATTAGAGTTTATTTTATACATTTTATGGAATAAATAAAGGGTTTTTCACTTGAATATTAATGATTCATATATGATATGATTGGGATGATGGCTTAACTGACTAAAAAAGTTGGATAAAAATGCCAAAGAGGAATCATTTGTTAGTGAAATATGGGTATTGGCCTACTAATAGATATGCCGCACAAAATGTGTACTTCTATTACAAGGATACCAATTAATTAAACCCTTTATTTAATGGTTAATAATACATGATACTCATCTAATAAAATCTTATATTGTATACACATGGTTTGTGATTCAAAAATTTCTATAAAACATTTTGAGAAGGATATTTTTATAAATGTTTTTGTACATGAAAAAATTCTTATCCAAATTATTATTAACATATTTTGGAATGTGTTCTAACCACCAATTAGTGGTATATTTTTATAAAATAATTAATTTCAAATTAAAATGATCCAAACACATATAATTCCATATATTATATGAAAGAAGTTGTTAAATAGTAAAAAACATTATACTAACATCAACTAAAAATAATTTCTTATCCAAAAGGTTTCATGTAACATTGAAATTTATTCTTAATTAAAGATAATTTATAATAGGATAGTGGGAGTATGTTTTGAATAATATAAGTTTAATGGTAATAAATACAAAATTACTCCAGTAAAAGTTTATGTAATTATAATTTAATCCTAAAATAAATTAAGAGGGTCAAACAATAATAAATGTGAGTATAGTAACTAAATAAAAAAATTATGTTTAATGGATTAGGGTTCAGATGATTGATATGATTAAATTAAAAAGAGTTATACGATGAATATGGAATGTAACATTATATAATCCGATTTCGTGATGTTAATAATTTAGAATCTGTTCATCAGGTATAATAGTCTGTGCTATGATTCTTCAGCCTTACTATTATTCATGAATTATTAATTCATAGATAATTCTCAATAAATATTTTACTATGGTGGTTTTTTAGACAGTCGAAAAAAATGTGATAGTGATTACAAATAATTTAATGTGTTAAAAAACCTAAAAACTGTAGAAAATGTAATTTAAATCTGGTAGTTTTTAATATATGATATGACAAATAGGGGCGTATGTTGGTTTTCAAAAATATTGTTATAGAGGTAATGAATATTAAAATTGGTGATATTAACCACAACATAAATTTTACAATTATATCTCATTGGATATATAAATTTATATGCAGATATACATTTTTTGATTTGTAATGGTAATTGAACTATCAAAGTATGCCTTTGAGTTTTCCCTAACATATGTTCATCATTTAGTATTAAAGGATGTGATAAAATGATATGGTTATCATGAGTGGTATTATTTAATATAGATATAAAATATTCACATGTGTCAAAACATAGAGAATTTGATTCTTCTTTGTTCCATGTATTACCACTATGTGTACATATGGAGTTTCATTAAGATGCCTTTGGTATTATAGTGGTTCATGATTCATATTTGAGTTCATAGAACCCAAGGATGGTGATATACCCATAATGATAAGGTTCATATATTGATACACTAATTAATATAATCTATATGTTTTAATTTATATATTATACAAATGAATGGGTTTTTTGTTGATTGTCTCATTAGTTAGAGCATAACTAAGATATGATTTGTTATCATGTAAAACTAGTGTGAAACTTATGCAATCAATGGAGATAAAATGATTGAGTGTTTTTCCACACATATATATTATATATCTACCTTGATAAGTGATATGTTGTTTTCCCATCCATAATTATCTATGATATGTGATGCATTCATTGATCAAATCATCCTATACATAGAAAATCAACAATAAATTAATTTAATATATGAGATTAATATAATTCATGTCACATGGTTACTATATGTGTTAGACAAAGATAATATTGGAGAATTAAAAATTTCATATGATATAGACAATTTGAAATAGTTATAGAGATACATTTTTTTTACAATAATAATGATATATTTGTTTATAACATTAGTAGAACATATTATTTTTCTGGAGACCACCCTTGGCATACAATCATAGATCAAGAAATTCATATTTTTTCATCACTGTACGTGCCATTGTTTTTAAACATTGTGGTTTACTAATTAGGTATATATTATGATGTTGATTTCTACTCGAAATGTTTTGAAGATTTAATCCAAAAGTTGTTTGGATGGTTGTTTAGAAGGTATTTCATTTGATGTGACACATGGTGCTGTTAATGAATGATTTGAAAAAGTGTTTATCAATATAGGAAAAAGTATTTTTGGATGTGATTTTCCTTGATATTGTATTTGAAACATTTTATAGTGAAATGTAAAAAAAATTATTTGCCTATAGTACAAGTGGTTCATTATTAGAAATATTCCCTAAAGCATAATATATTTATATAATATATATATATATATGAGAAAAATTCCATTTAATTAAAATTAATATTTTTATTCCATGTGTTTTATAATTGTTTGAAAAATGATAAATACTTACAATTTATTTAGTCTTACAAAACGCCTCTCATTAAAAGAACAGTTACCTTAGATGAAGTGTGTGGGTGTTCATTCACGTATTAGATGTATGAATATGGACATAACCATTAATAATGAACTATAATGTTTTAATATATATATCACCTATGAGCATTCACAATTTGTTAATTTCAATCACATCTATGTCATGGATTATTTTGTATTGCCTAATTATTATCCAAAACTCCACATATATCAATGATCTCTTTACCCTACTTAATTTTCATAATGATATACTGGAACATCATGGGAGAAATGAAAATCCTACAGATATGACATGTGATTCATTTGTCCCATGTATAAACCACAGTGTTGGCGTTTTTAGATTTTCTATATTGGTGATCTCTCTCAAACTCATGTGATGGAGTTGAGAGATAATGGAGTTGATTCTTTCTGTAAGGTATGAACGTATAATATTTCTTTATTTCCCCATTTTATACGGTTTAATTTTATATTTCATTGGATATCCATATATATGTTTTGAAATTACATTCACTAGTCTAATAAGATTTATTATATTTAAATGAAACACAATAACTATGACTATACATCTGAGAAACTTTCCATGAGAATTCTTAGAAAATCCAAAACTCAACAAGGTTATCCATAGGATTGTTTTCATCACTCCTACATAGGTCCTCTTATTTTAATCATTCTATTTTTAGAAGAGTTTACATAAAAAAATTCATTATACTAATCCTCCATCATAATCCTCTCAATGGGTCTAGTTATTTAGGTTCCTTGACTATACGATAAGGGTGATGTAGAGATAGGGATCCTACATATCAATGATGACTATATTTTTAGAAAAAAAACTCATCCCTTACCTGGAGACCACCCATGATATAATTTACTATTTCCCATCTATAATTGAAGTGAATCATATCCACTAACCCCAAAATGATTTATGAATTACATAGATATCCTGGATTCATCCTTAATAGTTCTATAATATGATGAATTGTTCATTCTTATCGCGCATTGGATGGAAATTTTCCCCATCAATTCTAAAATTGAAGGTTAATAAGTGAACAAATATAAAATTAAAACTTCATCCTATGAAAAATCAATGCACCTATGGATGAAGAGACTCTTAGATGGATAATTCTCTACATCGACTACCTCTAACTTGTGACCCACCCACTGGAATGAGCCAAGCATGAGTGAGTCTAACAATATGATGTATATTTCACACTCAGGGATGGAACCAACATAAATAAGGTTCTGTATAAGTAAAAACATGATGTAATCCTCCTCTTTCCCATTCATGGGAAAATTTTAACATATATCCTTCAAAATTTCAATTTCATGTCATGTGGTCCCACAAAATAGGTTTAATTATCCCTCAAAAGATATTATTATTGGTGTAATTTTTACCTACCATGGGTTGTAACTACATCAAATTTACTATGAGGTGTCAAGAATTCCAGATAAATGTCAACATCATGCATTATCCACCATATATCCTCTATTCCACTTTTTACTCCTATTATTTTACTACATAGATACTTGATGTGCTGGTCTCATATACACCATTAAAATCTCAACAGTATATGAGAATCCTTAATTTTACATACTTCTTCCCAAAGTTATAGAAATACACCCCCTTAAAGGTTTCATTACATGATCAATGATCGAATTTGTTAAATACAACAAAATTAATTGATTTAGGATCCCTCCCAATATTATCATGAAAAATAGTTCCAACATCTTTTAATATAAATTGAATAAAATGTATTCTATGATAAAAATCATGAACCGTCAAACCACCAACCATGTATTGGTGAATGGGAATACTGGGGCATTCAAAAAAAATCTCAATAACATTATTCATGATATGGTAACCCATAAAACTATTTACGGACTAAAATATACCCAATGAGCTATGGGTGTATCAGAAAATAACTCATCCACCCTGGTGATCCAATACTCCATATTTTATGAAGAAAAAGTTGTATTTCCCATAATGGATTGACTTTTTTCACACTGTATGGCCTTATATGACAAGAAACAAGAAAAGAGAATTGATATCCTCTAGGTGGAATTGGATTCGCTCGATTTGTGTATTCGCCAAGTGTATCACAACCTCAAAGTTCATCAAAATAGAGTATCATGGGAATTCAACTAAAATGATCACCTCAGCTTCTTCCATCATGATGAAATGGTATTATAATTAAGGACACCAATGATGCTTTAAATTAATCCATCAATCTTGGAATAAAAATGGATGTCCCATTTTTCTTTCATAATATCTACTCCATTGATGCGTAGTGAATTATCACTATGTAAGGGGAACACATCCCACCTCCCACTAATGTTAGGTTTCTCAAAAATTTATTTGTATCACCTATACCCTTCCTAGATACTTGATGTTAAACTATATGATATTTTCCTAGTAACATGATGTTAAACAATGAGGCAATTTCCAATTTGGATGATACTAAAATGAAAGAGAATATCATAGTACCTTAACATAAAATCTATTACACATAAACCTTCAAACAAAACATTAAACTATGTATCCAATTTTCATACCATAAGACATTAAGATACATGGTCCATGTCCCCATCATATTCCCTAATACTGCATGATACATAAGAACACTATTAAGGGTACCTCTTTTTTTGTGGTATTATCCAACAAAAAAACTCCCTATAACATCATATTGATTTACTCACAATTCCATGTTGTAACACCCTAAGATTCCACGGTACGCCCCTCTTTTAATAATACAGTAGCGTGTGTTGTACACAACTTTGTGTTCTAACACACACCACAAATAATCAAAGTAGCCGTTATGAATAGTAATACCCACTTTTTAAAGCTTTATAAATTTTATTATTCAAATTAGACTTAATTTTTGGATTCATAATTTTAAAATTAGCTTAGGGTGAGTTTTTGGTATTTTTCTGAGAACTTCCAATTTTTGATGAATAGTGAAAATACTAAACATTAATTAAAAAAAATTAAGCCAAATAATTTATGGTGAAAATTATACTATTTTCTGGTTTAAATTATAGTTAAAATATATTTGTACCATTTAATCCAATTTTCATCATTGGACATAATTTCACATTAATACTAAACATAAACAAGTGTCAATCTTTTGATAATAATTATTTCTTAAAAAACACGCTTTTTGTTTTGACAAAGTGAAATAATTTAAAATTCCTTTCATCCACTTATGTGTTTTGAATTTATAAAAATGGATTCCATATTTAGAATCAAGAGGTCCAAATTGTGTAAATAGGTAACTTTTATATTTATACATTTTGAATAAATACTTCGAAAAATATTTTATTTACTATGGTTAAATGGTAAATCCGGTAAATATGGGTATAAAATAATTTTATAATAATATAAAATTACCCTAAAACGTTTACAAACCAAATTTTATTATACATTTCCAACCATGGGCATATTTGGGTCAATTTGGGGGCCCCATGGAGCCACTTTTAAGTGATAATGACACTTTATATTAATTATGTTAAAGTAAATAAAAAATGACAAAAGCATAAATCTTTTAGAAAAACAATTTTTACATAGGATTATATATGTTATAATTTAGACTATAAATATTAATTATAAATATAAAAATATTTCCAAAAAAATGGTTTTTTATTTTTAATTTTTGAAAATTGAATAATTAAATTTATTTATGGTACAATAATGATGAAGTATTTTCTTTATTAATTAATAAATTAAATAATCGGTATTATAAATGTTATAACAAATATAATTTGAATGTTTTGATGCTATAAACAAATTTTATTGGTTAATATGACATTTTAGTATTTCTTAAATGAATTTCTGTCGAATTATTAATGTTTTTATGAATTTAACAAAAATCAATTATTAAATAGTGTCAAAATTGAGATAAAGGTGATTTTAAAACAAATATTATATTATAAATTTATATAATATACCTAAAAATATATGATTCAGCCAAATGAATTATATAATGATAGTTTAATCATTAATGAACCACTTGGGGTTCTCTTGGAAGTATATAGTATGTTTATTAACCATATAATATAAAAATACAAAGAGACATGGTAAATGTCAAACTATTTGACTAAGAGTTAAATATAAAAGATAAAGTTAATATATGACCAAAAACAGTATAAAAACAATTGGTTGAGTGTGTTTCAACCCATACCCACCTTAGACTTTAAATAATCCCTTTTGGAGCCATTTGAATCCGAAAATTATTTTATTATAAAATAATATATCTAACTTTTGCAAAGGTGTCCCTCACACCTCTTATAAAATGGCACTCCCCCTTCCCTCTAATTCACACCTTCAATGCCCTTTGGCTTGGCCACCCCAAGAAAAAATAACCTCTCAACTACCCTAAATTCATCTTAGAGGTCTTCCTTTAGTCATAAATCCATCCTTTTGGGGCCTTTTGATCAAATCGAAAGGAAGAACCCGAAGAAGATATAATAATTTCACCACCCTCTTTAAAGTTCCTTTCTTCTTCCACTTCCTTTTTATTTATTGTTTTAATTCAATAATAATAACTCCAGTATCTTCTATATACTGTTATGTTATTATAATTATGGTACACCCAAATTCATTATTCTATCCAACCTTTGAATGACATGTCACCATACGTGCGTACATACGACATATCGTCTCCACGTCATGGTGTAATTGGTATTCAATACATTATTATCTATATGGGTATAAAAATGATATGTAATTGATGTAAATAATATATAAAACATGATAAGTATTCGGTATATATGATATAAAATCCAATTATATATTATTTAATATCAAAATAATGATATTGTCGCTCGTGCATACGTACGGATTACCATCTCCACGAACGCGATAACATTCATTCCCCATCGTATCCACTCAATAATAATCTTCATTTGATAATTAAATGTAATATTTAAAGACTTGATATCATTCTGGATATGAATAATATACATCCCATCCATAACACAAATGAATCAAAAAAAAATATAAAGGAAAACGAATCTTTTAACACTCAAAACAACTATAATACTAAGATATTATTAACGAAGCAATGTTAAAAGATCATATATGAAATCATATTAATGTATATGATTTTTTTATAGTTTAATAACAATTATTTCACCATTATAAAGGAGTTTAACCAACCCTCGACCAAGGAAAAGTTCAAGGTAAGGGTTAATTTCACAATCTCTTTATCATCCGAGGCTGTTTTTTTACGAAATTATCTACTGGGACCTCTATATCATCCACATCCATGTCTCTTAAAAATGAATTTCAAAACATTATTAATATTTTATATACTATGGGTTAAATTCATTTATACCCTTGTTTTACTCTTTATATTATGTTTATAAAGAAATCTATTTGTCATTTTCCAAGCAAGGTCCTTTTTAACCTTTTAGAAAAAATTAAGGTAAGAATTCTTTTTTTAACTTATACGGCAGGTGCGGCTATTTTCAGACATTATAAAATCATCACTGCATCCCTTACAAGCTCATAATAATATTTTCAAAGTAAATATTTTACTTTATAATTATGTGACTTTTAAATGATTTCAAAAAACGAGATATTTCTCTCAAATAGTTTTGATTTCATCTATGTCAACATCCTTTAATAGATTTTAAGCTTATTTGAAGTTGATTTATTATGATACAAAACATCCATATTGTATTTAAGGTTTTGTGATATGTTTGACTGTGGATGTGTTATTTTTATACCATTTAGGGTTTATGGATAACATATTGACATTTCGTATGCTAGTTTTAATATGAATGTTTATGTTATGTTTAAACCTGTTCATATGAGGAATGAATTGGAATTAATAAGGGACGGGTGGAGCCCGCTATAGATCATCAATGCATCGGTAGGTCTCATGAGACAAAATAGTGTTTTGGAAAAAGGCCTTGACAAAATCATATTTTTAGTCTTGGCACAAGGCCTTGACTATGTGGTTATGATAGTCTGGAATTATGCATTCCATTATTATGAATGTGGTTATTGATATTACATGTGATTATTAGACTAATAGAATATCCATGTGAATAAGTTAATGGAATTAATTAATTTTAAATTTTCCATTTTATGATGAAGTTCAAGTTTAAATGGATTTTGTTTTAGTTATACACTGCCTTAAATGTTTATGCTTATTTATGAAAGTTTGTGCTATATTATTATCTTTAGTGAGCATCTGACCTCACCCCATTCTATGTTTTTTTCCTGGATGTGAAGAAGTATTTTATGATTTACCAGTAGGGATAGTGTGAGGGGATATGTGTGTAGACTATGGATACAATGTTGTCGTACTTTTTCACTTTGTGATGTAATGTAAGACTTATGAATGTATTTATTGTTTCCAAGGATACTAAACTAATCAGTATTTCGAAAATTGATCTTTTGTGATCAATACAATGTTATATAATAATGCACAGACTCTTGGTAACTGGGTTCGGGGAGTTACAATTTGTATTATAAAAAGTTTAGTACAAACCTTGGATGCTAGATTTAGATAAACTTTGATTAGAGCACATAGTCCTAAGATGGACTTTGAGGATTAGTATAGAAGAACGTCCTAGAATTTTGGTATTGTAGAGATTTTGTGAGTTTTATGAGGAATACATTCTTGTCTTGATACAAGTAAGTATAGGTGGCTCTGGCACAAATGTACCAAGGGGTAAAACCTGAAAACACTGCTTTGAGCTAGACTCCAATGAGAACTGGTGCACGAAAACAGGCCTTGCTGCACTCTTGGTTGTGGCACTACCAGTGGATATGCTTAGAATAATCCTCATTTTCATTACAATCCATTATTAAGGGTTTAGGATTATATACTTCCTCAAAGAAATCATTTTTATGATTATTGATTATATCTATAAACTGTTCAATTCATGTGAAGTGTTTTACAGGTTTGGATTTATGTATTGCGTTTCGTAAACAAATATAGTGTATGCCATTGTTTAAAAATGGTCTCTAGTGGATGGAATGGAAGCTGTATCAATGCACGTACTCCATGTAGGGATTTCCCTCCATCTCAAGATAATTATAGTGGAGCTGTTGATGCAGCTGGTGCTGATCAGATAATCACCATACTGGGACAACTCACTCTGGTTATGAATAATAACCTTACCCATATGGAGCACCCTGATCCATAGCATGGAGGATCAATGTTAGATTGTTTCATGAGGCAACAACCACCAACATTCAATGGGAGTACAAATAAATTATTATCTAAGCAATAGATAGAATCCTTAGAGAAAATATTCCATTCCTTGGGGAGTAGTGAAAAGGAAAAAGTTGTCATGAAGTTTACCACCTCACTGGAGATGTTGATGAATGGTGGTCATTGATTCAAAACACAAAGGAAGATGATGAAGTATCAATTATGGAATGGAGGGAGGTTAAAGATCATTTCTTAGAAAAATACTTTCCTCGTGACCATCGAGCAGATATGGAAAGGCAATTTCTGAGTCTGAGGCAAAAGAAGGATGAGAATGTCACAATGTATGAGGATAACATTACAAGGTTAGCGAGGCATGCTACAGATTATATACATTACCCAAGAAGTAAGATTTATCATTTATTTGCTGGGTTAAATCCATTTCTCCATCGAGCATTAGTTTCACAATCCTTCTCGTCATACGAAGATATTGTCTCATGCGTTATCAAGACTAAAAAGGAATTCTCTATATCTTACAACTTCAAAGTAAAGAAAGAGAAGAAGAGATCTTCTGATCACTCTGGAAATGGAAATAAGGGGAAGAAGGGAAAATTTTAATATCCATCCTACAGGAAATGTGGGAAGAAACACCCTGGAACTTGCTTGATGGGAATGTGAGTCTATTACAAGTGTGGTGAAAAAGGCCACCACGCTCATGATTGCAAGGGGAAGAAAGAAGCTACCGAGGTTCAATGATACAATTTCATTGAGATGATACATTATGCAATTGAATATCTTAAGCTTCATGTGAGCATACCTCAGAAATTGCCAATGGATCAAGTCCAAGCTTATGTTATCACTACTAATGAGTTTGAAGCTCCAAAAGACGTGGTTTTAGGTAATTTAATGGTATCCTCAAGTTTATCCAATGCTTTATTTTATTATGGATCATCGCATTGTTTCATATATTCCCAATTTTATAATAAAATTAGATATTTCCATTTTAATTTAAAAAGGGAGTTGTCAGTCAAAACTCTTAAGGGAAGTATCATTGCTACAAAGTTCTATGAATCGGTTCCCCTTAGGGAATATAATTGTTATTTATCTTCTGATCTCATCGTCATACCTATAACTAAATTTGATATAATTCTCGGTATGGATTGGCTTTCGGACCATGATGCTAAAATTTATTGTAATAAGAAGCTGGTTATTATTTTTGATGATTATTATAAAGAACAAAATATCTTTAGAGAAAAATCGTCACCACATAATTCTTATCTAGATCCAACCCTAGTAGCTCAACTAAATTCAATTATTGGGGTGGAATAGAATGAAATGACTATGGGTGAGGAAAGGTATTTTCAAATAGAAAATGTACCTATTGTAAGAGAATATGTTGATGTGTTTCCAGAAGATTTACCTGGACATCCTCCACAATGAGAAATTGAGTTTTTCATTGATTTAATTCTGGTTCAAGGCCCATATCGAAGACCCTTTATAGAATGTCGATCGTTGAATTATTAGAACTAAAGAAACAACTAGAGGAATTGAGTAATTAAAGATTTATTCCACTATTGTTTCTCCATGGGGAGCCCCTATTATTTTTGTTTAGAAGATAATGTGTATCTATGAGGTTTTGAATTGAATACAGGGAGATCAATGAAATAACAATAAAGAACAAGTATCCCATACCTCACATTGATGATTTATTCGACCAACATTATGGAGCTGAATATTTTTTAAAGATTGACCTTCGATCTGGATATCATCAGTTTTGTGTGAAGAAGGAAGACATTCCAAAAACATCATTTCAAACTACGTAGGGGCATTACGAGTTTATAGTAATGCCTTTTGGGTGACTAATGAACCCTTTGTTTTCATGGATCTAATGAACATAGTTTTCAAGGAATATCTTGATGACTTTGTAGTGGTATTTGTTGATGATATCTTGGTATACTCAAAAATCTACGAAGATCATGAAAATCACTTGCACATTATCTTGAAGACTCTGAGAAGAAATGAATTATGTGGGATGTTTAGCAAGTGTGAATTCAATCTTCAGAAGATTTCTTATCTTAGACATATTGTCTCTAAGGATTGAATCTCTTTTGATCCTTATAAGACAAGAGCAATCCACGAATGGCCAACACCAACGAGTGTAACCAAGGTACGTAGTTTTATTAGTTTAGTAGGTTATTATCGATGTTTCATCTAGAATTTTTCCCCATTGTCTAAACCATTAACGAAGATCACAAGTATATGGGTTAAATTTGTTTGGAAAAAATATTGTGAAGAATGTTTCGAAGAACTGAAAAGAAGATTAGTCAATGCTCCTATACTGACTCTATCATCAGGGAAGGACATGTTTGTTATTTATTGTGATGATTCAAAAAAAGAACTTGGTTGGGTACTTATGTAGAATGATAGGGTTATTTATAATGCATCACGGTAGCTAAAACTTCATGAAAAAAACTATCATACTCATGATCTTGAGTTTGCTGATGTACTCTTTGATTTAATGATATGGAGACATTATCTCTATGGTAAAAAATGTGATATTTATACAGATCACAAGAGTTTGAATTATATTTTCTCAAAGAAAGAACTCAACATTAGGAAAAGGATATTGCATGAACTACTAAAGGATTATGATTCCACGATTCACTACCACCCGAGGAAGGAAAATAAGGTGGAAGATGCCTTAAGTAGAAATGATCATGGTGTTTTGAACAAGATTAGAATTGAAAGGGATACTATTTCAATGGATCTAGTGAAGATGGATATGGGAATTACCATAGAAGGTTAAACATCAATACTTTTTTAAATGGTTGCCAAACCGTCTTCACATTAAAGGATAAAGAGTTCTCAAACTGATGATGAAGAATTTCCAAAGAAGATTAAAGCTGTGAATGATGGGAGATTGAGTGACTTTGTGTTTGAAGATGGAATTTTGGAATTTGGGAAGAGACTTTGTGTTCCTGATATACCTAATATAAGAAGGTAATTGTTGTATGATGCTAATAGTTACAATTTCTCTATACACCCTAGGATCACCAAAATGTATAGAGATTTGACAGAACATTTTTGGTGGGACAACATGAAGAGGGGGATTGCTTATTTTGTGTCATGATTTATGGTTTGTCAAAAAGTTAAAGCTAGAAGGCAATATCCTGGAAGAGTCATGAAACCTCTTCCCATACCTGAGTGGAAATCGGATAATATCATGATGGACTCTGTAATGGGACTACCAAAGACTCCTAGAAGGATCGATGCAATATGGGTCATTATTGATTGTCATACCAAGTCAGCACATTTTCTTGCTATAAGAGAAGATCTACCACTTGAACGTCTAGCAAGACTATATATTAATGAATTGTGAGACTTCATGGAGTACCCTTATCAATTGTTTCTGATCGTGATCCACATTTACATCAAGATTATTGAAGAGCCTTCAAAAGTCCTTGGATACTGGACTTCGTTTGAGCAATTCCTACCACCCCCAAACTGAGGAAAAATCAGAACGGACTATTCAAACTATAGAAGACATGTTGATATCATGCTCACATGACTCTCAGGGTATGTGGGACCAATATTTACCTTTGGTAGAATTTTCCTATAATAATAGCTTCCATTCAAGTATTCAGATGGCACCATATGAAGCATTATATGGAAAGAGATGTCGCACACCAACATATTGGGATGATGTTGGAGAAAGGAAACTCGTAGGTCCAAAACTGGTGGAAGAAATGACGAAAAGGGTGAAGGTAATCCAAAACCACATCAAAGAAACTCAAAGTAGGTTGAAGAGCTATACCGATAACCAAAGAAAGAATCTTGAATTTCAGGTAGGAGTTCGTCTTTTCTTGAAGGTATATCCATGGAAGGTTGTTATATGTTTCGGTAAGAATGGAAAATTGAATCCTTGGTACATTGGACCATTAAAAATTCTAGAATAAATTGGGGTTGTAGCTTACCGAGGGACAATGCGGCCATGTCTCCCCAAAGTTCAAGATGTGTTCCACATATCACTATTGAGAAAATACATGCCTAACCCAATAATGTACTCACTTATGAGGAAGTAGAACTAGAACCCGATCTGTCTTATTACGAAGAGCCCGTCAGGATTATTGATACCAGAGAACAAGTGCTAAGAAACAAGACGACTCTTCTGGTAAAAGTCCTATGGAGAAACCATAAGATGAAAGAGGCAACGTGGGAACCCGAGGAACATATGATTAGAAAACACCCATGTCTTTTTATGCAGTAATACTGTAGAAATTTTGAGGATGAAATTATTTGATGGAGGGAAGAATGTAACACCCGATGCTTCCATGGTACGCTTCTCTTTGAATAATTCAGTAGTGTGTGTTGTACGTAACTTCGAGTTCAAACACACACCACAACAAATTAAAGTAGCCGTTATAAATAGTAATACCCACTTTTTAAAATTTTATAAATTTTGTAAATTTTATTATTCAAATTGGACTTCATTTTAGTATTCGGAATATCAAAATTACCTTAGAGTGAGTTTTTGGTATTTTTCTGAGATCTATCAATTTTTTATGAATAGTGAAAAATACTAAACATTAATTAAAAACAACTTTTTTAATCCAAAAAATTTTTAGTGATAAATTATACTATTGAGTGGTTTTAAATTAAATTTAAAATATATTTTTACCATTTAATCCAATGTTGGACATTGGACATAATTTCACATTTAAACTAGATATAAACAAGTGTAAATATTTTGATAGTTATTATTTCTTAAAAAACAAGATTTTTGTTTTGACAACGAGAATTAATTTTAAAATAATTTCTTCCACTGTTGGGTTTTAAATTTACAAAAATGGATTCCATATTTAGAATCATGAGGTCCAAATTTTGTAAATAGGTAACTTTTATTTTTAGTCATTTTGAATAATTACTTCGGTAAATATTTTATTTACCATGGTTAATGGGTAAATCCGGTAAATAAGGGTAAAAAATAATATTATAATTTATATTAAATTACCCTAACACATGTGGTAACCCTATTAGATGCTACATGTCTGACCATGGTCATATTTGGGACGATTTTGGGACCCCATGGAGCCACTTGTAAGTGATAATGACACTTTATATTAATTAAGTTAATGTAAATAAAAAAATGACATAAGCATATATATTTTAGAAACACAATTTTTACATAGGGTTATATATGTTATATTTTAGACTATAATTATTCATTAAAAATATAAAACAATTTTATACATAATCATATTTTATTTATAATTTCTAAAAATTTAATATTTAAATTTATTAATGACACAATAATGATGCAGTATTTTCCTTATTAATGAAATAATTAAATAATTGGTATTATAAATGTTAAAATAAATATAATTTGAATTTTTTGAAGCTGTAAACTAATTTTATTGGTTAATATAACATGTTAGGATTTCTTAAATGAGTTTTTTCTGAATTAATAATGTTTATAAGATTTTAACAAAAATAAATTATTAAATAGTGTCAAAATTGACATAAATGAGTTATTTAAAAAAATATTTTATTATAAATTGATTTAGTATTCTTAAAAATCTATGGTTAGGACAAACGACTTAAATAATGATATGTGTATCATTAATGAACCACTTGGGGTTCTCTTAGAAGTATATATTATGTTTATTAACCATATAATATAAAAATACAAAGAGATATGGTAAATGTCAAACTATTTAGCTAAGAGTTAAATCTAAAAGATAAAGTTAATATTGTGATCCAAACCTATCTAAAACCTATTGGTTGAGTTTTTTACGACCCACAACTACCTTATACTTTAAATAATAAATTATTGAGACATTAGAAATGGAAAAATATTTTATTATAAAATAATATTTTTAGCTTTTCCTAAAGTGCCCCTCACCCCTTATATAAAAGACTACTCCCCCTTCCCTCTAATTCACACCTTCAATGCCTTTTGTCACGTCCAAAACCTGACCAAATATCCTCTAAACTACCATTAATTCATCCTAGAGTCATTCCTTTTTTCATAAATCCATCTTAAGGATCCCGTTTGATCAAATCAAAAGGAAGAACCCGAAGAAGAGGTAATAATTTCACCAACCTCTTTCAAGTTCCTTTCTTCATCAACTTCCTTTTTCTTTGTTTTTTCCATTCTAAAATAATAAATCCAATATATTCTATATACATTGATGTTATTATAATTATGGTACAACCAAATTCATTATTCTATCCACCCTTTGAATGACATGTCACCATATGTGCGTACGTACGAGTTACCGTCTCCACGTCTTGGTGTAATTGTTATTCAATACATTATTATTTGGATGGGGATAATAATGATATTTAATTGATTTATATAATATATATAACATTATCAGTAATCTATATATATGATATAAAATCCAATTTTATATTATTTTAATATCAAAATAATGATATTGTCGCTCGTGCATACGTATGGATTATCATCTCCACGAACACGATGAGATAAATTTCCCAACGTATCCATTCAAGAATAATTTTTATTTGATGATTAAATTTAATATATAAAGACATTATATAATTCTGGATATGAATAATATACATCCCATCCATAACAAATATGACTCAAAAACAAACAATATAAAGGAAAACAGATCCATTATCAACGAAACAACGATAATACTAAGATATTATTAATGAAGCAATGTTAAAAGATCTTATATGATATCATATTAATGTATATTACTATTGTATAATTGAATAAAAATTATTTAACCATTATACAGGAGTTAATCCTACCATCAAACAAGTAAAATTAAAAGGTAATGGTTAATTTCACAATCTCTTTATTATCCGAGGTTGTTTTTTACGAAAGTATCTACTGGGACCTCTATATCATCCACATACATGTTTCTTAAAAATGTATTTCAAAAAATTCTTAATATTTTATAGAATATGGTATAAATTAATTTATACCCTTGTTTTACTCTTTATATGATGTTTATAAAGGAATCTTTCAGTCATTTTCCTAAAAAGGTCCTTTTTAACATTTTCGAAAAAAATAAGGTAAGAATGTCTTTTTTTAACTTATACGATGGGCGCCGCTATTTTCCGCCATTATAAAATCGTAGAAGATTCCCTTACAAGAATATAAGAATATTTTCAAAGTAAATGTTTTATTTTATAATTATGTGACATTTAGATGATTTCAAAAAAAGAGATATTTCTCTCCAATAGTTTTGATTTCAGCTATGCCAACATCCTTTGATGGATTTTAAGCTCATTTGAAGTTGAGTTATTATGATACAAAACTTCCATATTATTTTGAAGGATTTGTGATATATTTCACTGTGGGTGTGTTAATTTTATACCATTCATGGTTTATAGATAATGTATTGACATTTTGTATGATATTTTTAATACGAATGTTTATACTATATTTAAACCTGTTCATATTAGGAATGCATTGGACATAGTATGTGATGGGTGGAGCCTGCTATATCTTCTCGATGCATCTGTAGGTCTCATGAGACAAAATATTGTCTTGGAATAAGGCCATGACAAAATCTTATTTTTAGTATAGGCACAAGTCCTTGACTATGTGGTTGTGATAGTCGGGCATTATGCATTCCATCATTATGAAAGTGGTTATTGATATTCCATGTGATGATTCAACTATAATAATATCCATGTGAATAAGTAAATGGCATTATTTCATATTATTTTTTCAATATTATTTTTATGTTCAAGTTTAAAAGGCTTTTGTTTTATTTATACATTACCTTAAATTTTTTTCCTTATTTATGAAAGTTTCCACTATATTGTTATCCTTACTAAGCATATAATGTCACCCCTTTCTATGTTTTATTTTTCCCAGGATGTGAAGAAGTATTTAATGAATGACCTATATGGATAGTCTAAGGGGATATGAGTGTGGACTATGGAGACTATGTTGTTGTAGTTTTTCACTCTGTGATGTAATGTAAGACTTATGAATGTATCTATTGTTTCCATGGCTACTAAACAAATCGGTCTTTAGAGACTTGATCATTTGTGATCATGCTAATGTTACGTAATAATGCACTGACTCTGGGCAACTGGTGTCGGGATGTTACACATGTGATAAATAAGGCGACATAGAAGTCACATCCTTTAAAACCCTACAGAAAAACCAATCTCATTGAATTTTAAATTGGATTTGTTTTTATTCTCTTGAATTGATGCACCCATTTTATATGATTGAATCTATGATAGTGTCATTACCATAATGTCGAACACTCTCATGTTATCCTACCCACATTAGACATTTATAAATATAAATCCTCATCACTCTAAATGTATAAACGGGCTCCTACATAGTGAGAGTAAATGTACCAGATGTACTCACATCCCATTTTGGGAACATAACCCAAATTTTTTTCTCATAAAAAATGAATGATTCTCTATTCAAGAAATGGTCAATAAATAATTCACCATTTTATTTCCACCCATACATGACTGATGTTATTGAAGAATAAATATTTCTATCAATATTATCATTCATTTCTCTCCCATTGGTCATCCCCATCTCGCTGTTCAGATCCTAGAAGTCACAATTTACATTCATTCCACATCCCATTATTCTGCTCGAGATTAGTAGAATTAAATTTTCCTCTATATACATTCACACAAACAAATTGATCCAGTCATTATTATATGTGTTAGATTCGGTGGCCTAGATCCAACTACTTTGTACGTTATTAATTAATAAAAGCCTCGTCACATCATGATTGTTCTTTTGTGTGACAATGCATGTGAAAATGTCCTACGAATAGTAGTTTCATTAAAGGGTCATAGCAGATCCCTGCTATGACAAGAACCCATTAGTGCCATAACACTATTCTCAAATTTATGTGCTATGGATGGATGATGTTATTTTTGGGACTCAAATTATAGAGGTCATTAGGGAGGAGACTCATAAAACATTGAGGCTCCTTCCCATGGTGTGTGTCCATAATAATATCCAGGATGATATTATGATAACAAGACCCTGCAGTAGGAAATGCACATTTCATAGTTTCATTGGATGCTCCTTTTTGTTGATGTGCGTATTGGTCTGTAGACTTTAAGATTATTATTAATGGGTATTTCAACTCATGTTCATAGATGTATTGATGAAAACTGTGATGATGCACTATTCAAAATGAGGTAGGATATGTTGGGTGTGTAACGACTAATACTACGTTAATAAAAGATGCGAGAAAATATTTTTCCCTTCAGTTCTTTAATGGATGTAGATATCTCACTCCCTTTGAGGGAATTGATATAACCTAAATAAATCCATTTCCATGGCAAAGAATGGTCCAGTTCAATTCCAGGAGGTCAAATAATGAATAACCGAGCACATGGGTTGATGGAACCATCATGCGACCCACTTCATTCCAAATATCAAGACAAAGGGATTATATTACATTGTAAGCATTTGTAGGAGGTGACACTTCATTACAACATTAAAATCATTTACTATGGGTGCCTTGACGTGTTTATAGATGCTAACAATGGGCATTAGGTACGCTACGCCTAGCACCACATAGAAAGTGGTCTATAGGGTCACACACATTGTGTGTCCAAGTAGCTCAGTTAAATATTAATTTAATATGATGATTATGATTATTCATGATTGTGGTTTGATAATTATTCAAGGATGCATGATCGCATTTATTTTGACATAGGTTATTCGATAGAATATATTGTGGGTGAAATGATATATTTACTAGCAAGTAATGTAGTGATATGTATTTGAGAAATAAATAGCCATTATTCAAGGTCTAATAAATGAGGTGGATGAAATAAAGAAAAATTAAAAACAAAAGTATACCTGATGTATATTATATATACACACCATGTATTTTTTCAGGTAATTAATGAGAAATAATATTATTTATTTAAATAAATAATGTTATTTTTAATTCATTGGGTGCATGTCAAGTAATAATAATAGTCAATTGTTATTATGAGACATGTGGTATTAATAAGAAATAAATGAAATGAAAAAATCTTTTGGGTAATTAATTCATTTTGTTATTCTATGTAATTGAAATCCCAATTAAATAATTCCGATTATCCAATCCATTTTTTGGGGGGTTGTGCTCATTGGATTTGGAAAATATCTCAAGCCAAAAGGGAATTGTTTTCCACCAAGAATGCACTCAATCTATGAGAGAGAGATCCTCCTCCACCAGATCAAGGCGATCGAAGGTAGACATCACAAACAAAGGATCATCCACACAAGCACATGAGGATCCATTTGGTGACATTTAGAGATACATGTAGCACATGTGGATCACTGCTAGTGGAATTATACACTTGGAATCTACGACACAAAGACGGATCACATCATATCGTGACCGAAAACATCAATGGAAAAAGAATTTAATCCAGTTAATTCTTGTCAATTAATTAAATTAATTATAACCAATATATGATGATCATATCCATAGATCTGGGAATCCTATCTTTCAGATTCATTCTTCAAACTTTTATGAAAATATAGTATTTTATTATCATGGCAGAACTCGGATTTGTCGTTGTTGATGCTAAAATTAATGTTGGGTACACCCACCAATGTCTTTCCGCTATCCCCGAAACATACAAGTGGTATCAGAGCTGTCATATCGTGGATTATAATTATTTAGTTTTTCATTGGTGATTTATTCATTTAATAATTTAGTTGTTTCAATTCAAGTCAATCTTTCTTCAAATATGAATCTAGAGATCTGTTCCTCCTTTCTCGTTCCTCGTTCACCTTACAAAAATGATTTTGTTTCGTTCAATTTTGATTAAAATAAATAAGAGGATCTCATTCGGAGGTTCCAAACGTTCTTAGACATACAACACCATAATACAATGCTAGTATTCGGTTGTACACTCTATGTATTCTAGATTCAATGCATTAGACTGGTACAACAAATCATGCTGTGTATTGCAGTCTATCTATGTCGTTATGACTCTGTGTTTTTTCAAGGAACCGGTGCCACACAGTTTCTAGATCACACGTCGTGTGTCCCAGTGAACATTGCGTGTAGTCCCTTTGGGATAGGGTTGGACTATGTACCTCGTATATGACTTTCCCAGCTGAAAATAGTTTAATGTAGATACTACACGGCATGTGTCCCACTGAACACACCATGTACATTGAAGATTTCAGAAGTACAATTACACGCCATGTCCCTAAGCGTGTACTTTGGATGGATGGTGAACAAAATTACACACCATTTAGTTAGAATAAATGTTGTGTACTCATCCAAATTATAAATATTAATTAAAATTTATTATTATATTATATAAACCCTTGAGAGGTGTACCATAGTGCAGTCGTAAAGCTGAGGCACAAAAAGTTATAGGTGTTTTATATATATGTGATTAATTTGACATCTGCGTAATGTTCATTTCTACTCATTGGGAAATTATGAACGGGAATTCACCGGGTTGCCTCTAAGGTACATGTTTTGTAAAAATATAATTTTAAATTAATTTATTGGTTTAAAATTATGATGGATGAGAATGTCAAGGAAAATTCATAAAAGAGTTTAAGATAAAAGGTTTGATTTTTTAAAGAGAATTAATTAATTCGAGCGTGATTCATCTTAAACAATAATTATTAAATAATAGAATTCTAGTTTTATTTATGTGTAAATATCGTTTCATGTAAGAATGATCATGATAAATATAAAGACTTTTTTATGTTAATGGATTATTTTAATTAATTCATTTAAATTAATTTTTTTGTCTTGTGAGCCTTCTCCTCATTAATATGTTGGGCATGCACGCCCAAGGTTTCTTTATTTTAAAAACCCCATTTTTCCCCTCAGCTACGTATGAGTTCAAAGATTAGGTAATGGATGGAGCTCCCAAGCTGGTGGAGGCATCAGAAGGTAGGATCCAAGGTGAAGGAAATCCAAGGGGATACAAAGGTGGACATATGGAATGTTGTAAACATGAACCCAAAAGGGTCAAGGTATTTCTCCCCTAAGTATTGGGTTAGATTATCAACCTATAGATATAATAACCAATAGAAGAAGATCATGATCATACAATTTATTTTATTTCTCTCAGTTGCATGGTTTATTCTTTTTGGGTGTGTTGTCACCATCAGACAATTAATGAATTAAAAAATCATGCAAGATGGAAATAAAATAAGTCTGGCTTGTGCGTAAAATATTATCCTAGACATGGTTAATAACATAAGTATATCCAAAATAATGTTCACAAGAATGTAATAAAGGATAATCAAATACAAATTTATGTATTTGGATAAAATCCCTCAATGAAATGTTAAGTTGTTGTAGGCTTCCATAATCTTGGTTAGAATCGAACTATAAGTCATAGTGCTTGACCAACCCTTGTTAGGGGTGATTTTAATTATCAAGGAATTCTAATTCAAGGTTTTGGGTTGAGTTTACATGGTCTGCATCAAGGGTTGTCTACCATAGTAGGACTTGGTGTGACCAAGAGGCATAGGTTGTGGAAATCTAAAATAAATGGAATTTAGGATTGGGGAGTCCACTCAGCAGTTCCATGAGATGTTCTTTAATGTCGTTGGCATTTGGAATGCCTTCCTAAAACCCATAAGGTTTCTTGACCAACCCTATTTGGGGTAATGTGATGGGAAATATGGATCCTGGGCACTAAAATATTCATGAAACAAAATATTATGAAGTCAATAGTGAGGGATATTAGATTTCAGTAAAATATTGGGAGACTAATAAATATTAATTCATTTATTTGTCTCAGTTCTATCATAATAAAGTATTATTCCTTTTCTCATCATAATTTGTAGAAATGGAAATAAAAATGGCTTCAAACATATCCTTGTGAATAATACTCTAGATGGAAAGCCTTCTCATTGGTACAAATTTCCAAGAGTGGAAGAGGCGTTTATTCGACATCCTTCACCACGAGAAGAAATTGTATGTACATGAAGTGAATGTTCCAGTTGGGCCTGGGAATGAGGCCAGTGATGAAGAAATATCTCTCTATATATAAAATCAAGATGATTCCATAGATTTCCTATGTTTCTTGCTATCATCCATGTCAAATGAAATCTGGATGCAACATGAAAACATGGACTCTTATAGCCTGATATCACTCCATAAGTTTCTCTACCATTAAAAGGTGAGACAGGAAAGATATGAGATCTCCAATGTTTTTTTACAACTAATCTTGGAGATTCTACACCATCTCGGCCTCAGGTTGTCAAACTTATTGGATACATTGAATGCATGTTCATCTTAGGGATTAAGTTCACGAATTAGTTGTGTACAGATATTGTCTTATCATCACTGCCCAAGACCTTCTCTAGCTTTATTGTCAACTATGACATGATAAACAATTAGAAGAGTTGATCATTACAGCTTACCTTAATTCTCCAAGTAGATAAGGTCATAGGGAATGAAAAACCTACAATCCCTGCAGGGAATAAGAAAATGAAGGAGAAGGAAAAGGGTCCAAGGACTTATAAGTAGTTTGAATCCCTCAATCATCATCTCTCCAGGAAGGTGAATATCTAGAGGCAGGGAAAGAAATTACAGCCTATATGTTTTTCTTGTGTCAAGCCAAGCCACTAGAAGAGGAATTTCACCCAGAACCATGGGGACGCAAAAGGTGCATTCGTTATCGAGTGAAATATTTCTATTTCTACACACTAGGTATTAGATAAAGCTTGTGGGGCTCACATCTGTATTCAAATATAGGAACAATGTTTATTTAGAATGATTTCCAGAGGAGAGGTGGATCATCAAGCTACCAATGGAGCGAGGCTGGTTGTGTTGGTCATTGGTTATTACCACCCCTCACTGCCAACTAGGATGATTTTGGGTTTATATAACTATTATTATGTGCCTAGTGTTACCAAAATCTTATTTTTGTATCATGTTTTTGAATGGACAGATTTAATTTCATGATTGGAAATAAGGGTTTAAAATTTTATAAGAAAAACGTATGTTATGGTATAGCACAATTAAATAATGGTTTGTATTTATTAAATTTGGAAACCCGTTTGTGGGAAATACATAACGAAACAAACTCACATGACTCATACATCACCCATTTGTGGAATCACATCCTCGGTCATGTAAATGAGAATCACTTGAAAAAGCTCTACCAATATGTTTATTTAGACTCTACTAAGCTAAAACCACTTGATAGATGTCACACTTGTTTGGAAAGAAAAATAACAAAGCATACTTTTGGTGGATAGGCTGAAAGAGCCACAAAGATTCTAGGATTGGGGCACACAGATGTGTGGTTGACCATTTATAGTAGTAGCTAGAGGTGGATATTCATAATTCATTATTTTACTGAGGATTTGAGTAGATATGGCTATTTCTACTTAATAACGTATACGTTAGAGGCCATAGAGAAATTTAATGAAATTAGGAATGAAGTACAGAATCAGCTTGGTAAGAAGATAATGAATCTTATATCAGATCGAGGTAGAGAATATCTGAACCAAGAGATCATCAATCTTTTACGAGATTCTAGAATTCTATCTAAGCTCACTCCTCCTGATACACCACAGTGGAATGGTGTTGTGGAAAGGAGGAACCACACCTTGTTGAACATGGTGATGATGATGATGAGTCATGAAAATCTTGTATTATCCTTTCGAGGTTATGCATTACAGATGGCAGCATACTCATTAAACCAAGTACCAACCATGGCAGAAAATGTAATTCCATTCGAGTTATGGAATTTAAAGAAACCAATTTTGTTGCACACACGTGTATGGGGATGAGAGTCATTTGTTAAGGCCTTCTCAAACAAAAACCTAGCACCATGAGTCATGAAGTGTATCTTTATTTGATATCTCATGGAAATGAAATGATATTACCTATATTACCCTTAATACAAGAAAGTGATTGTCGCCAGACAAGCCGTCATTATTGAGAGGGAGCACATCCTCAAAATGGATTGTGGGAGAATGATTGACATTAATGAAGTTGATTCTCAATATACACAGGAGTTGGTACCATAACAAGTTTTATAGGTCCCCATGTAACAGGTTCCAGATACCCAAGTACTGTGTAAGAGCTCAAGATAGTTTATGGAACCAGAGAGATTTGGTTTCCAAGTCACCGAGGATGGTGAATAATTATTGTTGGACAATGATGAACCTCACTCTTACAAGGAGTTAGTGGAAATATTAGAAGTAATAAGATGTCCAGAAACAATGAATTCTGAGATAGATTTCATGTATCATAACCATGTTTGGGTTCTAGTTGATGAGCCAGTTGATGTAAACCCTATTGGATGAAAATGGTTATTCAAGAGATAAATGGACATGGAAGATCATGTTAACACTTATAGAGAAAGGCTAGTTGATAAAGGATTCAAACAACGTTAAGGAATTGACAATGATGAAACTGTTTCACCAATTTCCATGTTTAAATCCATAAAATGCATGCATTCCATACAAGCATACTAGGACTACAAGATTTGGAAAATGGGTGTCAAAATAGCTTTCATTAATGGGAACCTTAGGAAGATGTCTATATGACATAACCCGAAGCATTTGTGACACTAGGTGAAGGCAAACTGCTTTGCAAATTGCAGAAACCCATTTATGGATTAAGCCAAGCATCCTGGTCATAGAAAATTCGATTTGATGTAGCCATAAAATAATTTGGTTTCATTAAAAATTAATTTGGTCAATGTATTTGTAAGTTATTTAATGGGAATGTGGTAGTTATCCTAATAGTATTTGTTGAATACATATTTCTTATTGGATATGATTTACCAGTCATATAGTCAGTTAAGGACCAGTTGAACAAGAGTTTCTCTATGAAGGACTTGGGTGAAGCAGCCTACATTTTAGGGATCAAGATTATTCATGATAGATCCAAACGACAGCTTAGACTATTCCAGGGTACATACATTGTCCAGATACTAAAGATATTTAGTATGGAACAATCCAAGAGGGGATTGGTTATAGTGTCACATTGACAACATCTTTCAAAAAAATGTGTCCTAAAACACAACATGAGAAAGATAGAATGAGTTAGTTCCCATATGGTTCGGCTATAGGATCCATCATGTATGCCATGTTATGTACCGGGCTTGATGTTTCCAATGCACTTAACATGGTTTTTAGAAATCATGAAAATACTGGAGAATATCATTGTACTACAGTTAAGACTATCCTTATGTATCAGAGAAGAACTAAGAATATGTTGATGGTGTATGGAGGAGACAAGGAGATTTTAAGCATAGGGTATTATAATGATGATTTTTTAACAGATCAGAATGATCTGAAGTTGCAATATGGGTATGTTTTCTGTCTCAATGGAGGATTTGTGAGTTGGAAGAGTTCAAAGTAGCGAGTTGTCGCCAATTCTACTATGGTGTCTGAATATATAGTAGCTTCTAATGCTGCTAAGGAAGCCACCTGTATTTGGAAAATTTTCCAATTACATGATGAGGTGTCTGGAAAAAATTATCCAATCACATTGTATTGTGATAATACTATAGAGATGGCCTTTGCAAAAGAACCAAGGTCACATCAACAAACAAAGAACATACTCCAGAAGTATAACCTCTTGAGGGATTTCTATCAAAGGGGTGAAGTTATAGTTACTAGAGTGTACAAGGAAGAGAATGTGGCAGACCCTGTGACTAAATGCCTATCTCAGTAGAAGCATGAATATCATGTGAGAGCAAGCGGGTTAAAGGTTGTTAGCAGTTGGCCCTAGTCCAAGTGGGAGTCTATTAGAGTTGGTGGCTTAAAACCAACTAAAGTGTACATTATTTATCAATTAAATACATATCACATCTTTATTGTTCTTCTTCCTGAAAATGAATTTGATAATGTCCTAAGGATAACTGTTGCATTAAAGGTAAAATAGCAGATCCCTAAAATGATAAGAACCTAGAAGTTCCATAAAACTATTCTTGAATATAAGTTCTATGGCCGAATGATGTTATTTTATGGACACAAATAATACATTCCATTAGGGGTGTGGACTCATAAAACATTCAGGCACTTTCTCATGGTGTTCGACCTTGGTAATATTAATGAGGATATTGTGAGAACAAGACCCACCGGTAGAAAATCCACATTTCATAGTGTCATTAGATTTTCATATCTGTGGAGGTGTGTATTAAAAGATGTACATTATTATTATTATTAATGAGTATTGAAACTCATGAAAAAATATCTATTGATAAAATCTTTGATGACACACTTTGCGTAGCGCGTTAGGATATGTTGGGTGCATCAGAAGTAATACTACATTAATAGATAATGCGATAAAGGATTTGTCCCTTCTGTTCGCTCTTTTATGGAATTGATATATCCATAATAAATCCATGTCCATGGTAAGGAATGGGCGTGTTCAATTCTAGGAATTCAAATAAGAAATAATATAGAACATGGGTTGATGGCACCATATACAACCCTCTTGATTTGAGATATCGGGAAGAAGGGAATATATTACACTGTAAGCATTCATAAGAGGTGACACGTCATTTTAGCATTAACATGTTTACCTATGGGTGCCTTGTCGTGTTTATAGATTCTAACCTAGGACTTTAGGCAGGCTCTACATAATTCCACTGAGAAAGAGTCCTAGAGGGTCACAGATTATGTGAGTCCAAGTATCTTAGTTAAATATTAATTTTACAAGATGAATAAAGATTATTCCAGATTGAGGTTTAAAAATTATTCAAGGATTCTTGATCACATTTATTTCCACAATACTTATTTGATAGTATAAATTGGGGGAGAAATAATATATTTATTAGTGAGTAATGCAGTGATATTTAGTTGAGAAATAAATAGATGTTATTCAATGTCTAATAAATGTAATGGTGGAAATAAAGAAAAATGAAAAATAAAAGTAAATGTTATGTATATTAAATATACACACTATGTATTATTTTCTAGGAATTTATGGGAAATAATATTATGTGTTTAATTAAATAATATTAGGTGTAATTATTAGGGCACATGTCAAGTAATAATAATAGTCAACTGTTATTATTAGACTTGGGGTATTAATAAGAACTAAATGAAATAAATAAGTTTTTAGGGTAATTAATTCCTTTAATTATTATATGTAATTAAAATCCCAATTATTTAATTCCCATTAGCCTAGAAATTTTTTTGTGGTTGTGCAAAATGGATTTAGAAAATATCTCAATCCAAGAGAAAATTTTCTTTTCACCATGAATGATCTTAAGCTACGAGAGAGAGATCCACCTCTACCAGATCAAGGTGATTGAAGGTGGAATCACAAGCAAAGGCCCTTCCACGATAGCACCCAATGATCACTTTGATGACATCCCATTATACGTTGAGCACAGTTGGAGCACTACTAGAGGAATCCTCCCCATGGATTATACAATGCAGCGACAGATCACATCCGATCGTGACTGGAAACATAAATGGAGAAATAATTACATCAAGTAAATTCTTGTCAATTAATTAAATTAATGATAACCAATATAAGATGATTCTATCCATGGTTCTGGGCCTCCCCTCTTTATTTTTTGTTTTTCGATTTATATTGATGATCTGGTGTTTTATTATCATGATGGTTCTCATATTGATCATTATTAATGCTAAAGTTAATTTTGGGTACACCCACCAATGTGGTTCCGCTGCACCCGTAACCTACAATAGGGACACTCATAATATTTATTTTCATAACCCCTATCATTTACTCAAATGAGATATGGGATGTTCCCCACCAATCCATATTTCCCACACCGATAATGACTCACATGGTCTTATGAGTCCTAGTGGGGTGTTCCATTGTACTATTGAGATAGAAAAATGATCACAATATATAAATATCATGAGATAATAAAACATGTCCTATAAACGAGAGTAGTCTTCTTAAAGATGATATTTTTGAACAAGGACTCCATGGACCAACATTTATAGTAGGTTTGTACACTTTTTTTCAACACACAATATTTTATATGGAATATTTTTTTGGTCTGAGCTATATAACCTCAAATTAGAAACCACCCCAAAGACTATACTCTATGAACATAAACTTGAAGGGACCCCATTTGGTCTAAGAATCGTGAATATAAATTATTCCTAATAGTCGGAACACAAGACCTAATATTCTGTAACCCTATTTAGGTGGGATTACTATTCTAGTGACAATCCAATAGGGAATAACATTAGCCCTTACATTAATGTAATGTATGATCCAATCTAGCAGAATAGGATATCTCATCCTATCTAGTAAATGAGTTATAACATTATATTACATTCATTAGGTAGTGATGGGGCTCAATTCACTTCTAATATTCATCTCATTTGGTGTTTTCATAGACTAATTTACCCCTTTATTGTTTCCATATCACATAAGGTTAAAATTTATCATATATTTCATTTTTCATGACTATAAATGGCATGATACCTTGGTATCTCACTCGAGATAATACCACCCCATTTTTGTAACTGGTCAGCTACCATGATTCTTTCTATAACTAAATGTTTATTGATTCCAAATATATGGGATATATAAGGATTCATTAATCTATTATCATGATCCAACCCAAAAATACTCCCATCATTCCAGGATTTTTTTGGATGTTTTATTCCATTATCAATATGTAGTGCCTTTTTCTATAACTAGGTGGAATGATTCCCAAATAGAAGTTGACAAAGAATCATGAACATAAACTATGTGTTCCATTTCTTTGGGAAGATTGATATTTAACAACGAATTTTATTCCATCTATTTATATAGAGATTATTTTTTTTTCTATATAATATTTTACTTTTGTTGAAGTCTATAATAGTATAAAAGTTTTTCCTCCCTGTTGTTTGGATATCAAGACCCTAAATAACCAAAAGTAAAATTCATAAATTCATGTCAGGTGGAAACCCTACAAAGGGAAGACTAAATAAATGTCTAGATAACATTACCTAGGTATCCATTAGGTCTTGTGAAAATGTTAGGGCTCATATATAATCTGTACAAAGATAAAGGGGCTCACCATTGTGCCATAGAAAAAACCTGTCCATGTTCCTGGAACCCACATGTTCCGGAAAATGATAGACCCAACCCCGCACCCATATTAGTCTGTTTTCCAGAAACTCTAATGGAATAACCAACACTAAATATTGTAATAACTTAAAATAAATTCCTCTATATCAATTCTATATGACCATAAACTAATATATTAAAAGAAATCGCATACCCTAGGTGCATAACCATGCTTCACATCCATGAATTTCATTTGGATAGTGTTTTTGATTTCCACATTTGATCGTGCACTCCAAATTTGTTTTGTATGCCCCAGATGGTATAAATCATGTATGAATTTGTGTCATTTACTATGATTATACACTCCTTGATCATCCTCCCCTCAATCGAAAAACATTATTTTTTCTTCATTTTTATCGACATCCATCCTTTATTCCTAAAAAGTCCACACTATGGTGATAGTTCATGGACAAAATAAGTTCACCTCCCATCCAAGCAATAGGTCCTGATGGATCCACCCCATTTACCTCTAAATAGAATCCTCTTTGATGATAATAACTAACCAGAATATACTTGCCTCAAATTAATGGAATATGCCCCGTAAGAAAACAAACATTAACAAAATGGGTTTTAATCCATGTTTTGAGTATGGTAAATGGTTATGCATAACCCACTTTACTCCATTCATAAATATAAAAATTCAATGTCCAAATTTACTATATATACCTACCCCATGACCATTTGAGATTCAATAACCCTTAATGTTTGAAATTCATAGTCCCTTCACATCAGAGATTAATAACAAACCCATGTAATGACACCAAACACGTTATCAATTCCATGGGTCCTAGTAGTGATCATGAAAAAAATATATTCCCAACCATTATACCCCATTCTAGTGCTCTCATATAAATAAGTTATCATCTATTAGTTTCTTATTTCTCATATAGATCATGAATCACATAGTATTAATGATTGGTAGTTGGTTTTAAAGTTATAAAGATTTAAATATATATGGAACCATAGAGATGAGGAAAAATAGTAATTTTGTCTCATTTAATAAATGATATTGAGTATGGTCATCTATGAGCTAGAGATACTATAGATAAAATAAAATTACCAAATGGATTGGACTGAGAAAATGACCAAACCTTCTCATCCATAATTTTTTATATCTCCTTAAGGGCCTGCTCCTAATTGGATATATTTATCATATCCTCCTAACCTATATGGTGAATTTCTTTGGATTATATTTTCAACCCACTTCCATTGATCTTACGATCCAATTCTAAGGATACGTCTCCTTATTCATCATCCTTGGACAACACCAACTATATCATAGGTTGTATAATGATTACTACATTTAAAGTGACATAAACCACATGATATTATGTTTAATACTCTTTCTGAGTGAGTTATTATTATTCTACATAGTGTTCCATAGTGAATTTAAGGTAGTTTTCATATTGGTAATCATCAAATTAATTATTTCTTTAATAAATTACAAAATACATGAATTCTTAGGATATCATTTTGAGGGTGTGGTAGTCCACACCACCAATCCTCTATTTCAACATCTAGTTGTGGAGGGACATCATCCAAACTATCATGAAATCCCATGAAGTGTGCATTATATATCCCCAAACACATCATCCCTCTACACAATAAACTACCTAGTTCTCCTTGTCAATGTCATACCTATAATCCTAATGATAATAATGTGGTATGGGGTGGTTGTCAGGGCAGCTCAAAAGTACATCTCTATTAGAATCTTTCTCATGAAATAATTCCAATGGATTAGGATACATGTTTAGGGTGAGATCAGTTCACCTGAACCTCACTAACATAAACCTCTTCACCTACCCATGGATCTACTATGTCCCAAATGAAATCATCTATTGTGATAGGTTTCCTTCCCTAGAACATGGTTGGATCTACATGAGTTGATGAGTCATCTAAATAAGGACCTACCATTAAAATGAGCATTATCTCCCCAATCCCCTTATAAATTCTTTTCTATTTAGGGAGAACATCCTAAAACACTACTATGATATAAATAATGATTTAGATAGTTATTAAATAGTAACATGATTAAATAAAATTCATGTGAGTAGATAATTACATGATTTTAAATACTATATTACATCAATCTCCACATCATCTTTGAATACCACATTATGGGTGGATTACACCCCAACTAATGTTTCCAGGACCAATTATTAACATGATATATAAACCACTAGGGATAACATTGCAACATTAGCACCCCCATGATAGTTTTTAGGTTATACAACATTTCATGACATAGGTAAGTACCAAATATAAATCAAGAAAGTCAATTTAGAAAATTAAAGAAATAATCAATGAAAGGTAATACTAATACAAATGACATTGAAAATTTACCTCAAGTGTATAGGGAAACTGAATGTTTAATCATCCCAGATGACACACCCTTCAATAAAATGGATCTATTTTAATGATGTCAGGGTAAGGCACCCATTAAATGTTCTAGATGATATGGGATCCAAGAACCTGTATAATTTTTTTCTATATATTCCCCTAAATATGTAATTTCACTTAATTTCATTAATGTATCATTATTTTCTCTAGATGATTCCTACATGAATTTAAATCTTTATTCAATGCTGGTAAAAGACTTTAAATTCAGGTAAAACATAACCTTTTTTATCTGGAAGCCAACCTCACCAAGTCGGTCATCATTATTAGTAAATTTTATGACCTATTAAGGAAATCCAGGCTCAAATTCACTTCCCCTCTACTCCTCAACACTAAAGTATAGTGAATTTTAATAATAACCTAGAACATCCTGAACTTACACCTCCTATTGTGGGGCTATAATTGTAGTCTTCTCAATAAGATCCCATAAATGTATGTCCTACATACAAGGAGATAAAGGAGTACCCCCATGATAGTGCACTAGGATATACAAGTCATTTAGAATATGAGCATCAACATTTAGTCCACCAGAGTGGTATGTTTGGTTAACATTATTTCATGAAGCTCGATTTCACTTCTAGTTAAGAACTTCTTTTCGTTCTCTAGGATATAAGGAATACAATAGATATACCATGTTTCTTAGAACACTTGGTGAGTTTTTTCCATCGATGCCTTAACAAGGTAGTGGATTCACTTATCAAGAGACTCTTTAAATCATATGGTTAAAATTACGTAATTATTTATTTCATTTTAGGCCATTTATAGGGAATCCCTACACAACTAGATATTCCCCCTATAGAGGACTCAATAATGGGTGGTGTACTGGGACGTGTTTAGGCTTTATCTCCTATAACTTTGGTCTTGACCTATGCCTTTCCCCATTATTGATGAGTTCCCTTGATATAGACCCCATATAACCAGCACCTCGATGGGATACTTTGAGGAATCTGCATACTCTATTCTCTTCTACATAACCATGTTTCGATATATCGTGAACCAATTCATGAAATGATTCTAGGTTAGTAAGGTATTGAAATTGGTGTGTGGAAGAATAATTACTTTTTTGGATCCTTAATTGTAAAACTTATCCCATAAATGGGGATAGAATCCTGAATGACATTCAGCGTGACCCCCAATGTAACAATTCATTACTTCTTGATGGATGCAACTGATTTGCTTAGAAAATATTTTTTGACATATATAGTTTTTATTAGAAATTATAATTAATCCATTTAACACACACCCCTTATAAGAGTCTCTATAGATATCTCATCTACTATATTTTCTATTATAAGTTGTTGTCCATTTTTTCCCATATAGCCTTGAGGGCAATGAAATTAAATTTTTGGTTTTTCCCATTTTATATCACTACCCTAGTCTCACTAGGAATCATAAACTAAACGAGATGATGTGGATGAGAATGGGTCATAGGATGATTTTCGGGGGTAAATTAATTTTAAAACATATACATCCGCCTCATTTGTAATATAATCTACCCATGATGAAATTAGTATTTACTGTAAATGTTCTTGACCATGTCAACACTCACAAAATGTGAAATTTATTTGTAAAAACTAGAAATTATTTGGAAGTTGAGTTTGAAATCATTATCAAAATCAATTATTGATACCATTACTCATTTTCCATGATCTATGTTCATGTATTTATCCTTGACAAGAGGTAGCCACCATCATAAAAATGTCACTAATAATGATGATTATAATACAGCATGGTTCTAAATATTCTTGTTTCATCCCCATATCACATAACTCTTCTCCTCCAAAATTATAAAGTACATCCTCGTCCTCCCTCAGTCCCATACCATAGGGAACTATTTCAGTTATCCAAACAATTGTCCGACTAGAATAATAAAAAATATACCCAGTGATAAATTTATGGTGATGTCTTTGCGGAATAAAAGGTGATGCTGCAAGATCCCTATTATCTTTTCGAGCATATTTTTCCCCACCATAATTTTTAGTATATATCCCCAACTATTTGGATGTCAAGGGGGACATTTAATACATGAATCCCTCTAATGGGATACTATAGATATGGTGAAGATACCACAAACAGATTCCCACCTCCCAAGGATAGAGGTGGAAGGTGTTGGTATCTGGAGGCCACCAATATGGATGCTATGAAAATAGCTACTAGAGGTGGTATGCATGAAACTGGGAATTCCAAAAAGAAGCATATAGCCTGATATGATGCAAATAAACCCTAAAATTCTCCCACATGTTTCATACGAAGTACATCCCCACCCATTCATAAATTATGTTTCCCCCTAAGCTATGTTCTCAATCTTCAAATCACCTCATATAATTTTCCATGATGCTAACTAAAAAATTTATTAAATAATTAGAGAGTAAATCCTCCACCATCGGTAACACCATAGTGACTATTATAATTAGAAAATTGAGCCTCTTAATTGTAGAAGAAATAGGTATTCTTAGAAAATGATAAATCTCAAATTTCATTCATAATTTACTCATATCATGGTGTGAGAAGTAAGACCATTGAGCATGAATATCCCTAGATTGGATATCAATAAGATTGATCACATTGACGATATAAATTGGTAGTCTATTTCTTAAATATACCCTCTGTTCCCTTCCATTTTCAGGCTAAAAAATTACACAATTAGAAAAATTACGATCTGAGAATGAGGAATTTCAGGGTTTTTATCCATTTACACCCCCCATATGGTAGCAATGGTGGTGGAAGAATCATGTATAGACTGATCAACCATTTATACAATGTTTTTGTAATTATAAATGATTGTGATATGGAAATAAGTCATACCTCCTGAAAATGACCATGTGCTATGTAAAATAATGAGTAATTTAAAATAATGTGTAAATAGTGATCCTTATCTTGTACAATTAGCTTCACTAATCATTTCTCACCTAGGTTGTGATATTGGGTAAATTTAATGGCCTGGAACTAGGGAGTAAGTGAAAATAGATTTGTTCTATACATAAGAGAGATACTATTGATCATGAATGTTTTGTGGTTGTACCCTTCCACCCCAACCATTTTTAAAGGTAGAGGATATCCTATGTTTTCTACTCAGACAATTGAGTTCCAAAATTGAGGCCCTAGTTATGTTCTTATGAAATTTCATTCCATGATAGAACTCCCAATTTTGTGAAACAATGGAAAATTGCCCATTTTTTCATTTCACATATAGTTCCACCCTCTGATTCCACATTGGATTCACTTTTGTTGGTTGGGGGAAATTTCTAGTTTTGAAAAAAGGTCCTCATCTACATAACATATGATTTTCCTCTATCGAGTGTAAAATTCATCCACATGGACAATTACAAAATATATGAAAATATGGGGACAACATTTTTCAGTTCGGAGAAACTCTCAAATTTTTCATGAAACTCAATTCCATGAGAAGTATGACATCAACACTCAAATTTATATAGGTTTCATATTTGATATCATATATAAAGGAAAAAAGGATATGTGAAATATCATGATATTACTTACAAAAACACATATTTGATAGTTGTATGAGAAAGGTGGTGACATATGGTCTTGTTTCACAAATTATTAAAGATTGAAAATGAATGGTTGTCACACAAACCCACATAATGTGTGACAACACTATGTTTTATGATAGGCAAGTGTTGAGTGAACCTGTATCTTATATGATCAAAATGTATATAATTATAGTGTTTCTCATCCCCATTATGGAGAAGAACATCTAGAATTTAATAATTCATGCTCTGATTAGTTAAACCATCCCTTTCATAATTCTCATATAATAAGTACCTCCCATAAATCCTTGCATGTATAGAAATTTCTCTAAAAACCTTAACATCAGACCAAAATCACCACAAATTATGTATAAATTTACATCACACTAATTCCCTTGTTCGACAACCTCTTTTTCACAAGATGGAATCCCATTATGAAAAAATGGGTTAATAAACTCCAAAAGATTCATGAAACTATGCCTCTTAAATCCTTGTTGTGTCGTTGTGTTGGAACTCATGATTCATGGAACTTCAAAGATTCATACACCTCCATTATTGTAAACCTTAACCCCTAGGTCCCAAACTCATGACCTTCTTTTTTCAAATGTAGTTTCACGTATGTTGAGTGGTCTCATTCCTCTTACCCATTCAAACTATGTTTTTTCATGAAAACCTCATCCATATGACTAGTCTTATTGTCCTTTATGTTCATTTAAATTTCTCAGAGCTTGGATTGGGTAGCCTCACTCCCTAATAATCCTTTTAATATCAACCCTACTATAGGTATCCAATAATTCATCAGAAACTAGGTATGGAACATGCATTTTTTCTCCAAACTCATATGCATGTGGACACTTATGCCTCAACGATTGAATTATAAAGAAACACATGTCATCAATTACCTTGACGGTGGGTCGTTTCTATATTCACAATACAATAATAATGAATTCATGATGTCAATATTCCTAATAAATGATAAAAAAATATTCCCTTTTTCTAAATGGGATTTCATCCTTGTATCCTATCAAGGTACATTGGATGCATATTTGAGTTTCAGTCCCAGAATTACCACAAATACATTTAACCTATGGAAGGAAGAAACCTCACAATTTGATCACATTAAAGGAGTATATTCAACCCCTCACTATCCATATATGAGTTTTGTAGATAACCAATCTTCTCATACATATCTATTACATATTAATAGAAAATTATTTTTTACATTACATAAGGATACCTGACAAAATCATGTAGTTTTATGGAATTTAGAAACATTGATACCTACTCATATGATTGAAAAGTAAACTAAATCATCTAATATATAGTATTTTAAAAATAATATCTTTCTCAGGAATATCATACAAAATACCCTTCAGCATATCCTATGAATGAAAAAATAACAGTAGGTAATATCAAATTCATAATAAAAGAAAATAAGGAAAATTTTAGTATAACATCAGCATAAAGGGAATGAGAATAGAAGGATAACATTTAAAACCTTACCATTAAAATTATTGATCATAACAATGAGTCATGGAATATGTAATGTTAGTTCATAAGACATTAATAATAAAGCAATAAATTAAAATTAGTTGTTAATGCATAAAATTATAATTTTACATGGAATTGTCGAATAAAAATACACAAAAAATATCATTTCATTTATAGTTATTCCATATAGCCAAGGATATCTTAGTGTAATGAGTTCACTCCCCAAACCATTTTATTAGTAATATATCACTCCCAAGATTATCATATTGTACTGATTCCCTTACTGTACTTGGTTCACTCCCTATTCTAGTTTTTTTATCTCAAGAAACATCAATCTTTACCCAATGCATTATATGAAGATATAAGTCCCTATTTTCACTTAATAAATGTTATATATATGTTTTACACAAAGTCAATGAACATTAATTATATATGAACCAATGAAAAATTGCTTTTCATAAACATTTAATCATAAAATTACCTATTGAAAACAAATAAGTTTTATAAGAATTTCATCACTTCATCATAATGTAACACATGAGAAAATTAATGGATTTCAAAAACATTTTATAATCATATACATAAACCATTTAAGAAATGAATAATAATTGTATACATGGATTAAATATCTAGTAAAACATTTGTTACATCAGTATTTTTCATCATATAGTGAAAATGAAATTAAAGGACCACTTGGATCATTTTATATGAAAAAGGTCGTTTTAACATTGAAAAAATATTTTAAATGATAAATGGTATAAAAAATATTAAAATAGTTTTATTTGAAAATAATAATTGAAACATATTATTTAATATGTAATACATTTACTATTGAGGATGGAATAAAATATCATCCATGTCATACCCATGAAAATAGGGATTCCTTTGACATAGATGATAAAAAATAAAAGCGTTCATCATTTAGAAAAAGATAATAATTTTCATTATTAAATGTTATGTAAAATTTAAAAAATGGGTAATATTTTATATAATAAATAATTCGATATTATAAAAAACATTCATTGAGACATTTTTAAAAAAATTGCACATAGAAGAAATAATATTTTCTACTTATGTGAGAAACAAAGTATATTTATATTAAGAAAATTACTTTGGACTCTTGAGAACATAAAGGGAGGAAAATGAAAGGAAAAAAATATGTTCATATCATAAATTTAGGAGAATAAATTTCATTTGTTTCTTTAGATTTAGATCATACTAATTCATTATTACAAACTTAATCATAAAAATCACTACAAAAATTCCAATAATAACATAAAAATTTACCATGAGGGTATCTTATAAATTTTATGTCACATGAAAGAATAACAATAAATATCATGGGAATAAATAAATTCCTTACATAACATGTACTAGGGATTTTATATATACATCATAAAAGATGATATATTCATAACATAAAATATTTTACAAATAATTCAATTTGAGGTGAAATTCCTTGACATCATGTCTTGAATTTATTTATACATGATAAAATATCATTAAAATAGAACAAAAATATTTGAATATCGTACTAATGACACTAGGTATTGCCTTTGGGTACGAAAATCAACCTTATAATATGTATAAAGATGTTGGGAATGAATTTATATATGGGCTGGTTTAGACCAATGGCTTAGGTTCTATTAAAAAGTGTAGGGAGGAACTACCATTTTCAATTGTGGAGTGACATATTTTTTAATATTGAAAGACATTAAAAAATTCAAATTCACTATCACTCTTACTGCATCAAAAATATTTAAAAAGTGGACTGTAAGGGTGATATGGTTGGTAATAACATCCTCCACCACAAATTAAATATTTTTCAAACTTATGATCCTCTAATTCCACTATGTTTTCATATTTTTAACATTATAATAGTCTCCATGGTATATAGTTTCTTTTTAATTACCTATGTAATTTTTCCTTTAATACTAAAATTAAATTCAGAATTATCACATTATTTGGACCCACTTATTATATATATTAAATCCAATTAATTTAATAACGATAATATTCATGATGAATATTAATTTTAACACATGAATATGGAATTCAAAAAACCTTGTTTTGACGAAAACTGTATTAATTATTTGTGATTATTTTTTATAACATTTATGAAAAGAATTTAATTTGATAATTTTTTATAAAAATAATATTCTCAGACAAAATATTAATCTATTTTATAAAATACAATTATTAAGTGTTTTTAAATTTTATTTAAAGTAATACCCATAGATATGATGGAGAAGAGGGTTTTAAAAGTGAAAATTCAAATATGTATAGAGAGTTATAATATAAATATTAAAAGAAAAATTTATTCCAATGAACTAAATTTTATTAAAGAGTATAAAATTGAAATAATATTAAATTTTATAAACATATTAAAATTAAATTTATACTATATATTCTATATACATAAAGGTTGTTTGGAAAACATTAGTATTTAATATTATTCATCGACTAATTAATAATTCCTGAAAAGTCCAAAAATTTTATTCAAAGATAATTTGGGAAAAAAAATTTAAAAATGAGGTCAATTTTTTCAAAAACAAATTCTAAAATTTTCTAAATTTAATTTTTCTTATTAATTCACAATTTGAAATAAATACATTTATTTATAAAATAGATGTTTCAAATCATATAAACTCTTTACCAGAAAATATGGTTATTTGTAATATGATATATATATAATATAATAATAATTAATAATTATGAATTGGGTTTTCCTATTAATACCACTATGTTTTTTTTATGTTATATAATTATTTTTTTTAATAATATTATTATTAATATTCCATAGTTCTTTAAAAATTGTTGTTTTGTGTAATGCAAGATATCAAGGAAATTTAATTTGTTCAAAAAAATAATTTTATAAAAACACATACTTATACATTATAAACTATTTAATATAAATTTCTCCATCTAAATGAATTAATCTAGTAGAAAATGATTATATTCTCACCTCATCATATCCTCACATTATAATAAAGTTTTTTTAAATTTTCGGTTTTAACAAAAAAACATTTACTTGGTGAGTGATCATATTTATTTGAGTAGCCTCCCTATAATATAGAATCTCCACCTATTTTCCACAAAATATTGATCTTCCTATAGTTAAATGAACATTGAGTTCTATATATTGTTGAGTCAATAAGGTTTTCCTTATGACTTTTCCATTCCTTCTTGTTTTGAAAATCACAAACACCTTATCTTTAAGGAAAATCGCTTTTATAAGGAAAAATGCTTTCTTAAGGAAAATCGCTTTTATAAGAAAAATTATCCTTATCATATTTTCATTAATATTTTTCTTAAGTATGAAATTCGGATTCACTTTCTCGGAATCATTAAAACTGATAAAAAGCATTCTGTTTTAGGGTTCGGATTCTGGACAAGAACTATAAGGAAGTTTCACTCCGAATTCCGGTTATGAATTCTGACTAAGTTCTATTCCAGATTCAGGATACGAATTCTGAAGAAGAATTCCCATTACGAATTCTAATGAAGAATTCTCATTACGAATTCTCATTACGAATTCTGAAGAAGAATTCTCATTACGAATTCCAATGAAGAATTCTCATTACGAATTCTAATGAAGAAATCTCATTCCGAATTCTCATTACGAATTCTAATGAAGAAATCTCATTCCGAATTCTCATTACGAATTCTGATGACGAATTCCCATTACGATTTCTGATGACGAATTCCTATTCCGAATTCCTATTCCGAATTCTCATTCCGAATTCACTCATTAAACAGAATCTGGATATCATTGTTTTATACACTCTGAATTTGTTCACTCCGAACTTTCACTCCGAAATTTCTATTCCGAACTTTTATGTTAGAGTTTAAAACGATGTCGTGCATTCTGTTACACTTACTTTGTTATAAAACGATGTCGTCCATTTTGTTATAAACTAACCGTTGTCTAAGTGACACGTGTACAGGTCCCTCCTAACTTTAAGGGAAATATGACCGTTGGAGAAGGAGCCGACCTCACCTATAAATAGGAGCTCATTTGAAAAAGCTCAAAACGGATGGATGAACATTTGGACTTTGTGCATACATGCTGTTGAAGTGATTTCTAGAGAGAGAGTCTCTTATTAACTCTCAAAGCTTCGTGCGACTCCGAATGTTGGTGATTACATTCGAGGGCTTCCGGGGATAGGAAGACAGAGGTGCCGACTACCTTAAAGATCGAGGGCTTTCTTGCTGAGAAAGACAGAGGTTGCCAACTACCTTGAAGTTGAGGGCTTGCGGGGATAGCAAGACAGAGACACCGATCTTCGTATCGAGGGCTTACCCTGGTGTGGGTAAGACAGACTTGCTTGAAAGTATAAATCAAGGGACCTTTATCCAAGGTTGTTGGATACCCTTCTCTTTGGGTTAAAAGACTATTATCTTGTTACTAGTAGTTTTACTACTCGTTTCTATTCCGCTGTAATTTGTATCTTAAGGAAAGTATAACATTCTTATACTTCCTTACTTACTCTGATTCATTCAGATTCTATACGCTTTAAGGTAGAATCTTATATTGTAACTTTTGTTAAGTTTCAAATTCCGGAACCATATTTCCGGAACCTACTTTTGGAATCTCTTTCCAAGTTTAGTTCGGTGTTAGAGGTGTTGTGAATTTACTTAGTTTAACTTTGTTAAACTTAGTTCTTTCCTTTTCTTAAGGAAACTCTAGTTATTCATAACTAACTTTAAAGGTTCCTAAGGAATTTTTAAAGTATACAATTCACCCTCCCTCTTGTATATTGAGCATCTCATATTCTATTTCGATCCTACAATTGGTATCAGAGGTTGGAAACCTCTTACTCTATACCATTCTTACATTTGGTATCAGAGCCAAGGTTACTGAAATACTTGTACTCACGTTCAAGTTTTTCTTGCTCACTTTTCAATTCCGAACTTTTTCATTCCGGATTATCCATTCCGAACTTTTCCTATTCCGAACTTTTTGATTCCGAATTTTTGTTATTAACAAGTTTGTTTCCAAGTTATTTTCAAGTATGGCAGGAATGAATGTTGGTTCGATAGACAATTTGAATCCTACAAGGCCACCAATCTTCGATGGTAATGATTATGAATACTGGAGAGATCGTATGAAGACATTCGTTATCAATACTGGAGTAGATAACTTTGTCATGCTTACTGGTGATTACAAAATTCCTGACAAGGAAGTCAGAACCTTTACTAACCAGGAGAAGCAAGAATATCAACTGAATTATAAGGTACGCAACACTTTATTATGTTCAATGACTAGAAATATATATAGCCAAATTTCTTCTTGTGAAGCAGCTAATTGTATATGGAAGAAGTTAGAGGTTACTCATTTTGGGACTTCTAAAGTGATTGAGACTAGGAGAGCTATGCTTAGAGCTGAATATCATGGCTTTAATTTTCCTTATGGAGAACCTATCTGTAAAGTACAACAAAGATTTATGACAATCGTCAACAGTCTACAGTCTATGGGAGAGAAAGGTTTAGATGATGAAGCTCTTGTGGACAAGATAATTGACATTATGCCCAATGAGTGGGAATCCAAGAGAACAGCTATAGATGAGAACAGGAAGGTTACTCAAATTACTCTTGATGAATTATTTGGAACTCTTCTACAACATGAGACTAGAATGAAGAGAGATGCTGACAACATCAAGAAGAAGAATGGAAATGGTACTGTTGCTTTTACTACAACTTCGAATCAGATGAAAGCTAAGACTCCTGAGAGAGTAACCAGATCCAAATCGAAGAAAGTCATTTTCCAATCCGAATCTAGTGAAAGTGAAGTTTCAGAAAATGAATTAGCCAATCTTGCTCGAAGGATGAACAAGATAGCTGGACAAAGAAACTTTCAATCCAAGTATAAGAAGAAGGATATGAAAGATAAGAAAGATGGAGAAGTTACTTGTTATGAATGTAAGAGAGCTGGACATATTAGACCAGATTGCCCTATGCTCAGAAAGAAAGAAAGAAAGGAAAGGCATTCAGACAGGAACAGGAAGAAATATTACAAAGCTAAAGCTAAGAAAGTTTTGAAAGCTAATGACACCTGGAGTGCCAGTGGTGGTGACTCTTCAGATGAATCTTCTGAATATGAATCTTCAGGACAGAAGAATCTTGGTCTTATAGCCAGATTACCTATTGATAATCATTGTCTTATGGCTAAGGTACGAAATGCTGAATCTTTGACCAATGTTTCCTTAAATCCTAATGATAGTAAGTATTATAACTCTTCTGATGAAGAATCATCTTCTGATGAGGAAAATACTTTACCTACTTTTGAAGAAGTCTCTAGATTTGCTGAACTTCTTGAGATTGAGAATTCAAAACTCAACAAGAAACTTGATAAGGCAAATTCTAGGAATTCTATTCTTACTAAAGAGATATCAGATCTTTCTAAAGATCTTGATAAGAAAAATGCTGATTTTGAAAATATTTCAAAAAATCTTGAGGAAGTAAGTTCTGAGAAGAATAAACTTTCTAAAGAGTTAGAAAAAGTAATTTCTAATAAAAATGTTTTCGAGCCTAACTCTAGTTCCAAAACTAATGATTTTGAAGATAAAAACTTGGTTGTAAAACTCAAGTCCGAAATTTTTTCCTTAAAGAAGTGCTTATCAAACTTTACCCATGGTAAGGAAAATTTTGATAAGATGTATTCTCAAATACGACCTTTAAGAAATAAATCCGGATTTGGTTATACCCATGCAAAACCTGTTTTCAGCAACAATTATTTTGTTCCTCAAAGTGCCCCATTTTGTACTAAGTGTCAATGTGGTGGTCACTGGGCAAGAAATTGTTCCTTAAACAAAACCCAATCCTTAGGTTTTCATAAAGCTTATTTTTCTAAGAAAATGTGGGTACCTAAAATTTTATTGTCTGGAAATCTCGGATCCAAACAAGTTTGGATTCCGAAAGTCTAACTTTGTTCTTAATTTCAGGAAAATAAAGAAAGTTCCAGCAACAATGTTTGGTACATGGATAGTGGATGTTCCCGGCACATGACTGGTAACAAAAGCTTCTTTGAAAATATTATCAAAACGAAAGGAGGAAAGGTAACTTTCGGAGACAATTCTAAAGGAGATATTATTCTTCAGTTTATCGGAACGCAAGATCAACTTGCTGATATTTTCACAAAATCTTTACCTTCTGATAGATTTGAATATATTAAACAGAAGTTAGGAATGATAACCGTAAGGTAATCTTCCTTAATTAATTTTCTGTTGGAAAAATCTCCTCACAGTAATAAACTCCTTTTCATAGGGGGAGTACATTTGTTTGTTTATTTAACAAAGTTTTTCAAAATTTGTTTTCAAATTTTTCGGAACGAAACTTTCCGGAATGGAACTTCCGGAACTACAATTTTCCAGAATGGATATTTCCATACAGAATACTTCTGGAATGAAAGTATTCGTATTGAAAATTTCCGGAATGGAAAATTTTCGTACTGGTATTTTCATAATGAAAAAAAAACTTTCGTATTGAATCTTCCATAACAAGTTTTTTTTTTTCGTATTGAGTTTTTCGTATTGAGTTTTTCGTATTGAGTTTTTCGTATTGCGTTTTTCGTATTGAGTTTTTCATAGTCGTCTTTACATTACCCATTACGAATAACTTTCCTAAGCTAATCCGAAAGGTATGACTTCCTTACTGAAGTTTTCGTAATCATATTTTACTTGCTGGCATTTTCTTATAGTTTGTTTTCGGTTTTTTGAATTTCTTGAATTCTGTTTTAATAAAACCTCAAAAAGATCGGATTCAACCTCTCAACCGTCAGATCTGATCTCAGATCATTCTAAACCGTTAGATCAACTGAGGAAGTTGAACCGTCATCCCAAAGCCTATATAAAGGGGACCCTATTTTCTCGTCCCACATCGATCTCAAGCTCTTGCGTGCTGAAGCTCTGTCTCTCTGATTCAAGGCTGTTCCGAACTACAGTTTTCCAGTTCCGAACTTCAGTCTTCTCAGTTCCGAACTTCTCAGAGACTTCTAATCCGAATGTCTGCAGAGTTAGCTTCTCAAGAGATGTCTTCAACCAAGCCCATTTCTCAGTGGTTAGTCTACAGAGAACGGTTAGTGCATCCAAATTTCTTCAGCAACTATGATTCTATTATATCAAAGAATATCAAGCTCAATGGCTGGGAAGATGTTGCGATATCAAAAACCGGCAACCAAGATGAAGTTTACCCAGACTTGCTTGTTGAGTTTTATGAGTCGGTTGCTTTCTTTGTGGAAGACAATAGAGAAAAATTTTCCTTCAAATCGTATGGCAAGACTTACAAGCTATCTTACACCAAGGATGCAAGCTTGGTAGGGTTGAATTATGAAGGGGAAGCTGAGTTTATCTCGCATGTTCTGCCAGACTCCTTGGGTAGTTTCAACAAGGAGAAAGCCTTAGAAATTCTCGGACTGGATGATGATAAGGCTTCGAAAATTGCAACCCTTTCCACAAACTTCCGGATTCTGGAGTTATGGGTGCAAGGGCTTATTGTACCGAGAAAAGGAGACAAGGACAGCTTGAAGAAGAGTGAGATATACATCTTAGATTTCTTGATAAATCTAAGGAAGTTCAACCTGATGAAGCATATCCTTCTTAATCTTGAGAATTTAAAGAAAGGGAATCTGAGAGCTCAGATAGTAATGTACCCGGCAATTTTGTCGAAGCTGATAGTTCGGTGCCTTGAGTCCTTCAAGGTTGCTTGCAGTTCTAAACCGAAAGTTTGCAAGATCATGTTGCTCAGTGATGCAACTCTTAAAAGGATGAATATAGCATTTGACAAGAAGTCTGGGAAATTTATCGATCTACCGCCTCAAGAAGAAGTGTCTCCGAAAGTGGCTGATCCGGAATCGCCTAAGCCGGTAAGGAAGAGGAAGCTGAAAGAAGTGGTAGGTGAAGCTCAGGAACCTAAGTCTAAGGAAGTCCATTCCGCACCTCCTAAGCCTAAGAAGAAGAAGACATATACTGATGAGGTTGCAGCGAAGTGGAGAGCTGACAAGGAAAAGAGGAAGGAAGGAGATCCGCAGTTCGGATTGGATCCCGCAGAGGCTAAGGCTCTGAAAGAAAAGGCTGCTGATGAGCTCGAGAAGCAAGCTAAGGAAAAGAAGCTGAAGAAGAAGTTGTCAGAAGCTGAGGCTGTGCAAGCCTTGTTGAAGTTTAATGAAATGGTTTCAGCAACCATTCCCGTTCCAAGATCTTTTTCTCTGGAATCTCTACCTGAGACTCCAGGAAGAAATCTTGTTACTCCGGAAGAGGTTGTTGCTAATGAGGAAGTAGAGCTAGTGGAAGAAGTGGAAGAAGCTGCTGAAGGAAGTGGTGAGACAGGAGATGTGCTCAAACAAGTAGATGAATATAAGGGAACTCCTTCGGAACACCTGTCGCTCCGAACATCTGAAGCCGAATCTTCAAAACTAGTTACTCCAGTAATAGAAGAAAAGGAAGGAGAGGAAGAAGTTTCTTATCATGGAAAAGAAGAACAATTATTACTTGATGCTGCTCAGAAAGAAAATATAGAAGTTGTTGATGAGGAAGATTTGGTTGTTCAAGTTTCTGACAGTGAGAAGAAATCTCCGGAACAGGTTTCTTTTCTGGAAAAAGATAAGGGGAAACAAGTTATTGCTGATACCCCGAGTTCAGAAAAGAGTATGAGGAAGGAAGCTGGTAGTTCTTCAAAGAGGAAGTTGGAGCTTATTGAAGAAGAAAATTCTCCTAGCAAGATGTCAGATTCGGAATCATCTTCGTTGGGGCACGATTTTGTTGTTCAATCCTTGAAGAAGTTGGTAGGAACCATTCCGACCTTCTCCAGTATTGACTCTCGGTGCCAGATGCTCCAACATACGCTGAATCAGAAAACCGATTCCGTATCCATGGTTATGGATAAATGTGTTGAGATAGAAGCTCAGTTCAAAAATTTCTTCATTGGTTACGAAGCCCATAAAAGATCTTGCAAAAGGATGACTAGCTGGTCGAAGAAGAATGTGGAAGAGATGAGGCTGCTGGATGAGTTTCAGGAGAATGTCAAGGATGCATTTCAAACCGAGGACAAGAAGTTTCATGAGATGACTGCATCATTCGATGAGAAATTGGCAGAGGAAAAGAACTTTCGGAGTCAGGAAGTAAGAGATCTGAATGGAAAGCTCAACTCTGTTAATCAAAGTTGGAAATTTGAAAGGGATCATCGGATCAATTTTCTAGAAAGGATAAAGTCTCAGGAAGAGAAAATGGAAGCTCAGGAAGAAAAGTTGAAGGCTCAGCAAGAAATCATTCAAGCTCAGTCAGCAAGAATAGTTGTCTTAGAAAAGCAAGCAGAGGAAGATCATAAGGATCTCAAGAAGATCAAGACTATTCTCAAGGGGCTGATGTCGAAAGAGAAAGATCCCAAATGACCAATCCGATCTTTTTGTTGTAATCTGTTTTTGTTGCTGACATTTCAAATTTAATGAGAATCGTGCTTGTTGTTCTGTTTTGTTGTTGTTACTAATTCTTTCAGGTACTTTGTTATTTTTTTTCCATTCCCTCGAAATTCTTTTTGAAAATCACAAAGGGGGAGAAGGAAAAGATCCTTAAGAAAAAGAGGAAATCTAATAAGTGCTTATCAAAGGGGGAGAAAGAAAAATACCCAAGGAGATAGAACTCTAATAAGAGTTTGTTTAAGGGGGAGTTTTTTTTTCTTAAAGAAATATCACTCCGGAAATATGAATACGATCCTTAGAGATTCAAAGCCTAAGGGGGAGTTAGTCGTATTCATCTATATTCTTAAACCAAGGGAGATAAGCTTTAATATGTTTCTTTCTTCTTAGAATAGCTTTTTCGTAAGGATGTTTGTGCTTTCCAAAAAGGGGGAGATTGTTGAGTCAATAAGGTTTTCCTTATGACTTTTCCATTCCTTCTTGTTTTGAAAATCACAAACACCTTATCTTTAAGGAAAATCGCTTTTATAAGGAAAAATGCTTTCTTAAGGAAAATCGCTTTTATAAGAAAAATTATCCTTATCATATTTTCATTAATATTTTTCTTAAGTATGAAATTCGGATTCACTTTCTCGGAATCATTAAAACTGATAAAAAGCATTCTGTTTTAGGGTTCGGATTCTGGACAAGAACTATAAGGAAGTTTCACTCCGAATTCCGGTTATGAATTCTGACTAAGTTCTATTCCAGATTCAGGATACGAATTCTGAAGAAGAATTCCCATTACGAATTCTAATGAAGAATTCTCATTACGAATTCTCATTACGAATTCTGAAGAAGAATTCTCATTACGAATTCCAATAAAGAATTCTCATTACGAATTCTAATGAAGAAATCTCATTCCGAATTCTCATTACGAATTCTAATGAAGAAATCTCATTCCGAATTCTCATTACGAATTCTGATGACGAATTCCCATTACGATTTCTGATGACGAATTCCTATTCCGAATTCCTATTCCGAATTCTCATTCTGAATTCACTCATTAAACAGAATCTGGATATCATTGTTTTATACACTCTGAATTTGTTCACTCCGAACTTTCACTCCGAAATTTCTATTCCGAACTTTTATGTTAGAGTTTAAAACGATGTCGTGCATTCTGTTACACTTACTTTGTTATAAAACGATGTCGTCCATTTTGTTATAAACTAACCGTTGTCTAAGTGACACGTGTACAGGTCCCTCCTAACTTTAAGGGAAATATGACCGTTGGAGAAGGAGCCGACCTCACCTATAAATAGGAGCTCATTTGAAAAAGCTCAAAACGGATGGATGAACATTTGGACTTTGTGCATACATGCTGTTGAAGTTATTTCTAGAGAGAGAGTCTCTTATTAACTCTCAAAGCTTCGTGCGACTCCGAATGTTGGTGATTACATTCGAGGGCTTCCGGGGATAGGAAGACAGAGGTGCCGACTACCTTAAAGATCGAGGGCTTTCTTGCTGAGAAAGACAGAGGTTGCCAACTACCTTGAAGTTGAGGGCTTGCGGGGATAGCAAGACAGAGACACCGATCTTCGTATCGAGGGCTTACCCTGGTGTGGGTAAGACAGACTTGCTTGAAAGTATAAATCAAGGGACCTTTATCCAAGGTTGTTGGATACCCTTCTCTTTGGGTTAAAAGACTATTATCTTGTTACTAGTAGTTTTACTACTCGTTTCTATTCCGCTGTAATTTGTATCTTAAGGAAAGTATAACATTCTTATACTTCCTTACTTACTCTGATTCATTCAGATTCTATACGCTTTAAGGTAGAATCTTATATTGTAACTTTTGTTAAGTTTCAAATTCCGGAACCATATTTCCGGAACCTACTTTTGGAATCTCTTTCCAAGTTTAGTTCGGTGTTAGAGGTGTTGTGAATTTACTTAGTTTAACTTTGTTAAACTTAGTTCTTTCCTTTTCTTAAGGAAACTCTAGTTATTCATAACTAACTTTAAAGGTTCCTAAGGAATTTTTAAAGTATACAATTCACCCCCCCTCTTGTATATTGAGCATCTCATATTCTATTTCGATCCTACATATATGTGAAGGTTGAGTATTTAAATCTTCATGAGAGATACAAGGAACATGTTATGTACAAGAGTGTGGTTCGATAGAAGTGTAGAATAATAATATGACATCCCTACTCATTAGAAAATATTGAGTAGACCAATATAACTTGGCATTATGATTCCTACTTCTTGAATATCACAACCTTATTCTATGGATAAATTCATAGAATACTTTTCTCACCCACATCAATATCTATATCATGATTAATATTATCATAATGTTTCTTTCGACTATGAGTTTCATTAATGTGCTATTGAATAGATATTGACTTATAATCCATTTTCAAAGCGTCCACGGGTACCAATATCTTTTCGTCTCCAAATTCACCCCATCTTATTAGATTTCTACTCATTTATCCATTGAAGGATTCATAAGTATCCATATTAATTGTTGATTGAAAAAAATTATTTTATAAAAACTCAATCAAAAGAAGGTTTTAACACCAACCAGCTTCAAAATACATTATAAAAGATAACAATATATCCTCTAGGGTTTTAATTATTCCCTCAGAATGACAATATTTAGGGTGTTGATACATAGTTTTGAAATTCAATTATAAATCAAGGTATTATTGATGGAATATCATGAACTTTTAGGTAAACCATGGATAATGATCAGATATAATAGAATGTGGTACTCCAGGAAACTATACCACTTCATTAACGAATATCTCAGAAATATTGTCTAAAGAAGAATATTTTATATTTGCGATAAATTGAGATGAATTTTTATATTGATCAATGAAAACCAAAATAGAATTGTACCCTTTGATCTTTTTGTTGATTCCATAAAAAAATTCATGGTGTTGTTTTTCCATTTACATTCTAGTATTGGTAATGTATAGGACATACCCAAAGAAACCTTTCACCTAGACTTAATATACTGACAAACACATAATTAAGGTACATTCTTTGAAAAATCACTGTAATTTCATCCCACTAGACACACTCATTCCAATATATCTACAGGTTTTATCTAATCAAATTAAGAGATAATGAAGAATAATGAGTTTCCTCAAAAAAATCCTTCATGAAATCTATTATGGATGGATCAAATAAATGGTTCTTGAAACATATCATTCCATCACAATCATGGTTAAACTCAGGAACACTTATCACTTTCTTCTATAGTTCCCCATCGACCTTATAATCTTATATTATCCTCAATTGGTTATATGGGTGAACACTTTTTTAAAAGGATATGATTTCCCCTAGTCATTCAGAATTTACATGTCCATTATTTTCCAATCCCCAATTAACGGATCATTTTGGATCATCATCATCAATAATATAGAATGATCATTTTGAATTAGATAATTAGCTAATATTAATTATTTACGTGGGTGGTAATGTATTCGGTATTCATAATTATTAATTATATCCCACCATGATGTCTGAAACATGTTCTACTATCTTATGTGAATATATAAATTTATATAATATTATTAATATATATATATCACTTATATCTATATAAAGATAATTTTTCAATATGTTTAACGAAATAATTTCCACAACTAACTCTAAATCATGGGGGTGTAATTTTCCTCATCAACCATCAATTTCCATTATGTATAATTTATAACCGTGTAATTATAAAAGTGAACACTTCCTAATATATTCAAAAATGAATCACAATAAATTAAAATTCATTCTCTACTCTAGGTTAATGTAATCTAAAGTGTGCTTACAAATATTATATTTAGTTCCTTTAAACAACACTCACATTAATCTATTTAGACAAACTATTTACCCTTATCAGATAACATAGGGATTCGAATATATAGTCTAGATATATTCTCCACAAAATTTTAATAATATATTTCTAAAATAAGAAACTACATATCTGAGTACCCAATGTGGATCTCGACCAATTATTAATAACAGTTGGGTTTGAAGAATCTATAAATATATCTCTCAAGAAAATATATTTAACAAAAATTAAAACCATTATAATACAAATTAAACCATTAATGTTTTTCATAAATTTTCTCCTTCCATGGGTATTTGGGTCAATTATAATTTAAAATTCATGCTCTTACATTACCTCTGATAAAATGAAATTTTTTTCTATTAATACTAACATAAACAGATCAATGTATGCACTAAAGATTCTATTAATTAATTCATTGATAACAACCGGGGAATTTGTAAGAAGAAATGGAATCAATATATATTCATAATTAACATACAATCTATATAATATGATTTTAACAATGTATACTTTTTAATGATTAATATTCATAAATAAATCTGGGATATATTACAAAGTATTACACATGTAGACAAAGAAGATATACTAATAACACATAAAAATATTAATTAAAAAATTATATTATTCAAATTCTAAAACCATTAAAACAAAAAAATTTACAAGGTTAAAAATAAAAAATAGAAATACTATAATAGGAAATTTTGGATCAACACATTTCACTAGAATGATCCCTGATACAAATAAAATTATAGAAAAGAATAAAAATGTATATAAACCAATATAATTTTTAGAATAAGAAAATATAGATCCTTGAGATATGTTATAATGAAATTTTAATGAAATATTTAATTGTTATTTATAGGAGGTAATTTGATGGTTATAAATTTAATTTGATCATTGGGAATACAAACAAGACCATTGGATATATTAATATGGCCATATGAATAGTAAATTAACCTAAAAATAATAAAATGTAATATAAATAATAATTATCCTGAAAAAATTAATTTAAAATAAATATTATAATTCTAAAAAAAATTATTTATTAAAACCTAATGGAAAATATAATATCATTTTTAATAAAATGTATTTGGGTGTATTCTATAAAAACATAAAATATATACGATTAAAATAAGTTTTCTTAAAAAATTATATTGATAAAATTAATGTAATTTTTTGTATTATCACATAATTTTTCACATGGGTGAATTTTTTATTATATAAAATACATAAATTTTTAGTTGAATTGAAAAAGGTTTTCCCTGAAACTAGTGTATTTTAAATTATAGCATTCATGATGTAATAATGAAATAGTACATTTTAGAAATTAAGACTCAATGAAAAATATTTTACTTTATAAATGAGTCATTAAAATACAGTTAAAATGATTTGAAGACCAAAAAACATACTTTCAAAATTATAGAATCTAAATACTACATTAAAATAAAACTTTCTTGTTTTCCATATTCCATTTGATTGAACTAATGAATCAAAATTAAAAATTCAATCAAATTCTAAAAATATGGTTATTTTATTCAAATATGGTATATAATTAAAAAAATATCACTTACAAAAGAATTTACATAGATATAGAATTTTATCAAAAAAAAAGATCATAGAAATACCTCTCTCCGTGAGAGTAAATAACCCCCATTCCATTAGTAAACCACTTATCCCACAATTGGAAGAGCCAAATCTCTACCAAATTACTCTCTATTAAGCCTCTTAGAATCCACTAGGTTGTTTTGTAATTATCCAGATCTAATCATCAAGAGAGTCTAATAATTATTAATGATGTTAACCTACTATAAAAAATTATATTTTATATATTTATATTTTATACCCATATTTCTCATCCTTTGGACAACATTCCATATAATTGATGGTTCTACAGCCAAAAAAGTCATTTCCAACATTTTTTATATCACCACACTTATTGACGATTATACTAAATTATTTATAATATATTAAAATTTAAATATATGTATTTAAATATTCTTAATTTTTTTCTACTAATTTGAAAATTATCTATAACAAATTATTAAAATCGAAACAATAAGGGAAATTTTTAAGGAAACTAATTTCTAAATATATCCCTTTAACTATGAAAATAATGAAATATAACCCAGTGATTATAATTTATAAATAATAATAAAGATGAAAATAATTTTCCTTTAGTTCAATGGTTTAATAAATATTAGTTTTTTACTTTGTATGAGGAATGTAATGAAATAATATGAGATTTAAGGTAAGGGGATTCCTAAACCCAAATCCTTTTCTTTGGGATGCCAATTTCTATCATAATTTTCATTATATAAATTCCCATAATAATAATTAAATATGATTTTACAATTAAATCATTTTTTTGGTGTTATTCATGATTACATCCATTCTAAAATGGTTTTAAAAAAAATTATTTTAAAAAAACTATATTATCCAAAACATATCTTTGACATATCATAATTTTTTTCTTTTTTACTTAGGAATGATGATTTTTATCCCACTTATTTTTTAACATATTCTTTGTGAACACCGAAGTATATTCATTAATGTATGATTTATGAAATCTTTATGAAACCCATTATATTGCATGGGTTATTTTATAACTATGATTTTTATTCATTCTACGTGGAAAGAATGACTATGAACATCTATAATGTGAATATTGGGCCTAAAATTTTATAACACTCAAACACATTGGATAATGTTATTTTTCTCTTGAGAAGATGAGTATTATCAATGGAAATTATTCTATAATTTCTCACAATAACGATGTTATTTTTTATGCCCTTATGTTATGTGTGTAAATATAACCAGATTTGTTCACTACCATGTGTGGTATTTGACACTATGACATGGTGTTTAATTTTTTAACACCATATACATTCCATGTCTTAATTAAATTTCCCTTCAAGAGGTTTATAATTATCCTTTTATTAGAATATGATGATGTTGAAAATTCACACTCATGTATTATTGATTATTGTCCATTACACCTCCTCTTACTTGCCTTTTAGCTTACCCATTCATTGATATATATCCACATGTAATTACCTGTCTAAAAGGGAACATAATCATTTAGAAGAGTATGATAAAAAATTTCAGTAAATATTTATGTTTTATTTTGTATAATTTGAATTCACGATAATATTAAAAAGGTACTAAACCTTTGAATCATGGATTTGTAACACTATAATATTTTTTATTTAAAAAAATCTTTTCATAGTCAGGTAAGAGAAATCAGGGTAGCTATAGTTGCTAGTAGATTTATGGTTTTGTTAATTTAGGAACTAGGATTAGAAAAATTTTGTGAATAACATATATAAACTTCATTATATGAAGATACCTTTTAGAAAAAGTCTCAATGTATGGATCTCATAGGATATTCCTTTAGAGGTAATTCTTCAAAAATAATATATTTTTTATTCATGTTATTTTATGTTAATTATTTGTGATTCCTTTTCCAATTTAGAAAATGGTGTGAACTAGGCTAAATTTGTCCACAAACCCATGTGATAGAAAACACAAATATTTTCTAAACAACATCCATAATGCCGTGGGATATGGATTTTAAAACAACATGGAAATACATACACATAAATCTTAGGATATGAAAAATAACCTAAACCATGTGTGACGTCCTCCTTCACCCATGAATGAGAAACTTGATATCGTATATTTTATTAGGAAAATATCACAAAAATTCTATTGATATTCTAATCAAATTGAAACATAATATAGTTTTAACTAAATAGAGGAGATTTTTTCAATGCTCCACTATTCTAGGAATGATATGGTGACACTTTACATATATAATTTACATGTAGAAGCCACCCAATGGAGGTAAATTATAAAGAACACTAATACAAATGATAAAATAAATGATTTTTATTCAGAATACATTAAGAAAATATTTCTTGATATGTAATTCCCATGATCTATTAAAAAATATAGAGAGTTAAATATTATATACGATAAATAAGGAAAGTGAATATATCATGATTAATGTGTAATACGTAAAAAATATTGAAAAATACACCTTTGTATTTTTTATCAATATTTAATGAAAAATACTTTGGTTCTTTAGTTGTTAAAAAAACTCCATTAAAATGATACAACTACTAACTATTTGGAAGACATGAATAAGTGCTTATATTTGATATGAATTAAGATATAGTCATTGCAAATTTGTATTTTATATATTGGGATAAGATCAGAAGAATAGAGTTTCATGATAGCGGGTCAAATGAAAATGGAGGAAAGAGGATCCTAGAACCAACTAGCCCCATGTATCAGAATAATGATAATAAAAACATTATCAAAGGCATGTCGAAATTTTTGAATTGTGATTGTAAATTCCACCATGTTCATAAATATTGAAGTGATAATAAGAATCTAGAAAAAATAATGATGGAAAGGATATAAAGTTGTGATGAACTTCTCATGTTTCAATTTTTCTATTGTAGGGATTAAGGGGAATTTTAACGATATTGAAATAAACCATGGGTTTTTAATGTTATTCTACATCATTATCCTCCTCATCCGCAGGAAAAAAGATAAATATTGTGTTTTCACTAATGGTGATGTGTTTCATGAAAATTAAATTCTACAATGTACATATCCTATTCACTCAATAATATGTATTTTTCTAGTTTAATATTGTTGTACGCATTCTCTTATCTACTTCATGTTTTTTAAAATTTTCTAATTGAATCACTAATACCTTGATGTTGTGATGTAATTAATAACACCCAATGGTTCTATCGTTACCTCCCCAGTGTTAGACTGTTTTATTATTCTCACATTTAAGAAGAATCTTCTATATTATCTCATAATCCTTCCCTTTATAGAACTTGATAATATAATGGGAAAGTATTGGATATTTTACGTAAATATCATATTATATTTCCTGAAAAGGAAGTCTCTATTCAGATTCAAAAAATTACTATGATCCTATAAAAATGAAAGGATGATCATGAATCAATTTTATAAAATACCTCCATAGTGTCTATTTTGATATATTGTGAAGATTAATACCTTTATTGAATGCTAGTCATTGTAATATATCAACCTAGTGGTAATTCCCATTGTGAAGGAATAAAATCATGTATTTCATGAATTTCTACACAAAATTCTCCCAGATCAATAGGTAGAGTTATAAATAGAACTTATACATGGAGTAATTACAATATCCAAATGCTCACATAGTGTATACCCTATTAACTAGTAGGTGATAAAAACTAGTTTTAACAACTACTCGGAAATGGTTTTAAAAAACATAGTTCATCACCTTAGGGTGTAGTAATGTTGTATTTCAAAACAGTATAGACCAATGTGGCTTTGTATCATTTTTTCAGAGAACCAAAAGATTTCCATAAATAATATTTATCCTATTACAATGATTTATGACTTGTTAGATAAACTATAAGGAGATAATTACTTCATAATGGAGGACCTTCATTCGGGATAACATCTATATAATGTTATGAAGGAAGATATTTATATGAATACTTTGCATAAAATTTATAGACACTATGTGTTCTAATTAATTCCCTTTATACATAATAATTTCCAATAAATCATTATGGATTTTATGAATAGAGTCTTTAGACCCTATCTCGACAATATTTTTGTACTTTTTCTCAATGATATTATCATATTATCCACTATCAATGTAGAATATGAAGACTATACAATGATTGAGATAGATAAAATTAGGAAGTATTAAATGTAGATTATGTTCATAACGTGTGTCCTTTTTATGAAATAAGTCACATTATTGGGGAATGTCATAACAAGTGATAGAGATTTTTTGGGACCTTCCATGAAAAGGGAAATAAATTAGTTTAATAGACCCTAATTTTTAGGAAAATCCATAGATTTCATGTCTTGGTAGTTTATTACTGATATTTTTTGAGAAATTTCAAATGAATTTCTAACCCATTAAATATTATCATATTGAAAGGGGTAAATTGTGTCATGATATAATAATGAAAGGAAGGATTTATAGATTTCAGGAAGTGTATAATAACTCAGACATTACCCATAATAAAAAAGTATATATGTTTTTTTTGATATATAGTGATCCTTTAATGAATTGATTGGGTGGTGGAATCATGTAGAATGACAATTTGATAGCCTAATCGTCATGAAAATTGATGATCCATGAGAGGAAATATGAAAAACATGATATTGAGTTAGAACAAATGATTTAATTTATGAGGAATTTAAGGAAATACCTATATTGAATGAGGTATGACATATATACTAACCATAGGAGTCTAAATCATATAGTCACATTGATGGAGATGAACATAATTTAAAGAATATGGTTAAATATTACCATGGAATACACTGTCTACATTCACTACAATAAAGGAAAGGTGAAAATGGATGACAATTCTATTATTAGAACTTAACATGTTACTTTATCCATGATGTGGATTGAAAAAAGGCCTCATTTTAATGGATATGAAAAGGATGGATAGATAAATCACAATTCTACGTAAAACGTCCTAAATTGATATAATTTCCCAACTGTCTATCAACAATATGATAATGAAGGAATAATGGAATAATATGAAGCTTAAAAAATTGCGAAAGATGTAAATTAAGTGAAATTATAGTAGTTCCACATCAATGATGATGGTGTGATTTTTTTTCGAGATATGTTATGTTGGATTGCATCACCTGAGATAAAGAAATTTCTATTGGATAATGCATATAGATCATATTTCTCCATCTATCCTAGAAGTGTCATTATATACCAAGACCTTATTTAACTATTTTAATGGGATAACATGAAGAATTATATTGTTTGTTTTATATCAAGATTCAAGGTATTTCAGAATGTTAAATGAGAGTGATATATGTCTAAGGGGATAAATCATCCATTACCTATACCCATTTAGAATTTAAATAAAATCACCATTGAAAATGTCCCCAATATCCCAAATACATCCAAATGAGACAACATAATATGAGTAGTGGTGGATCGACACACCAAGACATACCACTTCATCTGTGTCTGAGAATATTTTCCCAATTAATAGTGTCAAAATATATATTTAATGCAATTGTTGACTCTACATTAGGTTCCACATTTTATTATCTCTAATAACAATCTATAGTTTATATCTATATTTGGAAGAATTATTCTTCATGATTTCAGTATTGACTTGAATTTCTATATAACATATCACCCCTAAATCGATGTCAAATTTAAGAGGACTATTTAGATTCCTGAGTATATGCTATGATCCTAATCAATGGAATTTAAAGAAGGATGGGATAAAAAACTCCCATTAGTTGAGTTCTCATACAATAATAGCTTATAATCTAGTACTAATATATTTTCTTATGAATCTATATATAGAATGCTTTGTATTACTCATACTTTTTTGGAATAATTTGTGGAAGAAGATAGTTAGACCCAACATAATTCTATAGATGATAGAAAATGTTTATTCAGACTAGTAGTATAAAAAATATTCTTAGATTTTGAGTAATAGATACATTGAAAACTAATAATGGGATTTATAAATTAAATTATGATACAACTTTTTACATTAATATCACAATTTAATTGAGTAATGTGTTTTGTAAAAAATTAATAGATTAGAAATATGCACATAATATCATTTGAGATTATTCATCACATAGAATCAATGGTTTGTTAGCTAGACATTCCACAAAATATGGCTCATGTAAGTTATGTGTTCCATGTATCTCTCCTAATAATGTATATACCTAACCACTCACATATAAAAAACCTATAGGTGCTTCAAAAGGAGAATGAACTCTTGTATGAGGAGCAGTAAGTGATGATCATGGAATGTAAAGGGAATGTTTTACATAATAAGGAAACTAAACTTGTCAAAATTATGTAGCAGAACAATATGTATTAAGATAATACCACAGAATAAGAGGGAAAAGTTAAATAGATGTACCGTAATCAATTATAAATCATGAATTTTTGAAGAAATTTTCAGAATGAAATATGAAAATGGTGGAATAATGTAATGAACTAAATTTTTAAATGATAACTGATTCTCAAATAAATGTGTGTAGTATTTTATAGTATTATACACAATGTTGAAGTAGATAATGCAACAAAAATATAATTCATTAATGAAAATTGTTACATTAGTTAATTAATTAACTAATTAAAGTGCCAAATATTATAAGGGGACAAGAAATTATTAATTTAAATACTACAACGTGAAAATTTAGATCAAATTGATATTCTATAATCATCCCTCTAACAAACTACATAATAAAGAAGAAAAAAAATTTAAGTAAACCAATCAAAATTTTAGAAAATTAAAATACAGATCCTTGAGATAATTTGTAGTGAATGTTGACTGAAATAATAAAGTGGTGTTTCAAGGAGGTTGTGTGACCAATAAAATAGTAACCTCCCAATTGGGAATATTAACCAAGACGTAAAAATAGTAATTTGTCCACAAATATATAAAATATAATATATAAAAAATAATCATAAAAAATTAAATAAAAATACTTATTATATTATATAAAATGAATATCATGAATAAGTAATAAAAATGTATATGCTTGTCTTTGAAAACTATATTTTATGGTATTTCCTAAATATAATAATTATAATAATTAAAATTAAAATATTATACATTTGAAAATTGTTTTGAAAAAATGAGTGTCATTTTTCAAATCATCACAATTATGTTTTCTGGGGTTTATTTCTCAGTACTTTTCTAAAATACGTAAATTTTCAAATAAATAGTTAAAATAATATTTTTTCCAAATCAGTGTATCTTAAATTACATCATTCATGATATAACAATGACATAATAAATTATATAACATTATTATCTAATAAATAATATTTAATTTTAACCCTGAGTCATTAAAATACAATAAACATGTATTAAGAACATTAAAACTAATTATGAATGTTCACAATCTAAAATATTACATAAAAATAATATTTTCATGTTTTTTCACCCTTCCTTTTCACTAAAATAATTATTTATAATTATAAAGTGATTCAATGTCTTAATATTAGGTTTTTTAAAATAATCAAGTTTTATAATGTAAAAAACACTATTACAATAATTACCATAAATATAGTTTTTTATTTACCATTTTTATACAAAAATATCCCTCTACTAATGTATAAACCACCCCTCTACCTTCCGCTCAAAAAACACTCCTCCCACTCTTTACAAAGACAAATATACTCCCAAAACATCTCTATTATTACTCTTAGAATACATATGATTATTCTAGATTAATCCAACTTAAATTATCAAGGGTGTATAGTTCCATATATGAGAAGAAACAAAGATAGAGGGGTATGTTTTCATGAACACTTCTTTGTGTTTTCCACTTCTTTACTTCTCTATAATATTATTTTTCAAAGAAAATGATTACATTAATATATAGTATTTAAAAGTTATATTAATGATGTTAATCTATTATAAATTATTTTTTATCTATATATTATACCTCTCTTTATCTTCCTTTTGACTACATTACTAATAACAGTCGGTTGGAATCCAATAAAAAAATTTAAAATATAATTTGTATAACCACCCCTATGGATGGATTTAATAAATCAGTTACATTATATAAATATAAAAAAATATTTATTTCAATATTGTGGAAGTAATTTTACTAATCTATAAATTTCATTGATAAAAATAGATAAATCATTGAAAATATGGAAATTTTGAAGGAAAACATGATATCAAATTATCATCCATTTAAGAAAATAAATTATAAATTAAAACCAATTGATTATAACGCATAATAAGCATAAAAATAATAATAATTTACTTCGGACTCAATGTTTTAATAAACTTATTTTTTATTATTCAATGGGAGTAAAGTAGAAATAAAAATGAGGTATTTAATGTACAAGGATTCTTGATGAAAAATACTTTTCTTTGGGTTCTCTTTCTTTCTCATAACATTCAGTCTAGATATTACCTTAATATTACAAAAATATCTGATAACGATTATAAGCTTTTCATTCAATGGTAATACATTTTTTATCCTTGAGAAAATAATTTTTAGGGAAAATACAATGATTATACCAAAATAACATTATTTCCAAAATAAAACATTTTCTCATCTCATATTTTTTCCATCACTCAAGTGTAATGATGTTTACGTCAAACATGTTTCCCCTTATTCATATTAGAACCTCATTTTTTATTCATGAATGTGTGATTTATAAAAATTTTGTGAAACATGTAATTTCCTTGGGTTATTTTATGACTACTAATGTTATACATTCTATGTGGCTTGCATGATTATGGGAATTTATAATGTGATTGGTTGGCCTAAAATTATATAACCCTCCCATGCATTTGTAAATGTGATGTTTCTCATAGGATAATATTTTTGTGTTTGAACATGATGATTTTATTATTCCTAATGATGATTTTATTATTTTTTATCATATGTTATGTGTGTAAATTTTTCTTTATTTGTTCAAAAATATTGGTGGAATTTGTTTGGTAAAAAACGATGTTTCATTTTAATTCATGTGACACATTCTATGTCATTTGAAAATGATCCTTCATGTTTTTGATGGAGATCATATGATTATATGTTATTATGTTCCTTATTCTCACCCATCTACTCTTTATCTATGTACTTTAATCCAATTCGTACTAGGATTTTATCCCAACCCTTTCGTTATTGTATATCCTCAGGTGTTTACATGAACTAATTAGAATGTTATATTTATATTGACAAATAATATGGATTTAAGGTTTTTTAAAAGTGGTGTATGATCAAAATTTTCCCGTGATACTAATACATTGGGGCCAAGAATTTAAACAAAATTATGTTGGTTGTTATAAATATTATGTAATAGTCATTTACAAAAAAGAAATGTCACAGTAGTTTTCTTAGGTATTTCATATTTCTTGAACCTCAATTGATGATATCCACATTGAAGGCCAATTTGGACTATTATTAAGATCCATGATATTGATCAAAATGAACATAAATACAGATTCGTTGATCCTTTTTATTATTTGTGATCTTATTTAGTTCCCAATAATCAGCATAAATCTTCTTGGATCTTTTACTTATTTTTCTGAAAAAAGGGTATGTGCACCCCAATGTGACATGCATGGCTTATTGAATCCCATTTAATTATTCTCTTGGAGTTTACTTTTCAATTCATGCAAATCAAATGGGAAAATTATATATAGAGACATTGAAATATGTGTATCCAAAAGCATTATTTATATTGATAAATCAACATCATAATTTAGTTGAAGGTTGGGATAAACTTTTGGAAATACATCAAAATACACATAAAAAATAGGCATATCATCGATTTTGTGTTTTTCACTAACCATTTATGATAAAACACCCTTTTTATATGAATCAAGATGTATAAAATGTTTTTTTATTTTCTTCTAAAAATAATAAAAATCAACATGCTAATAAAAAATCATTTTTTGGTTTTGAATGTCAAACATGGAAACCCTTCCCTGAAAATTAAGTGGAATTTATATAAATGCATAAAATTATGGCCTATATTAACATCAAATTTTACCATATGGAGAATTATAAGGTGTATAGGAATCACATTCTCATAATATTAAATTATAAAATAATAATAGACTTGTGGTGTGATCTTCAGACCATAATATTTTTTCAATGATAATTCAACATCTAATCATTAGAGTAGAATTTTGGTATCCATAAGAATATGATTTGATATAAAATAATGGGTAGATAATGATTAAAATAGTGCATTAAAAATTATAGACTATATTGTAAGTGTAACTCTCACACCATAGTTATCACACCCCACATTAAAAATATTAATCACGCGTGTTTTTCATTTATTACTGGGATTAAGATGCTTTTAATGTAGTTCATCATCAATCAACATAATGTTTTTCCACTGGATTTCATAATGTCAATACAAATTTCATTTTAAACACTAGGGTGTGGGTTGTTCATTATGTGGATCATTTTCTCTATTCACATCATAATTAACCATCATCACAGTGCATTAATAATCATTTCTCTAAAACAATCATTTCCACACCTAAAACATTTATCAGCCTAGTTATGAAAATTAATCCATGTATTATGCTATATATTTATAATGAATGAAATATTATCTTATTTTATCTACATTTTTAAGTATTTCATTTTAATTTCATCTTTCTTTTTGTATCAAAACTATGAAAATTATAAGTGAATAAAATCTCAATTTTATCATTGATAGAACATAAAATTATCTCTATAAACATAATGAATTCATTAATGGAAAATTACCTTTTGAAATTTTTTTACCATTGAATAATTGATAAAATTTACATTGAGGTTGGATTATAATAATAGAGACATATTTCTGACGTCTTATAATATTATCATCATGTGTACCAACTGATTCATTATACTTATTCTTTAAATCAATGAATTCCTTCTCTATTTTCATTAAGAGAATATGGAGAATTTTATTATTGAAAAATAATCTCTTGAACCCATACCATTACAAGGGGTCAAATTTAACTTGTTTACTCATGTTATTGATAAGATTCCCTCATTTATACACTAACCCTTATAAATGATAGTGATGAGAAATTAATTTTTCATGATCCTAACAGTGATGAATATAAAATATATTTTCAATGGTATTGATCCATTTCTCAAAACACCTGGATGATGAAAATCACTAAAATAAGGTGGGTGTTACCTTATAAAGTGTTAAGAATAATTTTTTCCCTGAATTTGTTCATTTGAATGTTTATCATGATTTATATCCTAAGAATGTGGTGTGAGAATATAAATATTTTTTTTTTCAAATCTAATATTCATTGGTTATATAAGAGAAAAATAATTACATTGTCTATCACACTAAACATTTACACATTTCTTTTGGGTTTCATCCATTGAATAAAACTGAAAATCATAATGTGAGAAACATTAATCACATTTACAACAAATGTTTAATCTTAGTAAATCATTTTCGTTAATCAAATCCTTGAAGATGGTTTATAGTGATTTTGTGAATTTCAAAAGAATTTCTCCCAGGTGTGTCGATTGTGATGTGTATCAAGGAATATTGTCTTGAACAATTTTAGTATTTATTTTAGCACAATAAACCATTTTATTTTTTATTTCCCTATGCTAAAATAGTACTAGAGCCATATTCACTTTTAGAATCATGACATGTATGTAATTACCAATAAATGAATCACTCTATATATCAACAATATTCTATGATAGATATGTATATATATATATATTTATCATTATGTTTCTCAATATCATTTTCTCATTCTATTTTAAAACGGTTCCACTAAACCATTCCTTAATAAAAACTCTTGAACCATATAATCTCACACATATATATTACTTCTTAATAGATGGATATTCCCCAAAAACGTATTGTTCAATGCTATAATCATTTAGGTCAAGTACCTCTGGAATCTTGGATACAAAAATAACTGGATGATAAATGAAATATATCACCTCATTCTATGTTATTTATAAATTTCATGATTTATTGAAATTTTATTCAAAATAGGATTCTTCATAACCTGGTGGAAGTAAACATGATAAATAGTCATCTCATATTCACAAAAATTGTAAAAAATGAGATATGTATATAATATGAGCATAATTGTATGAGAACAAAATAATATTATTTAGAAACCATAATATACATATCATTGATCATAAAATTGTTACATTTTATAAATCATGGTAGTTCATAAGACATGAATAATAAATAAATCCAATATCAAATTCATCGAAGCATAGCATTTAAACAATGAATAGACAAAGGGAATACACAAAATCATAGAATATAATTTCCTTAGTATTCTTGGATTACAATCAAATATATCATAAGGGAATGTTATCAGTCCCCAAATCATCACAATAACAAAGATTCACTCCCAAGACCATAATACTGAATAAATTCCCTCACTAAAATTGGTTCACAATCAATTAAGTTCTTATTAATCTTATTAGATATTAATTATTACCCAATTTATTAGAGGGAGACATATGCATCACCCATCACATAATAAAAATCATTCTTATGAGTTCTATAATATTATTAAATATTCCTAATAGGAAAACCCATGAAATCAATTTGGTTTCATAAAAATTTCATAACACCATTACCTGTGGACATGGAACAAGTTTCAAAAACATTTCATCACTTCATCATAACATACCCCATGAAATAATGATTAGGTATTATAAAAATATTATAATTGTAATAATTAAAATTTATATAAATGAATAATAATATTATACATGGTTAAAATCATCAAAAAAATAATGAATTAATAAAATGACATCATTTATGGAAAATGTTTTTGAAAGTAGACTTGGATCATTTCATGTGTTATGTAATCTGTTCACATGGAAGATCACTTTGTAAAACTAAAAGTTTAAATAATAATTCAAAAGATTTTATATTTGAAAAAAATATTTATATTTTATACTTCAAAACAATTACTTTTCATGTTGGTATAAATTATTGTTCATTTCGTACATGTTATATCAAGGACACCATTAACATTTTCCCTATAAAATCATAAAGTACCTCCATCAAAATATTAAATAAAGATTCCATTTATACAATTAGGTTAAATGTAAACCATTGGTGAAAAATAAATTAATCATTAATTTGAAATTGGAAAAATTATATATAATAATTTTTTCGAAAACATAGAATTGAAAAATATAATTTCAACCAAATAGATGAATAATGATTATTTTTCTTAAAATCATTATTTTAGACCCTAGAATACTTAAAGAGAGGAAATTAAAAGGAAAACTTGTATTTTAATGGAATAAATAGAGTATATAGAATTAATGAGTTTCATGAGAGGTAGATTATAATATTTTTTTCATAGTATACATAGTCTTAAAAAATCATTACAAACAATGATATTGTAACATAAATATTTTACAACATTTTTATGTTTTGAATCCCAATCCCCATGAAATAATAATATTAAATAAAAAAATTAAATATATAGAGAATAAATAAATTCATGATATAAAATTCTCTAGGGTATATATATAATCATTAATGAAAATATATGTTCATAACATAACAAATTTACTAAAGAAGACATTTTTAGGTGAATTTCACTTACCTCTTATATAGAATTTTTCATATACCTTCAAAATTAACTACCTTGAAAAAACATCCAATTGTTCACTTATTAAGTACCCTATGGTTTCACTTTTGAGAATAAAAGTAGATAAATATCATGTATATGGATATAGGAAGAGATATTTCTAGGGTTAGGTTGATATAAATAGCTTAAGAGGAGTGAAGAAGTGGGGGGGGAGAAAGTGCCCTCTTATAATTGAGGTGAAGTGGTATATTATTACATCAACAATATTTTTCAAGAATGGAATGTCATTCCTAGACAATGTACCTTAAAAATTGATTAATAATGTATTTTATGGATTACATGTTTGATCCAAACCCCCCCCCCCAATAAAAGACAAATGTTTGAAGTATGTTATAACCTTAGTCGCTATGTTTTCTAATTTTTACCATTAAAATTTATCATTAGTAACTATCCTATTTTTATTTACTTAGGTAATGTCACTAATAAGACTAAAATTAAAAGTTTCATTATTAGATTATTATATAACATAATTATTAATATGAAATATACATTATTAGAAAATTATTCAACGTGTTTTGAAAACTAATTTTAACACATGTGTATATAATATAAAAAATAGTTTTAACCTTAATGGAGGTAATTAAATTTTATAACCATTATTAATATTTTTGACCAAAACATATTTTTTCCCTATTATTTAAGCTAAATTACTCTAATTATTAATATGGAATAAATTATATTTAGTTTAATTCATTATTGTGGAAGAATATAATTTTAAATAAAACCCATATACATGTGGTAAAATAGGTTTTTGAAATAGAAAATTATCATAATTGTAGAATTTTTTATATCAAATGTCAATATAAAATTCATTAAAGTTACATAAATTTTATTAATAAATATATAGTTTATCTATTTTTAATTTTTAGTTAAATATTAAAATAAAATCATTCTTGTAAATTCCTTAAATGGAAAAGTAGTTTTTAATAAAAATATGTATTTATTTATTATTCATCAAAAAATAAATATTTGAAGAATAGTTTAAAAATAAATAAAATATTATTTTTTCATTTATATTTCTATGATGAGGTTTATTTTTCTGAATAAATTATATATAAGTGGAAAAAATATAATTATTTAATTCATATTAATCAATAAAAACATTTTGTTTGGGAAATAAAATTCTCCAATGATATAGTAAATTCACTAATAATTAAGTAATTTTGGACAATATGTTTTCCTTATACAAAACCACTATATTAAATATTCAAAATGTTTATTTATATTTATATTACCATGTTTAATATATAGGTTATAATGGTAATTTTAAATAATTTTATTAATAGTATATCATGGTACATTAAAACTCGGTGTTGCGTGTAACACAAAATATTAAATCAATTTAATTTATTCAATTTTTTTTATTTAAATTCAAATTATTTTCAATGTCCCCATATGATTATGGGGTCTCCTTAATATTCTAACCAGAAATGAAATGTTTCTAATGACTATATATATGAAGTGTCTTTACTACATTTTAAATGTGTGACAAACATATACATGACCAATGTATACGAGACCCCCCACACTGGACTATAAACACGTGAAGAACCCTCATTCAACATTATACCCAAGAACCCTCTTGAATTATAATATATATATATATATATCATATTCTGATCATGATATTCCTTATGTGACAATCCAAGTAGGCCATTTGTGATGAGAATAATGTTTTTTATTCGATGAGAATCAAATGTCAAACATTACATACATTATTTACCTTTTGTGAAAACCATTGGTTTCCAAAGGTAATAAGACTTGTATTCATCATAAAATTATCATATGTTTCATTATAGTTTTCGGGTGAATTTTCATTTTGAGTACTTGATATCACCTATATCATATGCAAGAGAGGCTCTCAATGCCCATGTGGGGAGAACTTTTACAAAATCCACACATCCCCAACATCACCATTTTCCCCAAACCAAATGAAGACATAATGTCATGGTAGAAAATGTTGTGCTTAATTTATTTCCACTACAAGATTAAATTATAAATGAGATTCACGAACTTGTATTAAATTCACGAGGTAGACTACGATAAGGTGACATAATCCAAGGAGGAATACATAGAATGAGCAGATGACATTACATAATCATATTATGATCAAGAATCTAACATCATCAACCATGTTAGTGAAGGAATCCCACTTCTTGAAAGTAGTAATGTGGGGTCTTGACTTGTTTAAAGATGAAAATATTTAAAGTGAACCAATTGAGCACCTTAATGGATGCAATGGAAAATATATATCAAACAAGAGGAGATTAAGAATTTTATTGTATGATACCATGAATTCAACCCCCAAATTAAAAATATAAATTTTTTTATTATAGAATAATTCATTTAATAAAATATGATGAGTTTAAATCATATTTATTTTTACTAGGAAAAATTATTTTAATGATTCCAAATTCCATTAGATAATATTTCTAATATTATTATAAAAATAAACCTCTATGTAATATTCAAAAGTATATTTGGAAAATTTTTATTGATAGATTTATATACTATCACATTTAAAAATAATCTCAAATAATGGATCCTTAAAAATTAAATATGGGTTTCTATAGGAAATTCAAGTCCAAATATAAAACATTTTATAATGAAAGGGACATTTTTAATACACTAAAATTACATATGAAGAAAACCACAATTGTAAATAATGGAAGAAAACATTATTTAGATTAAAACATTATATCCTAAAATAATATTATAAAATAATATAAATTAAAATATTTTTGTAGGATAACCCATGCATGGTAAAGTTATGTTCATGGGGAAACAACATAATACGTCGAAATCATACTTGAGTTCTCAATATCTTTTACGAGGAACAAATTCTTTGAAAAAAGAAATATTTCAAAATGGTGTATTATGTGATAGAAATGTATATTCTTATTAAATAACATTGGATTCCATATATTTTAAGAAATTTGCAGAACATACACATCATTTGTGTCCAACTTGATGATCATAACTCACTAAATGAAAATGATGTTACAAAAGAGGTTTAAAACATATGTAAAAATATAATAAAAATTCATTTCATGAAAATCATCTGATTTGAATTTTTATTTTCCATGAATATATTAAATATAAGATAATTATAAATCCATTGGTAGTATATAAACACTTTAAATAAAAAAAATGGTGTGTAGCCGAAATATATCTCATGGTATTATGGTTTGCGATAAAGAACACTCACGAAATGAGTAAAATATTAAGAAAAACCCCACAAATTTTTATTCTATTAGTTGAACATAAAATACCATGATTAGAATATTGTCTATGATAAGATAGGAAAAAAAATATTAAATAAAAAACATAATTGAAATTTGTTTCATACAAAAAACTTGCCCCGTAGAGAGGAATCTGATATTAAAGTCCATTCTTTGATCCATATTCAATCTATAGATGCACCAAACATATAATATAACAAAATATTTTTTATAATATTCCTTCATTGTAACAATATTCAACTATATTTGATTTAACATATTCCATTTTTCATAATATGATAATTATTTATTACATATTTTTCTATTATGTATGTGTGAAAAGCGAATTGGTGTCGACTCATTTTAGTTATTTTAACAATCAATGATTTTATTTTTAATAATATGATAAATACATATTTTAACCATTAAAAACATTAAAAAAAATTTATTATTAAAATTTATTAATATTAATTTTTCATTTTACATATTCATGGATGATAGAGTTCCATTTTATTATTTATTTAGGTGGTTAAACGAACTAATAACATTAACATGATATATAATGAAGGGTGAGTATGGTTAAGGAAGTGTAAAATAAAATTATAATAGAATAATTATGATATTAGTCATATGTTTTTGATTTGGTGAATCATATTTTATGTATTTTCTATAAATAATAAAATAGAAGGAAATAAAAAACATTACATTAGGAAAGTGGTAGTACACACAACTGATTACTAAGATCCCTTTGTTTTTATAAGTAGATTAAAATTAATTAATAATGTTTTTAACATTAAAATAATAACACCTTATAAAAAAATTATTTATAGGTTATCATATTAATGTTATAAATTTAAGATTAAAATATAAATATTTATAATTAAACAGAAGGGATTACTTTAGACTCACTTTTGGACTTTAAACATTATCATGAAATTATCCTCAGAAATTAAAGGATTAAGATAAATAATTGAGACTTTAGAAACATAACATTTCATGTGTAGTATATAATTGAACACATTTTGATCATTAAAATTATTTAATATATAGAAATATCAATGTGTCAGAGAATGTCATCCAATTTTATTCCTAGGTTCCTTTGCTTCCATCCTTATCTCCAAAACCTTTGTTTCATGATGTTACTATTCAAGGGGTTGTAAAATGGTTAATGGATGCATAAATGATATTTTTTTGAATTATTGGTTTTTATAAGCTTACTAGATAAGTGGTAGAATACATTTTTTAATATAAGGTTGGGATTTGTTGGTATTGATGTTGATAAGGTGGTTGTTCTTTAAATTGGTTTTGATATGATGTTATGGTCTTCTTATGTTGGTTTCTAAGTCCACATTGGACATCAACATTATCTATATATCAAAAATTATTCTACTAATGTTTTCTTTGTTTGTAAGAATCTGAAAAAAAGGTGACTTCTAATTTTTCAATTTTTTTTGTCTAGTTCTCATTTAGAAATTATCCCCATTATTAAATTAATACCCCGGTAATTAATTAATATTTAGTACATTTATTAATAATAAATTAAATGGGTAAATATATTTAAAAAATATATTTATTAGTTTTATTCATTTTTTAAATTATTTAAAAAACTATATATTGATTTTGAATTTTTAATGGAATTTTTTATTGAATATTTTTATTTTATTTTAATATTTTATGTCATCACTATAATGAACATGAATAATACTGCACCAAGTTTGATATTCATGATTAATGGAAAATCAATAAAAAATAACATGGAATAATTGTTTCATATCACTTCCTTCATTTTCTATTGTGAGACAGAGACAACTATTATAATTTTAGATCACTATAATTCAAAATCTCCCATGTGAGACTTCATGGACATACATCTTTAATGTCATATGAAATGGACCCCTTATACTCTTTAAAGTTCCTTAATGATCTATATAAATTTCACCACCACACAAAGAATTTGTGTATTGGATGTACATGGTTACAACCTCTCTATGAAAGGAATCATAGATTATTTATAGGTACTCCAATGCATCAATGGGATAAAAAATTTCCATGTTAGGAATGTTTAAAGGTAATGTGCTTGAAAACGTTCTATATAACGATAAATCCACAAATTTAAAATGACACATAATAATTACATCAATAAGAAAAGGATAAGTAATGTTCATACTATAATCGGGGAAGGGAAACATGCATTTTATTGGTGAAATAAGTTTCTCATGTAAGGGTATCACATAGGTTTGGAAGCTAATTAATGGTCATTATCATTAAAACAAATACACATCATGATATTTCTTCATTATATGACCAAAATAAGGGTCTTCCTTGGAAATAGTGGATACATAATTGTACCCATGTGGAGATTAAAAATTAAAATTCATGAAAGTGACAAAATATAAAAATAAAAATTATTCCTTGGTTCATTTAAATATTGATGTATCTCTCTATTATTCCTTTATTAACCCATCAATAAAATGATAAAGGTACAGATAATGGGATGAATATCGATAAATTATTCGATTTGTGGGTGTATTTCATAAAGATATCTTCGCATATATAATTTTCTATGTTGAATCCATCTAAACCAGGGACCGTGGGTAATTTATTCATTAAATTCTATAGGTATGGGGAAGAAGATAATCTGATTATTGTTAATTTTTTTCCTATCTACCATTATAATGGGATTATGCTTCTACCTAACTATATTCTAGGCTCTTTTATCTTTTAATTTTCTATTTTCAATGTCATTTCATTTTTTATTCATCATAATTTATATTTATCTTCTAACCATAGTGATCTCTAACTATAGTGTTATGGAGAAGTAATTTTAGGGAATTTTCTCTATGTGAGATTCTAAGGGTAATCCAATACCTTATTATCAGTTTTTTAATTTCTTATTCTCATAATTTATGGGGATATGAGGGGCAGTGAAGTGGATAGATTACTAGCATGTGATATTCTCATTTTAATATACATTGATCTGCAAATAAAAATATATCTATCTATCTATCTATTTATATATATATATCTCTCTCTTTACAATCCCTTGGTCAACAATTCATATGATTATAGTTAGGTGGATTGAGGGATGTAGAATATATTATTATATTTCGTTGTTTGAACCATGGATCCCTTGGTTTATTTTTTCACTACATTTTCACTTTAAAGGCAGTGAAAGGGATATTTATATGGTATTATTCCATGTTTTTTATTTCCAAAAAATTAGATATAGAGGATAAATCATTAACCTTTTTGGACATTGTTTTTAGGTAAAAACAAATATACGGAAAATGATGAATCGTTGAGATAATACCTTTGTATATTCCACATAACCCATAATTTAGTGTGTGTTTTTCACATATATTTGTTCCAAATTCAGTAATAAAAAACACTCATTTCTCAATTATTATAAAATAAAACAAAACAATGAAAGAATAAGTTGTACGATATTGAGTCTCCAATCGCATATCCTTGAGGGATGACCCTTTTTAGTCATTATTAAAAATTTTAAAAGTTTTATAAATCCATTTAAATGAGATCCCTATCAAAACCTATTTTAAATCAACTTAATTTTTATTTAATTGAATTTGGATGAGTTATTCAATTTTTTAGCACATATTAAAATAGTATTTTTCATTTCATTTTCCATTCCTTATTTTATCTGTTCAATATTTTCCCTCTCTTCTTTCTTTTAATATATACACCTATTTAGGATAAATATAATAATATTTCCATTATAAAATATTTTATAACTAAATATATTCTATGATTTTAGATATTGAAAGGTTTACCAGTAAAACCATCATGGTTTATTCGATAATTCATGGATAATGTTAAAATATAATATAAATATTCCCAATGATTTCCTTAAATTAGGAGTACCACTCGTCATTAAAAGATCTATTCAACATTCATTTTTTAAATCTTTTTTTGAAGAATATTCCATAATATTATTAATAAATCAACAATGTCATTAACCTTTATCATTTCAATAATTAAATATAATGTCACACTTTGTGATCCAACACATTAAAATATAATGATAATGAAGAATTGATATCTAGACATTTATTTCAAAATAAAAAATAAATTAAATTACATTCCCAATTTTACTATTTTATGGATTATTGAAAAAATATAATGATTTGTCACATTAATTCCATGTTTCCATAAATTGTAATAAATCAATTAACATGAGGGAAAAATATATTTAATATAAAAAAATAATGAAAAAATAGATTTTATCATGGGGCCCAATCCTATTGGTAGATTTGAAGTAACCAACCCCATTTCTGAATAAAGGATTCAAGCCCCATGAATGGTAAATCTATAACCCTATATTATATATGGATCACTAAACTCCACAATACATATTATGTACCCATTATATATCTTTAGAATAACACTATATGGATTAATGACTCCTTTCCTGTATCGAATGACTTCCCATGCACCACTATCATCTCTATGGATTTAAGGAACATAATTTATCATTGATTTCTGGAAGAAAACCCCATATATTGAAACAAAAAACCATAATTATCAATATGTTACATAATTTTGAATATACTGCTCAGGTTCCTGATTTTTATTACTGTCCTTGAGAGTTCATAAACTATCTAGTACACAATATCTAATTTGATTGTATATGTTGTGTAGCCTCTAAGATATTGTTTTATATATTTATAAATTTTCTAGAACATATGATGTTGAGATATATATTACTTAAAATATTACAGATGATATATGGGACATTCTAATCTATATAGGCACGTATCGTTAGTACACATCAATTTATATTCCAGTACACATGACATATATTATGAATACATGTTTTGTGCAACCAAATGAACTAGTTAGTGTGTATATCAGGTACATTTAGAGACATATATCTAGATGTAGATGTAATGTGTTGTGAAATACATAGTGTGTGAGATCACGTGGATAATATGTTCACACCCATGATATATGGCTTGACAAACCTTTAAATATCCATTGTTTGTGTGGTGGGGAACAATACATGTTGGTCCAACAACATGATCATGCATGTAAATGAACTAAAAATCAAATAAAATGGTTCTAAAATATATAATGAGTGAATAAAATTCACATGATGTTTTTTATTCATGAATTTTCAAAAACAGTATCATTTAATATTGTAGGATACACGAATGTGACTCAGTGGGACTACACATCCTGTAGTTGAATTATAAAATATGGAATATGAAAAATCACACGATCTAAATTACAATAAATTTTATTTTAATCATATTTATAAGTTAATCTAGTTTCATGTGACCATAATATCCTCAATACCACCATATTTCAACTCTATATGATCATTAGTTGATTTTTCATTATCCATTATCCATCATTGTTCCGATTTTAGCATAAAACTCCAAATCCCTATCAGCCATGGGACCCACTACGAAAACACCATATGAACATTAATAACCACCCTCTATATATCATTTAGACATTATTTGTTAATATCCATATCTTACCTATATTGGTTGATCCACCAACCATTAATAATGAAATAGGCACTTCTTCTTCATGATATAGGACGGGGAAAAGGGGGAATTTTAAGGATTTGGTGTACAGAAATTATTATATATTCACCAAGTTATTCATTTGTTTAGATTATTTATCTATATGTGCTAGGACCCGCCTTCCTAAAGATTATTGAGGGAGAAAGAACAACAGATCATTCCTTCCTCAAGTTGAAGGAGAGATAATGACCCCCCCCCCCCCCCGTGTCCTGCCTTCAATAGGCCATAAAGTGGTGAATAAAACCAATGATATAGAATATCACGTAAAATGGAAGGCATTTTCCTTTTTATTTAATACAATTTGGAGATAATACAGTAAATCCAAATCAACTCCAAATAATAAAATAAATGTAAATCCCAAAATCCATTCCCATATGTATGTCAAAAATAAATTGATAAAAAGTATAAGGAACTCTACAGGAAGTACGAATAAGAGGAACATTACTAATGAAAGAGTCCAATGCCCGATCTAGTAAGGTCTGGTAGATTCTTAAAGGTCCTACTAGAAACATAAAAGCAGTTTTAGAAACATTTGGGGAGTATACATGTATAATCATTAGGGAATACCAAAAGCTATAATGCACAAGTTGTGTGACATTCTAATGCCCTGTGAGATATAGAGATAACCAAAAGACCTAGCAAGGAAACTATCCACCCAACCTCACCAAGGCACACTCCCAAAATAATCCATGTCATGTATCAAAATAGTAAAATCAAATACATATTTGGGTACCCCAAACAACTTTCTCACTAGTAATTTCGGACATCCTATTCATCAGACCTCCCCCACAGATCCCACTGCAGTCCCACTGCCACCCCAAAAATGACCTTATAGGCCATCCTAACTGTACGTCAATCTCACATGCAAATAAATTGGCCACCACAACAACACATATCCACACCCAAAGAAACATGAGCCAAAAAAACCACCACCACACCAGAAGACACATGGGTTAGAACAACCACTTCCATTCCCGAAGACATCGGGGCCAGAACAACCACTACCATGCTCGAAGACTCCTAGGACTCATCCCGAAGACACAAGGGAAAAAACCTGCACACAAAAACCTAGGTCAACCACCACAACACAGCCTTCATGATTATTCATGGGATATAAAGAACCTTAGGATATCATATCCTTCACGAAGAGTGTTGGGATACCTGGTAGAGGGAGCAGTAAAAAGGTAATAAGCAGCCACTCATAGAAATCATGGGAAAACACCCTCCGCCATGAATTGGTGGTGTTCGACATGAAATTATCTACATTGGTGGGGTGAATTTAAGAAACAGAATAACAAAATTATATATATAGGTAATCAAGAACTCATCCCAACCTATGGGTCTTGAAACCAAAAACTATCCCACACACAACTACTCTTCCAGCAATTCCTACATGAAAAATTACACAACACCCACAACGGAAGCACAACCCATTTCTGGAAAACTTTTTACCCATTATAACAACTCTCATGTTCATGTCCATATTATTTCATTTAAATATTTCTTCACTACTGGGAAACCAACAAGAATAACCACAAGTTAAAATAACAATTGAATGAAAACATCCAAACTACCATTTAAGCATTCACACTTGGTTCCTCTGTAAGTAACTACATCAAAAGGGATCCATGATATCCCTCAACGTACTAGAACCCAATGAAGCCCCAACTTACGGGCTCTAGAAAATTCTCCACTGGCTCCAAACGACCCCATATTCCCTAACCAACAACATATCAACCAGAGATTCCATTCCTATCCATGTCAACTCACAAACATTAAAAAGAACATCAGGCATATCACCAGATAAAGGAAATATAGTTTTAGTTTTATCTAATACAATTCATTAACGTCATTCTTTTTATTTTTTTAACTAGGGTGACCACAAAAGAATTATTATTCCTCATGCATCCACTTAATTAACTATGTTTAACTGATTAACCAGTTTACATGTTACTGTCATTCAATCACATGATTATCGAGAAAATAGATCTTTATTAGTGTTCAATAAAGGACCCCAAATGGACATGATTTTTATTCGACATAGTATTATACAATTCACAATATAAAAATGAAGGTATAACACAAAAACCACTATCACTTTACCCACCCATCTTTCTTTAAATGTTAATTTATTATCTTTGTTAAAGATGGTTTCTTCTACCTCCTAGGGGAACATCATCATACCCACCCCGCATGATGAAAAACATAGAGAGATGAATGATAAAACCCTACATGGATGATCAAGGATCGAAGCATTCTTAAAATTCCATGAACTTGGGAAGCATGACATGTAGTAAGAAATACAAGGCTGAGCGGAAAGACCTCCAGCATGGGTGCATGATTTGTCTCTATAAGAGGGACTCTAAGCACACTATGTAAAATAAAAAGACCAAGGAAGAACAAGATCATAGTTTGTTAACAAGACCAATCCTAGAGTTACAGGATGTGAAATCTTGATGTGATTAAAAAGTTGGTCGGGATTGAACCACGCGGCTAGGCAGTTGCACACGTTGGAATTAATTTATATTTAATAATTCTACCAAGAGACAACAAAGATAAAAAAATCAAAGACAATGACTTGATATATTTCTGTTATATGAATAAAAAAAGTAACTGGAGTGAAACATGAAAACATGGGAGGCTAGAAAATGCAAACAATGTTTTGACAGGACAAACCACTTGTTAATCGACGGTCAACCCTCTCTTAGGGGATTTAAGATATCATTTATGGGCATTAAAACAGCCTTATACCACTTTAAAAGAGGCATTTAAATCACTTTTACAACAAAAGATACATTACTGGAGCGAAATTGGAAATTTCTGGTTGAGTTCAGAAATGACTAATTGATGGATGAGTCCCTGACACCCTAGAACCTTTTCCCTTGCACTGATGTCCATCAATGCCACCAATGTCTGATCGGTGCTACAGATGGTCGATCGATGCTACTGATGGCCAATTGGTGCCTCTAGTGGTCCATCAGTGCCACTGGTGGACCATCGGTGCCCCAACGACTAGTGGTGTCACTGATTCCCTTTAGTTCCACAGACGCCCTTCACTTCCACCGATGTTGATCGGCTCCACTGTTCACCAAACCTGAATTTTGGAATACTCCTCAATGATTCACCGATGGTCCCCAGGATGCCTCGAACATTAGGATTTTTCTAATTAATATACCATAAGGGACTGATCCATTAAATCAGATACCTCTAAAACTATTATTTACCTTGATATTTCAATAATAACCTGAAGAAAAGATAGGGGTTTGAACAGCCACCTTGTAAGATACCTTTCAGAGACAAACCACACTAGAGTTGATAAAATGCATGAATAAAACCTCAACAACCAAGAACACCTCTCTCATTTATCTCATGAACAATTTTAGAAACACTACCTCTCCTCTCCACCAAGTAACCACATAAACATAGAATGTTCGCACTGTCGATACTTATGGATAAGGGAATCCCTTTATCAATGTCACGATATTATCCACTTTTGGTGGCACTGACTCTCTTGCACATGTTTTATCACATCCATATTAACGTTTCTTGATTAGGGATCAAGCCCTCCCCTCCCCATAGTCAAGACATTTCACACACATTCAAATAACAAGGGTAACATCCCATCTTATAGCAAACAATGTCAAAAATTACATCACAAAAAGCCCAAAGAAAATGCAAGATCAAAACATAAAACAACTCTGGGTAATTAGACTGCATATTTTCCTATCGTTCCCAAGTACTATCCTTGAGGTCACCATGCTTCCACAACAAAAGAACTCAAGAAATGGTCTATCCACAAAGCACCTTATCCTTATTGTAATTGATTCCCACTTGTCGCTCCATTAATGTTGCATCATCCTCGATATCCAACTCTCCCCATTCAAGGATGTGGGAGTCCTCATGTAGAAACCAAAAGATCCGAGATACATGGAATACATTGTGAATCCTCTATTGAAGTGGTGGTAATTCCAACTAATATGCCACATCGTTGACTCATCCCAACACCTCAAAGGGTCTGATGAACCTAGGAGAAAGCTTACTCCCCTACCAATCCTCCACCTTCAACACCAAGGGGAGACCTTTAAGTACATGTGGTCTCCAACCTCGAACTCCAATGGTCTGCTCCTATGATCGAAATACTTCTTATACTGGTCCTGAGATACCTTCATCCTCTCACACACAAGATAAACATTCTCTATTGTTCTCTGTACCACCATTGGGCCAAGAAAACCTGCCTCCGCAACCTCTTACCAGCACACGATCGAACGTCACTATCTCTCGTACAATGCTTCAAATTGTGCAATGCCAATGGTAGAGTGATAGTTATAGTGGTAGGAAAACTATATTAGAGGTAAGTGTCATACCCATGACCCTATGAAGTCTGTAACATAGTCTCGCAACATATATTCAAACATATGGATGGTCCTCTTTGTTTATCTATCCATATGAGGGTGGAAAGTGGTGCTAGGGCATATTTGGTTGGAAAAAAAATTCAATAACCCCTTCTAAACTCATGGTATAATTCATGTATCCCAATCCGAAAATATGGTTATGGGTACTCTGTGTAGCCTCAAAACATCACCCATGTACATTTTTTCTAAGGAATCCACTACGCTCAACTCTTTAACTGGTATGAAGTGAGTCGATTCATCAACCTTTCCACCACTACCCAAATGGAACCACAAACTCCCTTAGTTCGGGTTAGACCTATGACGAAAAACATCGAGACGTAATCCCACTTCAACATGGGAATGTCTAAGCGATACAATAGAGCATTGGTAAGAATGTGTTCAACCTTCACATGGTGGAACATGAAGAAAATTTCCACAAACTCTGTGACTAAGAGAATCACTCTAGGACACCAAAATTGACCTCTCAAGACCCTTTACATCATTAGAACTTATAGGTGCACCACCAGAGATGATCCATGGAACTCATGTAGAAATCCCTCATGCATCATCTCCGGTACAAAGAATATCCCGCCAAAAAGAAAATGATTCTATCTATCCTATGACCATCCATCCAGAGCATCACACCTGCTAACATGATCACACATCACATCAACCTATGAGTCTCCCACTGAGACTCCTCCAGTAGTAATTCCAAGGAATTCTGCACTATCATCTGAAATATACAGTCTCTACAGTCCTCTACTCTCATTCCCAGATGTAAACCATCCAACTCGTCCATTACATCCCAATAATTTGATGACTCATGAACCACATATTTTTGTGTCTTATTTCTCACAGAATCAGCCACAACACTCCTCTTTCCTGAGGTTTTTGAGATCTTGAAGTCATTGTCCTAGTGGAAATCCATCCACCTTTGTTGTTTCATGTTCTGGTCTCTATGTTAGAAGACATACCTCAATCTCTTGTGATATCTAAAGACCGTGAATCATACCCCAATGAGGTAATGATTCCTCATATTGAATCCAAACACAACCACTGTATGTTCCATGTAGTGGGTGGAATATTTTCATTCATGAGTGTGTAACTTTCTAGACTAATAAGAGATCGCTCCCCACTACTTCATCAGCACACACCCCAAGCCTAAACTGGAAGCATCACAGAACACTTCAAATGTTACACATTTTAATTGCATCCTCAAAACATTGGAACAAACCAGATTCCCTTTTAGATAACCGGAATGCTTCCTGTAACTGCTCACTCTATATGAATATATCGTATTTTCTGGTCAAAGCTATCAAAGGCACTGAAACTCAAGATAATTATGGTACGAAACATTAGTAGTTACCTACCTGTCCCAGGAAACTATAATCCCTTCCATGTTATTGGGTTTTTCCTAAGAAACAACTGCTTTGACCTTCAATAGATCCACTACTATTCCATAACGGGAAACCACATGTCTGTGTAAGTGCACCTCTCGTGTCCCGAAATTTCACATGGACAACTTCCTATAGAGCTCGTGGTGTCAGAGGACCTACAAAACAATCCGTAGATGATTTTCATTATCCTTCTATTATCTTGATTAGATCAGGATTTCGTCAATGAATATGACCAATAACCAGTCCAAATACTCTTAGAAAACATTTTTAATGAGCCCCATGAACCTAGTTAGTGCATTTGTAACACCGAACGACATGGAGATAGACACAAAGTTCCCAAATGTACCACTAAAATCATTCTTCATGATGTATCCATCTTTCACTCTCAACTTGTGATATCCAGACCACATTTCAATCTTAGAGAAGCAACCCTCTTCCTTCAACTGGTCAAAAATGTCATTGATTCTTTGGAGGCGGGAAATGTTCTTGATCATCACCAAATTTAGTCTTCTATAGTCTATGTACAACCTGAGACCACTGTCTTCCATATTTTTGAACAAGGCTTTAGCACCCCCTGGTGATGTGCATGGTCAGATAACACCCTTCTTCATCAGTTCATCAACCCAAATCCACAACCTTCGCGACTCAGAAGTTTCTATCCGATAAAGAGACATCAAAATCAGAGAGGCACCAGGTTGTAGGTATATCCCAAACAAAAAATCATCTTGAGGGGGTACAGTCACAACCTCTACAGAGATGTTTTCCTGGAACATGGGAAAAATCCTCATAACATCCACCGTCTATGTGTCTAGTGACTCCACTAATAGGTCGGATAAAATGGAAAGAAGGGGATCCACTCACCGGCTTACCTCCTTGAAACCTCGCTCGCCAATAAAATCTACATAATGGATTCCCATATCTAAGAACAAAACCCTTTTCTAGAAGAATTTGACAATATTGATCCCATAAAATACCTATTGGATTCTTATAATCACATCATATATATGCATTTGCAGTAGAAATAGATCCCCACTAGACTGATGTGGTCCCAACATTAGTCTGCGTCTTAGACAAACATCAAATAGGCTGGTATGACTTCCAAATAGTGTGCTCAACACAAGGGTCATGTACAGTATCCCTACATCTACACACAAGGAATGGGATAGACTGGGTAAAAATGGATTTCAAAGATTTGGAATCTAAGAAGGAACATTCAAGAGTATTAATCAATATAACTGTACCTCAAATGACCCATGGCCCTACTGAAACTACAGCCTCTATGACATGAAAATGCCCATGCCCATATTCTTTTCCCATCAACTATCGGCTGCCTCCCTGACCATGCCCTAACTGAGGTCTGTGAGGAGCACCATGAGGTTGGCCTCCTTCAGCACCATCTTCCCTTAGTGGAGAAAGAGTTTCATGTCCCTGCTGCTACTACTGAAATGGTCTAGCCGCAAACTGGTGTTGCTGAGGTAGGCACTGAAGCAGCCCACCCCGACTATACAACACACACTATGGGAGATGATTCCAAATGTTTCTATGACTACCATAGGTAATGCACCTTGCACTTAGGCTCATGGAGAAAAGTTTTGGATTGGGAGGTCAGAACTCGAACTGTTGAGGCCTGCTCCCTGTTGGCCGAAACATTGAAGGCCCTGATGCTAGAGGACTACTATTGATGAACTTCCCCTTTGAAAACACAAAATGGCTTGGATCGCGCTACACACCCCCCAGTTTGTGTGTCCTCTTTACTCTCTCATCCTTCTTCTAGACCTCCATGTATGTCGGCATAGTGAAATGAGTAACAACATACTGAAGATAATGTCAGATTTCCTCATATAAGAATCTTTCCCATGACTCCTCATCTGGGAAGAGGTATAGAGATTAAATAAGGATATAATTGAACTTGATCCCCTACTAACTTACTAATATACTCTGTTTCTAGTGGGAGAGCATCTCCTGCCTCTTTTCACTCTTCATTGTGGAAGAATGGAATTCTGCCCGAAACTTCTTCTCAAAGTCAGTCCATGAAACCTCAGCCTCCATCCTCTATCTAAGGTATGGAGTCCACCACTAATTTGATTCTACCCTCATGTAACTAACTAAAAATGGATCTCAATACTCCAATGGAGCATGGATTAGGGTAAAGGTGAATTCCAGCTCCTCAGGCCAAACCTGTGTCTCTATGTCAGAAACATTACCCTCGTACTTCTTGAAGGTCTACTGCTAGAAAGAACATAGGGACCTCTACCACTTAACATTCTCTTCCTCTCAGCCAAACCATTTATGATCGACTTGATCAACTTTCTTGGCCTCAACAACCCTCACTACTCCAGGTCATCTTCTATGTTCCATAGCTGAAAAAAGAAACAAGGAATTCATAGACACAAGTAGTGGGGAATATCGTTATTTAAATTCATTTTAAAATTATTACTTATTTTAAATATCCTGAAACACCCAAGACACTCCTAAACACAAGTAATTTTTATGCATGTAGATTTCATATGGTCTCTTCCTTATAATCAGTGTATCCTCACATAGTCGTTCGGTATTTCTAGAGTCCATTCATTGGATCACGGGTTTCCCTAAAATCTAGTGTCATAGCCGGTCTTCCATGGCCTATTTCGCACACCAAGATTTCCAAAAATTGTTTCCCTACCATCCCTTACATTCCTCAATATTCCTAACCCTGAACTTCATCCTATTTTTCAACAATCACCTTTGACACCATTCTATCATTACCAACCTTCTTCAGGATGAGGTCGGGGACCAAAAACTACTAGAGCATTTCTTCCTCATGATGAAGGAAAGATAATGACGCCCAAGTCCCTCCTTCAATAGACCCCAGTGTGGTGACTAGTACCAAGGGTATAGAATCTCACATAAAATGGAAGTAATTACTCTTATTATTTAATATGATCGATAGATAATATGTTAAATCCCAAGAAACACCAAATAATGAAATAAAAGTAAAGACCACAATCCATTCACATATGCATGTCCAAAATAATGTTATACAAAGTAAAAGAAACACTATTGGAAGTACCAAAAGAATGGAAAACCTGCAACGACAACTCTAGACACTTGATCTCGTATAGATCAACATGGTCCTCAATGTCCTATAGGAAACCTGAAATTAGTGTTATATACATTGGGTTAGAATATAAGTATTATCAGTAGGAAAAACCAAAACCTCTCATTAACAATTATGGATACACTCTAATTCCATATGAGAAATTGAGATAAACACAATACCTTGGAAGGAATCTTCCCATTTAGCCTCACTAAGGCACACTCCCAAAATAATGTATGTTAGGTATAGTAATAGTAAAAGAACATTGATATTTGGGATCCCTACACCACTTTTCCTTGGGTTATTTAGGAAATCATATGCATCAGACTTCCCCAACAGACCCCACAACAACTCACTACAACCCCCAAAACAAACTTATCAGCCATCCCAACCATACGTATATCCCTCGTGAAAACACCTGGTCCACCAAAACCACAGATTTCTTTGCCCTCAGACACCAAGGAGACAACAGCCACCACCACACCTGAAGACACCTCGGTCTGAACATCCACATCAATGCCTGAAGATACCTATTCTATAACAACCACTACTACACTTGAAGACACCTTGGCCTCATCCCGAAGACAGTTGGCAAACATACATACTCACACACACCTAGTCCAACCACCCCAAGACACCATACCTTAATATTCGTAGGCCACAATGAACCTTACTTCATCACATCCTACACAAAGATTATTGGTATTCCTCGGAGAGGGATCAAAAAAGGATTTAATAACCAGCCACTCATAAGAATTTTCGGAAAAACACCCTCCCCCATAAATTGGGGGTGTTCGCCACAATGTTGTCAACATGGTTTTCAGGCATATAAGAAACAAAAGAATGAAATTTTATACATATAGGTAATAAAGAACTGATCTCATCCTAAGGGTCCCAAAACCAACAACTAGCTTGTACACAACCACTCTTACTGATATCCCTACATGAAAAAGTATACAACAACCATAACCAAAGCACAATCGATTCCTTGAAAACTATTTCCCAATTGTACCATATCCCATTATCATGTTCATATGATTTCATTTAAATAATAATTCACATTCAAGAAACAAACAAGAATAACAATAATTCAAAATAACAACTAATTGAAAAAATCCAAGAAATTATATAATTATTCACACATGGTTCACTAGTATGTAACACCATCCAAAGGGATCTGTGAGATCCCTTGAAGCATTATAACAAATAAAATCTCAAACTTTTGGGGTCTATAATATATACCACCACCTCCACACAACCCCCGATTCAAAAAACAACAGACTCTCTTCCATAGATTCCATTTCCATCAACATCACCTCACAAACATTAAAAAAAACAACCAGTCATATCACAAGAAGAAGTCATGGGAGTTTTTAGATTTAACCAATAACGTTAATTTTAATATTTATTTCTGTTTGGTTAACCAAGTTGATCACAAGAGGATTATTATTCACTAGGAATCCATTATATCAACCATGTTTACATGATTATCCAGTTCCAATGTTAGATTTATTCAATCACAAGATAATCATGAAAAGAGATCAGCATTAGTGAACAATAAAGTACCACCAACAACCATGATTTCTAGTGAACATAAGGCAAAACAAATCACAAAATAACAATTATGGGATAACACAAAAACCACCACAAACCTTTTCACCCCTTCATTATTTAATAGTCCGTTTACTATCATTGTTAAATCCAGATTCCACTATGTCTTGAGGGAACATCATCATACCCACCCAATATGATGCAAAAAAATAGAGAAGAAGGAAAAACCCCAACTTGAATGATCAAGGATCAAAGATTTATCATTATGTACTGAACTGGGGAAGTGTGACTTGGAGGAAGAACACTAAGGGTGAGTGGAATGAGCTCCATCACAGGAACATGATTTGTCACATAAAGAGAGACTCCAAGTTCTCCAAGTAAAAGAATGATACTGAGATTAATATATCTATGAATTCAAAGGCATGATCATAGAGTTATGGTATGTGAAATCTTGATGTGCATAAAAAGTGGATCATGATTTAACCAAACTATTATGAGGTTGAACAAGTTTTATTTAATATATATTTAATAAATTTCTTCAATGATAGTGAATATAGACTATCAGATGAATTTGAGTTGATATATTTCTTTTAAATGGAGAAAACATGTAATATGGGTGAAACTGGAAAACACAGTAGGCTATAAAATGCAGAAAAGGGTGTGATATGCCACATATTTTGGTAATAGAGGGTCCATCCATTATTAGGGGATTTATGATATCATTTATGGGCATTAAATGGACATAATCTACTTTAAATGAGGCATTTAAAACACTTTTACGTCAAAAGATATGTTAGAAGAGAGAAAAAAATATTTGGGAGAAACAGAAAATGACTCATGGATGGGTGAGTCACAAACTCCTTAGAATCGTTTCCTTTTCACAATCACCCTGGTACTAATGTTTATCAGTGCCGCCGGATGCCATGTAGTGCCACTAATGCCAAGGGGTGCCACCGATTCCCATCGGCGCCACTAGTGGTCCATCGGTTCAACCGGTGGGCCGTCAGGGCCACTAGGGGTCCATCAATGCCATTAGAGGGCCGATGGTGCAACAACTACTTATAGGTGCCACCAACACCCATCAATACCACTGATGCCCATCAATGCCACCAATTTCGAGTCATCCATCCTCAATTTTGGAACACTCCTTAATGAGTCATTGATGGTCCCTAGGATACTTCGAACATCAGTATTTGGCGATGTAATGGACTAGGAGGGTGTGAGCCATCACACTAAGGGTTATAGGAAAATCATGAATGATGAATGAAAATGTTTATAAATGAATATTTTTCATAATATTAATATCAAATGGGATGAATAACTATGATAAGTCCATTTAATGAATATATTAGTTCCATTTTTGATGAAAATTTTACTGATATGTATTTAATTGAAAATAAATTTTAATTCAACTATAATAGTCATGGTTATCATTAATGTGTGTCCAAAAGTTAATTATCATGTTAATCAGTTAAAATTTTATATCAAATAATGGACAAGAATCATAACGAACATTCATTGAAAATTTAGAATTCAATGTTTCAAGATTAATAGAAATTTTACCATCATGATGTCTTAAGGAAATTAATTCTAAAAATTATAAACATCTTCACATGAATAGGGAAGAAAATAAATAAGAAGAATAATTTTCCTACTGCGATGGTGTAAGTTCCAATGATTCATGATTCACCCCTCGTTGCTTTGATGATTCATTTCCAATTATCAATGCTATATTAATATTATTCATGATTAATGTATATCTATCACCCTTATTCATATAGGGTTAATTTTGGATAATAAATAAATCTATTGTTTAGGTGAAATAATATCATTATAATGAAAAATTAGGATATCATGGTAAATATATAATCAGTCAAAAAAATTCTTTCTTTTCAATTTGTCCCTAGGGAAAACTATTAATTCACATAGTAGGAAAAAGAAATAATTTATAGTCATAACAAAAATGATATAATTTCAAAATGAGCTTTAATCAGTGAGATTAAAATTCCCTTATCAATGAGATAAATATTTATTTAATTAACTAACATTTGGTATCCCTTAAAATTTATCAGTCTAGGAAGTTCACCAAAATTTAACCCATAGATAAAACTTATATACCAAGACCTATAAAATGGTATAATATATATGCTATGAAAAATATTTATGGAAAATTTACCATTTTACCTCCTTTATAGAATATTACTTACAAAACTCAAAAATACATTGTGACATGCTTATGTAAAGAAACTCCTTCTACAAAAACCATCAATAGTCAGTCCCAAGTTCATAATCCTATGATTTAAAGAGAAATTGGTATAATTTTTAAATTAAATCCATCCATGATTTCATATAATTTGGATGTATCATATATCCATCATTTTTCAAATATATAACATGTAAATTTATATGATCTGATGTAAACACAAGATTCAGATAATAATATAATAAGAACAAAAAATTTATAATGTATTTATATATGGTAAATTTATACTTTTCCCACCTTTAATGTACGTGATATCTAGATGAAAAAAATTGAAAATTATAAATGGAAAATCATTGTCTTTATAAAAAAATGAATAGTCAATATGAAGCACACATTCATATGATTCGTTGTGAAATGTGAATATATTTAATGAAAACTATTTGATGATTTCAAATAATTGTATGATTAATGAATCCATCATTTCTACTTTATACAACAAGAATCATTATAAGATATTCAATTTTAAAATACATGACTAATTTATATAATTGGGGATTTAAATGGAAGTGACATGACATGTCACCATATTTTTGACTATGAATTATTATATTATTACATTAATTTATACTTATATTATTTCGAATTATTTCTAATATAGATTAATGATATTATTTATATTCATTTATATAAGAATAATTTAACCAATTATGTATATACTCATTTGTATATGCATGTATTTAGTATATTCAATAAATAATATTTGATTTTTATCATATTGTAAAATGATTTAGTGATATTTGATTGATAATATTAACTATGCAATGGATTTTGTGTCATTGAAAAGTATTCATTAGTAATTATTTATTATAACATGATATGGTAATGATTTTCAAAATAATCATTTTTTATACTTGTTATATCCTTAAAATAATTCTTTATTTCCCAGTTTAATTAACTTATGAAATGAAAATTTCATACATATGTTATCAACAATATTAAACTTTTAATTATAAACCATAGGTTCTGATGATATGTTAAAATGTATTACGTTTTATAATTTATATCCAAATGTATCTATTATAATGTTTTTAGTTTAATTCATTAATGTTGGATCACTTTGAGGTTCATCGACCGGATAATAATAGCTTGAACAATCAGAAATATTTGATTCTCAATTAAAAAATAAAATATTCATATTAAGTATAAAATTATTTTAATATCAAGGGTTTGTGAAATTATTATTTAGACAAAAATCATCGGAAATTTCAATTTGGTCATGAGAAGTTTATTTTACCAAACATAAAACAAAATAAATTATCAAATCTAATGATTCCTATAAACTCTTAACATATTGATGTGTGTTTTTAGGTAACATTATCTAATACATATACATATGATATGAAGGACTCACCCATTACCTTATAATTTTAATGGAATAATAAAAATATTTTTATAAACCTATATGAACATCTTAAGACAATTAGTCCCCAAACAACAAATAAAAACATTGACTATATCTCATCACTATAATATCTATAATTAAAAAATATTATTAAATGCATTTTTTATATAAGAAATAGTCATCATGTAATAGAAGCCATTTTATTTCATAACGGTAGTATAATAAAAACAAATGAGTTACATTAATTAAAATAATTTTAATTATAACATTATCAATATATAAAATAACTATAATATAATGCTGCATATGATCATATTCGGTAAAGAATAACATATGTAAAAGATACAATTATATTATAACTAATAAACTTCTAGAGACATTATTATTTACAATTATTCATTAAACAACAATGTTTTAAACACACCAATTTTATATTCTATGTGAAATTATCACATTTTTTTTTTACATATAATTTAATCTTTTGTTGAAGAAAATGAAATAATTCATAAATATTTATCATTTTAAATTATTTACTTATTGTGAGTATAAAATTCTTTAAAAATAAATATTTTGAATTTAATGACTTTTAGGATTAAATACATGATTCGATAAATTTCATTCAATTATACCAATTGTAGAATTCATTCATAAGAGGCCAACATGTAGCTCAAAATTCATGCCCTGGAATCTGTGGTATGATTCCAAAAATATTTTATATGATCCAACTCATCACACATGGTATGTCTAAAGTAGGTCAAAATATTAAGAAAGATATAATAAATTATCTAGACCATCTTTTATAACTAATAAAAATCAATATTCATGATCCTTCAATACGATTAATACATTGTAATTAAAATATGCGGAATACAATGAGTCTGTAGGCCAAAAATAATTTCTCTTGCATTTAGATGTTATCCCTGACTAAAAATTTTCAATTAATCTTATATTTTTTTTGGTCAAAAGAGTATATTTATAAGAAATACATTGAAGATGAATACATTTCTCAATTCTTCAATTTACTGCATCATTCACGTTTGATCATTCAATGTAATATTTTGGAGGGAACATTAACCACACTATTTTCTAATAAAATGTTATCTCATCTCTATTTCAATGGTTTTGAAATCTAGTTTGGAATTTTTATTATTCATATTTTGGTATCTTTATTTTTTTTGAAATATTATTCTTCATATTTAAGGTATATTACTCATCTCTAAATCTCATCCTTTATTTTATTTCACTTTTCTCTACTATGATATATAAAACTCATGGTCATGAGGTACTACCCTAAGGAATATATCAGGAGGTGAATCAATGTTGAAAAATGTATTCTCACATTAAGGTGATATTTATTTTTTTATTTTCTTTTTTCGGGAATTATATATGGATATTGTAATCCTCGTTGTGATTACCTAAGGATTATCCTCTTCTTTTTCAATTATCACCCTAGTTAAAAGAGGAGAATTGGTTGTGTAAGTGGTGATCATTGAGTAAAATACATACTACCACCATTGTATAAGTGGGTAACTACACATATGAAGGACTGTGATCATTAAGTGAATATAGAACAATTAATTATACAATAAATGCACACTCTGGGTCATTCTGTCAGGTGTATTTCATTTCAAGAATAATTTATTCATTTTATCTTTATATTTTTTTGAGTATTTATTTTATTAATTTTCATCAACTTTTTTATCCGACACATTTTATAGTTATTTATAAAATTATTGTACATAAAAAAATGAAACTAGTGAATTATGTACAATGAGTTCTTGACAGCAATTTCTCTATATGTGAGAAAACTATGGGCAACCACTATGTTATACTAGGTAATATTAATTGAATCTTTTGTATCAACCTCTAATAAGATTATAAAAATATAGATCCTTTACTATAGAGAAAAGTTGACTTCAATATCAATTTTTATTCAAATTTTGTAAAAACATTATTTCATTCATACAAAACTAATTAAAATTCTCATTATCATTGACGTATTTCAATTCAAAATATACTGCATAAGAAAAAAAATTATGGGTGCATTATAAGTTTATAATGACGACGATATCTAGTTAAAAGTTCATTTATAGAGAAAATAAACTAGGAGATGGAACTAAAATTTATATTTGAATGTTTTCATGAATGTCATGGTAAAAAACTAGATCATGATCTAGAACATATGTAATTAAATCATTAAATATGCATTCAGACGTGACCAACCAATACCAAATTAGGTATTTGATGGAAGCATTATATCTAAAGATGTGCTGGGAGAATAAAATGAAGAAGATGAGTATTGGTAAACTTTTTATAAACTCAAATGTTAAGTGATTCACTCATTTATGATACTAAAAAATTGTCACCTCTTTATCTCTATCATTATTTTGAAGAAAAAAACAACAAATTTGTTACATTTTTAGAGAATTTATTATACATTTACTTCTTATTTCCATCCACTAAAATCAATCTCCAATAGGTACTAATAAATCAATAAAATTAAATATTATCAAAATGAGGGAGATAATCTATTTTTGAGGACAATTAATTGTCATTTTACTTATGGGTAATTATGTATTTCATATTCTTTTTTTAATTTTCTTTTAATCGGATAAAACATGTATTTCCTATAGGATTAAGAAGAATGAGACTATACTCACCGAGGAACCCATAGAACTCCCTAAATTTATATAGAATTTATATGGAGGATTATATACAGCGATCCCGGTGTTTTTTCCTGAAGACTCTATATTACAAAATTCTATTAATAAATGGAATGATTTCAATACTGATTTTTAATGGATTAATTAACATAAAATTAAATTATCAATAATATCCCCTCTAATAATATTCAGTATTCAATAGATTCAATTGAGAAATCAAATAATGATGACAATAATGTTGTTTAAGCTGTGTCTAAATATGAGGAGTTCTCATCCATTTTACATCCCCTAAAATATGAGTTATACTGCATTATAATGGGGGAAAACCATTATACTCTATCTATTGGTTACTATACAACTATTGTGAAGAGAATATACCTAAAAAGAAAATGTTTTTCTATTTTATAAAAATCATATCACACCCACCATTAGATTGTGGATAACAAACTAAAATTTCCTAACCTGGGAAAATTAGAACATAGAAACCGCATGGGAGTAAAAACCAATATCAATCCCTTTTAATTATATTTCTACGATTTTTTTACTTTTATAATTATTTATAAGTTTTTTCTCTTTATTTATTAGGTGTAAAATATTATCACTTTGGAACATAACCCAATGCTTCCACCAGAAAATAATGTAAGGTTATGCTTCTCTATATATTTGGTTCTGATTCCCTTATATTTATATTTTTTAGCATTAAAGAATGATAATTATAATAATAATTGTGGTGGGTTGTCAAACTATTTTTAAGGGTTTTTTTGTTTCCTTTTTCATGTTTTATCTTAAAGTTTCGTGTATTTTTCGGTTTTTTATTTTTTGATTTTTTGATTTTTTTTAAGATCGGAAACATAAATTTCAACTATTCCCTTCAATTTAGACAATTACATGATACTATTATCAAATTTAATTTTTTTTAATGAAATAAATATAAATATTTATGGCTAATTTTTTCTAATGATTTTATGGAAATTATTTTTGAGATCTAGAAAATGTAATGTGATTAAATAAATCTTCTTTGATATGAAATTATTACATGGGGTATCAAGATTTTTTGAGATCTTTATTAAAAAAATAACATTATGAAAATTAAAACCATGAGGAGGAGATGAAATATATTATTTTATTATAAAACCCTTTGAATCTTGTTTAAAATGGTAAATTTGGATCCCAAATGATGTTATAAAAATTTAGGTTTGAAAAATCGAGAAAAAGATATAATATAAAAAATGAAAATAATTTACAGTGCTTAATTATCAATATATTATTCATTTAGTTGAGGGTAATATTGAATTTCAAATTATGATTTTGAAAAATGGATTACAATAATATCATTTTTTTTCAATCAAGGAATTGGTCAATGGAAAATGGGTATATGTAACTTTAGGAAGAGTAAAAATTAAAAACTTATTCTTATTAAATTTTTAAATCTACTATGATCTATTTGTATCAAATTTTGATTTAGAACAAGGAAATTGATTAAAATGTGGTGGTGAATAAAATTATCATTGGTGGCATGAAAAGTTTACTAATTAATAATATTTTAAATTTCATATTTGGAATATTTTTTGGAACCTAGGAATGATATATATTTTTATGAGGTTGAATTTTTTGAATTTCCTAGTAGTGTAATGTTTAAGTTTGGTAAAATTTATATTGTCAATATAATAAAACATATTATTTATAATTTAAAGGTTTTTAATCCCATAAATATGTTACTATATTGGAAATTAAAAACACACTAGTTTTTAAATGTAATTTGACGATAAATGTGAAAATAGACCGATTCATGATATTTTCCCCCATAAATAATTGTCAAATTTCAACTAAAAAAATTTCTATAGTAACCATAATTATAAAATAAATTTTCTAAATTTAATAAATAATAGGATAAATTTATTTTATCTAGATAAAAGGATAAATCAAATCAGTAGAGGCCCAAATGAATATCTTAATTCACACTATAGAATTCATTCCTATACTGGATGAATTTTGATGTTGATCCCAAATATCAAACATTACAGTCCTCGATGAGATGGAAATTATAAAAATATTGATAAAATACCTTGGTTAATATTATATAACCATCCCAACTTATGATTATTGATAAATAAAGGCGATTATTTAATAGGAAATTAAAGATAGGGAATACAGAGTTGGTTCAGTCGAGAAATAGTATATTTAGTAATAATGTTGTATACTTCACTACATGCATCGAAATAAGTATAAATGTTTTATGTATATAGATGAGAGATATAAAAAACCTTTAATATTACATTATTTCATAATTAATACCTTTAATGTGTATACCATAAGTGATATTTATTAGGAATACATTTTAGGAAAACCTTACAACTCTTTTTCCTAAAATGATTTATCTACCCTCTATTTGTATATCTTGTCATTATAGTTCTCCATTTTTATAAATTTCAAATAGATTTATAATTATTTTATAATATAATATAATTGTAAATGTTTAATATAATTTTTCATTCTCTTCATATCATCACATAATTTATTTTTCTTTTATGTTTTCACCATCTTCTTATCCATTGTGATCTCTAACACTCATGATCACGAGTAACAAACTCGAAGGATCTCCCGGGGGGATGAATCAATATAAAACTCAAATTATTTCATATTTTTGTTTGATATATAATATTTTTTATTTTATTTTTGGTGATATATGGTTATTGAAATCATCATTGTGATTATCTACAAATTAAAACATAGTATATACTTTTCTCCCTTGATTGAGGAGGTTGAATGCGGGGTATACAGTGATCGTAGAGTGTATTAAGTATTCATAACGATGGAAGTTTCGGGTGACTATATATATGATTGATTATCATAATTTATTTAATTTAAAGATATTAATTAAAAACCCCAACATTTCATAGTAAGTCATTTTCATCAAAGTTGATCAATAACCTGCCCTACACACAACACCAAGTTCGAGCGCACCACGACTTATCAAACTAACCGTTCAAAAAGTGGTTATGAATAGTATTAATTTAATTTTAAATTTTATATACTCCATATAATTTTAGAATCTCTATTATGAGTTTTTAAGACATAATTGAGAACAAATTATTTTTTCAGGTAAAAGAAGTATTTTTAAAAATTTTCAATTTTAACATCTTTTAATTGAAAACCATTTTTAAAACCATTATTTGACTCTCATATATATTTAATTTAATGAAATTAAACACATTATTAGAATAAGGAAATTAAAGTTATTTTGTATACATTTTTGGTACTTTTCGGATAACATTCATATTTTGATGAATGCTGAAAAATACTATATTTTAATTGAAAATAAATTTTTTAATTGAAAAATTTTATATAGTTAAATTATGAATTTTAATGGTTTAGAAGTATAATTATATTATATTTTTATCATTTAATATAATTTAGGTCATTATAAGTAATTTTACATTTAAATTTTACATAAACATATGTCAATCTTTTGATAGTTTTTTACTTTAAAAAATCCAGTTTTTGGTTTTGACAACAGGAATTAATTTTAAATTAATTAATGAAAAATCTATGTGTTTAATTTACGTAAAATAGAATGAATTTTTTAATTATGAATTTCAAAATTATCTTAGGGTAAATGTGTGTTATTTTTCTGAAAACATATAATTTTTTATGAATTGTTAAAAAAATTATGTTGTTGTTTAAAATCGGCTTTTTATTTAAATAATTATTTATTTTATTTAAATTTATTTTAAGTCAAAACAGATACATAATACCTATATTTGTTAAATTTTATTAATTTGAGTCATTTTATAATATTTTTAGATATATAAAATATTATTCAACTTTTTACCTTTTTCCCACTTACAAGGAGCATTTCAAAATTTGCACAAAACATAATTTTACCAATTCTGTGAGTTGAATTTCAAAAATCAGAGAAAAAACATTAATGTTAGTAAGTAAAATGTGGTTCAATAAGATTAAAATATTCTTTAGTGAATAATAACTTTTGACTTTTATTTACCACAAAAAAGTAAATATGGTAATTAAAGGTTAAAATGATATTATAATTACCCTAAAACATGACCTAATTCTCTTGGATAACTGTAATTCTACCAAATGAAAACTTAGAAATAAAAAACGATCCTCTCTAGTCCACTTAGATTAGATTAGGAAATTTATTATTATTTCTTTTAATGAAGAGATAAAAGTGTTAAATTCAATGTTTAATAACTAAAACATTTATAATATTGAATTACACAGAAGATAAATTAGACTATAAATATTCATTTTAGAGATAAAACGATTTAATATATAATGGTATCTATTTATAATTTTTATACATTAAATAATGCAATTTTTTTGGGACACAATAGTGACGTAGTAATTACCTTATTAATGAAATATTAAAATAATTGATATTATAAATAACCAAATAAATTTAAATTGAGACTTTTGATGAATTGAACTAATTTTTTAGGTTAATATGACATTTTAGGGTTGATTAAATAAATTTTATTCGAAGTGGTAATGTATTTATGGCATTCGAAAAATAAAATATTAAATATTGTTGAAATTGACATAACTATGTTTTTAAAACAAATACTATATATTTATTGATATAATATTACTAATAATATAAGGTTCTGCCAATGGACGTAGATAAGGTTATATATACTAATAATAAACCACTTGGGTTTCAAATGGCTTTTTATAGTATGTTTATTTACCATATAATATAAAAATACAAAGAGACATGGGAAATGTCAAACTATTTAACTAGAGTTAAATCTAAAAGATAAGGTTAATATGGTGACCTAGAACTATCTAAAACCAATTGTTTGGGTGTCATTAGACCCATCCCCACCATATCCTCGAAATAAATCATTTTTTATCCATTAGAAACTGGAAATGTTTTTATTATAAAATAATATATCAATCTTTTTGTAATGTGCCCCTCACCCCCTTGTAAAAGGGCACATCCCCTTCTCTACAAATGACACCTCAAAATCCATTTGTCTCAGACACCCTCAGCCCAAATATTCTCCCAAATTCCCTCACATCAACAGAGAGTACTTATTTTGATCAGAAGGCCAACTTAAGGATCCATTTTGATCAACTCAAAAGGAAACACCAAAAGAAGAGGTAATAATTTCACCACCCTCATTCACGATCTTTTCTTCTTCCACTTCCTTATTATTTTTTTGTTTCCATAACAAAATAATAAATAAACTACCTTTCAAATATAGTGATGTTATTCTAAATATGTTAAAACCATATTTTTTATTATATCCATCGTATAAATGATAAAGTCACCATACGTGTGTACGTATGACTTACCACCTCCACGTCGTGGTGTAGTTTGTTATTCAAACACATCATTATTTGGTTGTGTATAATAATGATTTTAACTTAATAAAATAACAAATATAACATATTAATTATTATTTGTATATCATATACCACCCAATTACATTTGATTTCACCATCAATATAATGTTATTGTCGCTCATGCGTATGTACGACTTACCGTCTCCACAAATGCGAAGAGAGTAATTCCCCATCATAGTCATTCTAGAATAATTTTCATTTTATGACTAATCATAATGAATATAAACTTAATATCATTATGGATATGAATAAAATAAAACCTATACATAACAAACATGAATTACGTAACAAAACATATAAAAGAAAATGAATCAGTTGACAACCAAAACAACAATACTATAGAAATATCATTAACAAATCAATATTAAAATATCATATATGGTACCATATATATGTATTTGGTTCTGGTATAATTTAATATCAATTATTTCTCCATTATACGGTAGTTTAACATACCATATACTAAGGACAAGTACAAGGTAAGGGGTTTTCATCTCTCTTGTATTCTCGTGAGATTAATGCTATAATTGCCTCTATTCACTTTTGTGTGGTGTATGTAATGCCCATAAATATATAGTATGCGTAATATAATTTAATTTATGGGTATATACATCATCATTTTATGATACTTTTTTCATGGCGTATATGTTTCGTATGTTACAAAATCTTTAAGAAAATTTCAAATTTCAATTACCACTCATTCTGTTTTACACAAATATCATTGATTACATTACTCCAAGATTATGTGTGAAATCACTATTTATTTACTTATGTAGTAATTTACACTCACATTTATGTGGATATACATTTGATACACATAATCACTCCACTGATAAATTTTCAATTCATTGATATAAACTTGATAAGTGTAAATTTTACTCAATTTCTATTCATTGAGATAAACATCCAAGTCATTTGTATAGTTTTCACAATAATATGTGTGAATGTCCTCTTATTGATTTACACCAAATATCCAGTCATATTGAGTGTATTTATATTGTCCAAACATAATTATGTAATTGATTTATCCTTAACCTAAGGATACAGTGTTTATAATAAAATTCATCTCAACTTACATTCCATTGAGACTTATTTGTTGTTATGCACCAATTCACTTTTATTTGGTGTATATACATTACATTGACATATTATATCCTTAATTACTTTATTATAATGTAATTATAATGTCTTTATTACCTCAATTATTTGTATTCATGAGTCTCTCATTTGGTTTGGAACTGTAACTAAAATATTATTTTAAATGTTTTAAAAATTTATTCTTCTAAATAATTCTCATTAATGTCTATGTTTTTAAAATTGGTTTAATGTATTATTTATATATACATTAATGTTTTAAAATTTAAAATCATTTTAAATGTTTCAATTTGGTATGGGAAACATTGATTTAAAAATATAATTTAAATAGCTTTTAATAAATAGTGAGACTTTTAAATGTTTTCATTAAAATGGATATTTCTCTCAAATATTATTACTAGTCATTTTCAACTATGTCAACATCCTTTAAGGGATATTATTCTTGACTGTGGTAGATTTATTATCCTACAAATATTTCATACTATATTGATGGCTTTGTGATATATTTGATTGTGGATGTGTATTTTTATACCATTCATGGTTTATGGATAAATTATTGACATTTTGAATGATATTTTTAATATGAATATTTATGTTATTTTTAATGCTTTCAATATGAGGAATGCATTGGTCTTAGTAAGTGACGAGTGGAGCTTGCTATATCTCCTCGATGCATCGGTAGGTCTCATTAGACAAACTAGGGTCTTGGCACAAGGCATAGACAAAATCTTATATTTAGTAATGGAACATGGCCTTGACTATGTTGTTACGATGTCTGGAATTATGCATTCTATCATAAAGAAATTGACTATTGATATTTCATGTGATTATTTGACATGTAGAATATCAATGTGAATAAGTAAATTGAATTATTTGATTTATCTTTTCCATATTATTATGATGTTTATGTTTAAAAGGCTTGTGTTATAGTCTTATAGATTTCCTTAAATGTTTATTTTTATTTATGATAGTTACCACTATATTAATATCCTTGATGATAATCTGATCTCACCCTTGTCTTATGTTATATTTTTTCCAGGATACAAAGAAGTATATTACGAGTAACCTGCAAGAATAGGCTATTGGATATAAGAGTGATCAAAGGGGACAAAATGTTTTTTTATTTCATGATGTAATGTAAAACTTATGTATATATCTATTACTTCCAAGGTTACTAAACTAGTTGGTTTTTCGGGACATGGTTCCTTGTATCATGCCAATGTTATGTAACAATGCACCAATTATAGGTGCCTGGGGTCAGGGCATTACAGTTTGAATTAGAGAAAGTTTAGTACAAACCTTTGAAGCTAGATTTAGAAAGAACATTGATTAAAAAACACTACCAAAATATATACATTGAAGATTAGTATAGAAGAACAACCAATAAATTTGGTAATGTAAATATTATGTGGGTTTTACATGAAATACATCCATTTCTAGATAAGATTAGGTAGAGGCGGTTATGGCATAGATGTACCTAGGAGGGAAAACATTGACAATGAGTTTCGGTACTGACCCAAGGTATCCAGAAACATGACAATTAGCCTTGATGCTCTTTGGGTTACAATACTATCCGAGGATATGCTTAGGATAATTCACATTTTCTTTAAAAATAGATTTGAAGGATTTTAATATAAGATATGAATAAAGAACCTTGGTTAATATTAAGCTGTTCATGATTGAAAATAGGGTTTTATGATACTCCCTAAATGATTTTTCGACTCACAACATGCATTCTTGTGTAAGTCAATGAATGTATTACAAGGATGTCATAGTAACCTTGAACATGATGTACAAGGTGGGAACGGTGGTGGAAATTAGGAATGAAATGGAATGTTGATAGGTGTAAAATATATCATGTTCATGGTAAATCGGTTTTCCAAAAATATGATCAAAAAATATATATTAACCAACAGCCGTACTAAAAAAAGAAGATAATGACGGTGAATGGTAAGAGCTCCAATAGTGGAAACAACAGAGAAAAGAAAGATAAATTTCTATCATGAATGAAATGTGGAAGGAGACACCTAGGGAAGTGTCTTAATAGAAGAAAGAAATGCTTTATGTGTGGAAAATAATGATATAAAGTAAATAATTACAGAGGAAAAATAAATATTAATATAGAAGAAAATAAAAATGATCCCAAAAATCCATTTAGAGACATTTTCCATATATGTAGGGGACCTATGCATTACCCAAGTGAATTCCCTATTCTATAGGATAAACACTTTTCCAAGGAAGAAACTATGTGGAAATAAATGGATGGTGAAATGTTTAAAAGTATTAGTGCTCTTTTTTGATGGGATTACATTGGAAAACTTTTATGTTTTATGTGTAAACCTTCATTTTGTTATATGAAAACGATATTTTAGGAAGAATTGTCTTTTATATTGTTTATATTATTATAAATAACCATTTAGGTTTAAATGATCATCGAATTTGAGGCGATTATAAGTTATTAATTTTTTTGATGAAAATGCGAGGTATGAGATAACTGTTGAGGTGAAATTATGTTATGGTAATTTTGAAGAATTTATCTCATTTTGGGAATTTTATAAAATAATATTTTGAAAAAGGAAAACATGCAGCCGTGTGAAAACTAGTCGCATCAGATAAAGATGTGGTAATCGAACCCACAACCAGAGTGTGAATTTGATATATTCCCTACCACTGGATTATGTGAAGTCCCTCATTACTCTGACTAAATGTTTTTTAATTATAATATTTTATTGATCAATAATAAGATTAATTGGGATCTTATGTCTTATCAAATATATATTCATAATATAGGGAAATGATTTGGGGATTATGTGAAAAATGTTATTTTAGAATATGTTCACTCTTTTGGGAACACTATATGCCAAAGGAATATATAATACAATAGGATTTCATTTTAGAAATAATGGTTGGTTCTTATCTTTTTTTATTGTGGATTTATAGCAATTTGGGTTATTTATGGAAATGATTAACCTATCATAGAGAATATGTGATTAGGTAAATTACTTTTAAGTGTGTGTCTATAAGAGTAGTCAATGTTATTTAGGGACACAATTTAACATGGAAGACTGTGTAACCAAATTTTTCTATGTTTTGGGATTCAATATTAGTTTGGATTATATTTTAGGATTTTAAGGACAATTTTAATTGAATAGTATTTATTGATCATTGGGTTTTATTGGTTTAATTTTAGAATTTAAGATTAGTATTTCTTTCTCAAAAGGATTATCCTTTTTGGGGATGATCTGATCTTTTACTAACCATTTTGGTATTGGTTAATACTTAAAGACAAGGTAAATAAATATTTTATCTTTTCTGGATTATGTGATTATCGAGAAGTTTTTTCTAGAACTTCAGGTGTGACCGAGTAATATTGAATACTCATTATTACCAAAAAAAGATGATGTAGTGGTAGAAATGAATTAAAATATGAAACATTACTTAAGATGTAAGTATATATATTCATAATATTAGTCAATATAATAAATAAATTCCTCAAATTTATTAAATGGAACTTAAAACAAAAAACATTGTTCGTTTAATTTTCTTACTGGGAAACTAATGAACGTTTATCCTATCAAAAGTTCGTGGTTATCTTGTTGTTAACATTTTCCTGATCATGTTTTATATCACTTTCTATTAGAACATGAGACTTAGTTTATCTTTCATATCCATGTTTTCCTACATGGAATCCTTGTATAGGTTATCTCGAGTGACCTTTTTACTTCTCTTTCATTCTTTTAAAGTGATAGTTTTATGGACCCTTCTCAGATGTGGAACTTTCAAATAAGTTCCCAAGACCAATTTTAAAATTGCGAGGAAAAAATTTCCTAAACGGGTGAATAATGTGACACCCCATGATTTCATAGTAAGTTATTTTCATTAAAGTAATTCAATAGATTGCGCGACACAAAACACCGAGTTCGAGGGCACCACGACTTATCAAACTTGCCATTAAAAAAGCGTTTATGAATAGAATTAACTGAATTTTGAATTATATATACTATAAATAAATTTGGAATACATATTATGTGTTTCATACACATAATATAAGAACAAACTCCTTTTATCATACAAAATAAGTATTTTTTAAAAAATGAAATTTTACTACCTTTTAATGGAAATTAAATTCTTCTTTAAAATCAGGAAATAAAAATTTATATGGGATAAATTTTTGGTACTATTCAGTTTTCATTCTTATTTGATGAATACTAAAAAAAAAAATTAATTGAAAAAAAATGTTTTAATTGAAATAATTTTAGTGTTAAATTATGTAGTTGAATGGTTTGGAAGTATAATTAGATTATATTTTTTTCATTTAATACAATCTGGGTCATTATAATTAATTTCAAATTTAAATTTGACATAAACACCTGTCAATATTTTGATAGTTTTTACTTTTAAAAACCACCGTTTTTTGTTTTTAACAATAGGAATTAATTCTAAATTATTTAATAAAAATTCTATGTTTTTAATTTGGTAAAATAGATTTCATTTTTGAATTCGAAATATGAAAATTATCTTATGGTGAATTTTTGGGATTTTTTTGAAAACATTTAATTTATTATGAGTAGTGAAAAACACTACGTTATTGTTTAAAACTGCCTTTTAATTTAAATAATTATTTATTTTATTTAAATTGATTTTAAATAAAAAAGATACATAATACCTATATATATTCAATGTAATTCATTGGAGTCATTTTATAACAAGTTTAGATATATAAAATTTAATTGAACATTTTACCGTCTTTTAACCACCTTATAGAAGCATTCGAAAATTTTTATAAAACATAAATTTACCTCTTATATGAGTTGAATTTTAAAAAACAGAGCGACACGATTAACCTCAGTATGTAAAATTTGGTTCAACAAGATGAAAATAATTTTTGGTGAATAGTAACTTTTGACTTTTATTTACCACAGTTAAAAGTAAATTGGGTAATTAATGACAAAAATGATATTATAATTACCCTCACACATGTCTTAATTCTATTGGATAAGTGTAATTCGACCAAAAAACCATATAAATAAAATATGACCCTCTTTGGACCACATGGGTTAGATTAGGGCGTTTATTATTATTTTATTTAAAGAAGAGTTAAAATTGTTAAATTCAAAGTTTAATAATAAAAACCTTTTGAATATTAGTTTACACATAAGATCATTTCAACTGTAAATATTCATTACAAATATTAAAATATTTCATACATAATGGTATTTTATTTATAATTTTTACACATTAAATACATTAAATTATTTATGACACAATGATGATGTTGTAATTACCTTATAAATCAAATATTAAAATAAATGATATTATATGTATCAAAATAAATGTAAATTTAGGCTTCTGATGAATTCCAAGAATTTTATAGGTCAATATGAAATTTGATGGTGGATTTAATAAATTTTATTCTAATTGATAATGTGTTTATGGATTTCAAAAAAAATAAATACTAAATAGTGTTGAAATTTAGATAATTGAGTTTTTAAAAACAAATACTATATTATTAATTGATACAATATTCTTAAAAATATAAGGATCATCCAAAGGAATTACATAAGGTTATAAATATTAATAATGAACCACTTGGGGTTCACTTGAATAGTTATTGTAAGTTTATTAACCATATAATATAAAAATAAAAATAGACATGATAAATGACAGACTATTTAACAAAGAGTTAAATCATAATGATAAGGTTAATATGGTGACCTAAAGTCACGAACTAGGATGAGTCACCATTTGACCCAGCCAATGACCTGGTCCGTGACGTGGCCCAAAGGGAGTTCATGATCCCCACGAGCTGGAACAAGTGCTCGGGTTTCCAAATAACATGTAGGAATTATTTACCCAAAAAGGGATACAGAAAAACAAATAACATGACAAAAAATTCTAGAACTAAAAATAGACAACCAAACACGCCTTTAAAAAATAAACAGGTTTACAACTACAACTCAACTGAGAACCCAAAATTAAAAACAATGATAGAGAAAAAAAATCCAACACCTACCTCACGCGACACTAAACTATGCATCCCCAAGCTACCAACACCAATCTGCATTGGAAAACCAACAACATCCAAAACCACCATCACTAAGCATGATGCCTCAACATGGATTACACAAAAGAGAAGTTCAACATACACCTAAATGCGTATGTATGGTGTGAACCAAATTCCTAGTAGGATACCACCCAATAAAAAGGATCCATGCCACAACATTAAAAATATAAATTTACATGCTTATTGAAAACCATACTTTTAAAACGATATTAAGAAAAAAAATAAAAACTGAAAGTGAAAAGAAAATAGTACTGAAAGAAAACCAATTTCACAATACTACCTTAAAATGGAAGTGAAAATTTATGAATAACATCCACATACTCAAGTGCTCCCCTGTATGCTGATACAAGGCACCACGTCATGAATAGTAGAGCACTACGGGTAAATCCCCAAAGTTAGCTAGTATGTGTGTTGTTCTAGAGACATCATACCTCAGTGTAAACATGGCATATGAACCACAATAATCAAATCTCTCATGCCCAAGCCACTACTAGGGAAACACGTCTAAAACCTAGTGGTTTCCAATCATCACAATAGTTTGGTGAGTGTTGTAACGCCAATACTACCATATGACACTGGGACGAACTGCTTATGTGTCATCAAGGGTACTAGTCCTTATCTACCCACCTAGGTACCCAGGGTTTTCCTTTTTGTGGTCAAACAAATTTCAGATTCACATAACATATATCCTTTTCATATTAACGTAAAAAAAAGACATTACACACAAAGGACACCACATGCATACCCAAAAAACCACTTTAAAAACACATGCACACCAAAGTAGTGTCACATTTAATATAAATAAACCACTTTAAAAAATAACATGTATTCATATATTTCAAAATACTACTTCTTGCGGCATCTAAAAGTATTAATATATCATTTGAGCTATTTATGAAATCATTTCATGAAAATCCATGAAGACATTACACCAAAAAAAGTTTCGTGTGGATGAGACTATCCTTCACTCGCCCTCGTCTCTCCACGTGGCGATGGCCTAGTGGTGATGGCCGCAGCTCCAGCCCCATCATTCCCGATGGGGAGAGTGGGGAAATCCATCCCTTCGTCTCTGTTGGTAGAGTCCCGACCTTTCATCCCCTTCACGAACCTATACATTCTTCCCCCCTTCCCCTCAATTTTGCTTTGCCCTAAGGTTCCTGATATTCATCTCGGCTTTCCTCAGTTCGCAATTTGTTCGAAAGAGTTCAACAAGGCCACAATCCTTGACTGACTGATTCTCATAGACTGCTTTAGGGGCCTTCGTCCTTATGTTGATGAGTTCGATCAGTTTTTCTTCGACTCATGGGATCTGCAAGAACGCGTGGTAGTGGGTCTCTTTGATATGCATCAAATGATGATCTGTTTCTCCTCGGAGGATGACATGAACACTGCCTGGTCCCGGGCCCCTCTTACAATCGACGAATGTAGATTTTTCTTAATTTGTTGGGCATTCAATCTCAACTGTAATCGTGACGCCTCTTCGGCGGCGGTCTAGGTATACATCCCTGAATTACTTCTCCATTTCCAGAATCCATCTATTCTATGTATGTTAGGAAATATGGTCAGACGATATCTATGTTCGGATAGCCGGATGTCGGCAGTGCGTCATTCGATCTCCCCACGAGTTTGTGTCGAGGTAGATGTCTCTAAGGAGACCGTGGAGTGGTTGTGGCTCTTGATGGGAAAGGATTTCCGATGAAAATAGAGGATTATATATGAAATGTGTCCTGCTTTCTGCCAGGGGTTCTTTCATTTCAGACATTTGTTACATGTATGTCACCGTGAGCCCAAGAGGCAGGCTGCGTCCAACGGTGCTGATGGGAATGAGGTTCAGCTCGTCCCTCCTTTGAGCCAGAAGGCAGGCGAATGCAGAGCTTTGGTTGAGCATGGAGAGATGCATGAGGATACTCAAGAGAAGTTGGTTTTGGCTAGTACATGTGCAGAGGCCAGCGCCAAGGACCATCAGCAGTGGCACTCCTTGGGTCATTCGGTGTCAGTGAAGGGGGGGAAGCCCAAGGCGGCAGAGCCACAGGTGGTGGAGGTGATTTCCCATTTAAAGCATGACTTGGGATTACAGGATGTTGATCTCAATGGTCCCACTACTGCGAGCTTGATAGTGAATGAAGGACAAAGGCCAATTGGCTCTATTTGGCTAGACTTGGAGGGTGTGATCTTGCAGGGCCAGTTCATGGAAAGAGGTTACAAACAACACATAGGAAAGGATTCATTGAATGAAAAATCATTCCTTCTTGCAGAAACATGCTCTCAAAGAGGACATGAATGGTTGAAGCATATGGATGATTTGGCGTCCTTATATCCCAACACTGTCAGAACCCATTCCGATGTTTTGAGGATGGCTAGGGATGGGGAGAAGGATTCTCTCTGGGTGAAGAAAACAGGTAAGGTGCTGAGTCTGCAGATGGCTCATATGGATGTAGCGGCATTAGAGATGGGGAACCGCTTTGATGGTCTGGAGGTCCACGACCCCCCTCTATCTCATGAGTAGTCGTCATCCGATGATGATAGCTACTACCACCCCTTAGTGGATAGTCCAGAACGTATTCAAGGGAAGGACCCCATATCCCTAGACGAAAGAAGTGAAACAATGGTATGAATGAATCAGGGAAATGAATTGTGGTACAAGGGAAGAAACAAAATGGACAGAAGGACTATTCATACTTTCCTAAACTGATGGAGACTTGGTCATCCAAGAAGGGTAGTAAAAAGGAAGGTAAATACGATCTAAAGAGGGAAAGTGAAGACTCGAGCAGGAATACAAGAGGCAAGGAAGTTGATGTTGGGGAGTGCTTGAAACCTATCCTACACTCAAAAGAAGAAATGACAGAATCATGTCTCCGGCCCAATGTCTTGGATGAAGTGATCCAAATAATGTCTGCACGACAGTGGCAGATTGAGGTTAACGAGGAGCATGAAGTGTGGCTTGATAAACAAGATAGCAGAATGACCCGAGGATTTAATCAGGGGAAAATCAGCATAGATGAGTTTATTCAGACAATGGAAAGGATGATCACTCACCTTGAAGATCTAATTAGAGAGGATCTGGAAAACCCAGGTTAGAACTTTGTTGTGGGAGCTTTATAGAGTTGCTGAATCAAGTAATCTTAGCCTGTTGGTTAAATAGTTTGTTATTTCATTTAGTACATAGTGATTTATTTGTTGAATAACGATAGTTTACCATTTCAACTTAAAATGGCTTTGTTCAATAAAAAACTTAATTTGGAGGATTACACCAAAAACCATTTGATTCTATATAGAGGTGTCGTATTAAAACTAGATACACTAGGTAAACATATCAACACATGTTTTCCATGATTTACAAAATTTTTCACATCAATTTTAAAAGTACACAACAATGAAAACACACCCAAAGTGATCCATTTTCTTTTGAAGATATACAGTGACCACAACACACACTTAAAGTGACTTTAAAACACCTTTCAAACCTACCAAAAAACCTCCAAAAACCATCCAACCATGTTTTTTACTCCAAACAACACTTAAATAAATGAAATCTAAAATTAAAAAACAAATCACATGCAAAAGAAACCATTAGAAAATCAATTTCACAATTCAGAACTTCTTAAACCTCATTGTAAATCCATAAGAAATTTATTAAACACTTCTAGAATTTACCACAACAAGGTTGAAATGAAAAACAAGACAATTTTTAAAATGAAGTGCTATTTTCATCACGCGCGCATGTCACAACATTTTTAAAATGTATTTTTCACAACATACAAAGTACTATCAAATGGCGCAATGACTGTTTATAAAAATAGACACCATATTTCAAGGAACTATGGTTCTTAAAAAAACACACATTTTAACCTTTCAAAAATATAATTCACATAACCAACACAATATAAAAATGATTTTGAAAATTAAAAAATAGGGCCGGAGCTCCCAGAAATGATTCCCTACTCATTGAAAATCCACATTGAAACATACACACTTCAAATAACCTTGAAAATATAGTTCACACCTCCCAAACTATACCTAAACCCCAATTTTAAAACATTTCACCAAAGAAACACCAAACATTGTCACTTTATTAATTAAAATTTCACTTATAACTAACAAGAACACCAACCATTTTTTTAAAATTCAATTAACACCACAAAAAACTAAATAACACATTAATAAACTCAAATAACAATAATAAATTTATCAAATGATGATAAGGCACAAAACCACCTACCTCAAGAGGAGAAAACCTGTGAGTTTGACGTGAATCTTCAACTAAACCTCAACAAACCAACACAGAATACTAATCAAGATTATTAAACCAAAATAAACCAAAATTAAAACCCATAAACACAACCCTACCGACTGTTGAACAATAAATCCAAACATTAAAATGAATAAAACTCTTACAGAAGGATAAATATGTGTCTACCGGTGGTGGTCGTGCTAACAAGGATCCTTGCCAGAAGGGGGGGTCACTTCGGAAGGGCGCTCGACTCAGGGTTTTTCATGACATAGGATTGCGGACTGCCGGTGGGGGGTCGCAACTAGGATAGTGCTAGGAGAATCCTCGAATAGGCTGAGGTGTCGTGCCAGAGGACTTTCAGGTGGGATCTCGGTTAGGTGCAGTGGTCCGGCGATGGGTTTTTAGGGGAGTTCATGAGACGGTGTGATGGAGAGAGACTGGGAGGCGATTAGAGGTGGACAGAGTCGCTAGCTAGGGTTGAGGTGTGGCAAACAGGAGTAGAGGAGCACTAGCAGGGGGTGTGCAAGGTCACGATGAGAAGACTTGGGGAAAGTTGGGTGTGCCACGATGGGGAGAAGTGGGAAAGGGGGCTCGACAAAAAATTGAATCACTAACCAATAAAAGAAAAAAAATAGAAAAGAAGAAAAGAAAAGAAAAATTAAATCCTAATAATAAGTAATGCTAATTATTATAATCATAATTATAATAATATTTATGATAACATAATAAAACCACAACTATAATAATAATTTTAATAATATTACTAATGTATTAACTAAAACCATGACAAAAAACATAATAATTATTATTATTATTATGTAAATTTTATTATTATTATAGTTATTAATATTACCACTGTTATTATTATTATTGTTATTATTATTATAAGAAAAATCATTAATCATTTTATTCTTATCATATAATTTTGTGATAAATTCATTATTCAACTCATTTATTAATTTTACTGCATTTATTTGTCCTGAATATCATGCAGGTCGTGCGAGGAACCAGGAAAGGTCGCGCGGTGACCCAGTAATTTCCACACAGCTTCGACTGTTCCCCACCAACGCGTTGGACACCACCCAACCCAATATATTCATTTATCAACAAATTTAAAATTTCAATCGGTCTCGGCCCACACTCTGACCAAGATTTTCAATAGAAAATAAAAATAATGAAAATAATAAAATAAAATTTAATTTAGAAATCTAGGTGTGATAATTCTCCCCACCATAGCTCTTTTCATCCTCAGAAATCCAAAACTAAGATTGAAACCCAATTTAGAAAACGACACCCCATAAGGCTCAAAGAGGATCCCTATGAAAAACATGTAAAAAGAGGCGAAGTCACCATGCTCAAGGAAAGTGACTTATATGAAAACCTCAAGAAACTCATAAAAGACATTCTGTTATGTGTCACTTGACCCATAGTGATAGAACACCTCCAGTTGATTGATCAAGGAATGGTAGTCTTTCACCTTTGGAAACTAACATCACAAACAAAAACACATCAAGCACCATTAAATGAAAACCACACCATATGAATGGAACAAACAAACAAGATCAAACTCGTCCAAGGAGCACTCTTATCACATATCACCAAATCATCTATAAGAACAGAACTCAAAGGTCAATATAAGAAAGCCTGAAGGGGATCCCCACCATTAACAAATTATCAACACTCAAGACGAGATGGAAAAACCAACATGGGGAGATCCGAACAGACTCCCCACCATTAGAATGTGGTAATATCATTTTATTTCCTGGGAGTTTCAGTGAAGCCCTAAATGGGTCTCACAACCATTGGAACAAACGAAAATACAAGAACTTAGAGGCCTCTTGGAAAGGACCCAACACTACACCAAATGGTCAGGGAGGATGGGGCCCAAACATCGGGAAATATAACCACAGTCGAAGAAAAACCAATATTTCAACATCCATGGATGATCATCATTCATATTTGAGGCCAATTTTCCCAAAGATACCCCCTAAGGGCCACTAAAAGAGATTACATATGATGGGATGGAACCACCAGGATGGAACCACCAGGATTTGAAGGTAACAGGATAGACATGCCACTACATAGTCTTGGAATCCATACACACCCAAATGGTTCGTTCGGAATGGAATAAACACAAAAAAAAAATCAAAGTACTATTACTTTCAGTACCATAGAAAAAAATATGGTTGGGGTCCCATACACATACGGGGTTCTAGACCACGTTATAGCTTCACTCAGAGGCCTATGACTGGAGCCTTGATATTGGAAGCCTCTCCTACCTCCTATATAGGTATTTACGACTCCCGGATAGCGCTTCTCCTTTTTGCGTAACACATAACCATTCCACAACAGAGACAACACCAGAAAACACAACACACCATGACATCCAACTACTCACTCACTAAACATTCAACAAAATAGATGTTTAGATGGCACAAATGCATCAACTCTTCATCGTAACGAAGAAAATAAAGAAGGGAATGATGCACGACAACCGCTCCCCTTTGAATAGAATCATAATTAGAACTACCCCGGAGGAGGACACACCCCTATGAAAACCAGGATTTCCTACAGGATTCTATGAAATCTACCCTTTCTCTTAAAATATTACTTATGCTGTGAGACATCACCAAACATGACCCTTACTGCCGATAAAAGCACTATAAACCTTTCAAGACATCGGTCAGCACCAATAACTTTGAATCGCATTTACTCTTCCCTAGTGGAATTCCTTTTTCCGTTTCCCGGGGAACCTTCAAACACGACAGTGTCAAACTTCTTACTCGACGAGTCAGATAACTCAATAAAATAGCAAAACACCCTTCAAATCCCCTTGTATCTTTCATCCCACTACGAGAGGATCCGCTTAACCGAAAGGGGCTAGGGACAAGATTAAAAATATATCAAAAAATGAGATTCCATTCTTTAATTATATAGAGGAGTTTCCAATGGAGAATTTTCCATGGAATCACTTCTCTCACATGCTAATTGTTTTTCGGGAAGTACACTAGATACGAAAGAAAATCATGGACCTAATAAAACTAGTCCAATGGTCAAGAAATACTGCAAACGAACACAAAATGTGTTGTGGGAACCACATCAAGGGATTCCCGAATTACTTTTCAAAAATAAAATAATAACCACACACATTCACACCATCAAACAAATAATAATTTTAACTCTGGACAAAAATCTGTCAAAAAGGATACTCATCTTGAAAAACCTATCATATAACACTTACCAAAATAGTAGGACTCGTCACACAATCACCAGTTATTAAAACAACAATTTTTTAGGTAATCCCAACTTTTTAAAAATAAACAATGCTGGTGGGTTGCACATACACCAATGGTGTCCCATGAGCCACACACATGCATGTTCTCATACCACACTGGCACCCACTTCATGTCCATCTAGGTACACATCCACTCGTTCCATTAACCATTTTTCTTTCCACAGACATTCATGCATGTGTTTTCCCATGAGAACACCAAGAATAAAAAATAGAAATTTTCATTATTTAAAAACCAAACATTCAAAAAACACTTCTCAAACCATACACATCATTTTTTTAAAGTGCTTGATTTCAAATCATTTTTTAATACCAAATCCTTTTTACATAAAAACCGTATTTCCATGATTCCAAAACAAATAGACGAGGAATGATGTAAGAGGGAACTAGTACCAACAGGTGACTGGCACATATGGTTAGTGTCCATACACCAATCACGCCAGTGCCACAATGATTATTCTAGGACAGCCTCTCTGGCTTCACATGGCTTTCCAGACTCGGTGAGCTCACTTGGACCACTGACCCTACTCCCTTTTCATTTCCACTAGACATGATTAACTGCAAGTACCAAAGACTCAGACAAACCTCAACATAATTTGGTGACTCGAGTCCCACCAAGAGGTGTGCTAGCCAGGTACCCTACTCGTAGTCGGGATGTCACGTCCCAACAACCTTAACTCCAGTATACCGTGACTCTATACCAAAAAGACACGAACTAAAAGAGAAAAACTCATCTGATTCCATTTTTTCATAAACTATTCTGGGTCGCCATCTGACCTGGCACCTGAACTGGTCCGTGACATGGCCTGAAGGGCATTCCCGATCCCCACGGCCTGGCATAAGTGCCTAGGTATCCAAATAACATGTCAGAAGGATTTACCTGAAATAAGAGGCCGAAAAACAACTAACATGAAAAAATACTAGAATTGAAATCAAAAATCCAAACATACCTTTAATATATAAAATGGTTTAAGACTAAAACTCAACTGAGAACCCAAAATGAACAGAAACGACAGAGAATTAAAACTCCAATACCAATCTCAAGTAACACAAGTTTCTGCATCCCCAAGATACCAACACCAATATGCACATGAAGACCAATAGCATCCAAAACCACCATCACTAAGAACGATGCCTCAACCTAGATTACACACAAGAAAATCTCTACATACACCCAATGGTGTATGTAGGGTGTGAGCCAAATTCCCATTATGATACCACCTAATAAAAAGGTTCCATGCCACAACATCAAAAAGATAAATTAACATGCTTATCTAAAACTATACTTTTAAAACTATTTTACAGAAACTATTTAAAAACTGAAATTGAAAAGAAAGGATCACTGAAAGAAAACCAATTTCAATATACTACTTTAATATTGAAGGAATAATTTATAAAGAACATGCACATACTCAAGTGGTCCTCTGTATGCCAACAGAATGTAGCACATCATGAATAGTAGAGAACTGTGGGTAAATCCTCTAATGTAGCTAGTATGTGTGGAGCAGTAGAGACATTTTACCTCGGTGTAAATAAGGAATATGAACCAAAGTAATCAACACTCTCACACACGATACACTAGTAGGGAAACAAATACATAACCTAGTGGTCTCAATTCATCACAATAGTTTACTTAGTGATGTAACATCAATCCTTATGATGAAACTGGTATTAACCGCTCATGTGTCATATAGCGTACTAGTCCTAACTACCCACCTATGTACCCAGGGTTTCCCCTTTTTCTGGTCAAAAAAATTCCACACTCACAGAGCATATCACTTTCTCATATTACCGACCAAACAATACATTACACATATAAGACACCACATTGATACCCAAAAAACAATTTTAATGTCACATGAAAACCAATGTCGTGTCACATTTTATATAAATGTACAACTTTAAAAAAGAAAATGTATTCAAGTCTTTCAAAATACCACTTCACAGTCATCTAAAAGTATCATTAAATAATTTGATCTATTTATGAAATGATTTCATGAAAATCCAAGAAGACATTACACAAAAAACCACTTGATTCTATATAGAGGGGCCAATCTAAAACTAGATACACAAGTTAAACATATCAACACATGTTTTCCATGATTTACAGAATTTTTCATTCTAATTTTAAAATTAAAAAACCAGGAAAACACACCCAAAGTGATCCATTTTACATTACAAATCTCCATTTAAATACACTCACACTTAAATTGACTTCAAAACACCTTTCACACATACCAAACTACCCCCCAAAACCTTTCAACTATGATTCACACTCAAAACACCACTTAAATAAACCATTTATCAATTTATAAAACATATCACATGCAAAAGAAACCATTATAAAATCAATATCACAATTCAACCCTTCTAAAACCTCCTTGGTACTACATAATCAATTTATTAAATACTTCTCAAATTTACTACAACAAGGACGAAATGAAAAACATAACAATTTATAAAAGAAAGAGCAATTTTTTTCACGCACGCATGTCACAACATTTTTAAAATGTATTTTTCAAAACCTATAAAGTACATCCAAATGCTGCAATGATAGTTTATAAGAAAACACACCTTATTTCATTTAAACATGGTTCTTAAAAAAATTCAAATGCACATTATAACCTTTTAAAAATATAATTCGCATAACCAAGACAATATAGAAATTTATTTAACACATTTTCAAAATAAGGCCGAAGAACCAAAAAATAATTTGCTACTCATCAAAAATCCACATTGAAACATACACACTACAAATACCATTGAAAACATAGTTCAAAACACAAAATCAATCCCTAATAACAATTTTGAAAACACTTCACGAAAATAAAACAAACATTGTCACTTTCATAATAAAAATTTCACTTATAACTATCAAGCACCCCAATTTGTTTTTAAAAACCATTCTCACATCAAAATGAAACTATAGAACCCATTTATAAACTCAAATAAGTGGATGAAATTTATCAAATGATGATAAGTCATGAATCCACTTACCTTGAGAGGATTAAACCCATGAGTTTGGTGTGAATATTCAACCACAAATCTAGCAACCAACATAGAATCCTAATCAAGAATATTAATCCCAAATAAACCAAATTAAGACCCCTAAAAACAACACTACCTTTTGGTGAACCACAATCACAATATTTTAAAAAAAAACCATATGGAATGTGAAAGAGGTGTCCAATGGTGGTGTTTGCACCAACAAGGAACCTTTCCGGAAGGGGGGGATGCTTCGGAAGGGAGCTCAGCTCGAGGTTTGTCGCCCCATAGGGTTTCACACTAATGGTGGGGGGGGTTGAAACATATATAACGTTAGGAGAAGCCTTGACCAGGATGTGGTGTCACACTAGAAGACTGCCAGTAGGGCTCTCGTCTAGGTGCATAGGTGCGACAATGAGTATAAGGGATGTCATGCGACAAAAAGACAGTGCGAGTCGGGGATGAAATGAGTGATGGACGCAGTCAACAGCTAGGGTGGAGGCGTATCAGACTCGAGTAGAGCGTTACTAGCAAGGGTGTGTGATAGGTCACTATCGGAAGATGGGGTGAAGGGGGGGGTGTGCTGAGATGAGGGGAAAGAGGAAAGTGGTCCCAATAAAATGAATCCCTAGCAAATGAAAAAAACAAACAAACAAATAAAAAAATAAATAGAAAAAGCAATTGATGAAAAAAAAGGAAATCCAAATAATAACTAATGCCTATTTTTATAATCATAATTAAAAAAAAATTTATGGTAACTTAATAAAATAGAAGCCCTAATAATAATTTTAATAATATTACTAATGACTTAATTAGAATCATGGAAAAAGGATAATATTAATAATAATCTTAATGTTATTATTATTATTATTAATATTGTTTTATTATTATTATTATTAGTAAGAAAACCATTAGTAATTTTATTATTCTAGTTTAAATTTGTGAGAAATTATTTATTCACCTCATTTTCTAATTTTAGTTTTTTAATTTATCCTGAACATTGTGGAGGTTATGCGAGGAATAGGACACGGTCGCGATGTGACCCAATCAATTACATGAAGCTTCAACCATTACCAACTAGTAAATTGTAAACCACCAAGCCCAAAATATTCATTTATAATCAAAACATAAAATTTCAATCCAGATCGGCCCACACTCCATCCTGGATTTCAAAATGAAAATAAAAATAAAAAAATAAAAAAATAAAAATCATTTTAGAAATCTGTGTGTGACACCTAAACCTATCTAAAACCTATTGGTTGAGAGGTTTTTTATCCTTCTCCACCTTTTCCTCAAAATAAATCATTTTGTAGGCATTAGAAACCGAAAATTATTTTATTATAAAATAATATTGAAAGCTTTTCCTAAAGTGCCACTCACCCCTCTTATAAAAGGGCACATCCCCTTCCCTAAAAATTACACTTCCAAAGCCATTCGGCTTGGCCAAACCCTGCCCAAATATCCTCCCAATTTCCCTCACATCAACCAAGAGTCCTTAGTTTGATCAGAAAGCCAACCTAAGTATCCCTTTTGGACATCTCAAAAGGATACACCCAAAGAAGAGGTAATAATTTCACCACCCTCTTTCATCTTCTATTCTTCTTCCTATTCCGCATTCTTTTTTTGTTTCCATATATAAATACTAAATCTAGTTACTTTTTCATACTATGATGTTATTATAAATATGTTAAAACCATATTCGTTATTCTATCCATCATATAAATGACAAAGTCACCATACATGTGTATGTACGACGTATCATCTCGACGTCGTGGGGTAGTTTGTTATTCAAAAATTTCATTATTTTTATGGGTATAATAATGAGTATAAATGATGTAAATAATAAATATAACATGTCATGTATTCTATATATATGATATACCATCCAATAAGACACAATATCACCATCAATATAATGATATATTCGCTCGGGCATACGTACGGCTTATCATCTCCTTAAACGTGATGAGATTAATTCCCCATCGTAATCATTCAATAATGATTTTAATTTTATTATTAAAAAACTATTTACGAACTTAATATCATTGGGGATATGAATCAAATACAGCCTATACATAAAAACATGACTTACATAACAAAACATATAAAGAAAAAAGATTTATATAACAACCAAAACGATTATTCTACTGAAACATCATTAACAAAGCAATATTATAAGATCATATATGATATCATATTTATTCATTTTTTTCATTAATAATGTGATAAAAATTATTTATCCATTATACAAGAGGTTAAACTACCCTATACTAAGAAAAATTACACGGTATGAGGTTTTCATCTCACATTTATTCCTGTGAGATTCATTCTATATTTGCCACTATTACCTTATGTGTGGTGTATGTACAACCCATGATTGTATTTTTTCTGTAATATAATTAAATTTATGGGTATTTACATAATCATTTTATGATCCTTCTTTCATGTGGTGTATGTTTCATATGTTACCAAACTAGTAAGGGAATTTCAAATTTCAATTTCACTCATTCGGTTTTACACAAACTTCATTGATTATTTTACTCCATGATTATGTGTGAAATCACCCTTTATTTATTTATGTAGTATTTTACACTCAAAATTCCATGGTTATACATTTGATACACATAATCACTACATTGATAAATTCTCAAGTCATCGATATAAACCTGATAAGAGTAATTTTAACTCAATTTCTATTCACTGAGTTAAACATCCAAGTCATTGGTGTTGTTTTCACAAGAATATGTGTGAATGTACTCGGATTGATTTACACTGAATATCCAATCATATTGAGTGTATTTATATTTTTCACACATAATTATGTTATTGATTTATAATTAACCTAGATATATCATCTTTATAAATAAATTCATCTCAACTTATATTCCATTAAGACTTCGTTATTGTTATGCGACGATTCAATTTTATTTTGTGTATATACTATACTTTGACATAGTATATCATTAATCCCTATAATCTCGTGGTATTATAATTATTTCAATACCTCAATTATATGTATTCAAGCATCTCTCATTTGATAAGAATGTATAACTATAATATCATTTTTAATTTTTAAAAAATATATTCTTCTGAACAATTCTCATTAATGTCCATGTTTTAAAAATGGTTTTAAGGTTTTATTTATATGGAAATTAATGTTTTAAAATTTAAATTTATTTTCAAAGTTTCAAAGTGGTGTGGGAAACTTTCATTCAAAAATATATTTTAAACATCTTCTTGATAAATAGTGAGACTTTTAAATGTTTTCATGAAAAAGGGATATTTCTCTCAAATATTATTACTGATCATTTTCAACTATGTCAACATCATTTATGGGATATTATTCCAGATCGCGGTTGATTTATTATGATAAACATATTTCATTTATTATTTAATGTTTTGTGATATTTTTTACTGTGGTTTTCTTATTTTTATACAATTCAGGGTTTATGGATGAAGTATTGACATTTAGTATGCTAGTTTTAATGCAAATGTTTAAGTTATGTTTAATCCTTTTCATATTTGGAATGAAATAAACATAGTAAGTGATGGGTGGAGCATGATATAGCTCCTAGATGCATTAGTATGTCTTGTGAGACAAACCAGTGCCTTTTCATAAGGCCTTGACACAATCTTTTTTGTAGTCTTGGCACAAAGCCTTGACTATGTGGTTATGAAGCTTGGCATCGTGCATTTAATCATTATGAAATTTTCTATTGATATTACTTTTGATTATTTGACGACTATAATATCCATGTGAATAATTGAATGAAATTAATTGATTTATCATTTCTATATTATGATAAATATTATGTTTAAATGGCTTCTGTTTTTGTCTTATACATTTCCTTAAATGTTTATTCTTATTTATGATAGTTTTCGCTATATTGTTATCCTTACTGAGTATATGAGCTCACTGAATTCTTGTGTTTTATTTTTCCCTATATGTAAAGAAGTATACTATGATTATCCTTTATGAATAGACTAAGGGATATAAGAGTGTTCAAAGGGGTCATAATGTTGTTTTTTTATTTCATGATGTAATATAAATCATATGTATGTTTCTAGTACTTACAAGGCTACTAAACTTATCATCCTTTCAGGACATGATTCCTTGTATCATGAAAATATTATATAATAATGCACAGATTCTGGGTTACTAGGGTTAGGTCATTACAATTAATTAGATAAATAAGGTTCACTCTAGGCTATTCTCTAATGGTTTTTTCTATTCATTCCAACCACATTCATTTTATTTTCATTTTTTTGTGTATTTATGTTATTTCTTTGAATCTATTTTATCAACCCCCAAATTTTATGATTTTTATACAATTTCAAAATCCCCAAAAATATTATAACAAATTAATTAGGAATATTTTCTATTTTACTAAGATAGCTCCATAATTGAGATTACATTGGTCATCCACTATAATACACTAGAAATTAAAAAAAAATAGCTTCTAAAACCCCATGTGACTGAAGAATAATGAACTAGAAGGTATATTGTTGTATTTTTGTAAATTTTTATTTGAAATGTTATAATATAAAAAAACAGGGCTGACAGTTTCAAATATCTACCCATTAAAAAATAAGTGAAGTTATCCCATGATGGGTACATAGGAAATGTGATTGCAGAAGTTATTTCATTTATATTGGGAAAACATAATTGTGGAGTTTCATATTCAAGAATACCATTATAGATAGATATAAGTTGTAATACTATTAAAATTAATCTACTTAAATAAGTTACACTCATGCCTTTGATAATTACTAAAATGGTCGAGTGTTTTCTAGTTCAGGAAGTGATGAAATAGGAAGATAGAGTTGATTTGTTAACCTGTACTAGGTAACATAGAGTATTGCGAAAGACAATAATTGTTTCATTGATTATAGATGAATCTATTAGAATAAGATAATCCAACCATGTTTTGATATGATTTAATGCCACTATAAACCAGTTCTTAAATTCATATATATGATGGTAGAAATGAAGTGTCATGTTGATTTAAAGAAAATTCCCAGTGTGTCATATTGAATAACTAAAAAACATGAGTTTTTTGTATGTTTTTAATGTTCTTGGGTTTAAATTATATTTCTTTAATGTTTAAAAACATCATAAAGGTATTAATATCTGATTATTAGTGGTTGATATCATGTAGAGAGAACTAGAAGAGCCATTTTTTGAAATTTACGATGTCGGAAAAAATTAAGTTTTCATAGGTTAAATATTTTTTAATTTATGTGTTCGTAGATACATGTAATCAAAGTTGTTGTGTATTTAAATGTTTTTATACAAGAACATTGACTTTTACCATTTTTAAAAACACAACTAAATGATCACGTTCCCACATTTTTTTTATGATTCAAAATTCTGAAGCTATATACATAAATGATTCTCCATATAGCCAAATCTAAATATGTATTTGAATACCTCATGTAAGGGTTTTATATAGTATATTCAAACATAATAAAACCAAAATATTATTTGTATCAAAATTTATATCCATGTATGAAAATCATGATTAACAATGTTGAATAGACATGAGAGCACCCCATATACAAATTATGGTATGTGATTCACCTTGAAATTTAATCGATCACATATCCAAGTCTATATTTTTATGATGGAAATTAATTAAAATATATTTCCATTCTTTGATGGCTAAAAATGAAATACATTTACATTTATGTAATTTTATGAAAAAAATAAAACCATATGATTTTTATAATGTGTATTATAGATTTAAATATCATGATATCTATTTTATTCATGATTTGAGTATATTTTTTGAAAAATATAAATGATATCACGATATATATTCCTTGTTGGATAAATATAATTTATAAATTTTTAAAGAAAAATGGATATGATGTTACTCTTAATCATAGTCATTCAGAAAAGAGTAAAATTATTGTGATCTAATCTTTTCTTGGAGAGAATGATTATGTTTTGAGTTTTTTTTGTGTATAGATCTTAGATTAAATGTTTTAAAAATATTTTTATGCATATTCCGAAATGAAATTATTTTGGAACCACAATTGTTTTTTGTATATTATAATTAATTTTCATGATCATGTAATGTGAAAATTTTTAGTGGAGTTATTTTTATGAATATTTGATTATGAAAACTATTGTTTTTTTCTAATGATGTACCTGCCTTATTTGAGAAATCTGAGAGAATAGAATATCTGGGAAATTATATCATTTATATAAGTAAATTCATTGGAAAATAAATTTTCTACGTTGAACATTCATTGGAGTGACCAATGAATATCATTTTGATTCATATATTTCGTACAATTCTTCCATTCCAGGAAATATGAGTTAACACACACCGATACCTCACTAATACTTATACTGAAATGTATGTCATGGAAAATTCCACATACATTGTATTGTGATTTTAGAAATCATGGGCCACTTATTATAAAAGGGTGTTCAATTTTTTTTTTGGGAAATTAAATATTGGATACCTATTTATAAAAAATGTACAAATATAATATGAATTTTTATGTTGAGAGCTGTTTTGGTGTTTGATGTCAAATGAACATCTTTTGTAGAATGAGGACGCAAACTACCCTTCATTATGAGATGTATTAAATAGGGAAAAAGTGTTGAGAAGTTGAAGATCCCATTTAACCCATTGTAGTTGGATTTTTAGTAGAATATTATTAGAAAAAACAACATGTAGTAAAAATATCATCTATTAGTGTTGATAATTAACAAATATGAGAAGTTTTAGTGTTTGAAGGGAATATGAGCACTTCTATTTAGGTGGAAATAATAGAAAATTGCATGAATGTTTTTTTAAGATGATTTTTGAGTATTGAATGAGTTATAATGCATTATGAACGCCTCTCTGGAATTCAAATAAGGTTTTCATGAATTGAAAAAGATATATTTTGTTGGCATTGAATCTTCCCTATATTTTTTCAGATATCTTATTTTGAGTAGAATCCTTAAATAATGAGTTATATATATATATATATATATGATATTAAGTGATTGAACCCATTTAACTCATGGTGTATGATGATATCATAGTGTGACTTAGTGACTATACTATTAAAATGATGAATAATACCATAAGTAATCTAGAATGATAGTTCCAATGAGATTCAAGAAGTTGTCTTGTGGAAAATTGGCATATAAAATATTAGTGGGTGTTTAATCTTGTTATGATGTGACTCTTACCCTCCACTTGTGATTTATAACATTTGAATCTAGTGTAGAATAATTTTTTTGTGTTCATACCCAATAAAGGTAAGGATTATTTCATTTCACCAAAGGTTGTATATCCTTGAGTTTTTGCGACTTTATTTATTAATTGATTTGTAATTTTTGTGTGACACATGAGTGAGTGGATTGATTTTGAAAACATAGGAGATGTCAAATTATAAGTAAATAATTTATAAATGGTTTATGTGAGTATAGACTCACCCCTCCCTAATAAGAGACCTATCAATCCAATGGAACTTTAATTGGTATCATCGCCACCCATGTACCCTCCAAAAAGAACAATATTGGTTTCTATATTTATCAAGACTGATATATAAGTCTCTTTTGAAGGCAATAGAAAATTATAAATAATGAGGTAAAGAAGATAAGAGAATTATCCAATAATGGATGAAAAAAATAACAATAATAAAATATATCTATAATGGAAATGGTTTAGTTTAAATATTTGTTATTTTTTATACCTCTAATAATGAAGCTCCATGTTATGATAAACATAATGAGAAATAACCAAAAATGGAATTATACTCTCAATAAGGAGTTCATCTAGAAAATTCACTAGGTGAAGTTACTGAAAATATAAATCATTTTATCAAGGAAAATTTTGATGAACAATTATAAGGACCCGACCTTAAAACATTACTTAATATTTAATTAAATGAATAATTTACATTGAGTATCTTTTCTGGATTAGTGTTTTAGATAAATAGGCCATAACTATTACATATCAAAATTTACAAAGTAGACACTTCTACTCAGATTCCATTTTTTCATAAAATAAAAACTCTTGATAAAAAAGTCATGTCTAGTTCCAGTGTTTAAACAGAATGACTTTCCTTGATCCCATCCTTGACCCTATTCTACTTTATGTCTGGTATAAAACATTTCAAAAACATGGGATGAGCATTAAAAGCTCAGTAAGGGATACACAAAGAAGGAAAAATGTATGTTTTTAAAAACAATAAGTAAACCATGAATACTTTATCATAAGTAATACTTTTCACCTTTATGAGGTAGTAAATACTCTTCACTAAATAAAATATAATTTCTTACACTTTTATAACCAAAAGATAACCATAAAACACATATAAAGAACACATAACATATTAAGGTAACATGGGACATAAACCTACTTAAATGGAATAACCATACGGTCAACTTCCACACATATCACTAAATGGAATAGCCATACGACCAACTTCCATACACAATGCATTGGAGGTTATAATGTAACCACCCATCATGGTTTCCACAACACCACAGATCATTTGGTTTATCAAGTAACCACCCATCAAATGTCTAAATACCATTATAAAATCATAACACATACAAAAGATATATAAAAGAAAAAAAACATTTCTACATTTCAATAGAAATATATTGACATATAAAATCCATTATCAAAACCATTTTCAATACCAAAATACATAAAATAGTATATGGTATTTATTTTCCTTTTAAAAACATTATGTCTTGTTAAGGAAGACAAAGATCAAATAATACTCGTGGTGGCGAAATTGTCCTTGTCAAAGCATACGTTAAAAAGAAACATAATTTTTGTTGTTTAGTAAAAAAAATTATAGAGAAAATATTCCTTTTGAATAAAATTAAAAGTCAAAGGGGTTTATACACTGTACAAAAGAAAGTTGTGTATAAAACAAAATATGCCCCAATGAAGGTAGATTGAGAGGAAGTCCCTTACCTCGTGTCTGGCTTGACTCGTTCATTATTTAATCTCATGAATTATAGAATAAAGATAATTTCTATTTTCTTAAGAACATTATTCAAGTTTTTTATTCCTTTTATATCATTTATTTCCATGTTAGAAACATTATTTAATCATTTATGTTAATAATGTTCATTTTGTCAATATTTGGTACTTAAGTCAAAAATGGACTTCTTACAATTACATGTTGTTCATGTGGTCAAAGGATAATTATATACAGAATGATATTCATTATTTTGGTATCATATATATCATATAAATCAATCATATACATGTATTTATAATATTACATAACATTTTGAGGTAATAAATGAAATGCACCGTTCATGGAGACGGTAAGCCGTACGTACGCATGAAAGATACTTTCATTTCTATTTCATATTCAATGGAATGAAATCAGAATTATATAAAGGAAAATTAAAATTCCTGTATAATATCATATATAATATTATTAACTCCATCCTTTATATGTCCCACATATGGCATTAACGATTCAAATCACTTTGAGGGGGCGGTAGTCCGCCCTTTCTAAAATGAAATTATCACGTTTATCCTTTATGAAAACCATAAAGGTATGCCATAAATGAATAATATAGAATAATAAGGAAAAAAGAAACATAATATATATCATATATAAATATAGTGACATCTTAATGTCCACCATGATAGGCAGTAGGAGATAATTGAACAATCATCGTTTCATGAGGCTGTAGTTCGATGTCCACAGAAACAATATGTTCTCCACCCATTAGATGGAGGTGTGTGTAATTGTAGCTAGAATACTTCTCATTACAACATCATAGTTTATTTAAGATACTGTTTTTGTTACAAAATCCAGGAATAAAAAGAGATTAGGGGGTTGGAGAAGAAAAATAAAATAAAAGGACATAAGAGAAGACCATACCTTTAAATCGGATAACTCCGCTTGGTTTGAACCAAAAGGGTTTGTTGAATAGATTTCTGCCTAAGGTAAGGCTTCTAGAATCAAGAGAGGGATGTGGGGAGATAATATGAGTAGGTGATGGATGATACAATGGTTTGAGAGGTGTGGGTTAGGGCCTAGATTAGGGGGCCTTTTAAAAGTGGGAGGATGGTCACTCTTTGAAGGTCATGAAATGTTACTTTGTTATGAATTGATTTTAGAATTTTAAAGTTACAAAAATGATATATTTCGAGTATAAGTTGATAAGGTTAATAAATCAACCCATCCAATAGGTTTTTGACAAGTGTAAGTCTTATATTTTACCTTATCATTTCATTTTATTTAAATCGTTCATTAATGAGGTCATTGTTGCATCATCCTGTTGTCATAAATAAATAAATTTATTTAATTTCTTGAAATAATAAACAAAATACCATGATGTAGGAAATATTTTTAGCTTTCTAATGACTATTTATAGTCTAAGTGATCATTTACATAAAAAACATTTTTTTACTTATGTGATACATAATTTGGTTATACATTCCTTTAAAAAAAATATATTAAAAGGTCATTATCCAACTAAAGTGATTTCATGAGGTCCCAAAGTTTGGTACAAGGAATCCCATGGTCTTTAATTACTCAAAAAAAAGGAATTAGACACAATTTGGGGTCATTTTATATTATTATTATATTATTTTATTACCCATAACAACCCGATTACTAATTAATCACGATAATTAAAGATAATTGATGTTGTTACTATTCATAATGACAAAAAAAAAGAGTCTTAATTAAATAATTTGGACCTTTTGATTACAAATATGGAATCCATTTTACCGAATTTCAAACACATAAATTGTATCAGTTAATTTATAAATAATTCCTGTTGTCAAAACAAATAGCGTGTTTTTAAAAAAACAATATCTATCAAAAGATTGACAATTGTTTATGTCCAATTTCAAATTGAAATTAATTATAATGAAAAACATTGGAAAAAATGGTAAAAAATATACTAAATATAATTTAAATCCAATTAAATAGATAATCTAACCATATAACTAAATTAGAAGAAAAAGATGTTTTGAAGTAAAATGCATTATTTTTCACTATTCATTAAAAATTGAACATTGTCCGAAAAATACAAAAAATATATCCTAAGAAATTTTCAATGTCCCAATTATAAAGAATAATTTTATTTTGACAAATAGAGATTTTAAAATTGTAAAAAGATATATTTAAAAATGGTTCTCCATCAAAAGGCAGTAAAACAATCTTTTAGAAACATTAGAGTATTCTGTGCTTAAGATTGGATTTATTCTCATTTTAAGCCTCTAAAACACTATCTAATTCATAAATAGACATAGATATGAAAATATATTATTCTTTACTTACTCGGGATGTTACATCCTTCCTCTCGTTAGGAAACTGTGTCTCCGCAATTTATTTACTTATCGAATAAGTGGTGGTATTTATCCCTCACTACATTTTTAGATTCGCATGTTGCCTCTTAAAATATATGGTTTTACCATAGAACCTTTACTTGATGAATCACATTATTTCACAAAAGTTGCTCCATGTGGTAAGGAATCTAGACTGGTCATTCCTTATAGGATAGATTCTCATCCAGTTGAACTAACTCTAGACACTAAACATATGATGGATCTAGCATGTACTTCCTTAACATTGAAACATGAATAACATTATGTACCTGAGATAAACTTGGAGGTAAAGCCACGTGGTATGCAATTGATCCAACTATCTCTAGAATTTCATATAGTCTAATGAACCTTGTACTCAACTTACCTTTCTTTCCAAAATGCATCACACTTTTCCATGGAGAAACTTAGAGAAAAACATGATCACCTACGTCAAAAGAAAGATCCTTCATTCGGTTATCCGCATAACTTTTCTTCCGACTCTGAGATATTCTCAGGTGCTTCTAAATAAACTGAATTTTTTTTGCCATCTCTTCTACCAATTCTGATCCCATCACCTTCCTCTCCCATACTTCATCCCAAAAGCTGGAGTTCGACACCACTTTCCATATAATGCCTCAAACAGATCCATCTATAGACTGGAATAAAAACTGTTATTATATGAATATTCAACCAAAGGATTATGTTGGTCCCAAAATTCAAAGTAATCCATAGTGAAAGAACATAACATATCCTCCAAGGAATAAATTGTTTATTTTGAATTCCCATCTGATTATGGATGAAAAGATGTACTAAAATTTCATTTAGTACCCAATGACTTTTGAATGCCTTTCCAAAAGTTAGAAGTAAACATGGGATCATGATCAGATACAATGGAGATGGGAACTATATGTAACTTGACTATCTCTTTAACATACAACCGAGAAATTTGATCTAGAGAGAATGTATCTCAAATAAGAATAAAATGAGTGGATTTAATCAATTAATCAACAATAAATTAGATTGCATTATTACCTCAAGATGTCTTTGGTAATCCCACAACTAAGTCCACAGATATATTTTCCCATTTCCAATATGGCACCGGTAAATAATAAAGCATCTCTTTTGGTAACTTATGCTCTAATTTAACCTGCTGACAAGTCAAACAATTCTCAATAAAATCAGCAATATCCCTTTTCATTCCATCCCACCAGTAATACTCCCGCAGATCTATGTACATCTTAGTACTACCAGGATGAACTGAAAATGGAGAACTATGAGCTTCACATAAAAACTATATCTTCAACTGTAAATCACAAGGAACAAGAGATCTCTTCCCCAATCTCAGAACACAATCATTATCAATGTAAAATTCAGGAAACATACCCTTCTGAACCAGCTCTACCCTTTTATGCAACATACTATCTTTCTTCTGCGATTGCATAATTCTGTCTGATAGAGATGATCTCACTAACACCTGAAGCAAAAATGAATAACATCCTACACCAAAACCTTCTATTCCATAGTTCATCAAATCAAAAACCAAAGGATCTTCTTCCAAACATAGCATGGTTAATGAAGCATTACTTTTTCGACTCAAATCCTCAACCACTTTATTTTCTTTTCTCGGATGGTAGTTAATTGTACAATCGTAATCCTTGATTAATTCCAGCGATCTCCTCTATCTAATATTCAATTCATTCTGAGTTAATATATACTTTAAACATTTGTGATAGTTATAAATTTCACACTTTACTCCATAGAAATGTTTCCTCCAAACATTTAAAGCTAAAACAACATAAACTAATTCCAAATCATGTGTAGGGTAATTTAAATCATGAGTTTTCAACTAACGTGACACATAAGAAATTACCTGATCATTCTACATAAGGACACAACCAATTCTTTTCAATGAAGCATCATTGTAGATAAAAAACTCACCATTTCTGGATGGAAGTTCCAAAATTGTAGAATTCACCAATATTATTTTCAATTCCTGAAAACAATCATCACATTCTTTTTTCCAGGTGACATAACACCTTTTCGAGTTAACTTAGTCATTATACTAGATTATCGTACAAAATTCTCAACAAAACTCCGGTAATATCCTTCCAAACCAAGAAAACTATAGATCTTGGTTATATCTCTAGGTCTTGTCCATTCTTCAATAACTTTTGTTTTAGTAGGATCAATAGTTATGCCATTTTTCGAAATAATCTGACCAAGGAAAGAAATTTGTTGTAACCAAAACACACAGTTGCTGAATTTCCCATAAAGTTTCTTTTCTTTTAAGGTTTTCAAGATGACACTTAAATGACCTTCATGGTCATATTTAATTATTGAAAAATCCAAAATGTTATCAATAAAAACAACCAACATTTATCACCTGATTCAACTGATCCATCACTATAGTAAACTGATCAATTCTGATTCCGACCATCTTAAGTTGCTGATTTGGAAGGTCATTCTCCTCTGTATGCCTTCCCGGAAAAGCTGTTATGTTTCCGTTACGAAAAATCATTCTTAACATAGATATATATTAGAAGAAGAAAAATGGTAATATTTAAATTCTATATCATTTCAATATTACCATAAATTAATTAATGGACATGAATTTGAAAATTTTATGACTCCTAAATTGTCTAAACCGAACTTTGATACCAACTATAAGGACCCGACCTTAAAACATTACTTAGTCTTTAAATAAATCAATAATTCACATTGAGGATCTATACTGGTTTAATTTTCTAGAGAATTAGGCCATAACTATTACATCTCAAAAGTTACAAAGTAGACACTTCCACTCAGATTCCATTTTTTTCAAAAAATAAAAACTCTTGATAAAAAATACATTTCTAGTTCCATGTTTTAAACAAAATGACATTCCTTGATCCCATCCTTGGCCCTATTCCACTTTATGTCCTGTGAAAACATTTCAAAAACATGGTATGAGCATAAAAAGCTCAGTAAGGGATACTAAAGAAGAAAAAATATTAGTTTTTCCAAACAACAAGTAAACCATGAATACTTAATCATAAGTAATAATTTTCACCTTTATGAAGTAGTAAATACTCTTCACTGAATAAAAGATAATTTCTTACCCTTTTGTAACAAAAAGATTACCATAAATCCCATATAAATAACACATAAGATATAAAGGTAACTAGGGACATAAACATACTTAAATGGAATAAAAATACGGTCGACTTCCACACATATCACTAAATGGAATAGCCATACGACCGAATTCCATACCTAATGCATTGGAGGTTATAACGCAACCACCTGTCTTGGTTTTCATGGCACCACCCGTCATTTGGTTTATCACATAACCACCCATCAAATGTCAAAGTACCATTATAAAATCATAACACATACAAAAAAAATATACAGGAAAGAAAACATTTCTACATTTCAATCACAATATATTGACATATCAAATCCATTATCAAAAACATTTTCAATACCAAAATTCATAAAAAAGTATATGGTAATTTATTTCCTTTTAAAAACAATATGGCTTGTTACGGAATCCAAATATCAAATAATACTCACGGTGGGGGAAAGGTATTTGTCAACGCGTATGTTAAAAAGAAACATACTTTTTCTGATTTAGTAAAATGCTTCGTAGAGAAAATATTTCTTTTGAATAAAAGTGAAAGTCAAAGGGGTTTATACACCATATAAAATAATGTTGTGTATAAAACAAAATATGCCTCAATGAAATGAGATTTTGACGAAGTCCCTTACCTCGTGTCTGACTTGACTCGATCATTATTTAATCTCCTAAATAATAAACAAAGGTTAATTTCTATTTTCTGAATAAACTTTTTCAATATTTTTATTCCTTTTATATCATCTATTTCCATGTTATAAACATTTTGTAATAATTTATCTTAATAATGATCATTTTGTCGATATTTGGTACTTAAGTCAAAAATGGACTTCTTATAATTACATGTTGTTCATGTGGTTAAAGGATCATTATATACAAAATTATATTTATTATTTGGATATCATATATATCATATATATCCAGAATATACATGTATTTATAATAGTACATAACAATTAGACGTATGAAATGAAATGCACCGTTCATGGAGATGGTAAGTCATACGTATGCATGAATGCTACTTTCATTTCTATTATATATTTAATGGAATGAAATAACAATGAAAGAAAGGTACATTATAATTCCAGTATAATATAATATATAATATTATTAACTCCATCATTTATACATCCCACATATGGCATTAACGATTCAAATCACTTTGAGGGGGGCGGTAGTCCTCACTTCATAAAATGAAATTATCGCGTTTATCCATTATGGAAACCATAAAGGTATGTAATAAATGAATAATATAGAAGCATAAGGAAAACATAAATATAATATATTTCATATATAAATACAGTGACATATTAATGGCCACCATGAGAGGTGGTATAAGATAATTGAACAATCATCGTTTCGTGAGGCAGTAGTTCGCCGTCCACAGAAACAATATGTTATTCACCCATTAGATGGAGGTGTGTGTAAGTGTAGCTTGAATAAATATCATAAAAAATTCATAGTATATTTAAGGTAATTGTGTTTTTACAAAATAAAGTAATAAAAAGAGTTTAGGTGGTTGGAGAATGAAAATAAAACAAAAGGACATAAGAGAATACATTAACTTTAAATCGGGTAACTCCCCTTGGTTTGAACCAAACGGGTTTCTTGAAGAGATTTATGCCAAAGGTAAAGATTCTAAGATGAAGAGTGGGATGTGGAGAGATAATATGATTATGGGATGGATGATCCAAGGGCATGAGGTCTGTGGGTAAGGGGGTAGAGGTGGGGGCCTTTTATAAGAGGGAGGAGGGGAACTCTTGGAAGGTCATGAAATGTTACTTTATTACGAAATGATTTTCGGATTTTAAAGGTACCAAAATGATATATTTCAAGGATAAAGTGATAAGGGTTTGAAATCCACCCATACTATAGTTTTTTGACAAGTGTATATCTTAGATATTTCCTTATATTTTCATTTTATTTAAATCGTTCATTAATGAGGTAATTGCTGCATCATTATGGTGTCATAAATTAATTTATTTATTTAATGTCTAAAAATTATAATAAAAATACCATGATGTAGGAAATAATTTTATATTTCCAATGAATAATTATAGTCAATTTGATCATTTACAAAAACAAAAATAAAATTGTTTTACTTAGGTGATCCATACTTTGGTTATACATTCCTTTTAAAAAATAATATAATAAAAGGTCACTATCACAGTAAAGAGATTACATGGGGTCCCAAAGATTGGTACAAGTAATACCATGGTTTTCCATGAATCAAAAAAAGGATTTATACATAATTTGGGGTCATTTTATATTATTATGATGTTATTTTATTACTCTTAACAACTTGATTACTAATTAATCACGATAATTAAAGATAATTAACGTCATTACTATTGATGATATCCAAAAACAAAAGAGTGTTAATTACATAATTTAGACCTTCTGATTACAAATATGGACTCCATTTTACAGAATTACAAACACATAAATTGTAGTAGTTAATTTAAAAATAATTCTCGTTGTTAAAACAAATAGTGTGTTTTTAAAAAAACAATATCTATCAAAAGATTGAAAATTATTTATGTCCAATTTCAAAGTGAAATTAATTCTAATGACACCCATTGGATTAAATGGTAAAAATATATTCTAATTAAATTTTAAAAATTATTAAAAAAATAATCTAACCATATAATTTAAATAGATGAAAAAGCAGTTTTGAAGTAAAATGCAGAATTTTTCACTATTCATTAAAAAATGAACATTGACAGAAAAATACCAAAAACTTTTCCTAAGTAAATTTCAATAACCCAATTATAAATAATAAGTTTATTTTTACAAATAGTTCTTATAAAAGTTTCAAAAGATATATTTAAAAATTGTTCTCCATCAAAAGTCAGTAAAACAATCTTTAAAAATATTATAGTATTCTATGCTTAAGAATAGAATCGTTCTCATTTTAAGCCTCTAAAACACTATCTAATTCTTAAATAGACATTGAAATGAAAATATATTATTATTTACTTACTTGGGATGTTATATCCTTCCCCCCTTTAGGAAACTACGTCCCGATAATTTATTTACTTATCGAATAAGTGGGAGAATTTATCCCCCATTGCATTTTCATATTCCCATGTTGCCTCTTCAAATATATGGGTTTTTCATAGAACCTTTACTTGATGAATCACATTATTCCACAACAATTTCTCCATGTGTTCAAGAATCTGGACCGTCTGTTCCTCATAAGATATATTCTCTTCCAGCTGAACTACCTCTGCACTCAAAACATGAGATGGATCCGGCATGTACATCCATAACATTGATACATGAAAAAAATTATGTACCTGAGATAAACATGGAAGTAAAGCCACATGTTATGAAACTGATCCAACTTTCTCCATAATTTCATATGGTCCAATGAACCATGGACTCAGCTTACCTTTCTTTCCAAAACACATCACACTTTTCCATGGAGAATCTTTTAGAAAAACATGATCACCAACCTCAAAAGAAAGAACCTTCATCCTTTTAACCGCATAACTTTTCTGCCAACTCTAAGCTGCTCTCATTTTCTTATGAATAAACTAAAACTTTTTCACTATTTCTTTTACCAATTCTAGTCCCATTATCTTACTTTCCCTTATGTCATCCCCAAATTCTGGAGTTTGACACCTCTTTCCATATAATACTTCAAATGGATACATCTGTATACTGGAAAGAAAACTGTTATTATAAGAAAATTAAACCAAAGAATGAACTTGGTCCCAAACTCCTTGGTAATCCATCGTGCAAGCACATAACATATCCTCCAAGGTCTGAATAGTTCATTTTTACTTCCCATCTGATGGCGGATGAAAAGATGTACTAAAATTTAATTCAGTACCCAACGAATTCTGGAGGCCTTTCAAATAGTTAGAAGTAATCCTGGGATCACAATTTGATAAAATAGAGAGGGGAACTCCATGTAACATGAATATCTCTTTAACATAAAACTAATAAAGTTGATCTATAGAGGAGGTATCACGAATCGAATGAAAATGAGAATATTTAGTCAATCGATCAATAATAACATAGATTGCATTATTACCTCAAGATGTCTTTGTTAATCCCACAATGATGTCCATGGATATATTTTCTCATTTCCACTCTAGCACCATTAAAGACTGAAGCATCCCTATCGGTAACTGCCACTCTACTTTAACCTGCAGACAAGTCAAACACTTCACATTAAAATCCGCAATATCACTTTTCATTCCATCCCACTAGTAATACTCCCGCGGATCACTGTACTTCTTAGTACTGCCATGATGAACTGAAAATGGAGAATTATGAGCTTCACATAACAAATCTCCCTTCAACTGTGAATCACATGGTAAAAACAATATCTTCCCAAATCTCAAAACACAATCATTATCAATGTTAAATTCAGGAATCTTTCCTTTCTGAACCAGCTCTACCTTTTACTGCGACCCACTGTATTTCTTCTGTGCTTTCTTAATTCTGTCTGATAGAGATGATCTCACAGACACCTGAAACAAAACAAAAGAACTTCCTACACCAACAACTTCAATTCCAAAGTTCATCAAATTAAAAACAAAAGAATTTCATTTCAAACGTAGCATGGTTAATGAAGCATTACTTTTTCGAATCAAAGCATCATCCACTTTATTTGCTTTTTTCGGATGGTAAGGAATTGTTAAATCGTAATAATTGTTTAATTCCATCCATCTCCTCTATCTCATGTTCAATTATTCATGAGTTAATATATACTTTAATCTTTTGTGATCGGTATATATTTCACACATTATTCTATACAAATGATGCCTCTAATTCTTTAAAGCAAAAACAACAGAAGCTAATTCCAAATCATGAGTAGGTAAATTCAACTCATGATTTTTCAACTGATGTGAAGAATAATCAAAAACCTGATCAGTATGCATAAGGACATAACCAATTACTTTCAATGAATCATCACTATAGATAACAAACTCACCATTTCTGGATGGAAGTGCCAAAATTGAAGCATTCACCAATATTATTTTCAATTCTTGAAAAAAATCATCACATTCTTTTATCCAGATGAACATAACACCTTTTCGAGTTAACTTAGTCAATGGACTAGATAACTGACCAAAATTCTCAACAAATCTCCAGTAATATCCTGACAATCCAAGAAAACTTCGGATCTAGATTATATCTGTAGGTCTTGGCCATTCTTCAACAACTTTTTTTAGTAGGATCAACAGTTATGCCATTTTTTGAATCAATCTGACCAAGGAGAGAAATTTGTTGTAACCAAAACACAAACTTGCTGAATTTCCCTTAAAGTTTCTTTTCTTTTAAGGTTTTCAAGATGACCCTTAAATGACCTTCATGCTCATATTTACATTATAAATAATCCAAAATGTTATAATTAAAAACAACCATCATTTATCACTAGATTCAAATGATCCATCACTGTATTAAACTGCTCAATTCTGATTCTGACCATCTTAGGTTGCTGATTTAGAAGTTCATTCTCCTCTGTATGCCTTCCCAGAAAATCTGCTATGTTTCCTTTATGAAAAATAATTCTTAACACAGTCATATCATAGACGAAGCAACATGGTAATCTTTAAATGCTATATCATTTCAATATTACCATAAATTAAATTATGGGGATGAATTTAACAATTTTTTAACTCCTAAAGTTGTCTAAACTGACCTTTGATACCAACTATAAGGACCCAACATTAAAACAATACTTAATATTGAATTAAATGAATACTTCATAGTGAGTATCTTTTCAGGTTTAGAGTTTTAGATAATTAGGCTATAACTATTACATATCAAAAGTTACAAAGTAGACACTTATACTCAGATTCCATTTTTTTCATAAAATAAAAAATACTGATAAAAAGTCATGTCCAGTTCCATATTTTAAACAACATGAATTTCCTTTATCCCATCCGTGACATTATTCCACTTTATGTCATGTGAATAAAATTTCAAAAACATGGGATGAGTATAAAAAGCTCAGTAAGGGATACACAAAGATAGAAAACTGTATGTTTTTCAAAACAACAAGTAAACAATGAATACGTTATCATAAGTAATACTTTTGGCCTTTATGAAGTAGTAAATACTCTTCACTGAATAAAAGATAATTTCATACCACTTTGTAACCAAAATATTACCATAAAACCCATATAAAGAACACATAACATATAAAGGTAACTTGGGACAAAAACATACTTAAATGGAATAACCATACGGTCGACATCCTCACATATCACTAAATGGAATAGCCATACACCCGTCATTTTTTTATCACATAACCACCCGTCAAATGTCCATGTACCATTATATAATCATAACAGATACAAAAAAATATAAAGGAAAGAAAACATTTCCCCATTTCAATCATAATATATTGATATATAAAATCCATTATCAAAACCATTTTCAATAAAAAAAAACAAAAAAAAGTATATGGTATTTATTTTCCTTTTAAAAACATTACGGCATGTTAACGAAGCCAATGATCAAATAATACTCGTAGCGGTAGAAAGGTCATTGTCACCGTGTGTGTTAAAAAGAAACATACCTTTTTTCATTTTGAAAAATGCATCATAGAGAAATAATTCATTTTGAATAAATGTGAAATTAAAAGGGGTTTATACACCATATAAAATAATGTTGTGTGTAAAAAAATAAAACTCAATGAAAGGAGATTGAGAAAATGTCCCTTACCTCGTGTCCGATAAGAGTCGATCATTCTTTAATCTTATGAATAATAAACTAATGTTAATTTCTATTTACATAAGAAACTATCTCATGTTTTTTATTCATTTTATATAACTTATTTCCTTGTTATAATCATTATGTAATCATTTATACCAATAATGTTCGTTTTATCAATTTTTGGTACTTAAGTTAAACATGGACCTCTTACAATTACATGTTGTTCATGTGGTCAAAGGTTCATTATATCCAAAATTATATTCATGATTTGGATATCATATATATCATATATATCCATCATATACATGTATTAATAATAGTACATAACATTTAGAGGTAAGAAATGAAATGCACCGTTCATGGAGACGGTAAGCCGTACATACGCATGAACACTACATTCATTTCTATTTCGTATTTAATGGACTGAAATAACAATGATATAAATGTACATTATAATTCCAGTATAATATCATATATAATATTATTAACTCCATCCTTTATATGTCTCACATAAGGCATTAAGGATTCAAATCGAATTGAGGGGGCAGTAGTCCACACTTTCTAAAATGAAATTATCATGTTTATCCATTATGGAAGCCCTAAATATATTCCATTAATGAAAAATATATAAGAATAAGGAAAAAATAAACATAATTTATATCATATATAAATACAGTGAAATTATAATGGCAACCATGATAGGTGGTAGGAGATAATTAAAAATTCATCGTTTTGTGAGGCAGTTGTTCGCCGTCCACAGAAAAAATATGTTCATCATCAATTAGATGGAGTTGTGTGTAAGTGTAGCAAGAATAATTTTAATAACAAAATCATACTAAATTTAAGATACTCATTTTATTATAATATAAATTAATATACAGATTTTAGCGGGTTGGAGAAGAAAAATAATACAAAAGGACATAAGAGAAGACATTACCATTAAATCGGGTAACTCTCATTGGTTTGAACCAAAAGGGTTTCTTGATGAGAATTATGCCTGAGGTAAGGCTTCTAAGATGAAGACAGGGATGTGGAGAGATAATATGAGAAGGTTTTGGATGATCCAAGGGCTTGAGATGTGTGGGTAAGGGGGTAGAGGTGGGGGCCTTTTATAAGAGGGAGGAGGGGACCTCTTGGAAGGTCATGAAATGTTACTTTATTATGATATTATTTTCAGATTTTATAGGTCCCACAATGATATATTTAGAGGATAAAAAGATAAGGGTTCTCAATCCACCCATCCAATATGATTTTGAAAAGTGTATCTCTTAGATTTTACCTTATCTTATCATTCTTTTTAAATCGTTCATTAATGAGGAAATCACTGCATCATCATAGTGTCATTAATAAATTTATTTATTTAATGTCTAAAAATTATAAAAAAATACCAAGATATAGGAAATATTTTTATCTTTCCAATTACTATTTATAGTTTAATAGATAATGTACATAAAAAAACTAAAATTGTTTTACTTAGGTGATACATACATTGGCTATACTTTTTATAAAAAAAATAATATAATAAAAGGTCACTATCACACTAAATTGATTCCATGGGGTCCCAAAGTTTGGCAGAAGGAATCCCATGGTCGGAAATGACTCAAAAAAATGATTTGGAGACAATTTGGGGTCAATTTATATTATTAAGATATTATTTTACTACCCTTAACTACCCGATTACAAATTAATCATGATAATTAAACATAATTGACGTTGTTACTGTTCATAATGTCCATAAACAAAAGATTCTTAATTACATAATGTAGACCTCATTATTACAAATATAGACTCCATTTTACCAAATTCTAAACACATAAATTGTAGTAATTAATTTAAAAATAATTATTGTTGTCAAAACAAATAGCATGTTTAAAAAAACAATATCTATCAAAAGATTGACAATTGTTTATGTCCAATTTCAAAGTGAAATTAATTATAATGACCACCACTGGATTAAATGGTGAAAATATATTATAATTACACTATAAAACCAATTAAAAATATAATATAACCATATAATTAAATTTGATGAAAAAGTAGTTTTAAAGTAAAATTCAGTATTTTTCACTATTCATAAAAAAATGAACATTGTCAGAAAAGTACCAAAAATTTATCCTAAGTAAATTTCAATGTCCCAATTATATAGAATATGTTTATTTTGATAAATAGTGCTTATAAAATTGTAAAAATATATATTTAAAAATGGTTCTCCATCAAAAGGTGGTAAAACAATATTTTAAAAATATTTGAGTATTCTATGCTTAAGATTAGATATATTCTCATTTTAAGCCTCTAAAACACTATCCAATTCATAAATAGACGTTGATATGAAACTATATTATTCTTTAATTACTTGTTATGTTACAATAATCATAGATATATAAAAAAATTGATACCATTGAAGTTTCATTGGAAATATATATTGGAGGATTCTTTACCCTCTATATGATTGTAAAATCCAAGAGTTTAATAACCTCTCTTTTCAATGACAACAAGTACTTTATTGATGATAATTTAAATTAATAGTTTTAGAGAATGAAGTGTTTAGGTTTTGTGGATACTATGGTACTTAATGATCTGTAGAAGATAAATAGAGTCACTATTAATTTCATGGATACACAACTGGAAGTAAAAGAAAAATATAAAAAAGAAATTTATATTAAATACAAAAATATCATAATATGCATTATTTAAATGTTAAAAATATGGAGAGTGATTTGGAATGGAGGATAAGATCATTTGGGTATGTGAATTAAATCTTCAAAATGATGTTCCTTATGTTGGGTTTCTTGTTGAAAAATAGAGAACATCAAACAAAGCAAACTTCTTGATCAATTATGAAAAGTTATGTTGTCAAACATTATTTTAAATAAAATTATGACTAAAATGAATACATAATGGTTTTTAAAATATATTAAGATCATGGTAATAAACATCCACCACAAACTCAAAGAGATAATGTAAAACATTGTTAGATAATTTTTCTTGAAAAAAATTCAATTTCTATGAGTTCTAGATAGAATCTAAAATCCAAAAAAAATCATTATTGGATAAAATTTTTTGTACATCCAATAATATGAAATGGAAATTTGTGGTCAATGCTGAGAAAAAATTCCCCTTATGGGAGCCCAAAATATCCAGCTTACCCCTTAAAAACATAATGTATGTCATGCTTGGCATCTCGCATGTACCATGAAATAGTAAGATATATTGAAATATTTTCTTAATAATGGAGATTAGAGAAAAAATATGATTATTTATAGCACAAAAAGTTAATAGTTAGTGACCCGATAAGTCCTATATCAAGTGGGATCAATTCTATGTAATGTAAAAAACATTCAAGGAAAATACGACCTCATATAAAGGTAATTATCTATCTCTAAAGAACACATTTTAGTGATGAATTATTTTTTATGAGATGTAAAACAATGTTTCTTATAAAAATGATAAATGAACGGGAAACCCTTATAGGTACCATAGATTCACTAAATATGAAAGCTAACAACTACTATATGAGAAGATGGTTCAGAATGAAAATATGTTTTCCTTTCTGAAGGATAAAGCTCTCGATAGCTAGATAATGGTTGAGAAACATATTTAATCACATAAAATAATAGGAAAAATGATATATTTGAAATTATTAATAAAATGGTATGAATTATGTCACATTAGAGAGATGAATTTTTTTATTATGTTAAAATTGAATAAATCTAGTGTATTTTGATGAAATCCATAAATTGTGAAATTAATTGGAAAAATATGGATCAAATAGAGAATCCAATAAATTAAACAAACATCATGAATGGAATTTTTATTTAAAATAATTTTATATAAGTAGAGAGGATACAAATGAGGGTAAAATTTAATATTAATTTAATAGCTTTTGGTAGTTTCTTGTTGATATTACATTGAACTATGAAATTTATGATAAGATTTAATAAAAACCCATTTAATAATTATAGGAAAGAACTTGTGGGAAAATTTTCTAAATATTATACAAAAAACAAGGCATCATATCCAAAGGAAAAAAATGTAAAGCATATTCCCAAAGGATGATTAACTACATGGATAGATCATTTGTAATTATAAAATAATCTTGAACAAGAGGAAAATAATACAGTTATTATGTATGAAGTCATAGATAATGCCTTTCATGATAAGAATATATTCTAGTATGATATTTATACCATTTTTCCCAAAGGTAATAAATATTAAAAATATATAGGTGTAATCCTGAAGAAAATTATATTTGAATGTCTTTGGATGGGAAAACTATCTCAACCCTCTAGCTCAATATGAGGGGATATAGAGATATAAACCATATTTTATAGTCAATTGTAATTCTCTTGAATTATAGGAGATTAAAGGTGATGATGTAGGGAATTTATACCTTGAGGAGGGGGTTCTAGGAAAAGAATCATATATTTTATATAATTCCTATTCTATTATAAATCTACAATTATGGAAATATTTTAATAGAATTGAAGCTTGATCTATGATATACTCTCACATTACCTATATTTCATTTTAAATGGTTATTTTATTTGGGTTGAATATCTATCAAAATGGGGTTGACCTCGATACTAAAATCCATCGATGTAAGTTTTTATGTGAACATATGATCTTATGTTTTTCGAAAATCTAAATTTGTTTCCCCCAAATTGAGAATAAAAAACAATGTATCACATATATAAATTGGGAATTATTTATTATCTAAACATTTAATTCTTTTTTTATACAAATGATTTTCCCACGTAGGCATATATTTTATTTTTTGAATTAATATTTCTTTGATAAATGTAATGCAATGTTAACTTCTTAAAATGTAATGTTGGTCTTCATATTTTATTATAATTTTTAATCGGTGACCTATAACACATGAATAATTCCTTCCCTCATATATTTTTTGGATTTTTTTTTATAAAAATTAAAGGGAATACAGAGATTTTAATGGTTGGAATATTATTAAATTGTATCTAGATTTATAAATTTCAATTGGTGTTGGAAAATTCAACAATTTTTTCATAATGAACATTTTAATATCTATAAGGATATAATATGATATTTGAACCTCTATATTGTATTATTGAATGGAAATGTATTTAATCAAGACCCTTCCCTTAGTGTATAAATCATATCTTTGATCAATTTGAATTAGTTCGTATCTCATATGGTGTATGATGGAGTATCATATCTTAATTATTATAAATCATTATTTGGGATTTAAAGACAAAAATTTAACAAGTCATAAAAATTACCCACCATGTCAATTGATGGGAGAGTAAATTCACTATTTCATTTAGTGGGAGAAAAATTTCATCAAAATTTCATTTATTTTTAATTATGCAGGGGAGTTTTATTGAATGAATAATATTATATATAATATTTAGAATGTGTAACAAACCCAAATGGTGTGATTGAAGAACCTAAATGTTCTTACTTTTATATTTATTAATTAGTTTTTTCCAGGTAATAAACAAGAATACGATATATGTGATTGATTAGATTATCCAAAAATCAATGAAAAAGGGAAATTATTCAATGATGGGTATATAAGAAATGTGATTGAATAATTTTTTTTATATATAATTGTCAAACCGAACATTGGTGATGGCTACCCCTGAATTCCTTGTTGGACGTATCCAATAGGGATTCCCATTAAAACTAGTTTTTTAGAATAAATACCCATCATGTATTATGATGGTTATAATATAGTTTAGTTTTTTAAAATAATTTGGGAAATTATGAAATAGTAAAATAGATTTTGTTGATTCATGAGTACTAAAAATCATGGATATAAGTGAATAAATAGTGTAAAACATGTTTAATGTTGGAGTGGAAGAAATCCTAATAGGATAATCCACCTGAATATTCCTATGGTTGAAAGACACTAAAAAATTGTACTAAAATGCACATGGATAATTAGTAAAATGATGTTTTAGGTTGATAGAGACTCAATGTGAAATGTATAATATTGAGGAGATAAAATTCGATTGTTTTCATAAGATGTTATATTTTTTAGGAATGAATTTAAGTGTTTGATATGATTAATAAATACCAATTTTTATGAAATATTTATAAATGGATAGGATTTTATAGGGATTAATTTGAAGATCCCTAGTTTATAATGTAGGATTTATGGGAAAGACAACATAATTATGGTTTTAATATACAATATTTTTCATGAATGCAAATGGGAACATATAGAAATAGTTACATCCATTAATTCAATCATTGGTGAATCCAATTAGCATAAATCTCAGCATATAAAAATGTTATCATAGGTGAAAGAGTGATGTATGAGAATTTATTAACATATCTAAATGATCACATAACTGAATTATATTATTTATCCAAATTCCTAAACTATTTACATGATTGATTTTCTATATTGCACAATATAGAAGCATATATGAATTCCTCACATATGGTGTTTCTATAGTGTATCTAAACATCATGTATCTAAATTAAACTTACAAACATGAATGGAGAATCACATAGACTGATATGAATAGTAGTACAATGCCGCAAAATTATAATACATGATGAACCATGTAATAGAATCTATCAGGTATCTATTTATATGTATGGGAAAAGGAAATTATTAATACCAAATTTCCCTTATGTACTAGGTGAAAATTAAAGGCCTCATATTTAGAGTATGTAAATATGAAAAATGATTCTGATTATGATTATTATATTAATTCAAGATAAAAATATCTATGTACATATAGAATATATAACTTGAGCTTATTTTGATTTATAGAAAAAAAGAGACTCTATATATATTATTTATTAGTTAAATGAAATTTATCATGCATTAAAAAATAATGTAGATGATGTAACTCCAAGGATGGGATTTTATCAATTCATAAAATGATTATGATCTAATCCCTTATATACAAGAATGAAGAAGAAATTGGATAATATTATGTATAGATTCAAGACTAATGGTTTCACAATATTAATAAAAAATTATTATGTTGAAATGAAATGAGTTCCACACTGCATATGTTTGGAGTATATTCTATATAGCTATGATGATTATATAACGTGACAAGTTTGAGTAGATATTTTGTTATTGATTCAAATGATCACACAACTTTATTTCTCTAAATATATATTTTTAAAGTAATTTTAGATTGAATAATATGAAGGAAATGCCATTCTTTCTATAAGGATAGTCATTGAAAAAAAAAGTTTCGATGTGAATCAATGGGTGAAACTTGTGAATTTTATTTTATTTTATTTATAAGGTATAATATTTAATTTCCATGAAATCTGAGTTGACACCCACCAAATTCATGAATCTACATTTACTTAAAAAAATATCATGGAATATCCCATTTACAATGTATTGTGATTTGAGAAAACATGGTCTACAAAATTTTTGGTGGTTTTTCTATATTTTAAAATTGGAAATTAAATGATGGAAACATTATACAAAAAGAAACTGATGTAGAGAGAAGATAATTTCTAATTATGAGAGATTTTGTGGTTTGTGACATTATAAGAACATATCACTATCAAATATAATGAAGAAGAAGAAGAAGAAGGATTCAACTATTTTAGTTGATTCCCTAGAATCTACATCTATAGAAATTGTGAATAATTTTATTCATGTATTTGAATATTAATAGATGTTTTTATGAAATGAGAATTTCTTATCTATGAGACATAGTAAGTGACATTATCATAGGGCTACATGTCATAGTGACAGGGTATAACAATCCCTAGTGGTGATGAGATCCAATAATTTCCATGGAAGTATTCTTAATTATAAATTATTTATCTTGATGATATATTTTTGTGGGTAAAAAGTAATAAATGATATAATTGATGGACAATCATTGGATATTGAGACACCTTCTCATGGTGCATCCCGTAGTTAATCATCAAATTAAGAGATTATGAAATCATTACCCTTCTATAGGAAATCCTCATTTAAATGTTTCATTGATTAACCATAACTACTTTAGTGTTTAATGATCCCTATACATTAAGATGATTATTAATACATATCATGATTTTCATATTTTGATGAATTGATGAATAACATGACACAATATTCTCATGGAGAGGTATGATACATTGAGTTAATCATCTATGTGGTTGTCTTAATGAATAATGTGAGAAAATATTTTACCCTTCTGTTATTTATTTGAGGTTTATGTATCCAGACCTTTAATGGTAATTTAACTACATTCTTACGGTAGCGGTGTCATCATCACATTCATTTTTGAAATGTTGAATAAATATGCATCATGAAAATAGGATTATAACACATTTTTGAAGCCTATTTATTTATAGATGTGGATAAAAAGAGATTATATTACATTGTGTATAGACACAAGAGGTTATATGTTTTTGTGATATTAAATTATTTCTCTTCATATCCTTGATGTTTTGATAGATTAAAATTATTGATTTAATCTGTGAAATCTAATGAAACTGAGAAAAGGGCACATTGGTTCACACTATGTGTATTCATGACCACATTTAGATTATATAAGAACATAAAATGTTGGATAAATATTATTCTTGTATGTGGTTTAACATTTATTCATGTTGGTTTGATCCCAAATATTTAATCACTGGTTATTTAAGAGTATATATATATATATATATGAATTAAATTTTTAATTAAAATTTATAGAACATGTGAATATTAATTTAATTAAATTACTATGAAATATTTATTTATTGTAGCTAATTCATGAGGCATGAAAATATTTTTCAGATCTGTGAATAGATAATAAATATTTATTTATAAATTCAGATTCTATGACATTTATATATTCACTAGAGTATATTAAAATGGTACTAATTTAATTTAACAAATATTCAATATTAATGGCAGATATGTATTGAGGATTATTATAAAAAAATATGGACTGATGAGGAATTTCATATTAAATATCATTTGAATAAATATTTTTTATTTATTAATGAAAATAATATCAATTATAAATGATTGTTTAGCACAGTTTATGTAAAAAATAATAATTTTATATTGTCCTGGTGTTCATCATGGATTTTGAAAACAAATAAGGGGTATTTTGATTTTTTTTCTAACACTACTATTATATATACTAGATTATGATATTTACACAAGATTAAAAAAATGTTCTATCAAAATTCCAAAATGTGAAAAATTGATTTTTGATAGGATTATATCATCCATAGAGATCTCTCACATTTTGATTATCTAAATAAAATAGTATGCTTCTACTCTTCTACTAGAATGAATTCTTATTCTGGTGGTTAATCTGGAAGTGATCAACAATGATCATGGAATGTCTTACATTCATTCTCTCTAGAATTTAGATATTTCAAAGGCAATGATTGATGGTTCAAAAAGCAAAAGTGGAATATTTCTAGAGGGATTCATCCCTTGATTCATATTATGCAATGAATTTTAGACAATAGTGGTCTACTAATTCATCAATGGATAAATAATTCCATGATCAAGGTAATTCTATATTAATCTACCAATTAATTATAAATTGAATTTTATGATCATCTCTTTTTATGATGGGATTAAGGAATCAAGAAATGATCAATTTAATTTTTTTTTTTGATAACATTATTGATCATTTACATCATAGATTATTCATTAATAATAACTAAAACATGAGTTTTTCATGCCCAAACTAGTTCTTCAGATACACCCATAGCATTCAAGTGATATCAAAGGGATCAGTTGATAATATATAATTATTTATTTTTCATTTATAATTTTTAATATGATTTTGTCAGTATTCAAATATAGTATACTTGTTATTTATCATATATTATAATTAATTATATACATAATATTAATTTTTAGTGGTAACGTTTTGTTTCACTATTAATATATTCAAAATATATGAAGTATGATTGATGATTTACTTGGGAATTGTTATGGATACTAGCTTGTAGATAGAGATTCATGAAGTGGAATCAAAGTACATGTATTTTACCCTAGTTCACTAAAGATATGAATATCATAACATATATGATTAATCGAGTAGTCATAAAACATGATGTATTGAATGTACATCATATTTTGGTTGGACCAACCTGGCACACATTCTATCATACCACTTGGTGTGTAATGGGCATACAATATGGGTAGTCTACAAGGTTTATCAGTGAAACTAACACTAATCAGGTGTTAAAATATGTAGAATAACAATGTGTGTGATTTAAAATTTCTATCACTAATGAGATACAAATAGTTAATATGGTGCACATATTATGTGACCCATTATTTCCCGCATACAAATAACATGTTTAATTCATAGGCGGGTCCATCAAACACACAAAAATAGGATCAAATGATGTGTATCATGTTATTTCATGTTACATAAACTAGTATATAGATATATCAAGTCCCTTATATTTTATAATGGTTTCATGAGAAATGGTGAAAATATTGGATAGCTCATTGGTAAATGATTTATCATCAAATTATAAACAATAAAATTAAGTTACATAGATAATAATTAATTTTATATTTTTAAAAACTAATTGCATTGTTGACATATGGTCTGTTAAAAATTTAATAGAGGGAAAAAGAATAAATTAATTCTCAAATAATTCCATATAATTATCTCTAATTACTATTCAATATATTTATTTTCCATATTTCATTTACAATGGGTGTATCTAAGGTAAATTGAATGATCATTAATATAAAATAAAATTACAAATCAATTCAATAATATTTATCACATAATAGATTTTATTGAAGTGTATTCAAGATAGAGTACTTTTTCATATTGGGCATATAATATCAGGATGACTACGATTATAGAGAATCCTATGTATGTGTCTGAAACCATAAAGGCCATAGATTTTGATTATATTTCAATAATCAACTTTTAAATTTGGTAGAGGGGGAACATTACATAGATCATAGTCCTAGTAAGAAAATATGGTCTAAAAAATAAACATGAATTCCCCAAATACCTTACACCACTAGAATTGTCCCTCCCAACATATTTTGATATATTTTCAACCAGTCTGCCAATATTTCATGGTTGTGCCACTAATATTTCACCGTACAAGGATGCATGGTTCTTAGTACCAATTACAGATGGAATTCCCTTTCATTCATCCTAATATTACAATCCTTAATTTTTTTTACGTGACTGGATTATTTAACATATTGTTGCGTGTTTTTTGTTATAATTTATAAAATTTAATAAGGTATCATGTGTCATTTTAGAAATCTCATTATGTAAGGGAATAAATGATCATAGAATATATTATGTAACCCACCATAGAGAATCATTTGGTTCCTCTAACCACATTGTGAGAAAAAAACAATTCATTGATCATTTATGGGATTTTGGGTGGTTCATGTATGCATTCAAGGAAGAAATAATCAAATATGTGCATAATAAAAAAGGAAGAATGATAAAAAAATGAACTGTTACTTGTTCATGGAATTTATTACCCACGATAAGGTGGTGTTTAATCATCAGCTAGATAAAACTATAAATAGATATGATCTTGGTTATTCAACTTTATTTAATTTGTTTTTCTAGTTTCATGGTTAATTATTTATGGATATTTAAAATATTAAATAAACTAATTAATAAGCTGTCATGATAGATGTGAAATAAATATAATAACATTTGTAAACATTATCTAGAAATAGTTAATAAATTAAGTAAAATAAACATACAATTTAAATGTATTTGATAATAATGTATTTTTAGTATACACATAAAAATAAAAAATACATCAAATAAAATATTTATTTGGGGTTATCTTCCACTACATGGGATGATATCAAACCATTGATCAAATTTCCAATCTAACATCTATTGGGGCACTATCAATTATCATGGAATCAGTATATTGTGTTTTGTTATGAATTAAATAATTTTAAAATATAGTTATTTAAAGAATAAATCATTTTCTTATTTCTTGATATGAATTAAATAGTTTTATATATTATAAAAATAATATGAATTTTTTTAATCAAATAAATAGTTTAAATTAATAATAATTTTATTATAATTTTTTAATTAAAATAATTGTTTCTAAATTTTTTAATTTGAAATTGAAAAATTAAATATCATTTTTGGAATCATAATATCATAATTATGTTATGGTGAAATTATTGGATTATTCATAAAATAATGATTTCTTTGGTGAATAGTGAATGATAATTATTTTTGTAAAAGTGACATTTGTTTCAAAAAGGTATGTAATTTAATGACATGTTATGTTCTTAATATGATATCAATGAAACATAATTATTATTTAGTTATATTTAATCTTAAAACATATTTTCAATGAACTTCATATTGGTATTAGGTATAAGTTTCTTATACAAATAAAAAAAGGATTTCTCAGAAAACTATTTTCATGTACACAATGCTTCAATATTTTCATTAATTAGATCAAACCCTAATTTGGAATTATTGACTTTTTTTATTTCTTATATATCTTTAAATATAAATGGAAATTAATATATTAATTTTCACTATTTATAGAGATAAAATTAAATCGTGTTTGGGTTCGAAATAAACATCTTGAAAACTAACTTCTTCATCACCTCACAAGATTAATTTTAAATTATATTTCACTAATTTTGTGAAAATTATTTGTGAAATTGGATTCAATATTTGGATCAAAATAATTTATATTCTCTAATAAGGCCAACTTAATTTATTATGATAATTAATAGTGAATAGAGTAAGAATTAATTATTTTGGTTATGGTAAAACCAAATCAATTATGTGGTTTAAATAATATTATAAGGTTTAAAATTACGTTAAAATGTCTAAAATATATTTAATAGACATATTTATAACATATAATGTCTATGTATTTATAATGATCAATTTCAGATCATTTTTACATGATAAAAACATGGGTAAATTTTTTTATTTTAAAAATTTACATGTATACCCCTCACCTCACTTATAAAAGAAGACACCATCTTCTCCCTTATTCACACCATCAATGCCACGTTTCTAAGAAATTTTTTTTCATAAAACATCCTTACATATTTACCCATGACCCAAATAGATTAATTTTATCACTAAGATATTCTGATAATCCTTTTGGTGCATACATAAGGATGTTTTGCAAATAAGAGGTGTCATTGTAAACTGAGAATAACTATTTTATTTCTCATTCCACCTCATTAAAATCATAATAAATTATGATTACATAATAATAAATATTTCTCCTATATGATAATATATTATTTTATTAATTTCATAACCTATGTACATAAATTATTCTATCAAATGTTATATGATATTGTTATTCGTGTGTACGACATAATACATCATTGTGAACCAAAATTATAGAAAACAGTTGTTTTCAAACATTAACATTAAAAAATATTTTCAGAATACTTAAAACATTATAAAAAAAGATTCCCAATGGCCATAATAGTATACTACTTTTGGAATGATGAAAACATAAAGAATGGAACATAAATGAGCTAACTCATCTCCCACTGTGGCCATCTTCACCAAAATCCGTAATAGACAAATAAAACATAATACATAATAACTATGGGGAAGGAAACATAAAAAGGGGTGACCTGATATACTCGGTAAGGGTGAAAAGGTATATATGTAAGAAAAATCATGAGATAGTTGTATGAGAACATGATCATGAAAATATAAGAATACACCCTACATATCAAATATCATATATGTGAATCATCGCATAAAACATGGTAGTTATTAAGAAATGAATCATAAAGAAATAAATAAAATCAGACATAAAAGAATATCACCGGAATAAAATATGGAATTATTTAAAACACATAATCATATATAATTATTTCTATAGTAGACAATGCATTATTATAGAGGTCGTATTAGTCATCAAAGTCTTTTACTGAACTGTGTTCGCACCCCGTTCTAACCCTGTATTATGTAATTGAGTTCACCCCTCATTCCAACCCTTTATTACTCAACATAGTTGATTTCTAATTCCAAACTTGTAACAATGAACTGATTTAATTTCTCATTCCATCCATGTCTCTCTCAATAGATATAAATCATTATTGTATTCATTAGAGGTATATATATATGTCCCACCCATCTACTAATGAAATCATATATGAATGTGCCACAAGATCATTAATAATAATATCTTAACACATGAAATGAAATGGGTATCTTAAACATGTAATTATTTCCTGACCTATAGTAAAAAATAGGATTCAAAATCATTTCATAATTAACATATTTCATGAAAATAAGCGTGTTTCAAAAGCATATAACATATTAAAGAAAACATGTTTCATAAACATAATTTCATATATATATAATCAATTCAAAGAAATAATTTTAATGGAAACATTGAATTTTATCCCCATAAATGCAAGAGTGACACCATTATATTTTATCTATGATGGTAAATAATATTTAATTATCCTTTAAAAACCATTCATGAGGAAAGTATCATATTTCATTGAAAAATTATTTTTAAAACATAAAACCATTTGTAAGAATTTTTTTCTCTGTAATTGAATTAAAAAAAATAGAAATGAAACTACTAAAACATTAAATTAAATTAATATACTTTTCCTAGAAAATTATATTCAAGGATCACTTGATATCATTTTAAACAATTTTTGGATACATGTTTTTTAAAATAAAATAGATTTCCTACAGAGGGGAGAAATATTTTTGGAATTTTAGAGAAAAAAAATATTAAATATATTTAGAACCAAATAGTAGGAAAAGGAAATAATAGGTGGCTATATAATTAATAAATAATGTATAAGTTAACTCATGAGTGCTATTGAGATAATTATTATAATATAACATTATATAAGCATAATCATTAACAATCACAAAATGTGATGAGATTGTTTCAATAAAATATTTTCACTTAGTAACTTGGGGTCATACTATCAATAGAAGAAAACAAAAATTAAAGGAAGTTTAAAATTTCATGAAAATAATTATATTCATTATATAACATTTAAAAAGTGTGAATATAAACCTTGAAGATTAGTTTAGGTGTATAACCAATCATGAGTCTCGAAGAAGGGAAATTTAGACAGAACGATTTTTCTATTTATTAATATTCTGTAACATACTCCACATGATTTGAAGTTAATTTAATTGATATTTAAATACATATAAATTTATTTCTAATAATCATAAAATACATCCATGGAATTTTTACACACCAAAAAAATTGGAATTGGTGGTGAATAAGCATGTGTCTGAAGGAAATAAAATTTGAGATGAAATCCCCTTACCTTGTATCTTCACTCTCTTAATATAAATAATATATTATTGTATAACAAATATATGTTTTTAATAAATATTTTATAGAATCATATTATTATATATAATACCACATACGTGTTTACTATTACATTATATTACCTACTTGTTAACAATTATATGTTGTGGTTTCACTTCAGGTAATATTATCTTTGTTCTTCACACGTGTCTTAATTTCATAAAGCTCTGTTCTTTATAATTAAATCATGATTTTTTAAATTTTAAAAATTATATAAATATTATGTATATGAAATATATTTTTATTACAATAATCTATATAATATATACATATGAAATGGGAACCACAATTAATGGAGACGATTAGTTGTATGTATTCTTGAACAATGTTTCTATTGTTTAGTCATATTAAATGAAATAGACTAAAAGATATATATATTTATATATAATTGTTTAATTATAATTATTATTTCATATATATCATAATATTTCACTAAATTAATCATTAATTCCTTCCATGTAGTGTGTGAACTAATCACATCCCTTTGAGGTGGGCAGTAGTCCACACTTCCTCAAACATAATTTTTGTATTTTCACCTAATTGAAGGTACAAAGAGATGTGTTGTGAAAACATTAAATAAGATTAAATAAATAAAAAATATAATATCTAACTTATATAAATATAGTTTCCATCATAATTCCCGCCACGAGAGGCAATAATTGAAAAATTAACAATCCTCATTTCATGATGTTGTAGTTTGTCGAACACATACACAGTATGTTCTCTACCCATTTGCATGAATTTTGTGTAATTTTATGTATAAACATAGAATAAAAACATCTGATAATATTTAAGAATCATTGTTTTTATCAAATATTCAAATAAAAAATTTATAGGTGTTATGTAAATAAAATTAAAGATAGGGGATTGAGAGAAGACATGACCACTTAATCAGGTAAATTTTTTGGTTTGTGTGAAAATGCCTCCTTGGATTTCATTCTGCCCAATGAGAGACTTATAGGATTAAGGTATGGATTTAGGGAAGTGTATTTCTCAAATAGTTTCATAACTTATGTTGTTTGATATTTCTGAAGATATAGGGAAAGATGCCTTTTTATGATGGTAGAGTGCCACTGTTGTAAATTTTGGGAAATGAATTCCACCAAAGTTATTCCCAATTCAAGTGCATCCAATAATTAAAACAATTATATAAGAGGTCGGATATGGTTTAAATATTGTCATACAATTGATCTTGGAAAATTTTCAAGGTTGTATGGGCCCCGATTAATGATTAGTCCCTTAATAATCTATATTTTACCATAATTGTTGTAATTACATTTTATTTAATTCCCTAATAATATTGGGAAAAATAATTTTACATTATTATAAATTATAAATAATCCTTATTAATAATATGGAATTCATTTTTTAGAATTAAAATAAATGAACTGTCAGAAATTATTTTAAATGTAATACCACTGATAGGACGACCCAGTGGGTTTTTAAAGTAAAAACTTTTAAATGTTTGCTATGTTTTTATACCCAAATTCATAGTAAAATTGATTATAATGACCTAAAGTGGATTAATAGATAAAAATATTATATAATTAAACTTTTTAACCCCAATTAAAATATAAATTATCCTTATAAATATATTACAGAAAATTGGAGTTTTCAATTAAAATCCAACATTTTTCTCTATTCATCCAAAAATGAATTTTAGCAGAAAATCCATAAAATTATCGCAAAGATAATAAATAAATTTTCAATTAAAATTTGTTGTTTATTTTATCAAATTCAATTTATAAATGTATCTAAAATTATTTTTATTTTTTTCATAGAAGGATATTAAAATGAGTTCATTTGAGAAAATATTATTTTTAAATATATATGGAATTTACCAAAAATCACATCATTTTTTATAAATATGTTTTTTATATACAATAAAATTATATAAATCATTTAAAAATTAGATTTCACATCCTACAAAAGCTGGGGCTCAATTTGTAACTTCCACAAACTCTCCTCCATTATCTAGTGGTTGATGACAAGCTTTGAAGAAACAATAAACTCGGGCATGACTTTTCCCATGAAGTTGTACACACATTCATCCAACTTAATTAAAAGGGTAATGGAAAAGTAGAAATGTTGAAAACTACTATAAATTAATGTGAATATGCATGAACCTGAGATAGTACAAGAGTACAGTGGGGAATACTTAATTGTAATTGGGAAAACTCATTCCAAAACAAGAATTAGGTCCAAACCTTAAGAAAAATCATATAGAGTATATGTTGAGAGATCCTATCACATGTATCAATAAAATGAACACTATACATAGTCCACACATTACGTATACCTATTCTTATCTATTGTCACAATCATCCTATCATCCGTCTGCAAAACACACAACACGTGTTCGAAAAAGGCCACGTAGGGGTGGGTATATATATATTGAGTAGAACACTCCAGAAAGGAGTGGGGGAATTAGAAATAGATAAAATCGAAGTGTAGTAGTAAATGTAACAATTTATAGTAAAAGTAAGATGAAAGAGTGAAGCTCAACCCAACAAGATTGTGAAAGTAGAATAATACCAAGACAAGGAGATCAAGACGCTGAGGAGATGAATTCCTCATTGAGTATTCACTTCATAAAGTTGGAGAGTAGACCCATCCGGCCAGAAGAATCTATTCATAGAAATCACATGGAATACCCCACACATCATTTCTTTACTAGGAAAGAGAGTAACCAAGTCCCAAGTAGTGGGTACGGTAATATGATGGATATACAATTTCTCTATTAAATAAGCCCAAATGAGAGAGCAAGTAGATCCCTATATCACAGCTGAGCCAAAGAAAGTGAGTATCCAACTTCACCAAGTAAATCCATCTTTAATGAACATCACCTCATGGGTCATCCCATGCGACCCAACTCAACAGTTATCAAATAACCACACATCAATACATTCCCCTTTAGGTGGAACTAACTATCTTACACGGTTTTAGGTCTTGTCACAAGGACACGACATTGTAGGGAAAGGTCCCTTCTTTCTCGTGAGTGTTTATGTATGTCGAACCACACCTCATCACTATGCCACATAGTCGAGGGTATTCTCTAAATTGTTGGGACTATACTACCACGTACAACTATAGGGTCATCAGGGTATCCTTAGGGACTATGCTAACCAGCCCATGTGGAGGGTCAACCTAGTATCATCGGGGTCTATGCTACCTAGCCCCACTGGAGGGTCAGCCTAGTATCTCTCATTTGGAACTACACTGCCCAACCCAGCTGGAGGGTCTTCCTGGTTTCTCACATTGGGGACTACACTACCCAAACCCATTAGAGTTTCACCATGGTATCCCTCCTCTCGGACTACACTCCCTAACCCAGCTGGTTGTTCAACTTGGTATCTCTAATTATGGATGACACAACACAGCCCAACGGGAGGGTCATCCTAACATCTTTCACTAAGGACTACACTAACCAACCCTGCTGGAGGGATAGCCCAGTATCTACCATCAAGGACTACAATACCAAACCCATCTAGAGGATAATCTCAGAAGGTCGTCCTTGTATGCCTTTCTGGTTCATTTTGTCATTGGGTATCATCTCTGCATGGTCCAAACTAGAACATCTACATCATATCACAAAATATGCTTTTGGAGAAACCATTGTGTTCTACATCAACAAATACTCATGATAGGCATATTTTAGTCCAAAATCTGAGTTCAAATGAAGGATATACTGAGGATTAAATGTTCCTTAAGGGAGTTCAAACAGTACACATCGTGTGAGGGGGCTGACACAATGTGTTCCCCCTCTTCCCTGCCTAATCATGTCTCTATCTAGACATGGTCCCTATCCAATGTAGTATTGTACGCCATGTAGGTGGAATACATGGAATATTCCATTTATATGAGGACCGAGCTATGTCTTTGGGTCTGGTCCAAGTACTCAGACTTTGTATATGTGTACTTTAGTACAAGGTGTGTTGGTCCACAAAAGACATTTTCCATGTGTCCAAGCTGTGTATGTGTGCTCAGAAAAAAGAATGTTCCTAGCCATGTCTCTGTCACACATCTCATCTCACATGGAGGTGTGGTACACATTTTATCAAGGGGAGTAATATTTGAGTCATACTTTTCTTTTCCTAAATCCTAGTGCTTCCATTGATGGTGGATACACACCATATTTTCTTCGATGAACACGGCGTGTAATCATGATTTTTTTATAAACTCGTGTGTTTCTATAATTTTCTACCACCGGTTCCAAATCTACCGCACTTATGGACATAGTCGCCTGATTCTTCTCTGAAAACTCTAGATATTACCAAATAATGTAGGATTGGTTCACCATTTTTCACGAATCATTCTCGGTCGAATAAATGGATTTTTCAATTCATTCAAACACCGTCTTGGCTTCATTCATCATCATATTGTCACAAAAACTTCAGATTCATCATCCTCACATCATGTCATTTTATGATATGTGCCTTTCCATTAAATCTGTTGTCGTTCTATGATTTCATCTTGTTTCTGTGTTCCCGATAGTGCTGAGGTTTCCCAAAAATTGTCGAACCAGGATCAATGGGGATTATATGATGATAAAAGAGAATAAAATTGGGGGAAAGCACCAAAAATTATTGTTTTAATAATAACCATACTATTTTTATTTTCATGTGATCAATAATGGGGCACCAGGGGTGAGAACATGTTATAAACCATAAGAAAACCAGTTCTTGGCCTTATGCAGAGTATGGAATCAAAGGCGTAGGATAAAGAATTTATTTTCAACATGCTCAAACATTTAATCCCTGGATTAAAAACAATAATTATAAGTAATACCTGAATTTTATCAATCTCTATTGATGAAGAATGTGTTTGATGAAAGAGGAGAATCTGTTGCATCTTGATCCATCTGGATCCAAGGTTTTCTTGTCATTTTTTTTTTGTTCACTATTTCTCTAATGGAAAGGAGAGAAAAAGAGGAGAAGAGTGGCCACTGGAAAAAAAAGATTATGAGGCTAAACCCTCATAACCATGAAATTATAAACCTATTTTAGGTTAATAGAAAATTTAATTAATTAATTAAATGAATTCATTTAATTGCCTAAACATTATGTTAATGAGTGATGGGACTGCACATCCCGTGGTGACTCATTTTATGTTCTATATAAAGGATCACCATGTTCTGACCCCAACAGTGGTCGCAGATTTTCAACCTGGTCAATATTTTAACAGTAATTTCATTTTATTTAATTAACCATCCATGGGTTATATAAAATATTTTTTATATTTTTATAAAATTAATTCTGAGCACATCGGGCCTCGAAATCACACACCATATCAGCACCTGAATATAGAATAAAAATTTTAAATATTTCAACGTCATATTAGAAAAAAAAGATCTCTAAATCATTCCCCCCTTCAAGGTTTTCATCCTCAAAATTCAAAACTAAACAAACAACTTGGGATATTGAGCTCGCATCTAGCTATCATGTTACATGGAACAATCCTAATAGTTTTCATGCTAACACAACACATGGACAAGAGGGATGAAAAATACTCACATGGACTTCTCTTATCAGTCCTTGATTTCCAATGGGTTCTCCATAGAGGTAGATTCATCATCGATGACTAGCTCGCCCAAGTCAATATGTAGAATAGGTTCATGAACATATCTCCTTAGATGTGACATGTAGAAAACATTATACACCAACTCCATATGTGGGGGTATGGAGAGGCGTTAACGATCCTTTCAAATCAACTACAAGATCTCGAAAGACCCGATGAACCTTAGGGATATCTCACTTCCCCATATGAACCTCTATATTCAATGTCCAAGAAAGACTATCTAGAATAAGTGGTCTCCTTTATCGAACTCCAAGGGCCTATAAAAGTGATCTACATAGGACTTTTATCTGTTATGGGTCGTCTTCATCTGTTCACAGAATGCACACACCTTCTCGGTCATCACCTACATCATCATTAGACCCATAAGATATGAATCTTAAATCTCTTTCAAGCACAAGGGTGACCTACAATGTCTCTTGTATAGGGCCTCAAAACGTTCCATGATGATGGTTGAGGGGTATATTATGTTGTACTCAAACTCCACCAATGGAAGGTGATCATCCCATTTCCAGCTAAAATCCAAGACACAAGATCTCTATATATCATTTGACACCTAGATAGTGCGTTTGGTCTTTCAATCGGTCAGGGGGTGAAAGGTTTCTCTCATTCGCAGCTAGGTCCTGAATGACTCCTGTAGGCCTCTCCATATCGTGAAGTAATATGAGAATCATGATTAGATACAATAGTCAAGGGTACCTCGTGTAGTCCAACAATCTCCCGTACGTATATTTACACCCAACTCTCAACCAAACCCTATTATCTGATAGTAAGGAAGTGCGCTGATGTTATGAGTCATTCCACTATCACCCAGATGGTGTGGTGGTTACATGGTGTTCATGGATTCCCTATGAAGAAGTCTAAGGATATTTCATCACATGTCTACTCCAGGATATCAAGCTTCTATAACAAACAAGTCATAACCCAATGATCAAAATTCACCTGCTGAGAGGTAAAGCATCATGAGATGAACCCAGCTAATGTCTTTCTCATGATGAATAACCAAATATTCCGCAAAAGATTAATATACATCTTCCCCACACCAGGATTTATATCTAAGGGAGACTTGTGGAACTCCGACATCACTTCCTCTGACATCACCACTGGAACCCCTATTATCTAATAGAGCAATATCTTATGAATCCCTCCTTTAAAATATTAATCTAATGCATGACCTATGGATATATGATCACAAAAACCCTCAAAATCAATGTCTCCTAGCAAGGACTCCTTCACATGATCAAAGAGGGTATGAGTCAACCCCATTAACTATAGGAAAAATAAACCCTCCTACTATATCAGGTGCATCTACTTGGAAGCAAACTACTTTGAAACATCCTGTAACAGGCATGAATGGGACTTCCTACTAAGGGTGTTTTCAAGTATTTTGTCATTCCCTAAATTATTTACTCTCTTAATGTTGTAGTCTGGTAGGAACTCAATCCAGCATTACTGCCTCAGGTTCAGGTCTCTATGAGTGAAGGCATACCTAAGACTTGGGTTGTCGAAGTAAACCACAAATCTCTCTCCCAGATGGTAGTGACTCTTCACCCTAAAATAAAATAATATCAATTCTATCCCCATACCATGATCCACATAGTTGTACTCATGGGGAAAAAAAATTCCCAACCCATATGTTATGACCGTATATCATTGCATAAACACACAACTGATCCTGACCCCTAAGGTGTCACAATATACTAGGAACTAATTTCTTTCCTCTAGTAACCGCAAAATTTGAGCACGTGCTAGCCTATGCTTCAAATCCAAAAATCTCTTTTAGCATTTCCCAGAATCGGAAAACAATTATACCTTCCATATCAGTGCATTCAAAGAGGATGGGATCCTAGAAAAGTCTCCAACAAATCTCTGGTACTACCCCCCAATCCATGAAAGCTTCGCACCTTAGACACATTCTTAGGTGGCTCCCACGAAAGTACAACTTTTACCTTCATTTGATCAATAGATAATCCATACTCGAAAATTAAATTCCCAAAACTGTGAAAATATCATATCTCAAACTCGAATTTTGTGACCTTTCTATAAAGCTGCTTCTCTCAATGTAAATCAAGGACCCTCCTCAAGTTATCTTCATTCTCCTATTTTTCAATGTAGAAAGCTATGCCATCGATTAATATAATGAAATAAATTTCCACTTAAGGTTGAATGATCTGGGTCATAAAATCCATAAAAACAATAGGGGAATTTTTTCCATCAAAGAGAACACTAGGAAAATGTACTGTCCATAGAGACATCAAATGGAAAAATTAAAATGGTCAGCCTCACAAACCCATAGTTTGTGGCAGCTGGACCTATGATCGATCTTTTAGAAACATCTCGCACCTCACAAATAATCAAATAGGTCATAAATCATTGTCATTGAGTTCTTTTTCTTTATTTTTTATTGATTTATGTGACGATAATATATGCAGATCCATAAGATCGCATATGTATTTTCCAAAAACAAAAATAGAGACGCCTTGGGGGATACATTTGATTTGATGAATCCTTTCTCACAAAGATCCAATGACTAAAATGTCATATACCGAAGCTCAGTGTGTTCCATCTAATATGACTCATAATATATTAGGGATGTATTTTTTATGAAATTTAATGAAAATATCTAACCCCCTTCTTAAAGTTAGTCCTATAACGTATTTCGGAAAGATATCCATATAATCCTCTATAACTGAAGGGATCAATATGCATTAAGATTCTAATACACCAAGGGTCATACTCACTTGCCAATGGGTAATGGGTTGTACCCTCTTGGTCACATCACCCAAATGTCCTGCTGTGAGGATTATATCACCAAGAAAGGAGAACCTCATCCCATAAATATGTAATAATATGATTAATCAGTGATGAATGTCAATCTAGGTTTGAAACATTAATAGCACATACATGCCCAAGATGATGTCATATGGTTCTATCATGATGAACAGTAGGTATAATATGAACCTATCTTTTCCATGAGATAGCATGAACATCCAATATATAAGTTATTTAGAGGAAGAATTCCTTATTGGAACCTAAAGGCATAGTTGTTGTGTTAACATATATACATGGAAATATAGCTTCTGCACAAAGAGTTTTTAAAAAATTAATAGATAGATGATGTGTGTACTAATACTGGGGTAAGAGTAAGGTAAAAATATATCATACCATGAGTCATTTTGTGTGTGGCTGGATCATAGATGTCCATTGCCTGCAGATGTCCACGGCCCCGACTGCCATCTCACTGAGCCTGACGTGAGTTTCCTGGTGCTGGTGAGAGAACCTCGTACTGTCCACCCCCACCTATATCTTTTTCAAATCATTGACTAGATCCATCTCCCTGGGGACCAACCTGTCCCCACTAGGGAGATCCCTGGTCACGGTGCTGCCTCTATCATGGTGGTCCATCAGTTTCCTTACTAGGATGCTCAGTATTCCTAGTCAGGCAGTCACATTCCATGGGACGTATCCTATCACAAGTGCATCATCAAAACTGAATGGGTTCCTCAAGTGCTCTGAACTTCTACAAAACTGGGTGACCATGCCCCTGAGTCTGATCAGAAATGGGTCTCATATTTTGATTTCTCTAACATCTACCTACTACTAAAGATCACTTTGCACTTTCATTCCATCTTCTAGATTCAGCTATATGTCATCATAGTACTGGGAATCTCAATGACACTACTGCCCACTCTAGAACCCTAGTATATGTGGGGATGTACAAGGGAACTACATTGGCCCATATCTACGAACGAAGTCCTCCCTCAAATGTTCATGCTTGAATGTATCCATCTCTAATCATGTCAAGAGGGTAGAATATAAGGTCAGTGATGCTCATCCCATACTCTAACACCGTCATCTCTCCATGTTGAATCTGAATAAGCTATTGAAACGGAATGGAGAACTAGTATGAGGGGTATTACTCCTCATAAAATAGTTGTGGTAAGTCTCCCTGTGAGATCATTGACTCATCACACATATGCGTAACTAAGCTCCAAAAATTCCAAGCTTCTCTGTTGAAAGGACTAACTAATAAGGCAACCATAAGATCCATTGGGGACATAAATAGTACAAAAAATATAGACAACCTACTCTAGAAAATCCTCTTCTACCTGAAGATATATCTCACCATGGAACCTCAGTGGTCACTGATGTTATAAATCACATAGTGTGCTCAACTTGCAAACATCCTTCTCCTCTCTTACATGGACTATCTACTACTCAATAGGTGGAGGTGTCACTACAGGTCCACCTGGTGGTAGGGGATCATTTTCTGGACACTTAAATAAGGCCTCTCCACTCATAGGGTCATCGTCACGAATAGGATCCAGTATCCTAGAAGGATATCATCTTAGAGGCATCCTAATATTTTGTCATGGATTACCATTGTCAGATGAGCACACACACACACACACCTATATATATATATTTCAACAAAGGAATGGGGACTTGACACAATAATGAATGTCAATGAATCAATCCTATATGATTCATGTACCATTGTTCCTGATACAATATGTCTTTGGGTGCCGTGTCGACAACCAATAAATCAGGGTCTTGGGGAATTGATACATCAGTAGCCCATACCATCTTAAGAATCCCAAGCCTGAGAGCCTCTTGACAGATAATTTGACACTATTTACCAAAATACCAAACAATTCCTTTTTAGGGAATGTCCAAAAATTTCCCACTGATGAACCACCTCTAATACCACTCTGTCACAACCTGACCCAAGCTGGTGCTCCAGCCACAACTACCCCACGCTCACGTCCATAGGCCCGAGGTTGGCGATAAGTGATAAAGTAACAAAAACATGGGGAGTCCTTTTACTAATTAGCTTTACATGTGCATCTATCCAATTCAATGATAAAATCTTGAGTAAAAGTAGAAAAAGTGAAAAATTCTATAAAGTAATGTGAACATGCTTGAACCTCAAGACAGTAAAAGAGTACGATCATGAGTACTAAAATTTGAAGGGAAAAAACACATTCCAAAATTAGAATTTGGTCCCAAACTAAATAAAACTAGAAATGTGTATTCTCTAAGAGATAATAGATCTTTTATCCCAACAATGACCACCGTATGTGGTCCACACAGCCTATATCCCTACGACCAACTATAGTCAAGAACAAAATGTATTCTATATGCAAAATATAAAACACATGTTTGGAAATCCCTTGAAGGGGTGAGTATATACATACCCAGTATAATTCCCCATAAAGAAGAATGGGGGCAGGTGTAGTATGAGATACAAACAAGGAGATGTAGTAAATGGGAAAATTTATAGTAAATGTGAACGAGAAGAGTGCATGTCAACCCAAAAAGAGTGTGAAAGTAGATTCATCAAAGCATAAGGAGCTTTAGATGTTAAGGAGATGAAAACCTCATCAATTCCTTAATATATATATCCAAAGAGTAATCCCATCCATCCATGAAAAGCAAGACACAAAAAGCATGTGGCATATCTCCTACGTCTTCACCTACTCTATAAGGTGAGTAACAACTACCCAATGAGTGGGTACTGTAACAGAATTAATATATTTATATATAAATATATATATATAATTAGTCAATGAAGCTCAAAAGTTAGAGTAAGGGGATCTCCATCTCATAGCTCATCCTAAGAATGTGAGTAGCCAACTATTCTATTTAAATCCATCTGTAATGCCCAACAAATCATGTGCCTTCCCAAGAGAAACATGTTAAAGGGGATTAAATCACGTTACAAGGATAGGTTTAAGTGTAGAAAGTGACCCTATATCTCGTGAGTCCTTGTGTATGTTGGACCCCACCTCACCACTATGCTTCATAGTCAAATGGAATTAACAAATCATTGGGGAATACACATCCCATCCCAGCTAGAGGGACATCAAAGTTTTATTAGGTACTACGCCATCGATCCCAGCTAGAGGGTCATCTTGGTATCATCAGGGACTATGCTACGCATCCCAACTGGATGGTAAACCTGGTATCTCTCGTTGAGGATTATAGTTCCAAGCCCAATTGGAGGGTCATCCTCATATCTATCTTTAGGGAGTACACTACTGAGACCATATTTAGGGTGAGATTAGTATCTCTCGTCAAGGAAAATGATTCCCATCCCACCTAAAAGGTTATCCTAGTATATCTCATCGAAGAATACACTACCCAACCTAGTTGTACGGTCTGAGTAATATCTCTCATTAGGGGCAACACTACCAAGCCTATTTTGTGTTTCAGCCTAGTATCTCTCATTGGGGACTATACAATGAATCCCAGCGGGAGATTTACCCTGACTGGTCATCTTGGTATTCTTTTCTAATCCCTATCATCAGCGGGTGTCATCTATACACCTTCCAACCTGGAACAACCACATCGTATATTGAAATCTACTTATTAGTGAACCATCACGTTCAATGATAAAAAATCCATGGGGAAAGGCATATCACATGCCAGAATTTGAGTTCAAACAAAGGAGTTATGGCGGATTAAGGATTAATCATGGGACATCAAACAGTACAAAACACCTTAGGGGGACCACACGACTTGTGGACCCTCTAAACTCTTTGTTCGTGGCTCTTCCAGACAGAAGACATGTCCCATATAGTGTTGTACACTATGTAGGTGGACTAAATGGTCTATTCAAATTATCTGAGGACCTGGCCATCTTTGCTGGCTACATCCATCTACTAAAAAACCAAATACGTGTGATTTAGTACATGTCTTGTTGGTCCACAAGGTATGTGGTCCACGTCACCATGCTATGTTCATGATCTTAGTAGAGAGTGTGTTCCAGGACGTGTCTCCTTCACATGGATCATCTCAAGTGGAGAGGTAGTATAGAGTCTCTTAATGTGGTTACATGTCATGTCATATATATATTTTCCCAAGACCTATCATCACCATTGTGGGAGGCTACACACAGTGTTTCCATCAATGAACACAGTGTGTAGTTAGGATTTTTCTAGAAAAACAAGGGTTTCACTAATTTTCAGCTGCCTCTTACAAATAGGATCCATCTACAGTTAGCTGTAACTGAATATTCTTCAAAACCCTTGAATATGTCCACAGATCATGGGATTGAGTTGACATTCACAATGAATTAACATTTTTCAAAAATGTGTGTTTAGAAAGTTCTTTTGAATTCCATTGTGGCTTTGTTCCTCCTCATATTGTTGTGAAACCTTCAAATTCACTATCCTTAAATCATATCATTTCCATATATGTGCCTCAATATAAAATATTTTGTTTTTCGACGATTTTTTCTAGTTTACGTGCACCTGATTGAGCATGGGTTGATCGGAAATCATCATCCTAGGATCCATAGGGATTCCATAGTGATAAATGAGAAGAAAAAGGGGAGGGAGGCACCAAACACATTGGTTTTAATCAGTAACATATAATCAATCATGGTTTGCGATTGAGAATGGGGCACCAGGGTTAGAATAATTGATAAATAATCAGAAAATCGGTGCATGGGCTCATGCAATGCTCAGAATCAAAGTCACCTGTTGTATAATTTAGTTTCACCATGCCCAAAAATTAAATCTAATGTGTAAAAACACTGAATAAGATTTTTAAAAATATTAGATAGACTGCTTGTGATGATGAACCTGTTTTTTGATGAAGGAGGAGGATTTGTCGCATCTAAATCCATTTAGATCCACAGTTTTCCCTTTGTTCGTTCATATTTGTCGATTTCACCATGGGAAAGGAGTGGAGGAATGGAGAGGACAAACCGTTTGGAAAAAGTGGATTATTAGGTTAAAAACTCATAAATGTGAATTAATCAACCTATATTATGTTAAGATAAAATTTAAATACTTAATTAAATTAATTCATTTAATTACTATAACATTCCACCAATGAGAAAGGGGTCAGGATGTCCTACAATGACTCATTTTATGCCATGCATAGGGGAAAAACCATGTTCCAGAGTCCACCATTTGTCTCAAAATTCTGATATGATCAACCATTTAAGATTTTTTTTATTTTCATTAACTAACCACATGTGCGTAATTTAGAGACCCAAAGCTTGACATACATGGACATTAAATTACTTTGGAGGAATACTTCATACATAACAAAAACCAACACTCAAGGACCGTAATTGTTTAGTATCTTAGAAAACTCAGAACATAATATCCTAATCGCTGTGAAAGATCTTCAACATCTCCCCTAAAGATATACCACCTTTGTTTTCTTACCTAAAACCATTCTTTATATAATGGGGAAAAGAAAACATATAAAGGGTGAGCACAAATGCTCAGTATGGGTAAGAATCGAGAAAATAAAACAAACCATACACAATTGAACATAAAAACAAGACCTTAATGTCTAAAAATCAAAATCATGAGAAATGACATAAAACATGGCAGTACATAAGGCACACATCATAATGGAACATCAATCAAAAAAAAATCATGGGAATGAAACATGTAATTTTGGTAAACCATTAAGTACATGATATGATTTCCATAGTAGCCAAGGCATTGCTACCAAGACCATCTTAGTGGACAAAGTCGCTTACTGAATCGAGTTAACTCATCGTTTTATTCATGTATCACTGAACCAGATTAACTTTCCATTACAACCAATTCTATCTCATGAGATATAAATCATTACCGAATGAATTGGAGGGAGATATAGGTCCCACCAATCTCATAATGAAATCATTCTTATGTATGTCACAACATAAACATAAATCATTCATCATAACCCAAAGAATAAAATTATATTTATAAACTTCATCTCCTCATAACATAATCCATATAAAACAAATTGATATAATTTCATCACAAGAAATGTGAAACCATGTAAATCATAGAGACATTATACTTGAAACATAATCATACGAAATAATCTCATCATAGATGGTAAATAGTTTTGACAAAACAGTTGAAATGAATTATTGTGGAAAATATAATTTCTTCTTCAAAATCATTTTCAATTCAAAAAATGCCATGAAATTTTAAAAGAAAAGGATTTTGTTTAAAATAATAATTAAATCTAGTGGATGAATATTCATGAAACTACTGCTTTATGAAACCGTAAAAATCTATTCATACTGTATAAGTTAAAAAAACATTCTTCTCGTACTTTTTCCAGAAAAGATAAAAAGTACCTCGTATGGTAATAAAAATATTCCTTACATACCATTTAGTAAAAGAAAAAAATATCTAAAAATGTCTTTAAACAAACATGAAACCTGTTTTAGAAAACATGGAGTTGTATGATAAATATATCCCCCGTAAATACTTTCGAATAAACTATCATGGATAAAAACGAGATTGGAAAAGTTATCCATTACCATATGTCTGATATGATTCATATGTATCTGAACCTCCTGTATAATGATTTAAATAATGTCATTGACTTATTACAAAATCATATTTATTGGTATGATTTCATATATGGTTAACTTATGACTTTATATTACTCGTTCTTTTGTAAATTCAATGTAAAAGCAGCGTTTTGGGTAAAATCGTTTCATTTATCGTACGTGTTTTGATTTGTTATTCTTGATATTAGTACTCATATCCTGATTTAAATAATTCCAGAATTTAAAACTTTATTTATATATCATATATATCCTGTATATATATATACAATAGATAGGTAAATGAAATTAAACACACCGTTCATGGAGACGGTAGGCCGTATATATGAATGAATGATGTTTTCCTTTCATTATTAACATGAATCGATGTAAGTAGATGAAATATAGAGATATATATATATACATAAATATAGTAGAATTATTATTTTATTGATACCATTATTATTCATTATATATACTTTATAATCACTCTTTAATGGTTGACATGGAGAATGAATCTCATCGCGTCGTGGAGACGGTAATCCGTACGTACACACGAGCGGTGATATCGTTCCCATAATTATTGAATGGAATTGGAGTGGATGATATAATATCTCAGAATAAGTATGATGTTATAATAACCATTATAGTTATTCTTTACACCATTATACCCATCCAAGTAAGATTGTGGTGGGAAAACTGATTACACCAAGGCGTTGAGACGGTATTTTGTACGCACACACGTGCGGTGATTTCATTTTCTGTAGGATAGATAGAAGATGAAATGGGGTTGTTTAATATTTATAATAACATATCATTATATTATTGATACTGATGTTATAACTTTATAATGAAACAACTAATTAATAATAAGTCGAAGAAGAAAAAAACATGAAACAATCGTTAGAAGAGATTACCTCTTCTTTGATGCAGCTCCTCTAATCCTCCTCTTAGGGCACTAAAGATGGTCATTAAAGAAGACTAGGAACTTTAGTAGGTTTCTATAGAAGTGTAGAAGTGAAATTGGAAGTGGTTGGCCAAGGTTGAAGGCTAAAATGTGTGTGAAGAGGAGAGGGATGGAAGTGCACTTATATAGGAGAGGAGAGGGGCACTTATGGAAACCTTAAAAAATATTAATTAATAATAAAATGAAACCCCACTTTAAATTCTCCAAAAATGGCTCCCTTAGAATATGAGATGATATAGGGTTGTAATATCATCAACCAATAAAATTTAGACATTTTTTATGTTTATTTTAAACCTTATCAACTTTATTTATCCTTATTTAATCTATTTAATTTTATTTGTGGTAATAAAATTCTAAATTTTAAATTTTTATAAATAATTATTTATGAGGTGTTAATTTTACATAATTGGATAAATTATGATATTTTTTAACATATAAATGTTAATTTATAATTTTTAAATATTTTTGTGATTTTTAATCTATTTTATATTATGTTATTTTTTATAAAATAACAATAGTGCCATTTTTGACACTATTCTTTTATTGGAAGTTAAATAAAATACAAACAGAAGATATGTTCGAAATAATAGATTTACTAGATCTATAACATGTCATATATAACTTGGAAATTAGTTTATAACATTAAATAGTTCATATAATATTTATTTTTATATTATTAGAACCATTTATTTTATATTTCAATAAATAAAATAATTTCAACATCACTATTGTATAACCTTTAATGATAATTATATAATACCTTAAAATTATAAATAAATTAACATGATTTATATAATTTTATTAGCTTTCTGGATACTATTCATTTTCTATGTTTATTTAAGAGTATCACTAAATTAAAATTATTATACTTATAAGATTTAAGAGAGTGACATGTTGTCACTTTCTTTAGTTTTAATAATAATTATATTATTTTGATGGTCAAAAGTCCATAAAATGAGTCTATTCTGATACTTAGGTGATATGGGTCTACTATTAGTCATCCAATATAATTTTGGTTGGTGTTAGGGTAATTTTTTACTCTTATTTTTACCCTTAATTACCTGATTTACATTTAACTACAGTGAATAAAAATTACCATATTTACTATTCATAATATCAAAAAATAAAAGTAACCAATTAACATAATTTTGACGCACATAATTCAAATATGGAATCCATTTTTAAAAATTCAAAAAACAGTAGTTTTAGTCATTAATTTTAAATTAATATCATTGTTAGGAAAACAGATTTTTAATGTTAAAATATTGCAAAAGATTGAAATATTTTTACCTATGAAGTCAATGAAAAATTAATGTTAATGAAATACATTATATTAAATGGTAAAAACATATTTGATTTATACTTTAAAATCAATCAATATTATAATTTTACCATATAATTTTTTGCGATGACAAAAGTTTTTTTTAATTAAAATATAGTGTGTTTTTACTATTCATTAAAATATGAAAGTTATCAGAATAATATGAAAAATTTATCCAAATTGAATTTTTATATCCTGATTTCGAGGAATCATTTTATTTTTTCATAATGAACTTATAAACATGTCAAAAAATAGATTTAATGTTGTTGTTCCATCAAAAGGCTGCAAAACTGCATTTTTTTTTAAAACACTTATGTTACCCGAAAAATCTATTATGTTCTCATACCATGCTATTGAAAATGTGTAAGATGATTCATAATGTTATAAAATTCAAAATGTAGTTAATACTATTCATAATTTCTAGTTCATAATATTATTATAATAATATATCATTGTTTAGTGAAACTTGGTATTGTGTACAACACACGCTATCGAGGAAGGTCACGATTTCATGTAATGCAAGCCAAGTCAGGGATGTAGTGCAAGACACATTTGGTGTTGTGTATAATATACTCAAAACTTATTTCATTTATATATTAAAAAAATTCTATACTTAATGTTACATATAATAATTTCTACAAAATGAACTTGAAATTGTGTGTAACACGAGCCAAGAATAGAGTTGTGTATACTACAATATATTACGGTGTTGCGTATAGAACAAGATAATTTTGGTGTAGCATAAAACACAAGACAACAATGAAATGAAAAGAATATTTTTCATAAAATCTCGGGGTGTTACATTCTACCCCCCTTAAAATGAATTTTACCCTCTATATTAGTCGGGGTTATAAATGGTTTACTACTTGAATGTTTTTTTAATAGAAACCCACATCATAAAAAAGAATACCAAAACATAACTTTAAAAACTAAAGTACAAAATGTAACAGTTACCCAAGTTAACTAATCACTTGGTTTTCACCTAGGAGATCATAGGTGAAAATATGTATATGGATGAGAAATCTAACCATCAATATCTAATGGAGAGTGGTAGAGAACATGGCTATGAAAAATCCATCAATCACAAAGCATTAAGTTGTGATGATCTAAGGTGTAATATAATTCATCGGATATGAGGGTAAGTGGAAAACATTTTTGGTCATCAAGATCATTTCCCTAAAGTTGATGATTTTTTTTGCATAAGGATAAATACTTACCTAATTTCATTGCAAAATCATCATTGGTCATACAATGAACAATTTCCACATCATCTCTATTTAATGAAATGAAGTCGAATTTGTCATTCATGAAGTGATAGCAGATCATGTGATAGAATGATAAGTCATCCCATCTATTTCTGTCACAATAAGGATAACATAAGTTATTAAATATACATATGTCCATCGATGGTGAGATTAATCTCATACGGTTCTTAAATAATCTTATACTTCATCTATCATACCACTAAATAAATAAAACTAGTTTCTACTAACCACAGACTTCCTGTAGGCCAGTGGTAGGCGATAATGGCATGTCACACTTCAGTTGTGGGTTCGATTTCCATAGCCTTGTCCGACACGACGGGTTGTCGCCCATCCCGCAGGTTGTCCCTTTTTCTAAAACTTTATTATTATAACATTTCTACAATAATATTGAAAAAAGATATAGCCTTAAAAAATACTAACTTATGTTCAACATAATCCCTTCCAATATTTAGGCTTATCCAAAATACCTATTTCCAAACTCAGAGTATAAATAGAACGATTACTAAAAAGTTCATATAACAAGCATGTTAATACCATCATTTATCGCTCATATATCACAAGATATATCTTATTTATTGCATTCCAATCATGTGAATACCATAATCCTTTATTATCTTGAAAAATAAATACCCATTGAACCTTAGTGAAAACATGAATGCTATCAAAAGATAACTCTTTCAACATACCAAAATCCCAAAATTCTATATACCCAAACCATGATATAAATTTTTCCTTATATCAGGAATGAGCTCATTAATACTATCAAACATTTCATTTTCTCCTTATCCTTTCATTATGTGCATACCATCTTCTTTCCAAAAATATCTCAATAACTTTTCATGGTTACCTATACCATAAAATTATTGAAAACCACAATACACTAACACATAAATCATTAAATATTCCAAGATACTATATACAACATTATTTTGGAATCCCATTACATAAACACTTAATCATTCCACCACATCGTTTTCATATTCAACATCTCTAATAGTGATCGCATGGGACTTCCCATTGTACTTTTCCTTAAGAGGTTTCTCATGTAGATCATCATTAACCCTTGGATTAGGGAATTGATTAGCATAATTCCCCATTTCCTTGCACTTCAAGCATTGAATGTTGGTGGAGAGTTCTCTGTAGTCTTTTCTCTATTCACATAATTAGCTACCTTTTTCCCATTACATTGACACTCAACTACTCGATGACCTTCTTTTAGACACTTAAAACATTTTCTACTACCTTTTAGGAAATCATCACTATGATTCTTTTCACACTTTGAGATTAAAGAATCATTCATCTTCTTTTCACCATTGTTTTGAGATTTCTCCATGAACTACATATTTCATTTTTTTTAAAAACCATGATATTGATATTTAACACCAACTTCTAGTTCTACCTTGATAGAACAATTCACAATTTCATTATAGATATTGATGACTGTTATGGGTAATGCCCTTATAAGACTTTGTTTTAATCCACTAAAGAATCTATCAACTTTACTTTCATGTTGGATGATAAAGCCATATGTATACCTTGCAAGCCTTGTAAAATTTTCTTCGTATATACAAACAGATTCATTATAATTTTCCTTAAGCTCAAGGAAATCATTTTCCATCATTGATCGAAGAATAAGACATAAGTACTTATTGAAAAATATGTTCTTGAACTCATCCCATTCCATGGATTCAATTTAATCTTAGGGCTTGGTATTCTTAATTATAGTATACCACTGGTCCGCTTCACCTTCTAAATGGTAAATCTCCAGAATGACTTTTTCCTGTTCTGAGGAGTGAAGTATAGAAAATATCTTTTCCATGGTACTGATCCATTGTTCAGAAACAAGTGGATTAGAAGACCCAGTAAAAGAAGGTGGACATTTCCTCATGAAGGACTCAATAGAATATTGTACCCTTCTCTGCTCATTTGGATGTCCAGAATGATTCATAGATTGTGTATGTATAGTAATAATATTTTTCACTCCATCTCCCATTAAATTGGTTTGTTCTGAAGGACAATCATTGCAGTTTCCATTACATTGATCAACACGGTTCCTTCAGGTTCCAGCCATCATCTAAAACCCAAAAAGAATAGTGTGAGAGGAAAAAATCATGCTAGGGAAGACAATATAATCAAGGGTACTACATTCAATATTTAACTCCATATGTTTAATCCAAGGTTATTCATGATTATTATCATAATTATAGGACTATAACCTAAACTTATAATTAACCTAATGGACATCCCTAGACATACCTTAGAAATATATCTAGGGATATCACTAAAGTATTCTCATCCCTATTTCCAAAGGTTGACTAAAAATTTCCTCTGATACCAATGGTAGAGACCCAAAGCGTGACGTACATGGACATTACATTACTTTTGCGGATTACTTAATACATAACAAAAACCAACACTCAAGGACTTTAATAGTTTAGTTTCTTTGGAAACTCAGAACATAATCTTCTAATCATAGTGAAAGATCTTCAACATCTCCCATAAAAATCATCCCCTTTTGTTTTCTTACCTAAAACATTTATTTATATCCTAGAGAAAAGAAAACATATAAAGGGTGAGATAAATTGCTTATTAAGTGTAATCATTGAAAAAATAAATCAAACCACATACATTTTAACTTAAAAACATGACTATAATGTTTAAACATCAAAATCATTAGAAATGACATAAAACATTGAAGTACATAAGGCACAGATCATAATGGAAAATCCATCATGATAAAATAGCATGGGAATAAAAAATGTAATTGTGTAAAACCATTAATCACATGATATTATTTTCATAGTAGCCAAGGCATTTCTTCCAAGACCATCTTAGTGGACAAAGTCCCTTACTGAATAAAGTTCACTCCTTGTTCCAGTCCTATATCACTGAACTAGATTAACTTTCTTGTTCTAGACATCTATATCTCATGAGATATAAATATTTACCCAATTAATTTTAGGGACATATATTTCCCTCACATCTCATAATTAAATAATTCTTACATGTGCCACAATATAAACATAAATCATTCATCGTAACCCATAGAATAAAATGGGTTTCATAAAAATCATCACATAATAACAAAATCCATATAAAACAAATATATATAATTTCATCATAAGAAATATTAAACCATGTAAATCATAGAGACATAATACATGAGACATATTCATACTAAATAATGTCATCTTAGATGGAAAATAGTTTTGACAAAACACTTGAAATGAATTCTTGAGGAAAATATCCTTTCATCTTCAAAATCATTTTATTTTCAAAAAATGCCATGAAATTTTAAAAGAAAATGATTTTGTTGAAAGTAATCATGAAATCTTATGGATGAAGCTTCGGGACAATAAGGCTTTATGAAACCCTAAAAATCCGTTCATTACATATAAGTTAAAAAAACATTTTTCTCGTACTTTTGCTTGAAAAGTAAAAAAGTACCTCATATGGTAAAAAATTGATTCCTTACATACCATGTAGTATAAGTCAAAAATGGGTAAAAATAACTTTAAACAAACAAGGAACCATTTTTAGAAAACAGGGACATGAAGGACAAATATAACCCCAATAAATACATACGAATAAACTATCTCAGATAAAAACGAGGTTGGAAAAGTTATCCCTTACCTTATGTCTGATATGCTTTGTATGTAATCAAAACTCATATATAATGATTTAAATAATATCATTTACTTATTATAGAATCATTTTCATTTTTATAATATCAATTATGGTTCACATATGACCATATATTACCCGTTCGTTTGTAAATTCAATGTTAAAGCAGCATTTTGTGTAAAATCGTTTCATTTATCGTACATGTTTCGATTTTTTGTTCATGATATTATTACTAATATCCTGATTTACCAAATTACAGAATATAAAATATGATCTATATATCATATATATTCAGTATATATATATAATAGATAGGTAAATGAAATGAAACACACCATTCATGGAGATGGTAGGTCGTACGTACACATGAACAGTGTTTTCCTTTCCATATTGACTTGAATCGATGTAAGTAGATGACATATATATATATTTATATGCATAAATCCAGTAATATTATTATGTTATATGTAACATTATTATTCATTATATATACTTTATAATCACTCTTGAATTGTTTACATGGAGAATGAATCTCATCGCGTCGTGGAGATGGTAATCTGTACGTACACACGAGCTATGATATCTTTCCCATAATTATTGAAAGGAATTGGAGTGATGATATAATATCTCAGAATTATTATGATGTTATAATATCCATATATAGTTATTAGTTACCTCATTATACCCATCCAAGTAAGGTGGTGTTGGGAAAACTGATTACACCACGGCGTGGAGACAGTATTCCGTATGTTCACACGCGCGGTGATTTCAATTTACATAGGATGGATAGAAGTTCAAATGAGGTTGTTTAATATTTATAATAACATAATATTATATTAGTGATAATGATTTTATTACTTTATAATGAAACAATTAAAGAAGAATAAGTTGAAGAAGAATGAAACTTGAAAGAATCGGTAGATAAGATTACATCTTCTTCGACGCGGCTCCTCTTATCCTCCTCTTAGGGCACTAAATTTGGTCATTAAAGAAGAACAAGACCTCTAGTAGGTTTCTATTGGAGTGTAGAAGTGAAATGGGTAGGGGTTGGACGAGATTTAATGCTCAAATGTGTGTGAAGAGGAGAGGGAAGGAGGTTCCCTTATATAGGAGAGGAGAGGGGCACTTTTGGAAACATTAAAAATAATAATTAATAATAAAATGAAGCCCCACATAAAAACGTCCAAAAATGACCCAATTAGAATCTGAGAAGACATTTTGTTGTAATATAATCAACCAATAAAATTTAGACATGTTTTACGATTATTTTAAACCTTATCATTTTGATTTATGATTTTTTAATCAATTTAATTTTATTTTTATTAATAAAATTCTAAAATTTAAATTGTTATAAATAATTACATATTTGGTGTTAATTTTTCATAAATAGATAATTTATGAAATTTTTCAACACATAAATTTTAATTTATAATTTTTAAATATATTTTTGATTTTTAAACTATTTTATATTATGTTAGTTTTTTAAAATAACAATAGTGTCAATTTTGAAAGAATTTATTAATTTGAATTTAAATAAAATACACACTGAAGATATGTTAAAAATAAAAGATTAAATAGATTAATAACATGTCATATATTTTTATAAAATTAATGGAGGACATTAAATAGTTCATATAATATTTATTTTAATATTTTTAAAACAATTTATTTGATATTTTAGACAATAAAATAATTTCAACATCACTATTGTGTCACCTTTAATTGTAATTAAATAATCCCTAAAAATTCTAAATAAATTTAAATTATGTAGATAATTCTATTATATTTTTGGAGACTATTCATTTTCTATGTTTCATGACTTTATCACTAAATTAATATTATTATACTTATAAGATTTAAGAGAGTGACATGTTGTCACTTTATTATGTTTTAATAATAATTAAATTATTTTCATGGAAAAAAGTCCATAAAATGAATCTATTCATATAATTAGGTGATATGGGTCATCCTTTAGTCATCCAATAGAATTTTGGCAGGTGTTAGGATAAATTTATATTCTTATTTTGACCCTTAATTTCCTGATTTACCTTTAACTACAGTAAATAAAAATTACCATAGATACTATTAATAATATCAAAAAAATAAAATTAAACTATTAAAATAATTTGGACCAACTTAATTCAAATATGGAATCCATTTTCAATAATTCAAAACAAATTTGTTGCAGAAATTAATTTAAAATTAATACCCTTGTTAGGAAAACTTGTTTTTAAAGTTAAAACATTGCAAAAGATTGAAATGTTTTTAACTATGAATTCCATGTCAAATTAATGTAAATGGAATACATTATATTAAATGGTAAAAATATATTCAATTTATTTTTTAAAACCATTCAATATTATAATTTAACCATATAAATTATTGCGATGAAAAAAGTTTTTTTAATTAAAATATAGCGTATTTTTACTATTCATTAAAATTTGAAAGTTATCAGAATAATATGAAAAAAATATCCAAAGTAAATTTTTATATCCTGATTCCAAAGAAGAATCTTATTTTGTCAAATTTAACTTATAAACATTTCCAAAACAAGATTTAATGTGGGTGTGCCATCAAAACGTGGAGAAACTGCATTTTTTTAAAAATACTTATTTTAAAAGAAAAATTTATTTTGTTCTCAAACAATGTTCTAGAAAATGTGTAAAATGATTAATAATTTTATAAAATTTAAAATGTAGTTAATACTATTCATAATGTCTAGTTCATAATAATATTATAATAATATATCATTGTTTAGTGAAACCCGGTATTGTATACTACACACGTTATTGAGGAAGCTCGCGATTGCGAGTAATGCAAGCCAAGTCAGGGAAGTAGTGAAATCTCCCATTGGTGTTGTGTATAACATAATAAAAACTTATTTCATTTATAAATTAAACAAAATGTATGTATAATTTTGCATAGAATAATTTATACTAAAAGAGCATGAAATTTTGTGTAACACGAGTCAACAATAGTGTTGTGTATACTGCAAGCTAATACGGTGTTGTGAATAGAACAAGCTAATTTTGGTGTAGCGTACAACACACGACATAAATGAAATTAAAAAGAATATTTTTCATAAAATCTCGGGGTGTAACACGTAGAATAAAATTTATTTAATATTTTTATAAAATTAATTCTTGGCACACTGGGCCTCAGAATCACATGCCTTCTAAGAACATAGCTCTGGATTAATATTTATAATTATTTCGAAGCCTTATTATTAAAAAATTCAGTCAATAAAAGTTATTAATATTCATATAAATATGTTTAATTTCTATGTTATAATTATCTTTTTTAAATTATTATATCAATAAAATAATGTTTCACAGAATCATCAGTGTTGTGTGTAACATAAGAAAAGTCGGTGTTGCATGTAACATATCACAATTTTATGTCTCGTGTAATGTATGCCGAGGAGGTGATGTGGGAATGATATTTATGACATAGTTCATTTCAATAAATAAATTGAAATTTAATTTAATTGAGAAAATAAATCTATAAACTCGGGGTGTTACATTCTACCCCTTGCAAATGAATTTATCCATCAAAATTTTTCACTCATGTTAAAAAATGGAGGATAGTACTACTACATCGTATGCTCAATTTCCCATATAGCTTCATGAAACTGGTTATTTCTACACAATACATTGAAAAAATGAGTGGTCGTTTTTCATATATCATTCAATGATCTATCTAGAATTGCAACCGGTTGTTTCTCATAAGAAATATGTTTCTGCAACAATATGACATTTGAGTTTAGTACATGTGAGGGGTTAGGTATGTACTTCATTAGAATAGTTACATAGAACAAATCATGTACATTAGAGAGATTTGGATAATGTTCCAATTTAAAAGCTACTGTATAAATATGATCAATAATTTCAAAGAGACTGATATACCAAGGGCTTGGTTTCCACTTATTCCTGAATCTCATATCATTATTCTAGGATGAGATTTGATTAAAAAACAATTTCACCATCATCAAATTCTAGATCATTCCATCTGTTATCAGAATAACATTTTGGCCAACTATGAGATAACATGATATGATGTTGAATGCTTTTAAACATCCTGATCATTTTTTTCATCGATCTCAGGTCCCAAAAGCTTTCCTTCTCCAACCTCATCCTAGAATGTTGAAGCTTTATATTTTATCACTTAGTGGGCTGGATAAGGTAACATATGAATGCATTACTAAAAGAAATTGTTATTAAAGAAACTCAATTGAAAGAAGGTGTTGATCCCATCAACCTTTGAAATTTGAAAAAAATATCTCTACATATCCTCTAGGGTGTGAATTAATATTTCAAATTGAACATCTGTTGGAGGATGATATTCATTATAAAACTCAATTCTAAATTAAGGGATTACTAAAGACTTCACCCAAAAATTGAGGTAAACCTAGGATCCCGATTTATTACAATGGAATTAGGCAATCCATGAATCCTTACCACTATTTTAATGTATATACTAGAAAGATGATCTAGAGAGAAGTCTTATCTGATAGTAATAATGTGTGTTGACTTAGTATAGATATCAGATATCACCCATATAGAATTAATACCTTTAGTTTTTTTGGGTAATATAATGGAAAAACCAATAATGAATTTCTGAAATTTCCATTTTTAAATATGTAATGGATTCAACACCCCCCTTGACTATTTCATTCAGCCTTAACATGTTGGAATACCAAGGACAGGGATACAAACTATAATATATATATATATCTTCATTTAATCCCACAAGAAGTATTTATTCTAGTCCTTATACGTCCTTCTATTTCCAAGATGAATAGTTAATTAAGAACTATGAGATTACTCTAACCGAACCTTCTTCAAATCTAGTATGAAAGGAACACATACAAAGTTCATGACCCATATCAATCCATCCAAATCATGATTAAACTGAAAAACATTTATAACATTATATTAAAGTTGGACATCTTCCTTTTATCCCACCTTAATCTTTAGATGGATTGAAGATTGAACATTTATTTGAGAAAGAATAAATTGTTCCCCTTCATTCTATATTTCTAGATCTATCCTTTCTAAATCCATAATTGTTGGATCTTTTGTGATCATCATTAAGGATAAGAAAACAATATTCTTCTGACTCAAAGAGTCTACAACATTGTTCTCTTTCCCAGAGTTGTAATGTATTGAGTAGTCATAGTTTTTCATAAACTATAACTATCTTCTCAAGAACATGTTCAACTTCTTCTGTGTGAATATATATTTCTATCTTTTATGATCGATATATATCACACTTTTCTCCATAAATACAATTCCTCTATATCATTAACGAAAAAGCACCACTGTTATCCCCCAGTCATGAGTTGATTAATTTTTATCAAGAATCTACAACTACCAAGAGTCATAAACGATAACCATGTTATTATTCATAAGAACAACACTCAATCCCTTCATAGATGTATCAATATAGATTAAAAACCCTTCTCCATTAAATTGTAAGGTAATCACATGTGAGTTGTCTAAAATTGTATTTAATTCCTTGATATTTTTTGCATATTCATTTGTCCTGAGGAACTTGACACCATTTAAAGATAACTTTGTAGGATTAGATAGTCCTGATATATTCCAAAAAAATCATCAATAATATCATGATATGCCAAGAATATTATAGATCTCAGTAAAAATGGTTAGTCTACACCAAAATTCAATAACCTCTATATTTGATGGATCTTCCGCTATATCGTCTCATAAGATTATATGACCCAAAAATGATACCGTTTGCATCAAAAATTATAAAAATTAAATTTTTTAATATATTTTCTATTTCTATATGGTATTTTGTAAAATTATCAAGACATCTACATTCCCTTACTTTCTCTTTTAATAGATAATACTGACCTCTATAACAACTACGAAAAAATGATCAAGGTAATCTATAAAGATTTTATTCTACAAATATTTTAGGATTAAAGGGGAATTAGTAAGACCAATGGACATCACTAGATATTCAAAGTGTCCATACTGTGTACGGAATTTTATCATTGGTATATCCTTCTTATCGAACCTCAATTGATGATATCCAGAATGAAGTTCAATCTTGGAAATGTATTAAGATGCAAGTAGTTGATCGATCAATTCATTTATACAGGGAATACAATACATATTCATGATTTAGATATTGTTCAAATCCTAAAAATATATATTATTATTGCATTTATCTATAATTATTTTTTCTCAAAAAGAAATGGTGTACCCCAAGGTGACATGCATATCTAAATGAATCCCTTATAATGGTTTTCTTGTAAGTTCTACTTCAATTCTTACAACTCAGATGGGGATATTCTATAAGGAGTCATTGAAATTTGTGCAGAACTAGAAATGAGTTCAATTAAGAAGTCAAATTAAGGTGTTGGTGGAAGTCATGGAATATCTTCAATAAAGACCACCAAAAATTCTTGAAAATTAGGCATATCATCACTGTTGATTTTATCTGCAACCATTTGAGATAAAAATCCATTTTGAATGGGAGTTAAGGCTCATACATTGTAGGTAATAGCAATAGTATGTGCATGTGTATCATCACATTGATGGATTATTATAGGTGGATTTGAAATATCAAATGTAACTTCTTATGTCCAAAAATTACTTTGGAATTTATGTAAATAAATTTATTCCATGTGTAGGATGACATTATATTCAACCAATGGATGAATAATTTTTTTAGGAAGCACATTCCAGAAAACACCCACTAGAGATTACTCAAATACTTGGGATGAAATAACTGTACTATTAGGGGTTTGAACTATAAATTAAACATCTAATTGTTTTGGCTAACTCTTAAAATCAATAAAAAATTCATTGGATATGAAAGAGTGGGTAGATCCAAAACCAAATATGGCATTAGCTGTTATAGAGTGGATTGTAATTATACAATTCATATTGTCATTATCTCACCCCTCATTAGAAACTACGATTTCATGATATTTCCCCTTGTACATTGACATAAGAGATTTCTAACATAATTCATAATCACTATCCCTTTAGTTTGGGCAGTAGTTTTTGTAATTCTTATTCTCTTTAAACTTGTAGCATGGAATATGGGAGGTTCATTATGTGAATCTTTCTCACCATTCACATTTTGATATATATTTTTCCTATCATTTTGACAATCTGTTTTACAGTGAAAAATTGCACTTTTCCTTTTCCCACATTTAGAGAATAATGGAAAACTCGCCTTCTTTTCACCCGGGGTTTGATTGTATCCATTGAATTCCATCTTCGTTTTATTGATAAAACCATGTGGTTTATACAAGATTTCATCCTTGATATCAAACTTGATTTCACAATGCACAATATCTTCAAAAATATTAATGTAACTAATTAAAATCACCCTTATAAAACAAGGATTTATGTCCTTAAATAACCTAATAACATTACTTTTGAGTTCGATGATATTTCCTGAAGCATACCTTGCAACTATCGTGAAATTATCCTTGTTGGTACCAAGGGATTCATCATCCCTTTTCATTAACTTGAGGAACTATTTCTCTATCTTGGTATGAGGAATTAATGGAATGTTCATATTGATAAATAACTTCTCGAACTCATCCCAATCCATTGATACAATCTCATCTTGTTTCGTTGAATTTAATATTAGAGTCCACCACCGCTCCATTTTTCCTTCTAACTAATAAACGTCCATAATAACATTCACATGATCCAAAAATTGGAAAATGGAGAATATCTTTTTTATTGTATTATTCCATTTTAAATAAATCATTGGATCATAATACTATAAAAAATAATGAAAACATTCAATCATAAAGAACTCAACAGGAAAATTGTTCACTTTTTTCTCAATTGCAATTCCACCATGATTCCAAGATTGATAATGAAATGTTGGCATAATAATGATATTTTTTCATTATAGTTCCCATTTTATTTGTATAATTAGGAGGATAGTCATTGCATTGTCTTTTGATATCAACGTTAATGTGGTTCCTTTAGGTTCCATCCATTTACTAAAACCAATATCATAGAGTAATAATCAGTTGTCTTAATGAGGAAACACATAATCATCTAATGGAACTTTAGGATGTCTAATTTTTTACACATTATATAACATATACCACCATAGGTTTACCCTAGGATATTAATATTAAACTTCTATTTAAATCCATAATAATTATATTTGAAGAGATTATGAATTTCTAAAGCATATCCCTTGAGAGTGACAAACCAGGAGTGAAACAAGGGATGTTTTCATGTACGAGATTACTACAAGTTAAGCCCGAAACATATTTTCAGTGCTGTTTATCTTAGGAAAATATGTGTTAAAGCCACATCCATATATATTATCGAGATAAGGATGTATTTCTAGGAATCAACTTACTTTATCTTTTACCAAAATTCCAAGACATTTACCTATAATTATCATTATCCATGGACTTATCCCAAGATATGTCATTTGGGTCCTCAATAAAGTTTCCTCCTACTAGATACTAATGGAAAACTAAAAAAATTCTATATTAAAAAGTATAGTGTCCCTCTCCATTCAAAAATAAACATTTCAAAACTTTTTAGAATACATATAAAATTATAAAAATATAATTCCAAAGACTTTACTACTCTATTTAATTTAGAATGATGGAAACATAAACAACTGTATATAAACGAGATATATCATCTCCCACAAGGTTATTATTCAGTAAAATTCATCTTATACCCATAAAAGACAACACATATATTTATAACCTTGGATACAAGGATATAAAAAGGTGTGATATTAGATACTCAGTAGGGATAAAAATATGGATATGTATGAATAATCATGAGAATAATTGTATTAGAACATGATCATGAAAACATAAGTCCATACAATGTATAAAAAATATCATAAACAAGTATCATGGAATAAATATTTGTACTTCATAAGACACGAATCATAATAAAATAAATAACATAAGACATGAAATAGTTATATTGGAATAAAATAAGCAATGTTTGAAGTAACATAACCATATATAATTATTTATATATTAGTCATGGAATATGTGTCGAGGACGTCTTAGTGGATAAATTCCATTACTAAATCGGGTTCACACCTTGTTATAGCCTTGTAATATGGAGCCAAGTTCATTTCTCATTCCAAACTTATCAAACATAATAGAATTCAATTTTCATTCCATAGATATCTATATCATGATATATATAAATAATTACCTGATGCATGGGTGGTAGATACAGGTCCCACCATCTCATAATGAAATCATACATACATGTCCCAAAATATCATAAATTATAATATCATAACCCATTAAATGAAAGGGGTGTGATAAACAAGTAATCATATCACAACCTGGAAATAAAATATAGGTTTCCTAATCATTTCATTATAAATATGACATGTTAAAAGAATTGGGTTTCAAAAAGCATATATCCTATTAAAGAGAAACAGATTTCATAATCATTATTCCATTAAAAAATAATATATTATACAGAAATAATATTAATACAAACATTGAATAATTTTCCCAAAAATACATGAGTAACACTAATGGGTTAATCTTTAGAAAATTATTTTCAAAATATAAAACCTTAAGAAAACCCATTTTCATTGAAAATAGATTTGAAATTAATGCAAAATAATCTTTGAAATCAATAAAAAAATATAAAATACTTCATAATTGAAAATAATCATCAAGGATAATTTCAAAATATTTTTGGAACATCTTTGAAAACATTTTTTAATAAAAGGGTTTTTAAATAAAACAAATTTTTGATCGAAGAGTGAAATACGATAAAATATTCTTCAAAATATTTTCGTAACTATATTATGTAATAAAGAGTAGAAAGATGTTAGTAATTCATGGATATATATTTAATTAATATAGGATAAGGAAAATCAATAATGTTATTTATATATGTATAATAATATTTCATTAAAAAAGAATATTCATTAATAGTCTCGCAATGTGACGAGATTATTTAAAAAAACATCGTATCACTAGGTATCATGAAATCATACTGTACATGTAAGAAATTTAAATTTAATGATGCATAAAATATTATTAAATGAAATAAATTCCTGATATAACATGTAAAATAGAATTATATAAATTTCAAAAAAGAATTTATGTGCATAACCCAACATGAGTCTCAAAAAAGGGAAATTAAGGCAAGACTATTTTACTGATTTCGTAACTAGTGAAACATATACCCCATGATATGAGGATGATATAATGGTTATTTAAATACCCATAGATTTAGGTTTAATAATAATAAAATACATTTGTGGATCTTACACACACCACACATTAAAAATAGGTGGTGAATAAAACATGAATTTTATGGAAATAAAAAGTGAGATGAAATCACCATACCTTGTATATTGACTCTCTTCGTACTAAAAAAAGATTCATTAATAATAAATTTAGGCTTATTATAAATATTATATATAATAATATTATTATATAAAATATCACATATTGTTTTATTATGACCTTATATTACCCTCTTCGTAAGAATTCAATTTTACAGTTTCACTTCGGGTAATATCTCTTTTGATCTTCACATGTGTCTTAATTGGTTATATCTTAAGTCATTATACTTATATAATTATTTAAAGAATTTAAAACATGATATAAATATAAGTTATATAAATTATATTCATCTTAGAATATTCAATATAATAAAGAAGTATGAAATGGAATACGCCGTTCTTGGAGACAATAAGTAGTATGTAAGAATGAATGTTGTTTCTGTTTTATTATCGTATTGAATGAAAGAGTGTAAATGACATATATATATATATCACTATTAAATAATAATAATAATTTCATATATATCATGTAATTTTAATAAATTCATCCTTAATACATTTCATGTAGTGTGTGAACAAATCACATCACTTTGAGGGGGCGGTAATCCACACATCCACAAACGGAATTGTGGTATTTATGAAAAAGGAAAAGTATAAATATATGTGTCTTAAAAGTATTAAATTAAATTTAACAAATAATAAATAACATGTATAACTATTTTTTCCATTATAATGTTATCTGTGAGATATGGTAATGGAAAAATGAACAATCATTAATTTGTGAGGCGGTAGTTCGCCGTACACATAAAAACTATGTTCCTTATCCCTTAAATATAATTCTATGTATGTTTAGGTATAAAATAAAAAAAATAACATACTATTATATTTTGGATACTCTTACTTTCATTAAATCATGAAATTAGATCTTTTTATGGTGTGGATAAATAAAATTAAAGAAAAGGGCATGATAGAAGAAGTTACATTTTAATCAGGAAGATCCTTTTGGTTTATGCCAAAAGGATTCCATTGATTGTTTAATGGAAAATGGCAGGATTATATGATTAAGTGAGGGATTTTGGGAAGTATATTTTGAAGGGAAAGGATGATAGTAAGTGGTTTGAGAGGTGTAAATATGAGGGTGAAGAGGAGACATTTTATTGTGGAGGAGGAGTGGTAGTCTGGTAAATTTTGGCATCAAGAATTCAAAACATGTTTTCCATTATGACGTGAATAAATTAATGGAAAAAATTATATAAAATGGATTATAGTTTTCAAATATGGCTATAATATTTCTTTTAGTTAGTTTATAGGACTTTTGGGCCCATATGATTGAAGTTTAGTCCCTAATTATGCTCAATTTAAACTTAATTTTTGTAATTAATTTTAATTATTTGGGATAATATTTTTTCTAATAAAACAAATTTAACCATTTTAGAAATTATTTATTATGTTGATTCCAAATATGGAATTCATTTTTCTATAATTACTATAACAAAGGTTGTAAAAATTAATTTAAATTTAATCCTGTTGTTGAGACGACACTACAAGTTTTTAAAGTTAAAATGTATAAAAGTTATCTTTGTTTTCTCACCATAATTAAAAGCGAAATTGATTCTAATGAACTAAATTGGATTAAATGATAAAAATATTATCTAATTATACTTTTAATGAAAATCATAACATTATTTATCATTATAAAAAAATTAGATGAAAAATCAATTTTTGAGTTATAATACAGTATTTTTCAATATTCATCCAAAAATGAAGTTTCAATATTTTAAAATACCCAATAAAAATCCTCTTCTAATTTTGATATTCTAATTTAAAAAATGAAATTCATTTTATCATATTAAATTTCTAATTTTTTATAAATTTAATTTTATTATTTTTCATTGAAGGACATTAAATCGAGTATATTAGAGAAAATAATATTTTTAAATATATAGGGACATTACGAAAATGATATCTTACATTATCAATATATTGTATTCATAAAATAAAATTATAAATAATATTTAAAATTAGTTATTATAATTCATAAAAATAATTTTACTGTCTAGGTTTTAATTATATCATTTGAATAATCATGACATTAAAATGATGATTCGTAGCAACCACGGTGTTGTGTGTAATATTCACCAAGTTAGAGATCCGTGTAATAGAAATTGATTCGATGTTCCATGAAATGTATTGTGGGTAATTGAAGTTTGAAATGGTTTTTTTAATTATTAAATTTCAAAAAAGATATGAAAATTTAACTCATTCATGAAAAAAAGATCTATATAAATTTGTGGTGTAACAATTGTCACTCATTTTTCATGATCACCTCTCACAACATGTTGAAATGATAGATTTAAAGAATATATATATATATATATGATATTTTTGACATATTTTAACTTATTGGGTTATGATATCACATATACCTTATTTAATTCTATTTTGTGGGGGATACGATTACAATGCTCACGTCTATGGTGGACTACTGCCTCACAAACCGATGTGATTCATTTTCCAGCAATGCTTTACATAGAGGATAGTAAGGATAAATTTGATAAGTATATGTGAGATGTATAACCAAATAATGTAATTAAGGATATATTAATCATTCTAAAAATATAAAATATAATTTTATTTCATACACTAAAATATGATAACATGGTTCATTCATACATATTGAATACCACCTCTACGGAATGATGTGACAAATTTTTCATCACTAAATCACATGGATGATATATTTATATATATATATATGTGTGTGTGTGTGTGTCTATATAATGTAATAAAATGATATTTATGTTATGAATACCATTATGGGATGATGAAATATTACATGTGTTCTTTATATAATTATCATTTAAAAATGAAATCATTACTCACGATTACGTAAAGCGTTCCATCATTATGATCATAAATAGTAAATTTTTCATAAACATATTTCATGATTGGTTTTCAATTTATAATTTTATATTAAAAATAATAATGATTTAATGATAATTAATTTAGATATGTTGTATGATGACCAGTTTTACTACAGTAATCCTAATTATTTTATTTTGGATATCAAATCCAAATATCATCAAAACATCTAAAATAAATATAATTATCTATATAATTTAATATAATAATGTTTAATATGAAATAAAATAATAATAAACAAAATTATGTTTATTTAGAATGTAAATAATTAACCTAATTTTATTATTCAAAAAGATCCAAATTGTATGTTATGATCCAGACACAATGTAAGGGACTTTGTCTTAATTTCATCCATTGTGTCATATTTTGATGTTACGAACCAATATAAATTTATGAGTTGTATATAAATATTATTTTATATTTTATAACTTTAATACATCTATTATTATTATATTTAATGATTTTTGTACTTTTATACATTCTTTGAGATTATGAATCAAACTTTTTCTAATGTAGTAAGAAACTATTCTATAACCAAATATCATTTTTAATTAATTTATTTAAAACTCTATTTTTCATACGAGTCCATCATTTTATAATTAATTTAATTAATTAATTTTAATGAAATAATAATTTTATTAAATTGTATTTATGTATTTCATTCAATGTTTTTCAAAATAAAATGTTTTTAAATAAATTTTAAATTTATTTATAGATAAAAAAAGGAATGTTATATTTTTACATATATGGAGACAACAACTATTTTAGACCTAGTAAATGTTATTTCTTTCATGGGATTAAATTATAATATTTTATGTTTTATTCAATTAAAACCCATTTTATTTGTATTTAGGTACTGAAAAAAGGATTCAAATAGAAAAGGGTATTTTTATATCCAATGGATATTTATATTTTAGTTTAATTATTTTTATCAAATGTTTTATTATGAAAACAATACATTCATAAATCTTTTTATTCTTGATATGGTGCATGAGATTTATAAGAGAATCTTGATTCCAAAATATAGCTTATAGAATGGGGTAATAGATACTAATTAAAAGTTTTAACTATTTAGAATTATTAATTTTTATGTAATAATTCTAGAATATCCATATAAAACAAAAATAGTAAAAGATAGTAAGGTGTATAATAAAGTGAATTCTAGTACACTGTCAGTTGAATCAGTAATTTTTATTTCTAGGTATATATATTTGTTATTATATCAAATTATTTATTAAATTTTTAAGACTGGATAATTATAATATCATTTTCTTGAATGCTTTTAATTTTTTATGTTGTTAAAATTATATAATATATATGATAACAATATTGATTTTTCTAAAATATTTTCATTCATAATAGTAATTCACTTTGAAAAAAGATATATTAGGAATGCAGTGATAGAAAAATATCCTTCTAGATCAGTATTTTGATATTGTTGGAATTAGGAAATAATTGTTTGTTGTAGTGATGGTTATGTTGAAAAGAGGTACATAAGTGGTGGTGGTATTTATGCTAGGGAGTTTCTAGATCCATGAAAGGGGAACATGTTAGTATTGGGTCATTACATTATAAAAAATCCCACATTATATAGTAGATCAAATTAGTTTTTTATATCCAATGGAAAAATTAATTCCTTATAGAATATATTTGATGTTATAGAATATTCATAACATTAAAAGGTAACCCTTTCAGTTTATCATTTTAAAGATTAAGATGATTGAAATTGGTCTTTGGATAAAAATACAGGAGATAAACATGATCTTCATCCCACACAATGGGAAATAATTACAAATTCTTTGGCTAAGAAATATTTTCCTATATTCATTCAACATATAAGGGGGGGGGGAAATCCTTGAATTGAGGAAAAAAGATGAAGATTTTATAGATTCATATGAATAAAAATTTATAATTTTGGCCAGGTAATTTATTAAGTAAATTTATTTTAAAATTAATAAATTTTACTCAAGGAATGGGAAATGTTTAAAATGTAATTTGGATGCATGAAAATTTAAAATTTATGAGAATTTGGTTCGTTGTGCTATGGAAGTTGAGGTGTATTTTTCTATTAAATATGTTCCTTGATATGAAAATTATATGAAGTGGTCAATGTGGAAGGAAATGTATTATAATTAATCAATGACTTCTTATGGTAATCCCCTATTATGTTCAATGAATTGCAAGAGAAATTTCGTTGAATGTTTGAATAGATCTAAATAGTGTTTCTAGTGTGGCCAATTTGAACACAAGGATTGTGACTATAATGAAAAGTGACACAAAATACCAAATATTTTCTTAAAATATATCAATAAAATTCCGTGTTATCATAGTTTTAATATGTTGGGTTATTATTCTAACATATTTCTAATGTTAGTTTCGCATGATAGAAATCATCATGATTTAAAATAGAAAGGTGTATCAATGTCATTTTCAACTACTAAAGATGATGTTGGAATGTCTTGGATGTGGTCGTATGTATGATAATGGTTTATTAAAATTTTGGTAATTCTATGTCTGAATATATATATTTATATTGGTTATTTTTTAGAATTATTTTATATAAAATAGTTATGTCACCACACAGAATTATGTTTTAATTTTTTTGAAAAAATCCCAGTGTAATTATTAAGGAAATAAATATTTATAAGGACCTTCTAATTTTTATTAGGGGGAAATTATTTCATATAATTATAGTTAAACTCCTTATAGTATAGTTTTAATCATTCATGGTATGTATTAATTATCATTTTTTAATGATAAGATTTATTTTAGAACTAATATAGTTATATTCAAAGATTTAATGCCTCTAATAACTTACCAAGAAGCAAACAAATCATTTATGGATGGTTGTGAATGTTACTATGATAATTATTTAGAAAAGGTAAGGAATTAAAATTACTAATATTCAAGTAGTGAACTAAATCATGGATGTATTTTGTTATGATTTTCCTGGGGGTATTCATGATCGAGAGGTTCATTTTATTATTATCCCGGTGCTAAATGATAATACTATTTTTCAACCACAATATCTAATAGGTCATGTAAAATTTTTTAATTGAATATGTAAATGAAGGAGTTTTTATATAAAGGTTTCATTAATCCTATAATTTCACCATGGAGTTACCCTATTTTGATTCCAAAAATGAATGATTATTTAATGAGACTGTGAAATGATTATTGAGCCTTGAATAACTGAGCTGTAATGAAATAATAGTTTTTCCCTCATACTGATGGATTGTTTTACCAGGTATAGGGAGATCTATATATATAATATTTTGTTCCATAATTAATAAACATTAAGCTAATGGTATAAGAGTATGAAAATCCAATGATATATTTTCTTACTATTTATTGTTATTATGTGTTACTGGGAATTCCATTTATAATTTCTAGTGCACCTATTAAATTTATGGAAACATTGAATAGAGTTTTCCATTTGTTATTTTATATTTTTTGGTTTTATTTGATTTTATTTGGTATATTAAATATTATGAGGAAAATTAATAAATCCAAAAAAATTAGAAAAAAATAAAAGCAATTAAATATTTTAAAAAATATATAATGTGTAAATTTTGGTTAAAAAAATTATTTCATTGTAAATACTATTTATATAGATTTCATAAGGACTAAGAATAAAAAAGGGTGTTTAATATTGTATAAGGAGAATAAATTTCAATGAAAATAATAATTATATTGGATTAGTGGGTTACTACTTATGGTCTTTGGAAGGCATTTCTTTGATATCTATATAATTGAAAAAATTTACACAAAAAGGAATTAACATCTTTTAGTATAAATAAAGTAATGATTATTTTATGTAACTAAAATGATTATTTGTAAATGATTTTGATTGGAACCTATAATACAAAAATAGTGAATTTTCCTTTTATATGGGTCCTTCAATGATGGTAAATGGTTTTTTCCTATAATATATTCTTCTAATAATTTATTATTCTTCTTGTAAGATGAAACTACATGTGTTAAATTACACAATGCATAATATTAAATTATATGTTGTATTTTCTTCTTTACAAATATAGTGAAATCATTTATATGGAGTAAAACTTGAAATATAGACCAATTATAAAAGGTTTAAGTATATATCTACAACGAAATAATTGAACACGAGAGAGAGAGAGAGAATATGGTAAGAACTGATTTATAATTATGATAACATGATTTATTGCAATCATGGAAAAGAAAATAATGTGGATTATTTTTTGATTCAAAAAAATAATTGTATAATAACCATGCTACATTTGGAATATAACTCATTTGTCAATAATGTGATGAATTTTATCCTAGAAGCAATGAATTCTATGAAATCCACCGTTATGTTTCTGGTTTTATTGTAGTCCAATTTGGAAAATGTAATTAAGTCGGATCATAATAACGATCATGCTATGATGAAAGATGTAAAAATATTTTAATAATTGTTATGTTTCCTAATGTTAATATTGATATATATGTTGTTATAATATTTGTAAAAAGTTTAGTTCAACATTTTGATTCCCAGTTGAAGAGATAGTTGTTGAGTAAAGCTCAATGTTCTCTGTTTTCTATTAATTCAGGTAGTAATATGTTGTACAGAGTCCTCAATGACTATTACCAATGGGATGGAATAAAAACAAAAATTGTTTAAATTAGCAATATATGGTTAAATTTTCAATAGGTTAAATAAAAATTAATATTACCATGGGTAATTATATAATCTTTTATAATATCATAGTCAAAATGAGAAGATATATCTATAGAGTTTCTAGAGGGATTTCAAAGTGAATCATGATGCATCATTGGTATTTGGGTTATTTTGGAATAATTAAATAAATACACACAGTTCATTAATATTATATATTTTATTTATTTGGACCAATATTCTCTATTTTTTCTAGTAGATATAGTCAGGTTGTATGGAGTTCCTATCTCCATTGTATCATACCATCATACCAGGTTCACATCTATATTTTTGAAAGGAAATAATAAATATATGGGCACAAAATAAACTTTAATTACATCCCTTCATCCTCATTATGAAATGATAGGAAGATTTAACAATTTATACCTCATAAGATGGTATTAGTGCAAGTTTAATAGATTAGCATGTAGGTTTGGGTCAACATATTTCTCAAGTTGTGGTTTCCTATAATAATATTTTCCAGTATATAAATAGAACTATGTGAGGAATTATATGGAAATCAGTTTCAGATGATATAATTTTAGGATCAATGAGGAGAATGCATGCTTTCTAGACTAGATTTGATAGAGGAAATGTCGAATAATGTGCAGTTGGTTCATAAATTTATGAGGAAAACAAAGAGAAGGAAAAAGATGTGCTGATGTATAAAAGAAGTATTTTTTCAATGTATGTGATCATGTTTTTCTAAAATTACATCCATATAAATGTGTTATGTGTTTTTTTCAAAAATGGGATGTTGATAAAATGGTTATTTTTTCTATTTTAAATATTGGATAATGTTGGATTAGTTATATGTTTACTTACCTTACCTCTATGTTTATCCAATTTACACATTTTGTTACATATTTAAATATTTTGGAAGTATGTGTTAGACTCATCTAATGTTTTTCCCTAAAGTAGTTGAATTGAAATAGAACCTTTCATATGAGGAGTATCATATTCATAATCATTTCCAAAAAGAAATATTTATGTGGAATAAGTTGATTTAACATGATATAGTTTTATTCGAAACTAATATGGAGTAAAAGGAAAAATAATAATTATAAAATTATATGGGGGAAAGATATCCACAATCATTTAGTAAGTGAATAAAATTAAGATGAATAAATTTAAAAAAATTAGGGAAAAATGTAACAGACAATGTGATGTATAATAAATAATTTTCATTTTTATTAAAATCAATTACATAGTAATATTCATTAAAACAATATTAATTATATTTAATAAATAATATAAAATATTTTAATTAATAATAATTTATAATGATGATTTATTTTAAAATTTTATTTTAAAATTTTAGAATATGCATTTTTAAATATTTTTTTTGGTTATGAATATCAATATTAAAATTAGGTGAAATTTTGATATTTTTTGGAAAATATTTATTTTTAGTGAATAATGATTTTTTTAAAAAGTCTATTCTATCCAATAAATTATATAATTTAAAATAATAATTTTTATTTGAATATAATTTCATTTTGTACAATTATTATTTATTTATTTTTAATACCCTTAATTTCTTTTCAATTATCATTATAATTGTTTGCATTGTATGCTTAATTTTAATTTTCTAATAAATGATATTTATAAAAAATGTTTTAATAGGCCCATTGTTTCTCCAATTAGTTAAATTAAATAAATATAAAATGATTAAAAAGATAAATATATTTTATATTTTTCATATATATAAATATTAATTTGAATTCATGTAATGATTATGAATAGTAATTGTGTTATTATAAAATCATTTTTCTCTAAGAAAATGCAATTCTTGAAAACCATGATTTTTATCTTATCTACAGGTTTAAAATGAGAATAAAATTTCCCACTTATGTGAAATTAATTTTTTAAAATAAATTAAATATTTTTAATAATATTAATAAATATTTTCTAATTTTTTCATCCAGTTTTTTCCATAATGAGTAATGATAATAGTAAAAACTAATTATTGCACTGAATGTAAAAACAAATTAACTAGGGGGTTAAAATAATTATATAAAGTTTAAAATTGGATATAAAATAAAATAAATTATATTAGTGGGATATAAATTTAATATAATATTTCTAAGGATCGAGTAAAAATCCATTTTTCAACCTTTTGGAATGTGAAAATATTGCAATAACTTTTTCTTTAAATGATTTATAGGTTTGTGGCTTACCTTAATTATAAAAGGTCACCCTCTCTCATTTCCTATTAACACATTAAAATACAGTTATTTAAGAAACTAAATTCCCATATATCATCTTTAATTCCCTCACCATGACTTATATCCCCTATTCTGATCTTGAAATCATCTTATGATTCATTTGGGGGTTTACATAAGGGGGTAGTTCGAAAAAGAGGCTTCAGGCTTAGACCAACGCCATTTTTATATTTCTCATTACTCCTCCTTAAGATCTATATAATTTATTGTTATATATTAACACCATTAACTGACATAGAATAATACTTTATTAATCTAGTTTGGTAACCTATATCGATCTTGTATTCCATCACATATGACATGGAATCATCATTCATTTGTACTGTAGACTACCACCTTATGAAATGAGGTCAATAATTTTCCATCATCGCCTCCAAAGATTTTTATAATGATGTATTTAATGAAAATATATGAAATTAAGGACATATTTATACTAAATATTAAAGTAACACATATAATATCTTATTTTTTTCCATGGGATATACGAAAACATTAATCTGGTATACTGAGGTTTACTGTCTCGCAATGCAATGTGATTCGTTTTTCACTAACGCTTCACATGGAAGTGACTAAGGATACTTTTAATGGGTATATATAATATAAATGACATAATTAGGTTATTAATGACATATTTATCAATCTTAAAAATATAATACATCCTTTTATTTCATATATTAAATAATTATAACATCATTCATGGTTACATTTATACTATTACGTCCAATAAGCTATGTGACTCTTCTTTTATCACTAATTCACATGGTTGATATGTATATATATGTATATATATATATATAAATTAATCATATTAAATGTAATATTTGAGTATAATTATGGAAATATAAAATATTAATTTCCTTTTTTCTTATAAAGATCGTTAAAAAATGGAAGTGTTACTCATGCGCATGTATTTCATACCATATCAATGATCATTACATTGTTTATTATTACAAAAAATCATTAATAATTATTATATAAAAGTAAAATTTATTTAATAAAATTATAACAATAAAATATTATTATTATAATATATCATAAAATAATGACATTGATAATAATTAACCAATAGATGTCGGTTTGGATGTATAAGAAAAATTTCATCCAAACATACAATATAAAAAATTGATTATGTAATTATATATAACATGTTAATAAGTGAAATAAAAGGAAAAAGTAACTTGAAAAACATTTATTACACATTTTACTAACAAACATAAAATTATTATTATGGATTTCAAAGAATGTACATGAATATTTAGAATCAATGTAAGAGTTATCTCTTCATTTTTATTTCATTTAGGCCTATATTGATGTCATGCACATTTATTATTTTATGAAGTTTACAAACACAACCTTTGAAACTCAATATCATGAATATCTCTAATATCCTTATTTTTTTAATGTTACTCTATCATGAGGATAACAATTCAAATGTTTCCAAATTTGTATGATACTTTTTTTTAAAACAATATACGATATAATATTATCCTTCAAACTCCAATTTTCCAATGTTGTTTGATGTTTGGTTTCTATTACCATTTTTTATATTTTATTCAAATAAAACCCCAATTTCTAGGTACATTTTTATTGAAAATGGGGTTAAAGATAAATGGTAAATTTAATGTCGAAAATGGCGTTTTAACAGAAATGGGTATTCTGATATCTATAGGAGATTTATATATAAGTCTAATAGATATTTTAAATTATTTCATAATGAAAATGTTAAAGAATATATTTTTTAATAAAAAATAGATCCTGAGAATTATATGAGAAATAGGTGATCCTAATATATATATTTTAATGGGTGCGGCCAGATAACATGGGGTGTGCCCAGTATATATTATATTATGAATGCATCCAGATTGTATCGAGTGATCCCGATATAGCTTCTATAATTGGTGCAACTAGAAAAAACTCCAATTTATTAGGTAATGTTACATCTCTTATTATGAAATTAATAGGGAGTTACCATTGGTTTTCTAATATGTATTTAATTTGAAACAATTTATTTTTGACACTAGATTAATAATATTTATGATTATGATGCTCAAACATGAAAAAAATTGTTCTGATTTGCTTTATATGGGATATAATGATTTTATATTACGAATAATTTTGTCTATATTTCATGGGAAAAGTATTTATTTATTTTACCCAATAAACATAGATACAATGGTAAAACATTTCAGGGAATTTTTTGTTTTTCATAGCGTTGTTGGTTTTTTATTATCTTTATGCCCCTTACTATGTTTTTTATGCTCATATTATGTTTTCAAATGAATTTAATAGTATTTAAGGATGGTTGAGGGATATGAATAATGAAAAATTGAAAATAGAGAATATTTTCGATTAAAATAAAGAAACTTATAATTTAAAACATTAATATTTTGAGAAAAATAAAACGTATTAGAAGTTTTCACATTGCCTATATATTTATTTTTTATAACCTATATAAAAAAACACTAAACTAAAAATATAATTGAGAAAGTAATATTGTGAAATCAAGTTCCAAATAACACGAATATATAAATTTTATGGTTGGTTCTTAAAAATTTAAACATTATTTCCACCCTGAGATATTGTTCAATTAGTAGGTAATGTATTAAGGAAAACAAAATATAATAATTTAGGATTGGTTTGTCCACTCAATGAATTATGGAGCATTAATCTAATGGTGTTGGTAAACAATAACAACCTAAATTTGATCAAGTTTCTTTTCATAACTTTTTCTAAATTATGCTAAGTGTCATATGTATCCTTCCCACTAGGATATTTGAGTTATATTATATTTTAAAACTAATAATGAGGGATATTTGTTTTTTGATAAAAATTTAAATGATTAATAAATTAAATTAAATTTAGGATATTACTTTTTAATCTAGATAATGATTAAAATTTATCTACTTTTTTATTATTGAAATTGAATACAAAGAGAATTTTATTATACAAATGTTATGAATAATGGATAAATATAATCTTGTAACATAACTATAATTTCTAGGATTAGAATATGCATCTCTATGTTATAATAGATCATGAATGGAAATTATACGTAAAGAAAACCATCTTCTAATGGTACCTAGAAATGATGTTTGTGAGGACTAAATGTCCCTATATATGAATCATTTGATTTATTCCACATATTTGCTATGTTTCATGTAATAATTAATACCTAGTTAAATAATATCATAACATGGGGATTTGGATGCGTATCTAATCATTTATCTTCTTCATGATATTTATGAAGAGAAGGCAAGACGAGAGATATATAAGCTATCCAATGAAATCATCATGTGAAGTATTCGAGATTTAGTGGAATATAGGGATCATGTAGTCATGATGGTTGGATATATTGGGAATATGGATTTCTTGTGATTTGATATATTTTATGAGCTATGAACATATCTCATTTTATCAACGTTTTATAATATTTTCTACAATTTTATTATTAATTTTTATTTTTTAAATATTGAGAAAAATAATTTAGTAATCCTTAATAACATTGAATATTGGGATAAATAAATTGGTTTTGAAAAGTAAATGGTTTTAACGGTGAATAAAAATAGATTTAATAGTGAAATGGGGCTCTATAAACATTCATTTTCTTGGGTTACTACTCATAATCCTTCTAAAAAAGGGATTATCGAATGAAAAAATTTAAATGGATGGAATTTTTTCTTAACATGGGATGTGGGGCCATAGGAAAACAAGTTTAACCTAGCTAATTAAACAAGGGGAAGCATTAGATGTGTTTTTTATTGAGTTTGATATTTATATATATACTCTTTGGGTATTAGTCCCAACATGTAGTGCTAACATCTTTTTTCAAATGGCGACACGATGTATATTTATAAATACATCAAGAGTCTATGTGGATTTTTAATCAAGAAATGGTGTGATGCGAGCTATTCTATCCATTAGAGAATTCCACATTCCATTACCAACTATGATGGTATTAGTTTTAAAATATTTTTATTATAAACCAATATTTAACATGTACATTATTATTTATGCATACAAGATATAGATGGTTTTATATTCATGTTCATAATAAAAAGTGTATCCTTTATAATTATAACATGTTTTATTGTATGGAACATTTGATTAACGTTATATATATATTATATTACAAAAACCAAGTGGTTAAAATTGTTATTGAATTCTATTTTTTGGACACATTTCACATGCATTCATGGAATCATCATATTATGCATGTAGAATGGAATTACTTACAATGTTCTGTCTAGATGGTTACCTAGATTACATTGAGATAAAATAACACTAGAAATATCAATATTGATTTCAATAAAAAATGATCAATATACTATTTTTTGATAAGGTGATATAGTAATACGACATCTATAATTTGTATATACTAATGTGTATTGACAATTTATATTGAAAACAACTTCTTTTTACTCTTACATCAATCTTTTACTAATGATTTTAGTTGATAATAAAGTGTCTACTAAATAATGTATAAGTCATATTCCCTTGATAAACTCAATGATTTAAAGAATGATGTAGTAATTCGACATGGTAAAAAGATAATTAGAATTTATATTATAGAGGAGTTGAATATCTTATACATGAATTCATAAGGTCTCTATGGTAGTGAGGGATTCTATTACAACACACTCACCCATACAAACCATTTTGTAATGGTGTCAGTAAAATGAATAATCATACCCTTCGGACAAGATGTCTTCGATGATGAAATATGATAGTTTTCCATTATCCTTTAATGGATATGTATTTCATTCAACATAAAAAATTATAACCCTAATATAAATAAGTCATATGATTGGATACCATACGAAATAATGTTTGGATGGAAATAGGTTTTTTTAAATACTCATTAATGGTGTAACATGAAATCTGTAAAGTCCAACACTAGAAACAATATAGCACCTCGATCCATGATGTTTATCTTTATAGGGTATAATAATAAAATAAATGGATTATATATATATAGAACCACAATAAAGAATATGATCATCAAAATAAAAGCCATTTTTATAAAATAGGGACCAAATCTTTAAGAATGATAGGGGGATAATGATTTAGATTTATGAAGTTAATGCTAAATATAAACAATATATTTAGTAGGAACAAATTCTATAGGTCCCAAAGTAAGTTTTTGTTCCAAAAAAAACAATTATATAGGATCAAAAAATAGTTTAACAAAATAGAAAGATATGATTTTCTAGTCACAAAATATTGTGACTCCTTATTGGTTCAAAATAATTATCCTCTTTCATATAATAAGCTGGTAGGTAGATAATAAGATACAATATAAAAAAGAAGACATAAATTAGTATATATAATCTATATATCATTTCCATGATTGGGGTAAATATGATGAGAAAATTTATGTAAATATGTTTGAAAAAATGTGTATCAAGAGGGAACTAAAAAAGGAAGGTAATGTAAGTACCTATAAAGGATAGTTCCAAAAGGTTTAAATTACATAATGGAAATGACTATGATAAAACATTTTCTCCAATTTCCATAATTAAATACATAAAAATTATACATTCTAATGTATTTATGAATTACTATTAGATTAGGAATATATATTTTAACACATCATTATTTAATGTAATCATAAAGGAAGATGTATATATTAAAATACAAAAAGTGTTTGTGACTCTAGGAAACTGAAATAAAAAATAAATGTGGTAGATATAAACTTATGGGATAAATAAATTATCTCACTAATAGAAATTTTGGTTATATGAAGGCATAATAGATTTTGGATACAAAATTAACGAACGTGAGCCATGTGTTCATAAAACAGTTTTGCAGGTGTGAGTTATTATTACATGAAGTATATGTTGATGAAATTTTTCTAATTGGAAATGAAATAATAGTCTTACATACTATTAATAATTTTGTAAATAAGTTTTTCTTTAGGAATGATGTAGGAGAAGAAACATATATCATTGCAAGAATGTTTTTTCATGATAGATCCAGAATGATTCTTGGAATATGTAAAAGTATATACAATGAAGAGATACAAAATTGTTTTGTAATAAACAATCCAATAGGGGATTTGTTCTACTGCAACATGTTATGTATATCTCTAAGAAAATGTTTCTATAGACCCAAAAAGAGGGAGAGAGAGGGAAATAAAGACTGAGTAAAATCCCATTAAAATCTATGATATGAACTATTAGGAATTATTTTTTATTTACATGGACTTATGTTGTATAAACATTATACTTGGTACATATATATATATATATATTAAACGATGGTATAATATAATAACCATAAAAATATATTAAGGTTATATTTTCATATCATAGGAATAATAAGAATATTTTCATTGTATATATAGGATTCTAGGAGCTAGTCACCATAAGATATTATGATGACAGTTTCTAAATATATTAGAATGATATGAAGTTATAGAATGAATATATCTTTCGTCTCAATAGAGGATCTGTGTGTAGTAAGAGTTTAATTAATTAAGTTTTTCCGATTCTATTAAGTATTTTGAGTATATATAGTATTCTTATGTATCCGAATATATTATTTGGATTTTAAAAATTTATCCTAGATATTGTTTTTATACCTAGATATAAATATCTTATCTCATTGTATTATGAAAATATTGAAGTAGTGGCTCCCATAGAGGAGCTAAAGTTACAATAATTGTTGAATTAAATAATCTAAAGATATAAAATAACAAGTAATGTTTCTAAAATATGATAAATATATATGATTTTTCTCTCCTTGGATGAAAATTTAGAGGACCCCAAACTAAATCATTATCTTAGTAGAAGTGTTGTCACCATGTGAGAGTATGTTGATTAATGGTTGTTAGTAGTTTGATCTAGTAAAAAATGAAGTACATGGGGGGAGTCCATATAAAAAATATAAGTACATATTATTATATTAATTAACAAATATTAATATTTATAATTTTTTTATCACATGATGATTATTATTAATCCAAAAATATTTAGTGGTAATTACCTTGGGGCATTTTTTGCACTAAAATGTCATAGTGGTTCCCCTCCATTATGAGAACCTTCAAGTGTAATGATAATATTATTAAATTTATGATCTATAGACAAATGAAATCATTTAATGGAGAATATATTATATATGTCATCATGGGATGAGTCTCCTATGAATTTTAGAATGATTATAATTGAGTATTCCCTTCATAATTATCTATGCATGAGATTATAAGAACATTCACTTCCAATAATAAATCCATATTTTTATGTGTAATTGGATTTTACATTATATGGATGTGTGTTATATTTTTTAGTCCATAATATTACTATTAATTCATTTCATTAGTTATATACTTCGACAAATTGATGAGAACTATGATGAAATTTTTTTATCGTAATATAGGATACATTGGTTGTATCAAGAGTGATATTATTATAATGAATAATTAATGTAAGGGACCAACCATATTATTATTTAAAATTTGATTAATTATTAGGAACCGTTATTGGAATTAAAAATTTTAATTAATTCCATGGATGTGGAAGCGGTTTTAGATTGTTTTTTTATGACTTGTCGATAAAAGTGGAATCAAAGATATTAGTTGATGAAGATATGATTAATTTTTTGTTATCATATTTCATGGTTGGTAATTATGATTGATTTACTGTTTATATGGGATATTTGTGACATAATTGTGATTTTGGAGGTATAATATTTTATCTATATTCATACATTCCCATCCGATGGAAAAGGATAGTGTCACATATTCATACATGTGGAATACCACAATCAGAGAACGATGTGATAACTTTTTATTTTAAATATTATATGTTTTTCATAAAGGAGATATTTAATGAATATATATATGAAAATCATGATATAATAATTTTTTAAATTAAAATTATTGTTTGACATCATTTGTTTCCATCTCTCAAAATGTGGAAACATCACATATGAATATAGAGAGACACCATCTTCAAGAGATGATGTGAGTAATATTTCATAACTAATTCATGTGAATTAATATAAATTTTTACATGATGAATTAATATGATTTTATTTCATTTTTATTATTTTTAATAATATTTATGTAGGACAAGTGTGAAAATTCTAAAATTTTCGAACTGAAACAAAAATGAAAAATGAAATTCTTTACACCAGAAATGACGATGATAATGAAGGATTATAAATTAATAGTTGATAATATTTTAAAATTAAAACATGTATGGATTAATATTTTTTAATTTTATTTTATTATATAATAATAATAAATACAAATTTATTATACAAGAGGAGTTAATGCATACTAAATGGTATGAAACATGGGGAAATGATTTCACATCTCTCTTTTTTTACGTGCAACACATTACATATTCACCCCTTGTATTATCACATGGTGTATATAATGAATATTTTATTTAATATTTCATTAATACCTTTAAATTCATGTCATTTAATGTTTCATTTAATTTTATTTATTTCATGGGGTTTATGATTTAGTCGTTATCAAATTAGTAGTGAATTTTTGTTACGATCTCATTTCTTATGATGGTCTATGCTAAATTTCCATTAAGGTGAATTTTACAGATCACAAATTTTAAACAATAGATGTTTTATCCTCATATGGTTATTTTTTAGTTTTATGTATTATTATAATTTTCCTTTAATTGGTATATAAAATGATCTAGAAAAAATTTTCCAAGCCAATTTTACCTTCTTTATTCTTTGGTCGATGACCTTTTATTATGTGGCTATAGTTATAAATATTATTCCATGAAAGAACATACCTACACATGAAATGTTTTAAAATTTTAAGTTTCAACAACATTCCCTTTGTATACAAAGGTATAAAAAGTAATATTTTTACGTAAATTTTTTTCTAAAAAAGTCTTTTTTGATATTTTAAAAAGGTGGGAAGTGACTTTTTTCTCTTCACTAATATGACATAAACATATGTTTTCCATTATAAAATTGATTTTAAATAAATATTAAATTACTTTTTTGGGTTATTTTCGAAGAAAATTATATTCTAATCATTTTGATAATATTTTCATAAAATTTTAACCAAAGAAAAGGAAAATTTCGCATTATTTTAATAAAATTGTCAAATGTTCCATAAATTGTATTTTTCCTCAATATCAACATCGTATATGGATTTTTATTCAAATTTTGGTGATATGATATTATGATAATGTCTAATTAATTTTTCTGTATGTATTATAATTATTATGATTTATGGAATATTTTATAAAACCTATATCGTTCTAAATGGTTAATTAAGTTATGAATATTTTTTTATTAAACTCATTTATTTCCCATGAGTAATGTTATCATGGAATGGTGAAATATTTTTGAAAACTTTTTTTCTTTTTATTTTTTATGATATGATGATATTATGAATGTTTTTATATAGTGTATGACATTTGTATGCCATTAATTATGTGATTAGTGAGCCTGAATTTATATATTTATCCAATTAATAGGAAAAATAATGATATATCATTATATATTATGCATTTAAATGCATAGTATAATCTATCAAGTAAGGGACTTCGACAAAAAGATAGTATTGTGAGTAAACATTGACCAATGAAATGGAAGAATGTGTGTGAAACTGATTCACTATGATAGCCTTTCCAGTGAACCTTAGCATAGGAAACAATTTTTGATACATATGTGTATGGCGATAACTTATATATTGTGATTATGATATGATATTTTACCACATGATTGATTATTGATGATTAAAAAACATATGAATTTTTTTATTATAATGAATTAAACTTATTTTATATTCTATGGTAAATGATTATTGAATGATTGACTCTGATAATTGTATGTTATATTAATTTTCTCAAAACCATATGTTTATATTATTATCACTTATGATTATTTATTGATTAATATAATGTATACCCTTACTAAGAATCTAAGTTTATCCTTATTTATATGTAATTTCCTTAGGTAATTGATAAAGTATATTATTAGTTTTTTTATAATAATTTTACTACATGAGAATATATTTTGTGAAAGATATTTAAGATCATTCATGAAATAAGATTATTTTTTGTATCTAAACTTCAAATACTCTATTCCATTGTGGTTATGAAGAATTTTTTCAGATGATTTTTGTTTAATATTTATCTAAATGATGAGATATTTATATATTTGAAATGATTTCGTGTCCACATGACAAGAAAAATAAAAAAATTCTATACATTTGAGAAACTAAAATTAAAAATTGAATCAAATGGAGGAAAAAAATATTGGATAAACCACCATTGGGATCTAATATTATATAAGGATTTATTCCTTTACTAAATCCCAAACATAAAAGACGTCTAAATACGGTAAAATTTCCAACTTCTATGACATGTATTCAGGACAATTGAACCTTAGTATACTAAATACACAAAAAGAGTACTTGAGAATTTCATTTCAATGAAGGAATCATAGTTGATAAATATGACTACCCAACAAAAAAAGTAGTGCATAGAGTCAGTGAAAAAATATGTCTGTAACTACTGAATCAAGCACGGAATAAACCCATTTAAAAAATAGGTAGATAGTACATTTCATGATGTATATCTAGCATGAATCCATTAAATATTATGCATGTAGTAAACCATGTACTAGTCTATTTAATCTCTTTTCATAATGGATACAAACTCCCAGATTATGGTCTTCTTGTTGTCCCAAATGATAAGGGCATCATGGGGATATCACATTCTTGTCCCATTCATTCTCTATTGATTTTATTCTAAATCATTGTACTACTAATAATGCCTTAGCTAACACTTCTACAATCATTAAGACTAATGTGAGACACTAGGTAAAAATTGATTACTAAAAATAGTTGAACCCTTTCTCTTTGAATGTTCATGAACCCCATAGAAAAAAAATGTTTAATCAACTGGGATGTGTTTGAGATCTATATTCTCCAAGGAAACAAGATGAAGAAATATTAAACATTGTAATTAATGTATACAAATTATTTCATTGAATAGGAAACTGGGAACTTTTTAATTCTTAGATCCATTGATAATCGTAAAAAAGCATATGTCGTAAAGATTCAATCTTTGAAATCATTATATAAAATTCAATTTTTCTATTCATGATCACGGAATATGTGTTTAACATAAATAGTTTGAGATGATATATTTTCTATGGATAGAAATCCTTCTCAAAATTTATTTCCCTAAAGACCTCACCAAGTAGAATATCTAAAGTATAACATAACTTATTATTTTATTGGATATGTCTAATGAACTGACTGTGGATGCCATCCCAAACTGGAACACAACACGATCAACTAAATAACCTAATGATGTTCCTAATCCCCATGGGTTTAAAATAGAACCTATAAATCATAAACAATAAAAGGTCAGGATTTCTCCCCACTTGATCATACCACATTCAATATATATATTCATTAATAAATAAAAATTAGAATAAGAATTGAAAATATATATTTCTTAACTAAAGGAAACGTTGTCTCATGATATAACTCATTATATTCTCATAAGACTCTAGTGTATGATCCCTTTAGAAAAAGAAAAAAACCAAAATGAGAGACATTAATTCAATGTGATAAGATAAAGAAGTCCAATTATCAAACTTCTAGATAACCACTACCAGCTGACTGAAATCTCAATACCTCACTAAAACAACATTTCATTCTCTTCATCCAAGGACATAAGCATGTATGAACACCACTTATGTGGTGTGTAGGGTGTGAGATGACATTCATAGTAGGATCCCTCTGGGGTGATATATATCTAGTCTCTTTATACTAATCCATATATGAACTACCATAATAAAAAAATGTCTGATGGTTAGTTTATTATCATTTATATGAAAATAATGGTAAATCCATTTCCAACTTTTCTACAGAACCAAACATTATGGATAGAATAGTTTCAATGAATATTACATATATCAAAATAAGCAGTCAAATCCCAAATAGTACAAAATAAAAAATCGGTAAATCACACCAAAGATCACTACATACTATGAAAACTAGAAAAATGATACCTAAAAATATATATTAATGCACATCACATCCATTTACATATTCATTTAATGATGAAATGAGCATAACATTATAAAAATTGAACCGTATATAGGTTTAACATGTCTCATGGGAAAATTTTCTAGGGATAATAACAACACCTCTTGTATGAATCTCCCCTCCCTAATAGTGTATTAGGACTATTACTAAACCATCCACCTATGTACCCAAGGAGTTCCATGTGTTATATTTCACAAATAATTTCATCATAATCGTGATTTAAATCCATTTTGTAAATGAATTTGACATTGATTCGAAAAAACCATTTCAATTAATAAAATAGGGAAAACCCCTTTTTTGAAAAAATTCTATTTACACAAAACAGAAAACAATAAATCATGATAATATATTATAAAAAACTTTATAACTTTAAAGCGTTTTAGTTTCATCCAACACATACTAGAGATAGAATGAACTACCTTAACTGGAGTGACAAACTCCCGCAACATAATCCACTAACACATGAAGAAATAAAAAGGATACAATAAATGTCATATAATTTATTTATACATATTAGAATCATTATCTAAAAAATAGATGGAATTTAGTGTAGTTCGCAACCTAAAACAATGAAAATGCACTTCTTTCACCTCAACAATCAAAGGACCTTCCCCTAGAAGAATATCATGCAATTGATCTAGTGAGGATAAAAAATGTCACCTAAAGGATGATGAACCCTAAAAAAACCATGTTGTTTTCATGAACAATGTAATAAAATATTTAGATATTCTTATTACCTATAAGAATATATGAAACTTTCCTATAGATCAAATTTTGAATAGAAGAACTCGAAAGGGGAGTTGACCCCCAATTCTCACTTGTAATACCCAAGGGTTTGAATCTTAGAGAATAAAACTCAATGAGATAAGGGTTATACATGTAGTATAATAAAACCATATTTGGATGAATTGTTTATCGATCATTATAAAGATTTATGTGTAAAATCCCCATAAGTCACATATGCTAGAAAATACAATGCCTCATAATAAATTTACAACGATCGATTAATTTATGATACAAAATATGATATTACAGCATAAAATGAATTTAAAATGTAAAAAGTATTTTTAATGTTTACATGTTTCTTATGTTATAAATTATTTTCAATGTTTGTTACTAAAGACACATTTACAATATCAAATACTAATTTACAATATAAAATGTTCCTTTAGGAGGCACCCTGCACATATTTTGGCTGTAACTACGATAAAATAAATTTCAATTCATTGAACATATAGAAAAAACATAACCATCGATAGGTAATAACTTAAAATCTTGATGTTATTTTCCCTCCCTCATCATAATAATTGTCTTCATTGGGAAATAATTTGTATGAAGGGTTCTCCTAATGGTGTAGACACAACTTCTCCCTCCTCGACGATTTATGCTCCCAAGTATCTTATGAATGTGTTCTGTGTCTCTTTGACACTATGTCCAATAGGATATAATTCTAATGAATGATTTCAACTCCATGGAAGTATTTTAAGTAATATTAATCAATCTATAGTGGATTAATTGAACCTGATTCATTTGTCTATAAATAGATATCATCTGAACTCAGAACATTGGATGGATTGGGAATGTACTTCCTGAGCTACAATTTGTGGATTATGTCAAGAACTACCATAATTTAATACAATAATAATGACTAATATGTAAAATTCTAATGTTGATTACTGACATAGAATGATCTATCACATCTAATATCTATCTTTCCCATTTTTATAAGATTATAGTGAATAAACAAAAGAAAAACATTCAAGAAAACTTGTTCATGTATGGAATACTCTAATGGATGATGTATATTATCTATATATATTTTATAAAACTCTACACTAAAAGAATATGAAGATTTATATAATAAATCCTTACTAATGTGTCCAAAATCAGACTTTGTCCCACAAGAGAGGACTCTCCCACCTCTTCAAATGAAAGTGGTTATATACATGATCCCCATATAAAGACTCGAATGGAGTCATTCTGATTGATGACTGAAAACTATTATTATTCAAATACATGACTAGTTCTATATTTCTATTACATGATCCAAAAAAATACAATATATAGGAATAGAGTATATCCTCTAAGGTGAGAATAGAAAGATCTATATGACTATCAATTTGTGGATAATATGTTTTTCTCAACCAAACATGACACCACATAATCTATTGCAGGATTATGTATAACAAAAATTTATGCTTGGTGTGTCTATCAATGATTATGTCATTTTGAAACACATTTAAAATCCAAATATCTTATACATATCCTTATGATATCATCAAAATTATTGGTGCCTTTGAGCTGAATAATATGTGCAGATTTCATCAACATTTTAATCACCATCTAGATAGCATTTTTCCATAGGGGGGGCTGTCATAATAAAAAACATGTTCCATAAATACTTCATCCCCTTTCAAAAATAGTATTAAAAGATGAATTATTAAACAATAAAGTTTAAGATGTCATTCATTTTTCTCTTTGAATGTTTAAAAGTGGGACACCAAATCAGGAATGTTATTCTTCATACCTAACAAGTTGATATATTGTCTAATGTTGTATAAATCATTATGGTGCCTGAATGAATGTACCATGAAAATCAATGAATTTCAAAAAAAACTGAAATCTTTATTGATGCAATAATGAAAAACTAATTCTTAAGTTTGAGAATACTACCTAAAGGGAGAGACCAACCAGAAATCTCCTACCCACAAAAAAGAGTTTCTCAAATTCCCCTAAATTCATCATCCTACTACTAAAAAAATATAATATACTTAAGAAGATATGGTGATAACTAAAATTTGGCCATAGCCATGCCTAAAAATCATTCTTCTTGTCCAGATTAAACTGAGTAATGATCCCCATAAGTCACCCATTATTCTTCAATTACAAAACAACATGTGAGGTATCATTTTTGTTTAGACCATCTACAATAATATTCATCTTTCCCAGGGTATAGGTGAAGTATTATTCGAAAGTATGATGTTTTTAAACCCATCACTTCTCTATGAGATTCATTTATTTCTATTAAAAGATAATTCTATAGTTTTTATTTCTAAAAAGGTTTGGAACCTCTCACCAAAGAGATTATGTTTCCAATATTTCAGGACATACATATCTTCAAAAAATTCCAAATTATAAGTTGGGTAATTCATCGCATGAGACTAAATAATACAAAATAAATAGGCAATAACATAACCATCCTTCTTAATCATGAAACCCATACCATCACTAGAAGCATCATTCTATAAAATATACCTATTACTGATACCAATTATTATCAAATTAGTTTTTTTTAAGTTTTTTAGTTCATCTATTGAAAACTAAAAACTTTCATCCATGATAAACTCACTCCTTTCCTCGTGAGATAAGTAAAAAGTGAAAAAAACTTCTATATATTAATGAAAACCCATCAATGGTACCTTGAAATACCATAGAATCCTCAAATAACAGAAAATTTATGTAGCTCCTCCCAAAAAACCCATCTTTCACCTAGTTATGATCAATATGTTAGATATGTTCCAAAATAATGTTCCCCTACAACATCATTTCTTGGATTATAAATTATTTTTTGATGTCATTCCATTAAAAATGTAACTACTCTAGACTTCCAGAGAAATTCAGATGGTGCTCGGACATTAAATAAATGAATGTATCATCAATGACCACTACAAAAAAAGTGTTCACATACTGATGGAAAATTAGGTTCATTAAATCCATATAACTAGGGAAGATAAATTTGTACCAAAAAGAGTAACATTATATTCATAATGGTCATACCTATTCTGAAATGTTGTCTTTAGTATATCAGAATCTCAAACATTGAACTGACAATAACCCAACCAAAGATAAATCTTTTAAATTAAAATTTCCCCTTTTAACTATCCAAATATATAGTCAACATGGATAAATGTATACATTTTCATTACATTAACCCAATTGAACATTTTATAGTCCATGCATAATTGAATTGAACCATCAAACTTTTTGGAAAACATCATTGTAGATTCCCACAAAAAATTTCTATGGAGGAAGAAAACATTTTCTTTCAGAATATAGAACTGAATATTTATCATTTTCACGTCTTTAGTTCTATATGATAAGAGGTTATTAATATGAGTAGTGTTCTCAACACTATATGAATTTTAATCTCTACATCCCATTTTGATGGAAAATCAGAGATGTTTTCCTGTAACAAATACAATAAAATCCAAAAATCTAATGAAATATTACTAGTAGAAGAATAACATTCGGCTCAAAAATAATATTTATAAATAGAGTCGAGATGTTTGGGAGGATTGGTATTGAATTAATGGACTTCAGATCCCCCTATAATTGAAACACCTTTAATGTACCGATATTATAATGGAAATAGGAATGATGATGATATCAATAAACACAAATACAATGAGAAAATGTACAATCCATCAAGAGGATGATTTAAAATAGATATATGTTGAGAATAAGGAAATACCATACTAACTCCATGTCAGACATCAATAAAGAATAAGGACATAGAACCTCGTAATCTATCATTTTTCTAGGTATTGTCACTAAATTCATATCAATGGAAATGGTCTCCATTGTATGATCAATCTTATAAAAAAATATAATATATAATTGACTAGGTGGAATGACAATAAAAAAATATAGTTTCTATTATAAATTTATTAATGTTGGAATATCTTATTATTTCCTAACCCACATGAACATCCATCAAAAACTCATCAGCTATGTGAATGTTCATTAATACTATAGATAATGGCTAGATCACTATAGATGTTAAAGAATCATGTCACACAATAATAACTATTATACTCAATGATCCATGACTATAACGATGTGTATATATAACCTAATAAAATAATTTTATAAATACATAATTTTCACAACCATCGAACATCATTGTAGGTGAAGAGCATGAACATAAACTGTTCTCAACCTTAATACACTAATAGAATCTCATGGGGATACTATTTGTTGATTTCGATGGTGTAGAGGAGGCCTCCTATAGAGAACCCCTTCTACTACTCCCTAAATGGTCATTCCAGTTCATATTCATTCTCTACAAGATATTGATGACTAAATTGGGTATAGGAGACCCTAAAATATGGAAAATATTACATCATGAGTACATTTATCCCAAAAAATACTTATCTTACAACTCTGTATATACTGAATGACCCCGCATGAATACCTACGATCTGATATCCATTAGAGAATAGTATTAGTACTTTGGGTCCTTTATATGATCATTTTTCTCTACTTCTAGAGAAAAACCGTCCACATCCATGAAATTATTATTGTATATTGACACAAAATTCTCTCATTGGTTAAAATAGAGTAACTATAATGTTATTTCCATCATGAGAGACTATGGTAAAATTATTAGAGGCAGAGGGTCTTGAAACCTCTACAGTCTAATCCCATGTGTCTATCTACCGCTACCATAGAATCTCTTTATCACATAATGGGACCCTTTTATTAAAATAATTCACTCTAAAACATCATAGTCTTAGTATCATCTACAATGTTTTATATATGATCAATAATGTATATCTAGTACTCCACACCTTGGGGCTCATTCATACCCTTATAGGCTGGTGGTTTCTTTCATATGACTCTCAATATTAATCCCTTTACCCTATAACTTCTAATTATACCCCAATAACTAAATTCTATATTTATGTAACATTATTTATATGGTATGAACTGATCACATGATATCCTCTATATTATATTAATCCAATGGTGGATTACCTTTACGATCACCAACTACATTCTCTTGTAAAACTCATTAGAGCTAAAATTGAGGCATAATGTTATACACTAAATAATAAGAATGGTCGTACAAATGCATAATCTCAATTGAAGCAAGAAATCCAAATGTATAAAAATAGATTAAGATAGACACTCAACAAAAGAGACACTCATCCCAAAATCCCATCATATCATGGGTCTCAACATAGAAATAACTGTCCAAACACATATCACAAAAAACATATCTTGTCCCAAAAAGACAATAAAATTTATAATAGATGTCACAATAATAAGAATCTTATTGACTATCATGTCTCTGATACTATATTATAACGAACTGATATAGGATAACCTCATAAACTAAAACCAATCTAACCTTCCACATACCTGATGGGGATTCTTGACCCACACAAGATTGTGACTAGATCATGGAAATCAAAAAAAATTAGAGGGGAGGAAATAGGTATCCCAGAACTAAAGGATAAGTGTAGAAGCAATAATAATCAAAATAATGTAATTAAATTAGATGGTATGATTTCATTATTAAAGGAAGAAATGAAATTTTAGAAACATCGACTGTATGTGATAATAGAAACATGTTCAGATATCTTAGCACCACCTATCCAAAAACAAGTGAATAAATTAAGCTACCTCAAAATGGTTCCTTGTATTTACATACATTAAAAGACATATCTAGGTCTACCTAATAATGATGCGGTGTGTATGGATTGAGGTAACAGTTGTAGTATGATCCAACCCAGGTGTTCTATATCAAGGCTCAGTGAAATGGCCTTTTATTTTTCTATTATTAAGAAAAAAATAAATGATACTCATTTAAACATTTTTTATTTCATAATAATTGAAAATTCATTTCACCTTTTCCCATATTTATATATAATATAGTCTAAATATTTGTAATGAAAACAAAATATATAAAAATAGGTTGTCAAAAATCAACTATTACAAAAATAATAAGAAAATCAAGAGAAGGATAATGATATGTCAGTCTAGCTAGAACCCTCATTCCCAAACATATTAAACAACATGAATTATTTCCCTCTATATATTCATCAAATTTAGGAACCATAGGAACTCCTTGGTAAGTAAACTACCAATATGTTTAACAATACACTATGAAACTTGGCCTATAAAGTAGTATAACCCCCATGAGTGAACCCAGGATAGTTAAAACAGATGAGGCTAACTTATATGACTTCCATCATTTTGTATATGTCTTAAAATTTAATACATTTACCAAATAATTTAATTAAAACCATGATTTAAAAACTATTTTATGAATCTATTTCAAAGTATTTTGAAAAGATTATGTTTTTACTAAAAACAAAAAAAAACCCATATTTTCTCAAAAGCCAATTTACACGCAGAAATCAATAAATCATAAAAACTAATTTATAAAATAGTTATTAAACCTAGATAATTGATTTTTCATCTAACATAGTCTAGAATACGAACCACCAACATCGAATCTGGTCACACATATCAGCAACAGAATCCTATAACATAGGAAGGAATGTAAAGAAAACAAAAGAGGCCCTAAAATTTATTTCCACATCTAATATTCTAAATAAAAATAGATAATGGAGGGTGTAAAGAATGATATACATCAAATATCATATACCCACTTTATAACACCCAATAAAGGACTAGACTCTATAGGAAGATATCATAATATATTTGTATTTGACTAAGAAAATCACCATATGGTCTATAAATAGAGATCTCAATAGGACACCACTACCAGGACCAATGGAAATGCAAAATTACAAATATTTCATACTATAATTAAGTAAAAAAAACATCCCAAGAGATCAATAATTAAATTGAAGAACTCAAAAGGTTTTGAGACCCAAAAAACTCACCAAGATTCGCATAGGGTTTGACACTGGGAGAAAACAACTAAATGATTTAAGGGTCACATGTACAATGCATTAAAAAGATATTGGGATGAAAATATTATGGAATAAAACTAGGATCCATGCTTCAAAATACACATAATATACATTCATATAATATTATGTCACCTCAAATTATGTTCACCCTAATCGATTATTTTATTGTATAAAAGTGGACATTATAGCAAAAACAAATTTACAGAGTAAAACGTATATTATGGATTGAATGCTATTTGTGTCCAAAACTATTTTCAAGGGTTATTTAAAGTGAAAAACGTACACTATAAACTAAAAAATTATTATCTAATTTGGACATGTACAATGTAACCAACATATATTCTATTGTATCTCCTAAAAAATAATGTTAAATCCTTCATACGAGAAAAAAAACTTCAAAATCGAATGAGAAAAAAATTAAAATATATTATTATACAATATGGAACTCTTTCACCATATAGATCCTAATTATAATATTTATAATATCCCTTATAAAAATATTCCCTATTCGTCTATTGAATAAAGGCAACCTAGATCTAATTCCTTCACTTCCCAAAAAAATATGTGGCTCTTCGGGACCCCTTAAGAATAAAATGTTCAATTACAGAGTAATCCCAAGAAGTATGGAAAAAACAATAATAAGTCTTATTATCATTATGACCTTGAATAGAACTGAATGCTTTCTCAACATCCTCTAGAAAATCCTTAATATTTATATCTCAAATATATCACATGCATTTATACAGATCCAATAATTGAAACTCTCAGATTATCCCCCACTATGATTATTTTTTTTAGACCGCCTCTCTATGGTGATCCACTATAATAAAATTTTTAAAATCATAACCATCAACCGAATGGGGACATCAATATAGATTTACATTTATAAAATTCAAAAACATTAGAGACTCATAAACCATAATTAATATATTTTAAGATTATCAAATTCATTAAGTTTTACATAACTCCAAATGTATTAATAATTCCAACAAAGACATAGACAATATTGATACATGATATTTCCCTATGTCTTTACCCTACATGTGATGACACTTTTCATAGAATTTTCAATACAAATGATAATACTTGTTCCAAATCATAAAGAGATAAAATATATCATGTTTAGTTCAGACTCACTTGTTTGCAGCACCCAATAATCCTAGATTCTACTAATTCGTTACTAATTTATGAATCCCCACTAGTGGATGACTATAAGATCCATCATATCTCTTAACTAATAACATTGATACTAACCATTAAAGTCCCCATATTTTTAATGGTATACCTTTGAGGTTGGTAATAACAAAAGGATGATAATCTCTCAACCATACCACATTCAATATGACACATGATGGTCACTATAAATAAAGGTATATATATCACAAAAATGGAAGGCCTTTACCTACACATAAATTTAGGGGGAAATAGATAATATGGAAAACCAACTTCCCAAAATATGTCTAATGAATTATGAAATCCAAATACATAATTTGATGTCATACACAATAAAAAACATGAGTAGTACCAAATCAAACCATAAGAAGACCATGAAGCTGTAAAATGCCTAAAAAATTACTCACGTTAGTAAAGTTTATCACAATCATAAACCAACTCTTTTGGACTGGAACAATGGTTCATAAATACATGGGTCAACATAAAATTTATACTCTATTGGATCTTCCCTAAAATCTCCCATGTAAATGTAAATGAAGTATGAAAAATCATAGGTAATAAACAATTGAAACTAACTATCCCACAAAAAATGTAAAAATATCTATCATCCCATCCATTCCTCACTCTCCATGGACTGCATAGATGAAAATAATTATATATCAATAACATATATAAAGGAATGTATCCTACGTCCGCCTAACCCTATTTTTCCTATATTAGGCCCCAACAGGTCAGGTATTGCTCTCATCCCTTCTATAAGTCACCAACGATCTCATTTAATTGCATAAAAACCGTTATTAATCTTGTCAATCTTGAAACATCATCATGATAATATCAAATATATCAATATTTCTAGCTAGAAGGAACTATATGTCACTTAAAAATTCATTACACATAAAGAAAAAAAATCCATCAATGTACACTGAAGTGATGTTGTATGAACCAGGTTAAGATAAACATATTTTATAGAACATCAAAGCATTTTGAGAAAAATATATGTGTATATTAAAATCTAGATTGATCACATCTAATTTGGATTGAACCATATCCCATATGCTATCATATCCTAGAATACACTTACATAGAACTATTTTAGATAGAGGGTGGTTAAGATGGATAATTTTAGTGATTATCTCCCTCACAATCATTGATTATAGAGAAAACACTCCTTAAACCCATTTGGGGTAGATTTCCTATTTGACATAGGTGGTGAAGATTATGAGAATATAAAATATAAAATATATTACAGAAAACCACACTAATGGAGATTAAATAACCTTAGACTCATATTCCATACTCATAATATAAGATAGTCATCTACAAACATATAATGTCTATAACTCAGACATGAATACAAGAATCAAATTTAAATATTAAGTATAAATTGAAAATTAATTAATGAATATTACCTTTTCATTATTTCAATGATTAACATTCTGACTCTTCTAATTCATGTGCAGTCAACCCCTTAATTTTTCAACTTATATTTTCAAGGATTTCACCATCATCTACAATCAAATCGAACTAACCCCATTATCTTATATTTTTTTCTTTTACAATTTCATATCTCTCTAGGTACTCTAGGACTCAACCAAAGAAAACTCAAAAATATTTACTTGTCCTGAAAAAATTCATATAGTTTCAAGAAGTTGGTATCCATTAAAAATAAATATTTTTCCAATTGACTATCTGAAAAGAATCAAGTCAAAATATATCGATGATCAAGCTTAGTTTGTAAGTCTGTCTGACTATCCTTGTTTAATCCATGACACAATTTCATATATTATAATCAATCCACCCATCCCAGAAACCAATCATTACTATATCCACGATCCTTAAACAACATTCTTGATAACATCATCACCATTTTGGCTTCACAATCAGAAGAACACAATAAGTATATAATATCCATAAGCATTCATAAAAGGAATTAATGACAATTTCATCATATAATTTTAAGGTAAACTAAGGAAATTGAATGAATTCAGTCATGCATTCAACAAAAAAGAATTTATAACTAGAAAATGGCCTTATAGACATACTTATGTTTCCACATGATATTTAAACTTTTGATATGGGCTTATGATATCCACAATTTGAATAAACCAAGAAATATGCCCAATTATAGACACAAATGTTTCAAAACGGTGGCTATATGTGGATTTGTGAACCCCATTAAGTACATGATAACCACAAAAAACATAGGAAATTTCTTGGAAAAGGATATTTATTTAGATTTAGTGAAATATTGATTGAGACCTGACCTATTTCTAGTATTTCATAAAATCATGGAAATAGACCTTGAAAAAATCACATATTTCCATTTTTTTATAGGACTGTTGAAATAGCCATAACCAATTCTATGGTTCAGTACAAATTTTCACATATTTTTTAAGATAATTAATTATTTCTCTAGTTTTTTATAATGAACTAAATAAACCTCACCTATAATATCATTTTTATACAACCCTGGCTATAATCCTTGAGAAAATGGATAATTTCAACATTTATAAAAAACTGATGAACAAGAACTCACCAATTTCTAATTTGTATACAAATTTGGGGTTAGGTGACATGAATAACACCTATTTACATGATATTTGATAATTATGGATGTAATTCTTAGCTAATAGAACAATTTTTAAATAACCTATTAATTGGTGTTCAGGCCAAATAATTTTTTTTATTATTTTAAATTACTGAAAATTATAATTATAAATTAACATAAATAATAATATATATATAAGGGATAATAACACAATTGTAAATTTTTAGGAGTACAATACATGTGGTGCAATGATTAAAACACTATTTTTACATATTTTTTTTCAAATTCTACTTCAATACATTCCATAAATATGGGGGTTGGTGGATGATGTGTGTCTTATGGCCTTGGTATAGGTGGACCACATTTAATGGGAAAAAATTTTCCATAGTATTATAATCCATGGAAATAGTTCACATAGGAATATATAGTCGCTGAGGTCTTCATGGACTGTGGTTATAGATGCCCTATGTTTTTGGTTTCAAATAGTGTCCACATGCCAGAGACCTATTGTAATGTCCAACAAAGCCACACATTCAAAAACATTATCTCCGGGCTACTACAATGATTTTGGAACCAATTTACATGGGTTTTAACCATGATAAATGGATAATTTTATATTCTTGATGGGATAAATCATACAAGATTAATTATCGTTATCAAAAATGTATTCTAATACATATAAGTAATTAATTGTTTTATATTTTGGAGGTTTAGAACATCAATAAATCTACATTAATAGATGATAATATTGAGGAATAAACATATATATTCATTATTAATTATTAAGATGTTAAATTTATTTCATGTAAAAAAGTAATCTTTTATCAATCACATCATTCCTTTTTAATCATATAAATTATATTATAATGGATTAAATATGTTATTAAGTCCTATTTGTAATTTTAATAATGTGTAATTACATAAAATTGTTTTTCAAATTTCCTTCTCACGTGATAATACTAGGAAGAAATAAAGAGATGAAATATTTCTATTACCACACACTAGCTATAAATCATGATAAATAACAACACAACAACCAATAATAATCTCCAAAATATAATAAAAAATTTAAAAAGTAATATCACAAAAAAATAAACATACATAATGGATTCATGTGATTATTCATGTCCTATCACTTAGTTAATTTACTAAAATATAATAATATATAAATCAATATAAACTAGATGTGATTTCATCATATCCTTCCATCATAAACATCAATATCATTATATATTTATTTAGAATTTTATTTTACCATATTATTATCATTCTTAATGTTAATTGAATCAACCATTCGATGATACAAAAACCTGATTAAATCTCACACTTGACCAATTAAAAGTGAATTATCAGAAACGAAACATAGAAATAAGTTTTAATCCATGATGAATAATTAATATGAGTTAGATGGAGTTTTACCTAGGTAAAGAAGTTATTTTTAGAGGTTAGGAAGATTAGAAAATGGTTTTAAGACTCCATGAGTGAAGGGTGGATAATTATTGTTTAGGATGAGTAAGTATGTTAATGAGGGGAAGAACTACTATAATTATAATTTAATTATATATATATATATTCATGCATTTCCAAAAACCCTCTACAAGTATCATTTGTTTTACTCTAGTTTGGTTTATATTTAATTCAATTTAACCCCCTCTGTAAAACTAAATTAAAACACATAAACTATAATTTGACTAATATATAATCCTTTTTAATTATATCTAGTTTTAAGGCCCGTGATTTAATCTTTTCTTTCCATATTTTTCATTAAAAATTATCGTTACTTCAGTGTATAATAGCGAGGAATTTTAAAAATAAATGACAACCCAATATGAAAATTGACCTTATAATGTGACCACATTGGTTGACCACAAGATGAAGACAATTGATCGTGATGATATGATATGAAAAGCAACCACATTCAATGACTATGCAAAGCAGACAATCAACTGAATGAATAAACAAGTGACCATGTTAAAGAACAATCATGTGAAATATGGATCAACTAAATAAATAAAACAATCGAAAACACGAAAAATTATCTAATATAAGAATAAATTATCATCTATAATATTACAAAATATACCACATGAATTATTAATCACACAAATAAAGGACTAACCACATGAACAAAAGATGAATGTACTTACAAAGGATCAACTTAATGACTAAAGTATTGGAATAAATATTAAATTTAACAGTTTAATTAACAATGATAACCCTCTAAACACTTAAAAAAAATCAGAAAAATAGGAAGGGTTTTCGTTATATGATATATTACTTTTGATACATCTCAAAAAAATCACATCCTCAATAATTTAAAACAAGACTTAAAAATAATATAAAAGGGGTTCAAATAACCACCTCGTGAGACACCTCCCAAAAATCTCTCCAAAAAAGGAAAATTACCAAACATGAATGTAAAAAAGTCATATAAGAATTAATCATCAAATAATAACATCAAAATAAAGTCCCATAGGTCATTTCCCTCAATGATAGGAAATTCCCTAAATTATAATTACATTAAGGAATAGAAATGATCTCAAAAAACATCATAAGCTAAACCTAATTATCATTAAAAGCAGAATCAAAACCTGAATAAAAATAATGAGTATAAACCATAAAACTAAATAGGATATTTAAATAACATTAGTCTACCACACTACCAAGTGATCAAATCCATGACAATGTAGGAAAACATGACATTGACCAAAGAGATAACATGGTCATGCAAAAGTATATCATGATGGTCCTAAATATGAAATTATAATTCAATAAAGGTAAAACCATCATTAACATATATTTCTCCCCTTTCAAGGATGTGAGAATTATAATAAATATATTATTGAATATGTGATATATTGACTACATCATGAACATGGATAATCTACAGGGGTAGTGTAAATTGATATGTCATATCTCCAATGTGTTCCAACACCATGAAAGACCCCATAAATATAGGAGAAGGATTACTTAAATGAACAATACTCCACTACCACGAATGATGAGATAACATAATGAACATGTGCTCTCTAAAGATCAACACTAGATACCACCTTTTATGATCAACATTGTAATTATGAGATACTATCCCACCTTCATTCACTCAAAAATCACTTGGCCACTCTTAATATTTCTCTGAACAACATATAGTTATAGAAATGTAGACTCACTAGCCTTGCTATAACACATCATATATATGAACAATTGGACATATAGTTTATCTAATAGTGTTACTGAAATGGTATAATGTTAAATCATATTATAATAAAAATATACCAATGGTAGGTTCCTCGCCCCCAAAACTCCAACATTCATACACACATTTGAAACATGTCCTCTAATGTTTATATAGACTTCTCTATCAAAAATTTCATAAAAAAAAATCAAATTTTAAAGAAATACGTAGAAAAAAATAAATATTGTTGTGATATTTACACCTTTTACGAAATATGGTGATCATGATATGAGATGACAAAGTTAAGATACAATAAATACTCACCACCACCTCTCGATAGTTGTTTGAAAAAGCCACCACTAAATTTGACTCCATTACCTCTAATATGTGAGAAGCATACATATAGTGGTCCATGATAACCCAGATAGCAATATAACCACCAGATATAAGGGTAAATAAGTTATTATGTCCAAGGAAGTGTAACCTCACTTCTATAGTGGAAAATTTATAATTTAATGCAACCCACTAGGGGAACGATGGCCTTTCTTCACCTTTTGAAAAATTGGACATTGATGAAAAACCTCTTCAACTTTGTACTTCATGAGAGACCCCAAAACTAGCCTCTTGGTGTTAGATACTTCTTCTCCACTCTAGGACGTACAACCAATGTAAAACTACTAATCTCAAAGAGTATGGCATATCACATTTCTATTGTAATAGTAATATTATTTTAAAATGACACATTATTCTTACCATATGGAGAGAAAATATAAACATATATAGATAATAAATGAAAAAATTTATTTTGCTAATTTATCTCATTAATAGTCTCACAACCTAATGACCTAATTATTTTGTGTCTTAGAGACTATCAATAAAATAATCGTATTTTTTACCACTTATAAATATCTCTCTATAACCATTCTCATATATAATCTTATCTCAACATCTCCTATAATATAATTGTATTTATAAAATTTCGATTAGTAACATAATAAATGGGTTATAATGAATTATTATTAAAGAAAACATACCAAGAAGTCATAATGGTAATATTTTTAAAATGAGTGAAATGAGTATAGAAAAAAATTTGGAAAAAAATAGGAGAATATAATTAGTGAAAATCATATAACATTATTTTGAATTATTTATCATGTTATAGGAACATAAGTCCCATGATATTTCATAAAAAACATAGTTTAAAAAAACCCAGAATTAAATCATAACATAAGAATGTGTAAAATCATTAGAAAATGGAATACGATAATTTTTATAATTTCATGGAAATAAGGATATTTTTATAAAACTATAACAATAATAATCAAATGAAGACATTTAACAAATTCAATTATGTAAATTGTTTAATTTTGTGAAAAATCCAATTATTCTCTGCCATTTAGATTTTTAAAACAATCTAGAATTTCCATGTGTCATTATATAAAGATATATAAATCCCTAACCAATTTAATAGAGGGAGTTATATTTCCCTAACCATCATCATTAATTCATATGAGTTACATATAAAATCAAATCATTCATCATATCATAATTTGCAGATGAGAATAAATTGGATTTCCTAACTTTTCAAGATAGAATCTCAAAAAGACAATATAATTTAATACCAAATACATCATATCCAAAAGGATTATTTAATAAGGGAACATGTACAAATATTTACAAACTAGTAATCCATTAGATATTAATACTTTTAAATGGAAGTGAAATCAGAAAATCCATTTTTATTTAAAAAATACATGTCCTAATATCATCTTAAAAATTTATTACTATTCTGTCACTTTACAATATAAACATTTTATTAATATGAAGCTAAATATTAACAAAAAACATCGAAATATTAAAATAATTATTCCTTGAGATGAAATAAAACAGATGTCATAAATTATATGCATAATTCAAGAATATAAGATCATTGAATAGAGATGATTTTTAATTATTTTGAATTCTATTCTCACAAACCCATATCTTTGGAATGATAAAAAAATTAAATGTAATGAGGAGGAATAAATATAACAGTTGTTATAAAAAAAATTATATCTCCTCTAAGGAATTGTGTATATTAACAGAAAATAAAAAATAAGGTTATGGATGAAATTCCACTAAAAGAAATGAAAATTATACTTCAACAAATTTCAATTTAAAAAAACCTAAGATTAATCAATGAAAAACAATTTCTCACTATCCAAGGTTTACCAAAACAATATGGAGTAAATATAAAAAAAATAATCATTAGTTTTAATAGATCAATAATAACTGAAAATATTTAAATAGGGCTGATTATGACCCAAAAAAATATTTTAGTCATTAAAACTCAATACCTTTATTCCTACTTAGTCGAATGCACTCCAAACTCCTATAAATAAAAATATGTATTTTTATATAGTAATTTAGAACCATAATAATTCCTAAAAATATATATAATTTTAATATTTAATAATTATCTATTTGTATACGGTTTAATTTTTTTCTATTTTCACATATTATGTGCATATTGTTTTTAATATTTAAATTATTTTCATAGGAGAAGTGTCAGTATTCATTTAGATTAAAATTTTCATTATAAAAATATAATTAATGTTACTATAATGGATGACTTATAAAAATTTATATTGTTTCATTTTTCCTTTATGGGGGTTTCAATATTTATCATTTAATATTAAATCGAAAAATATTAGACTTGAATGATTTTTTAACAAACCAATTGATTTTTATTAATTAGTGAGTTAATCATTGACGTATACTTTATAGAAAAAAATCAGAAGTTAAATATTTATATTGTATTATGTAATCAATTGGTTTTTATAGTTATTCAATAGATAATATTAGATAATTGTTCAATTAGGTGGTTAAATCATCCCAAACATGAACATATCTTGATTATTGATTATTATGAGGTTATTTAGATTCAATATAAATATAGAGGTAGAATAATGGTTCAAATAAATGATATTATAAATTTTAAAATTAATAAAATTTAATCATTTTCCCACCATCTTTAATTTTTTTTGGATTATTATTACACGGTATATTTGATTTAATGTAATTTTTTCAAACAAATAATGTTTTTATGACTTAAAGAACAAATTACTAAATAATGTTAAAACTGACAAAAATAATTTTTTAAAACAAATACTATTTTACTAAATGATATAATATTCATAAAAAAATTACATTCAAACTCATGACTTAGATAATGTAACAAATTTCATTAACGATTCACTTGAGGTTCTATTTACAATTTCTAGTGACCATATTAACCATGTAGTGTAATAATATAAGAAGACATGGTAAGAGTTAATTTATTTAACTAAGGGTTAATGCTAAAAGATAAAGTTAAATTTGTAACCTAAACTTGTATAAAACCAAATAGTTTAGAAGATTTAGACTCATCCTTATATTATCATTTAAATATATATCTTTTTAACAATTATAATTTGAAAATTAATTTATAATAAAATTGTATTTCAAGTCCTTCCAAAAGGTCCCCTCCTCTCTCTAATAAAAGTAATCAACATCTACAAAATGACCCACACTTATCAATACTGTTGTATTATCCTACATCTAATAGCATAAGCACCCAACATCCCTCCCTTCCTTCTGTAAGCCTTACCTTTTCAAGAAGAAATCTCAAAGAATACTTTTTTCTCAAATCTGAAGTAGTTACTTGATTTAGTAGTAACGTCTTCTCTCAAGATCCTTTCATTTATTTTCCTTCTCTAAACCCTTAAACTATATAAATTCCATTATTTTATAAAAAACCATTATATTCAATATACTATTATGTTTTTTTCTATGCTTTCTTCCTACACTTACAGACTCCACCATCTAATTGATATAGAACATACTATTTCTGTGTATGGTTAACTATTGCCTCACGAAATGACGATTGTTCAATTTTCTCCTACCACCTCTAATTGTGACCATTATAACGGAATTTTATGTATATATGATATATATTATAATTATATTTTCCCAATGAATTTTTAATTTTTAGTTATAAAATAGCTTTTTTCATTCCATGTTGTCTAAATACAATAATTTCATTTGTGGAAGTGTGGACAACTGCCCCTCAAAGTGATTTGACTCATTCATGATATACATTGAACATATAAAATATGTTGTTAATGAATATATATAACATATATAACTTATATATTATATTGGAATTATAATATTCTTGTGTATCATTTAGTTTTCATTCCATTAACAATAAAAAGAAATGAATGTAGCGTTCACGCCTACGTACGACCTACAGTCTCTGGGAATGGTGAATTTCATTTATTATATCAAAATATTATATATATATATATATATAATAAATATATATATATATAATGTATATATATGATATTTAAATAATGAATATTATTTTGGAGATGATGTAATTTTGACGGCATGGACAATTTACATCAAAATTAGTTCATTTTCGAATCATGTAATGAATATCGACAATACAAATTATATGACCATAAATAATTTTTATAACATTGAAATAAGTGATATATAAATAATTATAATGTTGGAAAAGGTTCTCAAGTATGTAAAAATTAATCGATGCTTATTTTTCTTAAATATAACGATTTTATGTGACAAGTCAGACACAAGGTAATGGAATTGATCTCAATATCCTTTTATTGAGGTATATTTTGATAATATCTAACTACTTCATTAATATGGTGTATAATCAACCATTTAATATTTAATTTCATTACAAAGGAATTTTTTTTCAATATATCATTGTACTGAATGATAAGAAGTATTTTATTAACATATTTGGTGACAAGACTACTCTTCCACCATAACCATTATTTGATATTTCACTTCTGATATAAATCTTAATTTTTTTAAATGGAAAAGAAATACCTCATTCCATTTTTGGGTCTTTTTGTACTGAAAATTGTTTTGAACATGGATTTACTATTCTAATATCCAGAAATGATCTTTTTTGATTCAAAATGTATTTTTATGAGTGACATGATGATAATTGAAATATTTTAGGTGTTATGATTATATAATGGTATGTGGAAATTTAATGGGTGGTTACATGTCAAACTAATGGTGGGTTGTTTTTTAATAAACTATATTTGGGTGGTTTTGTGATAACCCATGAATTTTTGGTTATGTTATAACATTCAACGCATTTTGAATGGAAGTTAATTGAATGGAAATTCCATTTAGTGATATATATGGAAGTAAAAAGTATGATTATTATATTTAAGTATGTTTACGAATCATGTTACAATTATATAATATATATTTCTTTCTATAGGTTGTGGTAATATTTTGGATTAATCCTTGTACGAAATGAGATTATTTTTAGTTAAGATTATTTACTACATCATAAAGTGGGTGAGTTTTTCTAAATGATAAAGTATTCTTGGTTTTCATGTTTTTTGAAGACTAACAGTTTGCTTATTTATGTATCACTTACTGACCTTTTTATTCTAATACCATGTTTTCAAATGTTTTTCAAATGACAAAAATAAGAATAGGGTTATGGATGGGTTCAAGGAAAATTTATTCTGTTAAAGCATGAAACGATAACATGTTTCTTTTTAAATAGTTTCTTTTTTTAAAACAATTGATAGTGAGTAGAAGTGTCTACTTGTAATATTTATATTCATAATTATTAGTTATGACCTAATTATCTAAATCACTAAAAATAAAAAAAACATCAAAGTGAATTAATTTCAAATTATTAACTTATCCAAAGATTAATTTATTTTATAAATATGGGGACTTATATAATAAATACACCTACCTATTAGATATTAATGACCTTTTAGTCTTATGTGTCTTTGAACTTGAAACATCTACTTTAGCATTACCTTTAATGATTTTTAAACAAGTAAATCATTATTACAGCAAATTTTTTAGATCCACATCATGTTCAACAATATCCATTGTATATTTACATTCTTCAGATTTATCTCTAAGATGCTCATCAATTATGCCTCTATGAAGGAAATCCTTAAATAAAATTCTATCAATGGCTAAGTGGATCTCTTATGCTATGTTTTCCCAAGAAAATGGTGCCTTTTAAATAACTAGACTAGAAGAAACAATCATAGAAACATATCAAGGAGAGTAAAAATATCTAAGAGTTATAAAATATAAGAATACATAATTCAAAAGACATTCAAAATGTTCCCTTCAGGTTATTAAAGATATCCATAATCGACAAGGTTATTTTCACATGGTGAATTTAACATCCTTAAAATAATGGAAAGGATGATATTAGGTAGCACATGGATCTTTTTTTGATCATTATGACATAAATCAATACCAGGATTTTTCTCTTCTAATATTTTTACAACTAATGACCTTTAATCTTAATGTTAGAAGAAAAAAGATATCCTCCACAAAAAGACTTCGAAAGAGAAAAAATTCTGAATAAATCCCAAAATTTTGTTTCGTTCCCAAAATGAATTCCATGATTGTTATCTTTTTACGGTTTTAAAGAACCACCATATAAATGAAGGTTGAACATAAATCATCATGCTCAAAAAATTATGCATAATAAAAATAATACACGTTTTAGTGGAATTTCCCTTCCTAATTTGATTTCCAACCACATATACGATTTCATACATTATTTGGTTTTAACATAATACTCAATTAAGACCATGAATATTAGGCCACAACTTTTCAAAAGAATCCTTAAATTCATTATGGTCGAAATTCATCCTTTAATAGTGATCCTGTAGGGTTTCCAACCTTAGATTAATCAAGAATTTACTCAAGGATCATCCGTTCTGTTTTATAGAGGAGAAAAAAATGTAGAATAATATTTCTCCAAGTGAGACACATGTGAAATCTATGAATCTAAAAATAGTGCCTCATTTGGAATATATATTGAATAAATTAAAATATCTTATTTTAATAATTAAATACCACAAATATACTATGTAATCTGGACAAAAAATTAACATTGTTTTATTAAAATAAGTTTAGGAGAAAAAGTGATAACCCACACAATAGAATGCATGTTATTAAATAATCATTACATATTATTAATTGTGAATAATGAATTTCTCATCAAAATAACCCCCATTTTCAATACATACATATGATTATAAATAGGGTAAACCACAATGTTATAACCAAAATACAAGAATTGTAACTCTTGTAAAATATATGTGAAAATAAAACTATAAAAAATAAATTATCATCCATTTAAAAATTGTTATATGTGATTATAGTCCATAACATTCGATAAAAACAGTAGCACTAGATATCAAAAAGGATTAAAATATCTCTCTAACCATTTCAATCATATTAATTCTCTTGAGAAAATAATAATGTGAGATTTAATAAGTTTTCTCATATCATAATATATCCCAATGACATTAAATAAATTTCTCCATGCCTATCACCCACTGAAAAAAATAATGTTGTATCCTAGTACTATATAAAATTAACAAAAAAATTATGTCACATCATATATCACCAATGATACCCATCTACCATGGATCACATGGAAAAATCCAAACAATTTATTCCCATGTTGTATTAAACAAAATATTATAAACTAAATAAAGTGTTTGAATAAAAATTAAATCCCTCATTCCTTTTTCTATTCATCATGGGAGATCCTACCCTTAAACATTTATGTGTAATTAATATAAAGAATAAAAATCAGTGACCCTAGGATGATGGGGATGAATTATAAATGAAATAATCATAATTAATATGACTATATGGTGAAATTTTACCTTGTATTCCATTTAAAAAATGAAGGAAAAATAGAGGAGATGTTATAGGTGATGAAAACAAGGAAACCATGTAGAGAAGAGATGAGAAAATTTTTTAAAAAATGGAAAAAAATACACTAGTGTTACGATTCCAAATCTAGAACTATAAAATTATTATTTTAATGTTTTTAACGAAATTCTATTTCCATTTTAATTCAATCATCATTTGTTTTATTCTTTTATTCCCCTATGTTTTTTATTTTCATAACACTGAACTCTCAAACAATTACCAATGGCTAGAGGCTATCTAGTGGATCAATCCCAAAAAATCATAAATAAATACACAATGGAATGTACACTATTTACTCAATGTGAAATCATACAAACTATAATAGAAAAAAAATAGTGAACATTAATTCTCATCCTTTACTGCTTGTTCATTTTCCTCTAGGTGGGGTGATTTATCCCAGACAAGATTATTTACCATGAACTGAAACATTCTTAATCTCATGTCTACCATCACAAAAAATTATGATAATGGAAAATATGTTTTTATACCACTTTGTGATGTCTCATTCTTACTGAATGATAATACTATAGAAAAAAAGGTGGGTCTCATTCTGATTGAATGCTAATAAGATATAATAAAAGGTGTGGCATGGACTTAAGTGACCCACCCTATATGCTAGAGGCCATCGACTAGCAGTGAGGGTCTCATGTAGGGATAATGTGAAGATTATACCCTTTTATTAGAGTATACCAACATTATAATTAATATTAAACAACATAAAACATCATAAGCTATATATAAATAAATAAAATGTATCCTGAGAATGAAATAAACCAACTAAATAGTAAAATATGATCAACACTAATATAAGATATGTGCATGAATATCCTACTGATACATAACAAAAGAAAAAAATATACATCTTGATAGATGATATAATAAATAAAAATAAAAGAATTATATTAAAATCTCCACAGGAGATCACCACGGGAATCCCAAGCTCTAGAAATTTCATGTGCTCCTAACACCCAGGTAATAGCTAAAAAGCTCAGTAAATAAACCATTATTCTGTAAATATATGGTCTACTTCGGCTCCCATGGAAATGACTGCCTAAAGAGGGTGTAGAATAATAATCCCAAAAGATTCCCACCCATGAGGACTTCAACTGAATAATGTATGTGAAATATAATGTATGCAGTGTGAGTTTATAAGACAAAAGTAAAAAAACTAGTGATTAATAAATAACAACAAACCCCGAGGTTCCTAAGGGACACCTGGTGGCTATACCTACTTTCTCTTGTTGTATGAATAATATGTCTAACCAATATATATATATATCAATTATTATATATATAGTTTTAGTGTATATTTCATCCACTTATATGATCAAATTTTTTGCAGGCACCTAAGGCCCATATACCTTGAATACTAATTTCTGAATGGACCTTGGTTGAAAAAAAACATCTATATCTATTTTAATGAGACAATAAGATCAAAAAATGTAGCTAAATATTTAAATATATATAGATTTAGTGTTATCATGAAAAATCACTTTGTAGGGTGCTTGAGCCACCATGGAAACACTCTAACCATGGAATGTGGCATGTAAATCCCATTTCCCACATCATATCATGGGTATGAGTCATCATTACTAACACATGATTCAATGGATTTAGATTTACATCCTATCACAACACCCCATACTATCATTCACAACCTACATGATGGTTACATCATATTTATATAAAACATCAATGAGAAAATATCTCTCATGAAATGGATTTATCATGCCCATATATAGGCATCATCATATTCATAATGAAATCAATAAGACAATACATGTTATGATTTTTATTTTAATAACCCAATATAATATAGGTAATCATTGAATTTTTAATATAATGAATTTGGAAATACGTTTTAGGCATTATATAAACTTTTTTCAATTACATTATATTATCAAATTTTATATAATCATTCATAAAGCACAAGAAATATGTGTGTATTTACACCCATTAGAAATCATTGCTAGTGATACAATTTATTTAAACTATTTAATTTCATTTTTATTAAATCCACCATTATGAGAAGTCAATTAAAATAATAGCATTCCATTGAATTGAAAAACATGATATTTCATTCATGCACATCATGATTCCCTAAGGAGGTGATGTGGTCAAAAGGGAAATATCCACATGGGATATCCAATTCATTTAGAAATCTATCCCCTTTGAAGTATCTTGGTCCTTTATTCATTGATATAAGAGGTGGAGCATATTTTATTACTTGAACAATGGCCATGTATCAAACATTTCATAAAACAAACCAATGAAAAATAATAACTAATCCATCAATTAATAGGGCCAAACTTGATTTAAAAAACAATGAATATATTTTAGTTTACAAGAAGGAGTACCTTTATAGAGGGGTATTATTATAAAATCTTTAAAATATTCAAAAATATTAATTCTCACAATATAGAATCACATCTCAATTAACCAAAAGATTCATTTTAAAATAATACATACTATCCTCGAATAAACATATAGAGAATTTAACATGGAATATTGGAAGTTTCATTACCAAATGGATTGATATATTATGGGAGGGAAATTCCATCTAAATCCAAGAAAAATGCATAGAAGGAATTCCAAGAATTTAAACACTTTAATATAATGGGGAAACAGAAGCTGACACACCCATGTAGTGTGTATAAAAGATAACAACAATCTCAAAATAATTAAAGAAGGTTCAATGGGAGTGTATAATGGTGCAAGGAACATTATTATATGAATTATCAAATTATATTGAAATGGATGACAAAGGATGGTTCATGACATAATTAATATATTTATGAATAGATTTAAAAATTTGGAATGAGTCATAGATAACCTACCATGTACATGGGATGACCTACAGGTCAAATATCAATGTCTAATTCAATCATGTTAGGAAGATATCTAAGAAATAGACCACCTACCTGAAAATAGGGTGGATAATCTTCCACAGAAGTAATGAAATAGATTTGAATGAAAACTGACATAAGAGGTATGAGTGAGGTTAGCCTTACCATAGGGAGTCTAACACTTCCATCATATCAAGACATGGGTATAATATGTGGGATATGGAAAAGAACATAGGTTTATGGAGAAGGATAGATCACCAAGGAGAGGAGATTCACATGGAATCTTGGAGGGGGAGAAATGAAGAAATGTGTTCTTAATCTAATTATGAGTAAAATGGTCTTACTACTGCCATAAACCTAGTCGCACATTTTCGGTTCACGGCTTGGCCAAACCGTGGGCAACCATGTGATACCCCCTTCTTATGAAACTATCACAAAAAGTTTGACATGCATGGTTACCCTAACTACACACCGACATTGAAATAAATAGTTCCCAGGTACTACCCATTTTGGAATGAATCGTTTGATATAGGAACATGGTTGGATAAACCATGCACATCTCTTGTACTTCACATATGCACCAAAACATAGGTTACGCGGTGTTATGCTCAGGGGCCGCACAGTTTCAGGAAAAATATACTCCCATTAAAGCCTCTAAAATATGAAATTTCTAGCCTCAGCACTCATAAAACATTAGTAGACAACCAAGGGACCTCTTAGGCCCTCACCGAAGTCCAAAAAATATTATGTGTTACAACATTCAGAATAAATTTTCGATGCTCTTTTTTTAAAATAGCTTTTCTAGTAAATGTCAGAAGTTCAAATTCATTCAATTTTCATCTATTCTAAAGAAAAGGGTCATGATATAAAGGAAAATTTTTTCATAGAAATAAAATCTATTTCAAGATACTAAAATGGGATTTTTCTCTTGAATAATTTTCCTTCGGTGTAAGAACACTAAAAATGGTAAATTGTACATTGAATTGATAATCTCATGGTGCATGACAACCATCCTTATGAAACTCCTAGTTGGACACTATAGGGTATATTATTATGTTAATTCATATACTATTTATGGAGTATTATTAAGTATATTATTATATTATGATAATGTATGTCCTATTTTAAATCTAATATGTAATATATTGTTAATATGGATTCTTGATTTAGACATCCTATAAATGATTTTAGTTTATATTTTTATTTTTATCTATCAATATCGTTACTCACAGTGTGATTATTGGTTTTATTCAATGGATGTAACCTAATGTAACCATTTCAATGTTAAATTTGATAGATAGTTCGATTATTACCTCCCAAGAAACCAAATTCTACGAAAACATGGATGTAAAATTTGTTTTATATTATCACTCAAATTTCTACATCCATGATTTATACTAATATTTTATATGACCAATTAATGGAACAACATATTTTTTATTAATTCATCAGAGAACTCCCACTAGTGGATCTTATTATCCAATGGTGGATGATTGATGAATCAACACCATTGATAAAATATTTATTCTTTTCCAATTACTATATCATTCAAATTACATCTTAGCAGTTTATCATTTTTAATGTGAAGTAGATAAATTGAGAAACCTTATAATTAATATGAATCAAGAGAAAAAATTGACTCCATGGGATGTGATTCATTCATGAGGATATTTTTTAATAATTACTTATCACTAATTCCTTTTATATGTATGGAGAATGACTTTCAGGATCTCAAGAAGATGTATGGTGAATCTATTGGTACATAAGAAGATGATTTTAAAAAATATCAAATGTATGCTTCTGGTTTATCCATTATAACTTTATGAAAAACTAGACAATATTTTGGTATCTAAAATAAAATTATATGAAATTTGATATCTATAAGGAACATTAGTAGCAATGACTAAATTGTTCGATGTACACTTAAGGTTGAAATAGAAATTGGACATCCCAACCAATCTAATTATTTTTGTAAATAAATGGAATATCGAGTATCATGGGATCTCAAATAAATAACATCATGGAAATAAATCCATTTTAACTAAATTACATAAATGTTGGAAGAAACATCATTTTAATTGAAGGATTGGAACTAGGGTGTGTTTTTAATTTTGGTATGTTGTCCATTGAGCTAGTGATTGTTAAACAGTGGTAATGATACAAGTTGATGAAATAGAGGAAATGAAGATATTGTCCGATTCATCACCTATTCTATAATGCTTTAGATTAATGCAGTATTAAAATTATTTGAACCATTGATAAACTATAAATGGTTTTTATGATTATTGATAACAACCTCTTAGGCTACATGAAAGAGGAATATATAAGGTGATCACAACTACCGATATGGGTTAGAAAATTAATGGGGTGAATGGTATACTTATCATATACACTAGGATACTATATTATTTATCTCCGTCTCTACCCCCTCTTTCATTTATTATTAACATTAAACGGGTTTTGAATCACCATCTCTATGATTATATAATGAGCTTTTTGTGAAAAGATCCTATTCTATGATGGTCTCATATCAATTATATAGTTCCCATTAGATTGATGTTTATTGGAGTGTGCTTCATGAAAATAGTTTTATTCACCTTACAATTGAATTTTATCTAATCCTTCCAATGGATTATATTTATTTAGATATATATCATAACAATTTATGGTGGAGGGAAGTTACCTTTCAAAATTCAAATGAAATGATGCTCATCTTTTGGTGTGAGGATGAATACAAACAACCAATAGAGTTTATTGTTGTCATTCTGGATGATTTTTCTTATCTTTAACCAAATTAAGAGGTTTTTTTCTCAAAATAAGTCATACATTGTGCTATATGTAATTCAATGACTCCCAATAGAATGAACCAAATTAAGTTACATTAATTGAAAAAGAAACTCCAGGAGAATCATGATATTGGATTAATTTGGCCATGTGCGTCATCATGGGATGAAAATGCACTTTTTATTAAGAAGAATTATGTACTAATGAAACTCTACATTTATTATTGGGAAAAAATAGAATAAATAAAGAACAAGAATATCATATTTAATATTGATGAATTGTCTGATCAACTGCACGTATGTCAATACATTTCCATATTTTTACTTCATTATATATAGCATAATTTTTTTAATACGGAGGATTTAACCAAGAAAACATTCTTTGTAATGTAATAACGTTGTAAATATATATAACTTTCAATAATCCATTATATTTCCCCTAAAATATTGATATATTTAATTAATATAGACTTTAGATATTACCTTGATCAGTTTTATATAGTCTTTATAGATGATATTATTATCTATTCAAGTGGTAATGAAGATAATTATGAACACATTATAGTTGTACTGGAGACTCTATGGTATGATAAGATGTGAAATTTTTTTACCAATTGTGAATATTGTTTTTAAAAATATTTATTTTTGGGTAATAAAATATAAAATTAGGGTATATATGTGGATCCATCCTTGACAGTTGATATTGAAAATTTTCCAAGACCAACAATGTTGAATGAGATACACATATATCTTTGTATGGAAAGATATTATTGATGAATTTTGGATAATATCTCACATATGTCCAATCCCATTTATATGTTAACTCATATGGGATCCATGATCTATTTGATAAATTAATGATTAGACAATTTCAAGGAGCTGAAGAGATGGTTAGTTGGTGGAGTTAGGAATATATTACAATTCACATTAATAGGTTTTATAATATTATGTTACTAATTGATGAAGTGATTTTGATTCATTCTCATGTAGAGTGGTATTTTGATATCTTATTTATCCTAATTATTTACAGTTCTTGAGAAAAATTACTACTTTCATGATTTGGATTTAGATGCTGTAATTTTTTCATTAACGAATTGGAGGAATTTTCTTTCTAGATAAAGGTATAATATATATACTAATAATTAGAGTGAAATTTATTTTTTCACATAGAATGATTTAAATCTGACCCACATATTATAGTTATAATTTATTATTCCTTATGACTTCTCAATAAATTAACACCATTGAAAAGATAGCATGGTCACTAATGCTTTGAGTCAAAGGATCTTGTTAGGTTATCCATTAAAATGATATCAATAGATCAAAAATGTAGGGATTAAAAATGTATGGATCAAGAATTCATGCAACATGGGGATACATATTTTCCTTATCAATTGAATATTTAAAAATCTAACAATGTAATGATTAAATGAGATTAGAAATGAGAAGTAGGGAAACATAATAAGTCCTGAATGTTTTCTATGTTTAATAATGATTGTGATGGAATAATAATGACTACAAAACGTTTCTATTTTCCATCCATACCATTTTTTAAGAAATAGATTTTATAAGAGGATCATACTAATTTATTATCCATTCATCTTGTTATTAAAATGTTGTATATAGATAAGAAAATGATTTTTAGTGGGGAAATGTGAATTATGATAATATATCTTTTTCATCTTGGTTCTTGGTATGTTATAAATATAAGGCTCGGTGGTAAAATTAAAAGGGTATGTTAAAAAATTATCCATACCAAAATAGAATTGATAAAAAATCATCATGGATTTTTCATGAGAACCCTCCAAAACATCTAAATGAAACACATATTTATGGGTTTTAGTCTATCAATGTAAAAATGAAGAACCGTTACTTAATTTCATTAATTATTTATCTCTTGTTCTTCATTCAATAAAATACATTCAGGAAGCGGAACTATTTCATAGATTACCTTATTCTGTTATATCTAACTATGCACTAAGGTTATCCTTGATGCTCTAGCCAATAATTTAGTAAACACTTGGTACATAATCAATTACTATGACTGTTTATCTCTCCTAATATATGGTGAGTCTGAGAGAATCATCTACAGAATATAGGATTTGTTGAGTTCTTGTTCTCCACAATTCAACAGTGGATTAGATAAATTTCTACCCCTAGTCAATTTTTTCATACAACATCAACTTTTATTAAATCATTCATATGAATCTATATGAAGCCCTATAATTAATGAAATTTATTCAACCATTAGTGTTGGAGAATTTTGAGAATTAAATATATTGTTACCAATTCTATATAAGTAAATGGTGGTGAAATTTAAATCTATTTATAATTATGTCAAGGTCACTCAAAGTCGAGTGATAAGTTATAATAAAATTCATCTACTTGAATAAGAATTTGAAGTTGTTGTAAAGGTATTCTAATTATTTCTCTAGGGAATATGTTTTTGATATTTATAATAATATATAGATAATACCATGGTATATTGTCCCTTTCAGGATCCATGATTGAGTACGTATTGTAGCTTAATAGTTTTCACTACTACCAAAGCACTTTCAATATCTTGATATATGTCATTTATCTATATTGATGAAGTAAATACTTGACCCACCACATTTAATATACTCATCGATTATACCACCGGGTCATGATCATTCATGTAAGGAAAATCTATGGATGATTTTTCAATATATGGAGAAATTGAAATTAAAGAATACCAATAATTTTATCAATGATTTTTGTGGAATCAAACAACATTAATAATATATATGGGAAACTATGGATATAATGAGGAAGAATAATCCTCATTTTGTTTTATCGATATAATTTAATTTAATAGTAAAATATATTTTTAATATGGGTAAAATAGAAGATCCTAATATTTTATGAAATACTGATTTTTTTTAAAAAATATTCCTTTCATAGTTTTTGTTACACACAATAATTAGAAATTAAGAAAGGATTAATACAATTAATATTATTTACAAATGAACATTATAACCTAGACATTATATTTTTTTGATATGAATTTGAATATATATTTTTTTAATATTAGGTATAATGGTTTTAGATATTGATAATACATTTATAAATCAGTAGTTAATTTTTTAGTAAAGATAATATAATCTTTGAAAACCTATTTTTCTCCAAAAAAATATTAATTAATTTTTATATAAAATTATAAAACTAAATTCTCTTAATTTTTTTTATTTTTATTGGAAATAAATATCTTTATATTTTAAAACAACATTTTAAACTTATTTTATAATTAATTTTTGGTAATTCTATAAGTAGATAACTTTTTTGATGAAGAGTGAAAAATATAGATTATTATGAAAAAAATACAATGTTGATTAAATAATTTTTAAGATCATTTTTGTTTTATAATATTTTTAAATTAATTTTATTTCAAATATATTATTATTAAATAATAGATTATTTCAGTATTTTTCATGTTGATTTGGGAATAAAATTTGTTTATACCTGTGATAGTTTTCTATTTCGAAAAATATATTTTCATTTCTTCTATGAGGTTAATTTTAAATAAATTTCCACCGCTACGTGAATTGAATTTCAAAAAAATTATTTAATATTGTGAAATATAAAAACTAATAATATATAAAAAGGTTAGATTAATTTTTTTCCAAAATTATTTCTAAAAACATTAAAAAAATACTTACATCGGTTTAAGTTAAAATGAGTTTAAAAGGGGACAATGTACAGAAATATGGTTATAAGGTCAAAGGAACATGTAAAATTTATATTGGATTCCGATATTTTATACTTATATCATTATTTGATATATAATGATCCATTTAGGATCCCTTTTAAATGCTATGAAGATTGGTATGACTTTTCATTTCAAAAATTTCTAGTGTGCCATCTCCATACTTATAAAAGGGAACCCATAACCTCTCCATTTCACATATCGAAAGAATTTAGTTTTGGTTGTTGTATACCCAAATATATTAATTAATTGTATTATAAAATCCTCGATTCCTTTTATTTATTACTAATCGTTCTCAATAAGTATTTATGTGTAAACCTAAAGAGGATCTCTGAAGAAGATGCTTCATTTTTAATTGAGTGTTTTTATATTATTTATTCTAACAACTACCTCAAGTGTTTATAGAACTTGTTTATATGAAATCGTTATTATGTCACATAAACTATGATATTATTTTATTCTAATCCTAGCCTATATTAATCTTCTATTATATCAAATGGGAAATGAAACTATCGATCTTTTGTTTGGTGAACTACAACCTCGCAAACCGATGTAATTCATCTTCAATTAGCACATCTAATGGGTTAGAGTAATTATGTATATAAATTATATCAACGGTTTTCTGAAATAATTATAATTAAATAACTTTAATATCATTATTAACATTATTTAAATTATTTAACCATAATAATCAACATGTTCCAAAACTACATTACCAGAACATACATGAAAAACGAAGAACTTATCACATAAAATAGATATTTCAACAAAACATATAATGAATGTGTATTAAAAAGGTTATAACAAACTTATAAATTTTATTAAATATATTATTATGGTTTTATAATATATTTTTAATAAATATATATTAATAATATAATTTGGTTTAATGTAAACTGATAATGTTCAGAATTCAGGTACGAAATTTCTATTTCACGTTTATCGATGTGAGGAACATCCCATACCCACGACCTTAATATTTTGTGTGGTATACACAAATCCCATGATAATATTTTATAATTATAAATATGGAATATATGTGTATATTAATATACATATATGGTTATTTCATTGGTGGGTATTATGATTCAAATGGTAACAAAGTGGTAAGGGTTTTATGAAAAAATATCAATGTTTATCTTTATTATTTATGATTACGTTTTATATGATGTAATCATATGATATATCTATAATAAAACCTTGAAATTTATTATCCTGGCTATATTTCTTGAAAAATCTTGTCTTAATTCAATTTCCCACTCTTCATTAGCAATATAGAATAAAGAAATGTTGTTATGGAAAATAAACACTATTTCTCTCTTCGGTCAAAAATCATTTCTCTTCCATATAAATGATTTATTAAAATATTATCTACAAATATTTTAATATTAATTTTTGATTTCTTAATTTAATTTTTAACCATTTTTTAGTTTCTACAAAAAAATTTATCAGAATCTTCTTGTTACATTCCAAACATTGATCTTTTGAATATCCCATTATGTATGATTTATGTTTACCATTACAAGTTTACATGTTTATTTTCAAATAAAATGTTATATTTAATATTTGGTATATTATTCTTATTTTTAATATGTGATTTTAAAATGGAGAGGATATACTTATCATAAATTTTGTAATGATATTTTAAGGAAATTTTATTCCAAAACAAAAACATCCTATACTATAGATTATTTTTTCTAGGTGTATGATCCAATGAGTTAATCCTTATTATTTCTATGGATGTTTTATGATTAGGATGATGTTATATTTATGAAACCAAATTTTTCAATTGAATTATTCTTGGATAAAATGGTGAAATGTTTATGGAAATCATTTCCCATTCACAACTTATGATGGGATGGTATTAAGATTGTTTTATGACCATGTGGCCATCATATGTATGGTTTTAAATATTTTGTGGGAGTTTCTATTATACATCAATGATTGGGGTTATCATTTAACCAAGAATATGTAGTAACATTATAAACCATGGATGAGTAGTCATGTTATAAACCTTGTGTGGGCGGTATCATTATAAACCAAGGGTCGGTGTATATTTATAAAATAAAAATTATTGGTAACATAGTACAAGAAAAGTTCAATACATAAGTGAAGTTGTACATAAATCTTTATTTATGAAAAAATAAAAGTAGTGAAACACAACCAACATGAAACACAAAAACCTGATATGCCAAAATAGGTTCTACAACCCAATAACACCTAACAGTCTAAAGACTCCCACATCGTCACCAATTCCAAAGAAGAACACACCACTACCGATAGACTCATAAATGAATTAACTGAATACCCACATCAATCAAAAATTCCCAATAACCATGTGAAGGACCAGAAACCACACATCCGAAAACAATCTGTGAGAAAGCATATCCCAATGGACACACTGTAAAAGATGTGGCTCACCTAGCCTGCATCCTAAGACTCGCCTGGACAATTTCCTTTCTAGCACTCAGTCTTTATTTATGGAATGCCTATATCCCATTAAGAATATTATTCCTAAGTACTCTCTATGTCCCAATTTCTTCATCACCCTTATCGATCTCACCACCTACACGACCATTCTGGAAGACCACCGACACCATCCATTACCCACTGCCTTCTGAAAACCCAATGGGAATCCAGCCTCCACCATCACCAGTGCAATGCCCACCCAAAACCACCAGGGTCCTTGCCTCACCAGTCACCATCTCCACCGGTGGTCTGTCGTACCTAAGCTCCAACTCACCTTCATGAGGTCTCATGCCACCTCCGCCCTAGGGATCCCAATCTATGCGAAGGACCAAATAGGGAATTAAATTCCCTTAATGACAAACATGTTCCATCTATGACCACCAGAAATCAAGGTCATATCATCCCAAGGTCATCTCATATCCCACCTTCCAAAGATCGAAGTGACATTGTATTGTTGTCCAATCATCACCAGATACCATCATATGCAACTGATGTTGTATTAACATTCAATCATTAATCACGATCCCCACACAAGAGGGAACCTAGAATCCAAAACTATAATTTCTTCTATGACTAAATTCTGAAGGATAGAACACACCAACTTCAGAGTGCATCCCACCACCGCATTACATCACATCTGTGACCAGCGTACTATGAGGATCCCGAAAAAACCACACAGAAAATAGATTTATTTCTGGTAGTATTAAAATTCTTGGACTGACATCTAATCTTACCTCACAGGAAATATTTAATATCGATCAATGCATATTTGAAACTCTTTCCATGAACCACCAACGAATAGCACGTCCATCAGAGAAGCATCATCAGTCCAGCAAAGTCTGGACTCTACCAATTCCACCACTAGAAACAGAAGCATGCCCTGCCAAATGACACCACTATTTCCATCCCTAGTTGTTGGCCTCAGACTTCCAGTTATCACCTCCAATAATATGCTCCACCATGGGTCTGGTGACTGTGCCACCTAAATCCCCCTCGGTGTCGGTTCAATACTCTCACCATTTTGAAGTAGATCTGATAATGGTCACTTTATAGGAAATCCATAAAATTCCAATGTTTTATTAGCCTTACATCCAACATCATCGCATGCTATAAAAATTTCAGTGTGAAAATGATTTCATCTTAAAAAATTTCATTCGTAGCTCCTCTTCACCAATTTTCCTTCATAGCTGTCGATAGCCTGAGTAATCACCCAATTAAAGAAAGAGATGCTCTCCACTGGTGAGTGAGAAGCTATCTAGTGATGAGAGATAATCTCTTCATCAATATCATTGGTATCATTATAAATTATGGATGGGTTACCATGTTCGTAACACCATAAAATTATAATTTATGAAACTTATGTTTGATAGCGTGTGTGATACATCACACCAAGATCATAAGGGAATATAATATCCAGCTACTATAGAATATATATACTATTAAATATAATTTCTATATTTTTCAATTTATGAAAAACCTAATTAGTTTTTTTTATACAAAAAAGTGACATTCTTAGATTCCCTGCATTACACGCAAGTCCAAACATTACTGATTAATAATATAGTAATAAAATATTATTATTTAATATAATATGATATAACCTAGCCTTTATGTTAGTATTTATTAATATTATTATGAAACATATGAAAAAATTTGTTTTATATAAATATAAAATTAATTTACTCATTTCTAATATATGATAAACAAAAATAAAGGTCAATTGGATATAAAACAGATATATTATTATATTTATGCTTCCAAAGGAGTTTTTTCTTAATAAAAAAATTAACTACATTTTGTTAATGATTTTAATGAAATATATATTTTATATATTCATCATAATATTGATTATATTCTTCCATTATTTTTGATATGTATAATATAAGACCCTTAACTATTTTACACATAAAACCCTATATTTTGTAAACGGCAATTTTACCACATTTTTATGGAGAATCCATTTAAATAATAATTTTGACACATTAATTGATCTAATGTGTCAAAATAAAATTCATATTTTAAATAAAAACATAAGAATTTGGTTGTGGTGAATTTTTTATATTTTTCTGAAACATTTCATTTTTTAATTAACAGTTACAAATAATGAATTTTAATTAAAAACGTATTTTAAATATAATTTATTTTTATGGATAAATAATATTCTAAATAGTTATTATATTTTAATTAGATATTATTTTTATTTATTAATACATAATTTGACATTGAAATAAATTTTAATTTGAAAGATATTATAAAAACATAGCAACCTTTCGGACATTTTTACATTAAAACCTGTCATTGTCGTACGACCTACAAGATTAAATTTAATTCATTTTGTTCCAATTATATGATTGGAATGTATAAAAATAGATTCCATATTCAGAATAATAATAATTTAAATCATTTAATTATAGAAACATTTTTTCTACAAAAAGTATTAGTGAAATTTATAATAATCATTTAAAATTATTTTGGTAAAATTATGCTTAATAAAATTATAATCCTTTATCTTAGTGTCCCAAATTACCAAATCAATTGTCAAAATCCCATTTCAGCCATATATATTTTATTAACATTATATTATTTTCTTATTGTTTTCTAAGACCTATGTTAGGTAAAAATATGGGTACACCTAACTTCTTTTCAAAAATACCATGTGAGTCATTTTACTCCCTTATAAAAGGATACCACTTCATCTATATTCTCACAACTATAAATTCATGTAGGATCATAAAAGTTCAAGAAAAATAACATCCCAAAATACTTTCCCTCTTCCTTGTATCATCCCTTTGGGAATAAATCCTTATAAGGACTCTCTTTGGTATAAACCAAAAGGAGTTTCCTGATTTTATAGTATCGTTTTCCAACGATATCTTTTCATTCATTTACACATCCAAAAATTAACTTATTTTCAAATATTTATTATATTATTAAAGGTTTATCCTAAATATTATTATACTTTATCAGTTATATTTTTAATTAAACTCACCTCAATTAAATCAATGGGCAACAGACCTATTGTTTACATGTACAACGTACTTTCGCCACAGGAAACGATGACTGTTCATTTTTTATTTACCACCTATCATGGGGACCATTATTATAAACACTATGATTAAATAATTTATATATGATATTTTTTGTATTTAATATTCCTAGTAATTTTCCAACAGATTCATTATACTTTAAAATTTTTGTAAATATGATAACAATGTTTGTGGAGGTGTGACCTGCAGCCTCCTCGGAGTGATGTGAATTATTCACAATATGCATGGAAGGTATAAAGGATGGTTATAATTAATGATATGTTACATAAAAACATATATATGAAATTAAATAAATAATTACCTTTATGTAAATAATATATATTTATATATATAATCTTCTTTATTAATTTTTATCACACACATAAAAAGTGATAACTTCATTCGTGGACGTATGGACTACCACCTCTTCAACATGATGTGATTCCATTTACATCACATGAATTAATTATATAATTTTATATTATTATATAATAATTTTTTTATTATCAAATTATCATTCTGTAAATATATTATTCTATATACCCTCTTTCCATAGTGTTAATTGAAAAATGACAATGTTACTGATGCCTAAATACAGACTATCATCATCATGATTGTAACGTTGATTCATTTTTCATAATTATATTTAATTATTAGATTTAAAAGTAAATTTTTTGTATAAATATAATTATTATGTCTTTATTATTATTCAAAATATGTTATATAATGACCTATTTGATCATAGTTGACCTACAAATGCTATTTTAGACACATAAACAAATCTTTTCCAAAACACACAACATATATGTAATTAATTACACAGTTTTATATAATAAAGTAATAAATTAAATATAATTATTTATAAACAAATTAAAGTTTGCCAGTCAAGAAAATAATTAATATAAATTTATTTTGAATGAATTTAAATGATGTTCACCCGAAAGGAAACACATGGTAAGTTATTTTCTTCTCACATTTTACTTATGTGAGAAAAATTTCATATTCATCACGTAATTATTTCTTGTGCTGTATATAATACACATTTTTAAATATTATATCATTAATTAATTTACCTTCATGGTATTTAAAATATATGATTAATATTATTATTTAATGTGTTTTATGATTTAAAATGTTTCAGTGTGGTGTGTGACACATTGGAATTTTTAGAGAATAATTTCCTCATTAATAACATTAATAATATTTCAACGGTGTTTTTATTCAACAAAATATTATAAACATTATTGAATAATACCATTTTTTTTCTCTACCCTAGTTATTCATGACCATTTTTAAGTGTTATTACCATCATTTCACTTTTTGGAACTCAATTTTTATGAATTTTTTCTAAAAAAATTCGACCTTATTTTTATCTCTATGTGGAGAACCTGTTTACCTCTAAAACGCCTATTTTATTAAAATGTTTTTAATGATTTTTCTCAAATTATTTGGAGAATAAAATCTACCCTTGTAAATATTATTAATGTTTTCAAATTAATATTCTTGATTATTTTATAATAATCCAATTTATCCCTTTTTCTGTGAAAAATGAATATTCTTTTTCCTCACAGAGAATGTATGGATTTACTCGACATCATTCATTTAAAGATTTATGTCAATTTATAAATGATTAATTTTAAAAGGATGTTTATCAACATTTAATTTTAATGATTTTTTTTTTCAAAAGAGTTTTTAAAACAGAAGTATATTTTTGCAAATAATATTTTTAAGATCATTTTATAGTATTTCTATTCATCATAAACAAAAAAAATATATTTTTATCCAATTAGGATTTGTCATATTGATATCATCCTTATTCATACTCTGGTTGGTTTCTTACTTGTTTATACAAGGATATTATTCACATTAACTTCCTCGATTCATTTGGTAGTTTTCCTATAATATTCAATATTCTATGATAATCGAACATTTAATTTCCCCAAATTATCCATTTAATTTTTCATGGAAATTCATATTGCTTAAATTTTATATCATTTTCTATAGGGTTTAAACCATTTCCATTATTTGATCATTTAGGGAAATATTAATAATATCATATTCTATATTCTATATAGATATTTGATAGGTCATATTATTTATTTTGATTATTTTATATGAAGAATTATTTTAACTAATAATGATGGGATGATCATGGAAATTATACAGCACGTCTATACGTCAAAAGGATCCCATGAGATAAATAATTTGCACAAATTAAATTGTTTTCTATCCATAGTTATAAACTTTCTTATAAAAGTTTTGATGGTATTAATTTTAATTTTAATTAGACTGGATGTCTATTAAGAAATAATTTCCTTTATTTAATTATTGTTATTATTCTTCCATGGGATTTCATATCAATATGTATATGGATACATTTCTTTTTTAGTTCAATTATTAAATATCACATGTTTTAGATTCTTGTCGTTAAATATTTATTTTTAATTTTCTAGTTATTATTATTCAATGTGTTTCCATTTGTTACCTTTTCATACTATGTATGATATTCCTTCTTAGTTTCTTCATTAAATGGTATGTTTTTTCTATTATTTAACATTCCATATTTAATATTCTCATAGATTCATTTTTATTTCTATAATATTATTCCCCTAATGAGCAATTGTGATAACCCATAATTGTTTTCATTCCCCAGGAATAAAAGAAGAGTACTATGAATGATATACAGGGATATAATAAATTGAATAATGTTATTTACAAACTTATCTATTTATAAAGAAGAAGAAAATTAATATGTAATTATTGTATTCTTTGGTAATAAATGTATCATGTATGTATATGGTTACCGGTACTGATAAACTATTTGGTCCATTGGGTCTTGAATCCTTATAATCACGCTAATATAATTGATAGAAATCATCAACTTCAGACTAAAATGGGTCTAGGCACTATAGTTGGTATTATAGGAATTTTATTTGAATACTGAAGAACTTGATTTAATAATAAATATATTTCATAAGATAACCATAAGTTACAAATTTAAGAAATGTATTGAAGAACAACCTAGAATTTGGTTATAGTAGATATTCTGTGGGTCTCCCTATAAATAAATCCTTTTCTAGATATTACAAGTGGATGTGGTTCTGAAATAGATTTAACTATGAGTAATAACTCTAACAAAGTGTTATGAGCCTAACTCTGGGTAACATGGTACACGACAATGGGCCTTACTGTGCTCCTATTTTGACACTCCATGGAATTTTCGTTGAATAATCCATGTTTATAGATCTTTTTTATACGAAATAATTATTACGTCACATAAACTATGATATTATTTTATTCTGATCCTAGACTATATTAATCTTATATTATATAAAATGGGAAATGAAACTATCGATCTTTTTTTGGTGGACTACCACCTCGCAAACCGATGTAATTCATCTTGAATTAGCACATCTAATGGGTTCAATTAATTATATATATAAATTATATCAACGATTTTTCCGAAATAATTAAACATAAATAACATTAATATAATTATTAACATTATTTAAATTTTGGAACCATAATAAATCAACATGTACCAAAACTACTATACCAGAACATACATGAAAAATGAAGAACTTATCACCTAAAATAGATATTTCAAGAAAACATATAATGAATGGGTATTAAAAAGGTTATAACAATCTAATAAATTTTATTATATATATTATTATGGTTTTATAATATATTTATAATAAATATATATTTATTATATATGATGTTTTAATGTAAACTGATAATTTTGAAAATTCAGGTAAGCAATTTCGGTTTCAATTTTATCTATGAGAGGAACATCACATACCCACCACCTGAATATTTTGTGTGGTATGTAAAACTCCCATGATAATATTTTATAATTATAAATATGGAATATATGTGTATATTAATATACATATAAGGTTATATCATTAGTGGGGATTATGATTCAAATGGTAAAAAAGTTGTAAGGGTTTTATGATAAAATATCAATGTTTATCTTCATTATTTATGATTATGTTTTATATGATGGAATGATATGATACATCTATAATAAAACCATGAAATTTATTATCCTGAATATATTTCATGAAAAATCATGTCTTACTTCAATTTTCCACTCTTCGTTAACTACATAGAACAAAGGAATGTTTTTATTGAAAAATCATTTCTCTTCCATATAAATGATTTATAAAAAAACTATCTAAAAATATTTTAATATTAAATTTTAATTTGTTAATTCAATTTTTATCCATTTCATAGTTTCTACAAAAAAAATTATCTGAATCTTCTTGTTACATTCCAAACATTGATCTATTGAATATCTCACTATGTATGATTTAAGTTTACCATTACAAGTTTCCATGTTTATTTTCAAATAAAATGTTATACTTAATATTTGGTTATTATTACATATTTTTAATATGTGATTTTAAAATGGAGAGGATATACTTATCATGAATTTTGTAATGATATTTTATGGAAATTTAATTCATCAAAAAAAACATCCTATACAATAAATTTTTTTACTAGGTATATGATCCAATGAAATAATCCTTATTATTTCTATTAATGTTTTATGATTATGATGATGTAATATTTATGAAACAAAATTTTTCAATTGAGTTATTCTTGGATTAAAGGGTGAAATGTATATAAATATCATTTCCCATTCACAAATTATGATGGGATGGTATAAATATTGTTTTATGATCATGTGGCCCACATATGTATTGTTTTAAATATTTGATGGGAGTTTCTATTATACATCAATGATTGGGGTTATAATTTACGCAAGCATAGGTTGTAACATTATAATCCATGGATAAGTGGTCATGTTATAAACCTTGTGTGGGTGGTATCATTATAAACCAAGGGTTAGTGTATATTTATAATATAAAAATTATTGGTAACATAGTACTAGAAAAGTTCAATACATAAGTGAAATTGTACCTAAAAATTTATTTATGAAAATATAAAAGTATTGAAACACAACTAACATGAAACAAAAAAACCCGCTATTCCAAAATAGGTGATACAACCCAATAACACCAAACAGTCTAAAGACCCCCACATCCTCACCAATTCCAAAGAAGCACGCACCACTACCGATAGGCACATAAATGAAATAACTAAAAACCCACATCAATAAAAAATTCAGAATAACCATGTGAAGGAACATAAACCACACATTAGAACACAATTCGTGAGAAAGCATATCCCAATGGACACACTATAAAAAATGGGGCTCACCTAGCCTGCATCCTAAGACTCGCCTCGACAATTTCCTTGCTAGAACTCCCTCGTTATTTAAGGAATGTGTACATCCCTTTAAGAATACTATCCCTATATACTCTCTATGTCCCAATTTCTTCATCATCATTATCGATATCACCAGCCACACGACCATTTTGGAACACCACCGACACCATCCATCACCCCCATCCTTCTGCAAACCCAATGTGAATCCAACATCCACCATCACTAGTGCAATGCCCACCGAAAACCACCAGGGTCCTTGCCTCACCAGTCACCATCTCCACCATCGGTCAGTCGTACCTGAGCTCCATCTCACCTTCATGAGGTCTCATGCAACCTCCGGCCTAGGGATCCCAATCTCTGTGAAGGACCAAAATAGGAAATAAAATTCCCTTAATGACAAACATGTTCTAGTTATGACCACCAGGAATCAAGGTCATATTATCCCAAGGTCATCTCATGTCCCACATTCCAATGATCGAAGTCGCATTGTGTTGTCGTCCAATCATCGCCAACTACCATTATACACAACTGATGTTGCATGAATATTCAATCATTCATCATCATCCCTGCACAAGAGGGAACCTAGCATCCAAAACCACAATTTATTATGTCACTATCTTCTGAAGGATGGAACACATCAACTTCAGAGTGCATCCCACCACCGCAGTACATAACATCTATGACCAACGTACTATGAGGATCCCAAAATCATCATAACGACAATAGAATGATTTCTAGTGGTATTAATATTCTTGTCCTGACTTCTAATCTTACCTCACATGAAATATTGAATCTAGATCAATGTAGATTTGAAACACTTTCCATGAACTACCGACGAATAGCACGTCCATCGGAGAAGCATCATTGGTCCAGCAATGTCTGGACTGCACTAATTCCACTACCAAAAACAGAAGCCTGCCTTTCCAAATGACACCACTATTTTCATCCCAAGTCTTTGGCCTCAGACTACCGGTTATCATCTCCAATCATATGCTCCACCATGGGTCGGGTGACTATGCCACCTAAAACCCCCTCGGTGTCAGTTCAATACTCTCACCCTTAGGAAGTAGATCAGATAATGGTCAATTTATATGAAATCCATCAAATTCCAAAGTTTTATTAGCCTTAAATCCAACATAATCACATGTTATAAACATTTCAGTGTGAAAAATGATTTCATCTTAAAAAAATTTCCTCCATAGATCATCTTCACCAATTTTCCTTCATAGATGTCGATCTCCTGAGTAATCTCCCAATTTAAGAGACATAAGCTCTCCATTGGTGAGTGAGAGGCTATCCAATTATGAGAGATAATATATTCATCAATATCATTTGTATCATTATAAATCATGGATGGGTGACCATGTTCGTAACGCCATAAAATTATCAATTATAAACCTTGTGTTTGATAGCGTGTGTGATACATGACACCAAGAGCATAGAGGAATATAATATTCAGCTACTATAGAATATATATACTATTAAGAATAATTTATATATATTTCAATTCATGAAAAACCTAATTAGTTTGTGTTATACAAAAAAAGGGGCATTCATAGATGCCTTGCATTACATGCAAGTCTAAACATTTCTGAATAATAATATCGTAATAAAATATTATTATTTAATATAATATGATATAGCCTAGACTTTATGTTAGTATTTATTAATATTATTATGAAATATATAAAAAAAATTTGTTTTATATAAATATAAAATTAATTTATTCATTACTAATATATGATAAACAATAATAAAAGTCAATTGGATATAAAAAGGATATATTATTATATTTATGCTTCCAAAGGAGTTTTGTCTTAATGAAAATAATTAACAACATTTTTTAATGATTTTAATGAAATATATATTTTATATATTCATAATAATATTGTTCATATTCTTCCATTATTTTTGATATGTATAATATAAGACCCTTATCTATTTTACAAATAAAACCCTATATTTTTTAAAAGACAATGTTACCACATTATTATGGAGAACCCATTTAAATATTAATTTTGACACATTAATTGATCTAATGTGTCAAAATAAAATTAATATTTGAAATAAAAACATTATAATTAGGTTATGGTGAATTTTTGATATTTTTTGGAAACATTTTATTTTTTAATTAATAGTCGCAAATAATAAATTTTAATTAAAAATGTATTTTTAAGATTATTTATTTTTGTGGATAAAAAATATTTTAAATTGGTATTAAATTTTAATTAGATCTTAATTTTATTTATTAATACAAATTTTGTCATTGGAATAAATTTAACTTTGAAAGAGATTATAAAAACATGGCTACAATTCGATCATTTTTACATTAAAACCTGACATTGTTGTACGACCTACCGGATTAAATTTAAATAAATTTCTTCAAGTTATATGATTGGAATGTAGAAAAATAGATTCCATATTCAGAATAATAATAATTTAAAACATTTATTTATATAAACATTTTTTCTACAAAAAATATTAGTGAAATTAATTAAAATCGTTTTAAATTATTTTGGTAAAATTATCCTTAATAAAATATTAATCCTTTATCTTAGTCTCCCAAATGATCATATCAATTTTCAAAATCCCATTTCATCCTTATATAGTCTATTAACATTATATTGTTATTTTTATGGTTTTCTAAGACCTATGTTAGGTAAAAATATGGGTACACCTAACTTCTTTTCAAAAATACCAAGTGAGTCATTTTACTCCCTTATAAAATGACACCGCTTATTCTATATTATCACAAATATAAATTCATTTAGGTTAAGAAAATTTGAAGAAAAATAAAATCCCAAAATAGATTCCCTCTTCCTCGTATCATCCCTTTTGGAAAAAATCCTTACAAGGACTCCCTTTAGTATAAACCAAAAGAAGTTTCCCGATTTTATAGTATCGTTTTCCAATGATCTCTTTTCATTAATTTACACCTCCAACACTCAACATATTTTCAAATATTTCTTATATTATCAAATGTGTATCTTAAATATTATTTTACTTTATCAGTTATATTTTTAATTAATCTCTCACAAAATTATATCTAATGGGTAACGAACCTACTGTTTACATTTACGACGTACTATCGCCACACGAAACGAGGTTTGTTCATTTTTTATTTACCACCAATCATGGGGACCATTTTTATAGACACTATTATTAAATAATTTATAAAAGATAGTTTTTTTTATTTAAGAATCCTAGTAATTTTCCAACACATTCCGTTATACATTAAAATTTTAGTAAATACAATAACAACATTTGTGGAAGTGTGACATGAAGCCTCCTAAGAGTGATTTGAATTGTTCACAATATGCATTGAACATATAAAGGATGGTTTTAATTAAACATATGTTACATAAAAACATATATATGAAATTAAATAAAAAATTACCTTTATGTAAATAATATATATTTATATATATAATTTTCTTTATTACTTTTTATCACACACATATAAAGTGATAACTTCATTCGTGGACGTGTGGACTACCACCTCTTCAACATGATGTGATTCCATTTACATAACATGAATTATTTATATAATTATATATTATTATATACTAATTTTTTATTATCGAATTATTATTTTGTAAAAATATTATTCTACATACCCACTTTCCATAGTGTTAATTGACAAATGACAACGTTACTGATGCCTAAATACGGACTATCTTCATCATGATTGTAACATTGATTCATTTTTTATAATTATATTTAATTATGAGATTTAAAAGTAAATTTTTTGTATAAATATAATTATTATGTCATTATTATAATTCGAAATATGTTATATAATGACCCATTTGACCATAGTTGACCTACAAATGCTATTTTAGACACTTAAACCAATTTTGTCCAAATCACACAACATAAATGTTATTAATTACAGAGTTTTATGTAAGAAGGTAATAAGTTAAATATAATTTTTAATAAACAAGATAAGCTTTACCGGTGAAGCTAATAATTAATATAAGTTTATTTTAAACGAATTTAAATGATGTTCACCCGAATGGAAACACATGGTACATTATTTTCTTCTGACATTTTACATATGTGAGATAAATGTCAAATTCATCACTTAATTATTTGTTGTGGTGTATATAATACACATTCTTATATATTATATAATTAATTAATTTACCTTCATGGTATTTGAAACATACAATTGATATTATTATTGAATGTGTTTTATGATTTAAAATGTTTCCGTGTGGTATGTGACACATTGGAATCTTTAAAGATTATTTTCCTCTATAATAACATTAATAATATTTCAATGGTATTTTTATTAAACAAAATAATATGACCATTGTTTAATAATACCATTTATTTTCTCTACCATGGTTATTCATAACCATTTTTAAGTGTTATTACAATCATTACACTTTTTGGAAATCAATTTTTTTGAAAATGTTTTTATGAAAATTCGACCATATTTTTATCTCTACGTGGATAACCCGTTTAACTATTAAAACCCATATTTTATTAAAATGTTTTAAAAAATTATTCTCAGATGATTTGGTGAAAAAAAATCTACCCTTGTAAAGTTTACTAATTTTTTCAAATGAATATTCTTGATTCATTTAAAATAAGCCAATTTATCTCTTTTTTTTGTGAAAAAGGAATGTTCTTTTCCCTCATATATAATTTATGGATTTACTCGACATCATTTATTTAAATATTTATTTTAATTTATAAAATATAACTTTTAAAAGGATGTTTATCAACATTTATTTTCAATGAATTTTTTTTGAAAAGAATTTTCAAAACAAAAGTAAATTTTTACAAAAAATATTTTTAAGATCATTTTATAGTATTTCCATTCATCATAAAAAAACAATATTTTAATCCACTTAGGATTTGTAATATTGATATCATCCTTATTCTTACTCTAGTTGGTTTGTTACTTATTTATACAAGGATATTATTCACATTAACATCCTCGATTCATTTGGTAGTCTGCCTATAATATTCAATATTCTATGATAATCGAACATTTAATTTCCCCAAATTATCAATTTAATTATTCATGGAAATTCATATTGCTTAAATTTTATACCATTCTTTATATGGTGTCAACCATTACCATTATTGGATCATTTAGGGAAATAGTAATAATATCATAGTATATATTCTATATAGATATTTGATAGGTCATATTATTTATTTTAATTTTTTGATATTAATAATTATTTGGACTAATAATGATGGGACGAGCCTTGATATTATATATCCCCTCGATACGTAAAAACGTTCTCATGAGATAAATAATTTCCACAAATTAAATGGTTTCCTTTCCATAGTTTTAAACATTCTTATAAAAGATTTGATGGTATTGTTATTAATGTTATTTACACTTGATTTATATTAAAAAATCATTTCCTTTATTTAATTATTGTTATTATTCTTCCATGGAATTTTATATCAATATATCTATGAATACATTTCATTTTTAGTTCACTTATTAAATGTTACATTTTTTTGATTCTTACCTTTCAATATTTATTTTTAACTTTCTAGTTATTATAATTCAATGTGTTTCCATTTATTACCTTTTCATACTATTTATGATATTCCTTCTTAGTTTGTTCATTAAATGGTATGTTTTTTATATTATTTTACATGTTATAATTAATATTCTCATGGAGTCGTTATTATTTCTAAAATAATTTTTCCATAATGAGAAATTATGATCACGCATATTTTTTTTCATTCCCCATGAATACAAGAAGAGTACTATGAATTATATGCAGGGATATACTAAATAGAATAATGTTATTTATAAACTTATTTATTTATAAAGAAGAACAAAATTATGTTGTAGTTATTTTATTCTTTGATAAACAAAATGTATCATGTATGTATATGGTTTCCAATACTAATAAAATATTTGGTCCATTGGGCATTAATGCTTATAATCACACCAATGTAATAGATATAAATCATTGACTTCAAACTAACATGGGTCTGGGCACTATAGTTGGTATTATAAGATGTTTATTAGCATCCTCAAGAACAATATTTAGGAATAAATATATTTCATAAGATAACCAGAAGTTATAATTTTAAGATATGTATTGAAGAAAAACCTAGAATTTGGTTTTGGTAGATATTATGTGGGCCTCCCTAGAAATAAATCATTTTCTAGATATTACAAGTGGATGTGGTTCTGGAATAGATTTACCTATAATTAATAACTCATACAAGGTGTTCTTAGACTAACTTTGGGTAACATGGTACATGACAATGGGCCTTACTGCGCTCCTATTTTGACACTCTAGGGGGTTTTCGTAGAATTATCCATCTTTTATTTACAGGAAAATATGAATAAATTTAATAGATAATGAAAATAAATATCAATGGTTAAACCAAATGTGTTTTATATTGAATATAACTTTTCATGATTTAGAAATAATAGAAATGATATTATGGATGTACCTTGGTTTCAATAATGGAAAATTTTGATGAGTTATTTTTCGGACTCAATAATTAAATTTTAAATGTATTTTATGGGGTTGTCTATGAGAATCATGAAAAAACTAAGGAATATGCTTGATTTTAGAAGCACGTGTTTTAAAGGAAAATGATATTTCATGAATAATTCATTTACAATTTTATTGACTTAATTTTAAAGGTATTTATAACTTTTTTGGTTCATATGATCAGCAATGACATCATACTACAAGTTAAATAATATTATTACACTTTATAAAATATGTTTGTGTTGAAAAACAGAGTTATGATTCTATTTAATGATTAAATTTCGAGGATGTACATTATATTTATTTTATAAATTATAGTAATATGGTTTTAATAATGGAAAACCCATATGATTGGTGAAAAAACAATCAAATATGTCAACATCATGGGTGTTAAACCCCTAACCAAAGTATTATAAGGGTTTCACACCAACCAATGACCTATGTAATATTTTGGTTAATTTTTCATTGTTTTTTGTTAGACAGTTTTATGAGTAAATGATACTGATAAATTAATAATATCACTTATTAATATTAGAGATTAATCTATTAAAGATAATGGTTATAGAGGATAGTTAGAGACGTATACTTAGTCTTGTCAATGTTCTATAGGCCCTATAATCCTTTACATGTTTCATTATGTTCATTAGAAAAAACATTAATAATTAGTAATTAAATTATTTCAGTAAAGGGAATAATTAGAATTTGATCGAAGAACAAATTTTTTTTTGGAATTGATCACATGGAATTTAAATGTATCATGAAATAAATTTCTTTATAATTTTAGGGAGTAAAAAAATACATCCACATTAGGAAAATTATCCTCCGATCAAAAATGTTATCCTAATAACTTATTTATTATTGAATTCATAGCTTTGTAAAAAATAAAAAATTTAAGGATTTGAGGCCCTCAACTTTATATTGATCTTTTACTTATTTTTGATTGATGGCCTCAATCACAACCTATATATAATGACCCACAATTTACATGAATTGATATTACTTAAAAATTGAACAATATTCAATAAAATTTATAATAAATCCATGAAATGACCATATAGGTCTAGTGTCTTTTGATTTTTGGAAACATAAACAACTTGTTCATAAGACAACTTCATTGTATCCCACATATTTCTTCATAACTAGACTCCTTTTAGACATATCATACTTAATATCATTCCCCATGAACTGGGAAAAAGAAAAATAAGAAAGGCTGAGCCCCAATTCATAGCAAGTATAAAAAGGGAAGATATCAATCATATCATAATATTTAAATCATTAGACTATAACATTTGGAAGTATTATCCTGCATATGAATGATTTTGGTATAATGAAAATGGATAAATCATAAAATTTTATACGAATCATTTAACGTAATCCCACAATTCATAAAAAAAATACATGAAAATTTTTGACATACAAATAAGCATATAAAATCATTTATTATTAGTCATGTCTCATTTCCAAGTCCATCATAGTAGACAAAGTCTATTACTAAAATGAGTTCACTCTTTGTTCAAATGATGTATTATTGAACATGATTTACATTCCATTCCAGTCAGTTCTGTATCATGAGATTAAAACATCACCCAATGAAATTGAGGTAGATATTGGTCCCAACCATCTAATAATGGAATCATTATTACCTGATCCTCAAAGAAATATAAATCATTCATTATATCATAAAACAAGGAATAAAATGGGTTTCATAAATATCATTATATCAAAATCTTTATAAAAAATGTATTTCGTAAATAGAATTCCATCATAAACCCAACTCAAATCTTAGTGATCATAGGGATAAAAAAATAACTACATTTAATGAAAGTCATCGTATATGGAAAATAAATTTGTTAATACACTTGAAATTAAATTTTGAGGAAAATATCTTGTCTTCTTAAAAAACGTTTTCTTTCTCAAAATTCCTAGTAATTTGAAAACATATATATTATTTCAAAATATACTAGAAATATTGTAATTTAAGCATCATGGAAATAAGTAATTATGAAAATATAAAAATCCATTCATGCCATATAAATTAAAAAACAATATCCTTATACTTTTTCTGAAATATTAAAAAAGAACCTTGTATCGAATAAGTCCAAAATATTCCTTTCATAACATTTAATAAAAAATTACCAATGGGTAAAATTTACTTTAAAAATTAGTACAAGAATAAAAAAATCAGTACATATTTAAGAAAGTTGTATGTGGATGATAAATACACCCCTGTAAATAATGAAGTATAAGAAATATCGGATAATAATGAGATTACTAAATTATCCATTAACATTGGTCTGATATCCTTCACATGCAACCGAAACTCCTATATAATTATTTAAATAACATATTTGTCTTATTCATTAGTGATACACATTTTTATGATATCATATATGATCATATTATCATATGTTTATTTGTAACATTACATTGTCACTTGTTATTCAGATATTAACTACTTAAAGTGTTTATTCGTGTTTTATCGACTATGTTTGGATTATCCTTCATAGATTATAGTTATATGACTAAAAAGTGATATTAACATAATATATACCATATTTTTTATTATTTACATTTACATAATCATTCATGATTGAAGAATAAGTAGAATGAATTACATCACATCGTAGAGACGGGTGGTCGTACGTACACATGAGCAACGATATCATTCCCAAAATTGTTGAATGGAATTTAAGTGAATGTAGTATGATATTTTAGATTCAATATAATTTTAGAATTGTCACGCATGTATGGTTTTGTTGAAAAACGCATTACATGATGACATGGAGAAGGAATATCGTACGTATGCATGGATGGTGATTACTTTTGTCATTGGAGGGATTGAAGGTGGAATATAGCTATTTGATTATTATAATAAAATATCATTATATGAGGGATACTTATGTTAATACATTAAAATGAATCAACTAATAATTGGATGTTGAAGAAGAAAGATGTTTGAAAAAATCAGTAGAAGAGACTACCTCTTCTTCGACGTGCTTCTTCTAAATCTCTTCTTATAGAAATATAATTGGTCTTTAAAGATTATGTGAACCTATAGAATGTAAATATTTGTGTTGAGAAAGATAAAATGTTAGGTGATGAACAATAATGAATGATCAAATTTAAGTGAAGAAGTGAGGGCGAATGTTCTCTTTTCTAATTGAGGTGAGGTCCACTTTTGAAAACCCCCAAAATATTAATATATAATAAAAATAAACCCTCCCAAAAAACATAAAAAAATTACCCAAATTAAAATATGATATCATATTTCTTTGTAATATCATCAAAAAATAAAATTTATACATGTTTTTCTATCAAATTAAACCTTATCTTTTTAATTTACACATAGATATTCTATTTAATTTTTAATTTTGGTAAAAAATATTTATTATTAAAATGGTGAAATATTTACTTATTTTACATAAAATAGATAATAAATAAATAAATGAGAATAATTTATACCATATATTAATTATTATATATTTTTAAAATAGTTTAACGATTTTTAAATAATTTAATAAATCATTATTATGATAAAAATATATAGTGTCAACTTGGACACTATTCAATTCATTGTTTATTAAAAATATTAGGATAACAATTTACCTTATAAAAATCTATTTTATTTTATTATTAATAGGTAATGGTCATTTATAAAATTTATTAGAAAAATTAATTACCCAAAATATTATTTTTTTGAAACATTTTTTATAACATTTATTTGCTAACTATATTAATAAAATAATAACTACATCAATTTTTTCTAATTATTTAATATAATTATTTTTTAATAAAAATAAAAAATAAAATACTATGATTAATATAAATATTATTTCATTCATAAGAATATTTTTAGTTAAATTTATCTTCTCAAAAATACTATTTTAAATTGTTATACATATTAAATTATGAAGGAGACTACAGTAACATCACTTTAAATAAAATAATATAAATGTCATAATCCATTATATAAGGCTCCAAATGGCCATTGAATCGAACCATGGATGATTATGGCCAATATATACTCTCCAAATAATATTATTTAAAGTATTTGGGTCTTTCAGTGGGTATTATTATTTTATTAAAATCTATATTATGATTTTTTCAACAATTAAATAATTTTTTCGTCATTATCATATAAGTTATTAAGGTAATTATTCCTTTTATAAAAATAAAAAATACATTACCATGTTAAATAAAAACATTTTATATTTTAAATGAGTATTTATAATTGAATTTATCTTCTATATAGAATTATATAAAAATTATTCAGTTATTTAAATTAGGGTTAGACATATATCACTTTTCTTTAAATAAAATAAATTAAATGTCATTATCTCATCCAAGTGGATTAAAATAGATACCATTTTCACAAAAAAAATTATTTAGGTAAAAAATTCTAATCCAATGGTATTATGACATGTAAGAGGGTTATTTGGTAATATTACTTTTACCCTTAATTGCCTGATTTACCATTTTACCATGTCAATAAAAATTACTGAAGTTATTGTTTATAACAGTAATTAATAAAATAATTATATGTACATAATTTGGGCCTACTGATCCAAAATATGGAATCCATTTCTCATAATTCAAAATAAAAGAGTTGTAGTAAATATTTTAAAATAAATCTTGTTGTTGGAAGGAGAGAAAGAGTATTAAATGTTAAAACATTACAGAAGATTAAAAAAATTACGTCTAAATTAAACATAAAATTAATGTCTATGACCTAAATTATATTAAATGGTAAAAATATACTGTATTATTAATTTAAAATCATTCAATATTATAATTTAACATTATATATTATTTTAAAAAAAACGTGTTTTCAATTAAAATTTAGTGTATTTTAACTATTCATTAAATATGCTATGTTATCCAAAAAATATAAAAAATTCATCCCAGGTAAATTTTTATATTATGAATCAAAATAAAATGTTTATGATGTCATATTAAAATTATTAAAGTGAAAAATTATTAATTTAATAGTGGTTCTCTATTAGAAGGGGGAAATGACCTTTTAAAAAAAATATAGGTTTAGAAATAAAATGTTGTCTATAAATACCCTATGAATAATATATATATTAGATGAATATCAAAAATATTTTACTAAGTATATAAAAATTATATTTAACTAACATTAATCATTAATAGTTATTAATTCAATTTATTAATACAAAAACTAATTATATAGTTGAATTATATTTTTCATATATAATTGGTAGAAAATGAATTCAACATTCATTTCCATAAGTTAGTTATATTTATTCCCACTAAACAGATATCTAGGTTATAATGGTTATTTTATATTAAGGGTGTCTCATTGTTTTTCTAAACTCACAATTCCGTGCAATGCATGTTGTTGAATAATTAAAATTATTTAATGAAAATGTTTCATAATAACATCAGCGTGTTACATTATTCACCCCTTAAACTGAATTTCTCCCTCGAAATTCATTACTTGGATACAAAAAGATGATGATATATCTCCCTCATCATATACTAAAGTTATCACGTAAGTTCCTCAAATTGGCGTCTCCGCTACAAAACATTCTCCAAGTGAGTGTGTTGGTTTCGCGGTACTTTTTCTCTATGATCCAAAATCTATAACAGTTGTTCTTCATAAGAAAGAAAATTATCTAGTTGTTAGGAATCAGATTTTAGTACACATGAGGATTAGTTATATACTTTTTTAATAGATATTCATGGAACACATCATGAACTTGAGAGAGATTTAGTGGATGTGTCAATCAGAAAGCTACCTTCCCAACACGATCCAAAATTTCAAAAGGACTGATATAGTTAAAGGATATCTTTCCCTTCATTATAAATATCATTAATCACTTATAGTAATATATTCATAGAAACACCTTGTCCCCCACTTTTAACTATAGGTCTTTTTTTCGGTTGTCAATATAACATTTTTTCGACTTTGAGCTCCTATTATGTGTTGTTGAATAGATCTGACATTTTTAGCCATTTCAACAACAAGATCATGTCCTAATAGCATTATTTCCCAAACTCCAACCCATAAATCCAAATATCTACAATTATTTCTATATAGGGCTTAATATGAAGCCATCTAAATATGGAGTGAAAAATATTTGATGTATGAAAATTCTTATAATGGTATGTGTTGGTCCCAAACACCTTTGAAATTCATAGAGAAAGCTCGCAACATTCCTTTTAGATTTTGAATTTTCCCCTCAGACAAACCATATTACTAATTATGATATGAAGTGTTGAACATTACTCTATATATAGAGCCTACAAAAGTTTTTCCAAAACATCAAGGTAATCGTTGGATCCTGATCATATATAATGGAAATAGGTACTCCATAAAAAATTACTACTTCCTTTACATATATCTTGGAAGGTTTATCCAGATATAAATCCTCTCTAATATTAATAAAGTGTGTCGAATTCATAAGGTGATCAACTATACCCCATATAGTTTTATGACATTTATATTTTTTGGATGTCCAATGGAAAAGTCCATAGTGATGTTTTCTCACTTCCATTTTGGTATTAGTAATGGTTGTGACATCCCCTTAGACTTCTATCACTCAGCCTTAAGTTTCTGACAAACAAAGCACCAAGAGGCATATATAGCAACATCACTTTTCGAGAAATCCCTCCAGAAGTACTATTTTAGGTCAACGTACATCATTGTTCCAATAAGATGAATAGAGAATGAAGAACTATGAGCCTCATACAACCGTTCTTTCTTTAATTTTGATATGTTAGGAATATAAACATGCTTCATGATCCTTATTATTCTATCACAATCATGGTTGACATTAAGAACATTTCTCACATTCTTTAGTAACTCTGCAAATTCCTTATGCGACCCCTTAATCTTAACTTATATACAGGGTTGAACATTAATTTGAGAAAGTTAATATTTCCCCCTTATTTTAAAATTTCATGATAGATCATTTGTACATTCATAATTATCAGATCTTTCTTTAACCTAAACATCGATATAATATGTTGGTTTTTTTGACTCAAAGAATCATCCACCTTATTCACTTTCCCAGGGTGATAATGAATTGATCAATTGTAATCATTAATCAACTCCAACCATCTTCTTCAGCACATATTCTACTCATTTTGTGTGAAAATATACATTAAACTCTTATGATCAGTATAAATATCGCACCTTTCCCCGTAAAGATATTGTCTCCATATTGTTTACTCAAATATCACCACATCTAACTCCAAATCATGACATGGGTAACTTTGGTCATGGATTTTCAGTTGTTGTAAGAAATAATTTATCACCATATCAATTTTCATAAGAACACATCCTAGACCCTTCTTGGATGAGTAATTATAGATCACAAAACTTTATCTACTATAAGGCAATGTCAGTACATGTGAACCGGAAAACTTATTTTTAACTCTTTGAAATAAAGTTCATATTCATCCATCCACACAAAATTAGCACCTTTATAAGTCAACTTGGTGAGAGAATTATATAATCATTAAAAATATATCAAAAAACATTGATAATATCCATAAAAACCAATAAAACATCATACCTCAGTTATATTTTTGGTCTTGGCCAAATTTCAATAAAATATGTTTTTGTTAGATCCATATATATCCATTGTATCGAGATTAAGTGACCCCAAAATGAGACATTCTAAATCCAAAAACCACACGTTGAATTTTTTTCATAAATAACACTATTGATAGGGTCTTCATTACAATTCCAAAGTGATATTCATGTTGTTACTTACTCTTCAAATAAACAGGAATATAAACTATAAATTCCAACAGAAAGTGATAATAATATTCTCTAAAGAATCTATACATTAGATACATGAATACATCATAGGAATTAGTGAGACAAAAAATAATCAATGTAAATTCAATGTGTCTATAGCTTGTACGTAATGTCATCTTTTCTATATCCTGCTCCATGCCCCATAATTTATTATATTCTCAATGAAGATCAAGATAGGAAAAGTATAGAGCTTTGCGTAATTAGTCTAATAAGATTTAAATATGAAAAACTGTTATTTTACCTGATAAAGATCATTTTATATTCTCGGTAAATAATGAAGAGTCTCATTGATCTAACAGTCTTCATAAAAAATAGAACAGGTTCACACCAAGGTGATAAAATAGATCATATAAATCTATTTTCAATATTCTCTCGGAGTTTCTTCGTAAATTCTTGAAATGCAATTAGGTTAATTATTACAGTTTCTTTGAAATAGAAACAACACCAGGTATGAGTTCTATTGAAAAAAAACATTACAATTTTCTAGAAGAACTGGTAATTCATCTAGAAATACATCATAAGAATCTCGTACAATGGTTTTATATACAATTGTGAGCTTCTACCCAACAATTTGAGATAGATAACCTTCATTTCTAGTGATCAAGACCATAAGATGGGAGAAAATTTCAATGGAAGTTCATACTCCTCCTTTCATAGATGAATGATCATATATTGATCTAGAATATGAACTATGAATTCCCTTTAATCCAATTGATATGATCTCCATTATGATAAGGACAATCCGTGACAAAAATCACATCAAATTCTACTATGGGAAGGATTATAAGATTTACAAGAGTCTGTTTCCCACAAACTTCAATCAAAGAAGAATTATAAACATTTAATGTGACTATTGTTACATTAAGAGTTGTCACATGTAACTCAACATCAAATTATTGAGGTAATATGGTGACAACCTTAAAAAATTCATTAGAAATAATAGAGTTGGTGGATCTAGAATCAAATAAAACATTTTCTAATTTATTGTGGATGATATGTGTTCCTATAACCACTTCATTATCATTCTACACATCACCGATAATGAAATTAAATGACTCCCCTTTATATATGGACTTAAGAGTTTGACGAAGTTGATCGTCATCTATAACGCTTGGATTAGGGAATTGATTATCATAGTGTCCCATTTCCTTGCACTTGTATCCTAGTAGTGGTGAAGGTGAATTCTATGTACCCTTTTCTCTATTCGCATCATTAGACAAATTTTTTCCCTCACATCAGCATTAAACCGTCTGATGACCTACTTTTACACACTTAAAACATTTTCTGGTCCCTTTAAGAAAATTCTCTCCATTATTCTTCTCACACTTTGAACATAAGAGAAAACTCATTTTCTTTTCAATGTTTTCATTATATTTTCCCTTGAATCCAATTTTTATCTTCTTATCAAACAAATAGAACTTTTAGGTCACTCCAATATCCATATCAACCTAAATAGAACATCGAATTATTTATTTATATCTATTGAAGTCCCTTATGGATAATTCCATTTGGAGATGTGGTTTTAATCCACTATAGAATTGATTAATTTTACTCTATGGTTTGATGATAATTTTAGAATAGAACATGAAAAGTCTTCTAAAATTTGGTTCTTAGGTACCAACAGAATCATCATCCCTTTTCTTATGTTCAAGGGACTCATTCTCCATCTTTATTTGAATAATATGATGAAATTACTTACTTGAAAATATTTTCTTCAACTCCTTCAATTCCATGTATTCAATTTCATCAAATTACCTCATATTATTGATAAGGTTACACATATGATCAGATTCAACTCTCAAAAAATAGACTAATAAGATGAATTTATCATGTTCTAAACATTGGAGAACTGAAAATATCTATTCAGTGTAAATGATCAATTGTTCAGCCACTAATGTATTATAAGATCTGCAGTATAAAGGTAGACGATGCCTCATGAAATAATCATCAAAATTTCTCTCCCTCTTTTTCTCATTTGTAAGTCCTTAATGATTCATATATTTATAAATTCTGAAGAACATATCAATAATATTTTTCATTCCATATTCAATACACTTGGTTTATCTAGTGGACAATCATTTCATTTCCCATCACATTCAGCACTAATATGGTTGCTTTAGATTCCACCCATTTTCTAAAACCAAGAATAATATTATGATAAACAAAAATCATAATTAAAAACCAAATAATCATGAAAAAAATTTAAATTTATGAAAAATTAGTTTTTATACTAGGTTATTCATGTTCATTTCTAAAACAGTATGATGATAACCAATACATAAACCTATCCTTAGGGTTTCTACTAATGCTTTCTCAATCAGGATTCCAAAGGATAACTATACCTTTCCTCTGATACCAAATATAATAACACATTATTTACATATATTTATATTACATCAATATTTATGAATATTAATTACAAAATACAATAAATTAATGAAAAGATAGTATAAGTATAGTGTCTTTAGAAACTAGGAAACATAAAAAACTATATTAAAAGATAACTTTATTATCACTCACTTATTTCATCATATCTAGAATCCCTTTTTAAAAATATTACCTAATACCCTACCTCACAACATGAGGAAAATTATAATAAGAAACAGTGAGCTCAAATTCATAGTAAGGGTAAATAAGGAAGATTTCAATTATATCATAATAGTTAAAACATCTGAACATGAAATTTTTAAGTCTTATACTACAAATGAATGATCGTGACATCTAGAAAAGGAATAAATCATAAAATTTCATATGAATAAATGAATGTAATCCCATCATTCATAACAAAATACGTGATTTTTTTGGCATACACATAATCATAAAAAATAATTTCATATTTGTTAGAACACATTTCCAAGACCATCATAATAGAAAAATCCATTAGAAAACAGAGTTCACTCCTCGTTCTAACCAGGTATTACTGAAAAATATTTTTTTTTCATTCAAGTAATGTATATATATTGAAATATAAATATTTAACCTAATCATTAGAGGGATATATAGGTCCCACACATATCATAATGAAATAATTATAAGGTTTTCTACAAAAAAACATAAATCATTCATCATAGCATAACCCAAAAAATTAAACAAGGTTCGTAAACATAATTCCATAAAAATATATATAAATCAACTAGATTTCATAAATATCATTCCATCCTAAATATAAATCAGAAAATAGTGATCAAAGGATTAGAAACATAACCCCATTTGAGGAATATCGTCTAAGATGGAAAATAATATTGATAAAACAATTTAAATTAATTCAAGTCGAAAAAATAATGTCTTATTCAAAAAAAAATTTATTTTCTCAAAATGCCACATAATATTAAAATAAATAATATAACTAAAAAAATATCGAAATGTTTTAATTAAATATTAATGGAAATAATAAATTAAAAAAATTTAAAAATCCATTCATGCCATAAATGTTAAAAAAACTTCTCCTCATACGTTTTTCTAGAAAAGTCATAAAGTACCTCGTATTGAATAATGCCAAAAAATTCCATTCATACCATTTAATAAAAATATTACAATGGGTAAATTTGACTTTAAAATTTTCTAAAAGAATAAATATAATGTTACATATTTAGGAAAAAAGGATATGAATGATAAATATACCTTAAAAAATTCTTACTTATAAACAATCTCAGAGAATAATGAGATTGTGAAATTACCCCTAACCTTAGGTATGATATGATTCGAATTTATCCAAACCTCCTATGAAATGATTTTAATAATTTAATTTATAATTCCATAATGATAGAAATTTTTGTGATATCCTGTGTGTTCATATTATCATCTGTTTTTTTGTATTATTTCTTTGTCACTCATTATTTATATATTAACTTATTTATATTATTATGCTTGTTTGGTCGAATAATTTGTGATTATCCTTCTTAGGTCATATTTATGTTATTAAAAAATTATATTAACACAATATATAGCATATTTATTCATTTTATTTATTTATATTATCATTCTTTAAGTAAGTACATGTAGAATGAATTTTATCGCATCATGGAGACGGTATGTCGTATATAAGTATGAGTGATGATATCATTCTCATAATTGCTGAATTGTATTGAAGAGGATGGTGTATAATATTTAAGAATAAAAATAATTTTGTAATTATCATTTATATTTATTACTTCCATCACTATACCCATCTATGTAAGGTTTTTGTGAAAAAACAATTTACACCAGAACGCGGAGACATTAAGTCATACGAACGCACACGTGGTGCTTTCATTTTTCGTAGGATAGATTGAAGGCAGAATGTGGTTTTTTCGTAATTATAATAATATATTAGTATATTAGTGATACTTATGATATTACTTTATAATGAAAAATCTAATGAATATTAAGTAGAAGAAGAAATAAGATTGAAAGAATTAGTAGATGAGATCACCTCTTCCACGAAATGCTTCCACAATATATCATCATAGAGCATTAGAGTTTGTCTTTGAAGATGAATAGAACCTCTAGAATTTAAATAGAAAATTTAGGATGGAAATGGGTATGGTATGGTCATGCATGAATTCTCTAATTGAAGCGATGAGGTGAGGGAGGATGTTCACTTTTATTACTGAGGTTATGTGAACTTTTGTAAACATCAAACATATTAATTTATAATTAATAAAACCATACACAACAACATAAAACATGACCCAAATTCAAATTTGATATAATATAGGGTTGTAATAACATCATAAAATAAATTTTTTACAATCATTTATATCAATTTAAACCTCATCGTTTTAATTTACACTTTGTTATTCTGTTTAATTTCTTACTAGGGTTACTAATATCTCAATATTAAAAGGGTGTAATATTTACTTATTTTATTTAAAATATACCATAAATAAGTAAATTATAACATTTTATACAGTATAATAACTATTAAATATTTTCTAGAAATGTTATAATATATTTAAATAATTAAATGAACCATTATTTTCATAAATAATCAATAGTGTCAATTTTGATACTATTAAATTCATTGATTTTTAATAATATTAATATAAAAATTTAACGTGAACCCAACTATTTTTTTATATTCATAAGAGGTATAAATCATTTATTAAATTCATTCTAAATATTAAATACTCCAAATTATAATTTTTTATCATTTGTTTATAACATTTATTTGTTATCTCTATTAATAAAATAATAACTACTCAATTTTGTGTAATTATTTAATATATTTATTTATTGAATAAAATTTGAAAAATTACTATGATGATTTTAAATCTATTATATTTTATAAGAATATTTTTAGTTGAATTTATCTTCTAAAAAATCCTATATTTAAAATTTTATACATATAAATTTACGAAGGTGGCAACTTGAACATCACATTAAATAAAATAATATATGTTTCATAAACCCTTATCTAAGGCTAATAATTGTCAATAACTCAATTAATGGATTATTATGGTCGAGATATACTCGACTAATTAGATTTGGTCATGTTTTTGTGTATTTTTCTGGGTATTATAATTTTAATAAAAACAATATTTTTGATTTTACATCAATTAAATAATTTTCTCATCACTAATTTAAAAACATTTAATGTAATTATGTATTTCATTAAAATTAAAAATAAATTATGGAGATAAATAAAAACATTTTATCATTATAATTTGTATTGAAAATATAATTTATCTTATGTATAGACTGATATTAAAATTATTATTTATTAAAATTTGAGTTAGAAATATTTCACTTTACATTAAATAAAATAAAATAAATGTCATTATCTCATCCAAGCAGATTAAAATGGAGACAATTTCAACCCAAGGATGATTTTGGTCGAAAAATTCTAATAAAATTGTATTAATACATATTTTAGAGTAAATTTAAAATATTTTTTTCACTATTAATTACATGATTTTCCCTTTAATGATGTTAATAAAATTTACCAATATTTATTTCATAACACCGAATAATAAAAGATTGATATTCACATAATTTGGAACAACTGATTCTTAATTGGTAATATATTATCCAAATTCAAAACATAGAAGTAACAATATATAATTTAAAATTAATCCTATTATCAAAATTAGAATACAGGTTTTAAAAATTATAACATTGCAAAAGATTTAAATGTTTTTAAATCTGAATTCAATATAAAATTAATTATAATGACCTAAATTATTTAACTAGGAAAAATATATTATTTTTATACCTGAACACCAATAAATATTATAATTTATCCATATAAATTATTTGAATGAAAAAAAAAATTCACATAAAATTTAGTATATTTTTACTATTCATCAACACTGGAAAGTTATTAAAACAAATATGAAAAATTCATCCAAATTAAATTTTTATATCTCTATTCAAAAAATGTTTTTTTGTCATGTTAAAATTATTAATGTGTTAAAAAATTAATTTAAAATGTGTTTTCCATTTAAATTTGTGAAATTACCCTTTAAAAAATATAGGTTTATACATAAAATTGTGTTTTAAATACCCTAAGAATAAAATATTTGTTGGATGAATATCATAAATATTATATTAAAAATATAACATATATATTTCATTAATTTCAATCACTAATAGTAATTCACTCAATTAATTAATACAAAAATAAAAAACATATAATTGATTTATATTTTTCATCAGTAATTGGAAGCCAATGAATTCACCATACATTTTCATAAGTAAGTTATATTTATTCACACTAACCTGATTGATAGGATATAATGGTCATTTTTTATTAAGGGTATCTAACAATTTTTTTAAACACATTATTGCAAGGAATGTAAGATATTGAAGAAATAATATTATTTAAAGAAAATATTTCATAAAAACATCTTGTTGTTACACTATATATGTTTACACTTTCTCGCCAAGTATGTATCTCGACTTTCCACTAATGTTTTCATACTTAGATACCTAGTTATTTGTTAGTATATGTGAACATTACACTTCTCTTCATATCTTTTCGAGAGAATTTTTTATGACCCATTCTCATGATATGATATTTGAACATATGGAATATCGAACAATATATCACTAAGATCATTCTTAAATTTTTAAGTTGCAATTTAATTAACATGGGGAAAATGAAACACCCAAAAATTCTAAATTAAGAACATTGTTTTTGATAGTATGTATGACACATGACACAAAGAATGTAATGGAATATAATATCCCAATACTATATAATTTATTGACTATTTAAAAATATTCTATATAATCCAATGCATGAAACACAAATCTAGCTTACATTACATGAATGATAAAAGTTCTAAGATATTTTACGTTACACACAAGACTATGTTTTACTCAACAGTAATATATTATCAAATTGTTATTATTTAATATAATATGATATAAAAACGATATTATGTAAGTATTTAGGAATAGAATTAACTAACTTATGAATTTATTTTCTTTATTTAAATATAAAATTAATTAATTGGTTACAAATTTTTGAAAAATGAAAACAGGAACCAATTGGATATAAAAGGAAATATTTTTATTTTTATGCTTTTGTAGGAGTTTTGACAAAAAATAAATGTTTTATTACATTTTGTTAATGATTTTAATGAAAATAAAATTTTACATATTCATGAAAATATTTTTTATAGTTATTCATGGGGTTTGATATGAATAATATAAGAAGAGACTCCATTTTACACATAAAAACATATATTTTTTATAATAGAAATTTTATAGTCATATATTAGAGAACCCATTCAAAATATTAATTTTGACAAACGAATTGATTTTATATTTAAAAATATAATTCATATTTGAAATATACACATAAGAATTAGGTAAGGGTTAATTTTTGATATTTGTCTTAAATATTTTATTTATTAATTAATAGTTAAAAATACTGAATTTTAGTTCCAAAACATATTTTTCATCTAATTTATTTATATGTTATAATAATATTTTATAACGGTTTTAGATTATAATTAGATCATATTTTACTAATAAATACAATGTATTTCCTTGGAATAAATTCCACATTCAAAATGATTATAAAAACAATGAATACATTTAGAGGTTTTTCTTTAAAACCCTACATTTTCGTCCTGCCTGCAGGATTAAATTTATATTATTTTATTCCAATTATATTATTTAAATTTAGAAAAATGGGTTCAAATTTTTTTATTTGAATAATTTATAATGTATAATAAGAAAAATGTTTTTTTAACAATAATAATATGAAAAGTAATTTAAATTATTTTTAATTGTTACTATAAAATTATGCTTAATAAAAGACTAAACCATTAACTTAGGGTACCAATGACTTCGAAAATACTAAAAAACCCATTTTATATCTACAATTAGTCCATTAAAATTACATTATTGAGATTGTTTTTTATTTAGAAAACTTATGTAGGGAAAAATGTGGGTATAATTAACTTCTTTTCAAAAATACCTTGTTAGTTCTTTTCCCCAATTATAAAAGGCTACCTCTTCTCCCATTTACTAAAACATCTCAAACCACTTATGTTTGGCTAATATCTACCGAATTGTATTCCAAAAATATCTTCCCTAGGAATTTAGTACTATATTGGGGCATAAATCCTTCATGAAATACCTTTGGGATAAACAAAAATGAGTTACCCAATTTTAAGGTAAGGTTTTCCAATGATCTCATTTCGTTTATTTACTCATTCATCCATTAAATTTATTTCAAATCGTGATTTTAAGATAAAAAAAATTCCTAAATGTAAATTAATAGTTTATCCTTAATTATTTTACCAAAACTCCCACACACTTCAATCTAATGGGAAATGAACATATTGTTCATGTGTATGGAAAACAATCACCTCACAAAAATATGAATGTTCATTTTTACTTTACCACCTCTCATGGTGGCCAGTATGATGGGAAAACAATTTATATATGTTATATATGATATATTCTAATTCATTAAGCTTATTTTATTATTTTATAATATATAATATCATACATTACATTATTTATAAATATTATAACATCTTTTGAAGAAGCATGGACACTCATATTATCAAAGTGATGTAATTCATTCACATTATACATGGAATGTTAAAGGATGATTTGAATAAGGAATATTACACATAAAAAATATATTAAATTATTGACATAATTATCTTTTTATAAATAACAGAAATATGTATGTATAATTTTTTTATTACCAGAAAATATGTCAGAGGATAACCCTCTGACCATTTGTTAAATAAAAGAGAAGGACAGGAAACAAGTACCACAACTGAAAGAGAAGATTATATATCAATGAAATCATACCCGCCATCACATCCATTCTTATATGCCTCCTCCGCAGTAGTTGATTCCCATTTCGAACTATCATAGTCTTTGAGAACCTTCGCATACTTCCTTCGCAGGTTCATTCATTCCATGTAATGTAGCATTGTGTTCCCAATCAATGAACTGGTTGGCATTGGATTTGGAAAGTTGGAGTACTCTTTCTTCAGCCTTCATCGTGATTGAGTATTCATGCTCCCCTTATTCTCTGTCATCTCTATCCACCTGCCCTGAACAATCTCAATAAAAGAGGGCATGATCTACCCTCTGTCATTTACTTGCCACTATCCGAGTAGTCCCACCACTTTCCAGAAATATGAACCTTATAGGAGCCATCTTCCCCTCCTCAGAATTCATGAGATTGACAATTAGGGTCAAACATGGCGAGACACCTAGGCTGTTCCAATAATTCAAGACTATCCAATATCCCCTGCCGCAAGGTATCCTTCCCAAATCCATCCTCTGGAGAAGAGATCCCCAGCAGTACACTACCACATTCATCTATTTGCTCAGCCTCCTTTGCATTCACCTGTTCCACTCCTTGGAATCGTGTTTCAGCCTCAATTGCATCCATCATAGCAGCATCACGCACCTCATGTAGTTGAGACCTCTCAGCACTATCCAACAGCTCCACAGGATAATTCTCACAGCTTGCAGTGAGAGCCTCAATAACAAGATCCGGCTCCTTGTAGTCACCTACATCCTTCCCACCAACATCAACTGATGGACGAACCTCATATTGGGAGGGCTTGAGCACATTAACACCCAGAGGCTCTCCCATGTCACTAGTTCCATGATCATCAGTAAAATGATTTTCCTCAAACCCTAAAACCATATCATTCCTCAGGAGATTAGACGCTGAATAAACCAGTGGATTAGGGAGTGAGGCCCCCTCGCTCAGTGCACTCTGTTTCACCTTTCCAGGTACGGGGTACGCTGTAGGTCTCTGACCAAGAGACCTACCAAAATTCACCTTCGGAACAAATATCTTCTCAACCATTACTTCATCTTTACATTCATAAGAGAGGTGCCCCAGACGATGAAAATTGGAGCAGCAGTCAACCCACGTCTCAAAAACAACGTCCTGCTTCCAATAGAATTCCTCACCTACGATGATCCATATCCACTCCACCGCAGGCTTCACAACATCCACCTCAAAAAAAAATGCAGGGATTAACCGAATGACTTACCGTGGAGGTTCGGACATCGAAATAGAGGTTGAGGCCCACCATGTTTCCAATCATGTGAATAATCGGAGGGCTTTGAAACAGAAGAGATAGTTGTGGAATGCTCACCCATGCCGCGATTGTGGAAGGGTCACGATTCAGACATAAATCAAAATTCTAACGAAGGAGGGAAAACATACAACCATTGCAACGACATAGGGCACTAGACCAAGCCTGGATCAAATCCTCTTCTGAAGTAAGCCGAACCATAATGTGGCGCTTATCAAGGAGACCGACGACCGCGCGGTCTTGCAAGTCCCATTTTCTGAAGACAAAACGGACGAAATCATCAACTGAGGGCCGCCTATGACTGAAACAAGCCACCATTGTTAAATCGAGATGGCGGGATGCTTCAAAGAACCCCGGAATTGAGATCGGAAGGTGAGGATCACCAAGATGAAGATCAGGGGCCTTTGGGCTAAGCGAGATCGCCGGAAAATCTGGAAGAAAATTAGGGTTTGAAAACGGGGTGAACGGCTTCTGCAAAAGCGGGGGCGGCGTGAGCAAATCATCCACCCCTCTCTAGATCAGGCGGTCTTGCAAGTCCCATTTTCTTTATTACCTTTTGAAACACACATAAAAAGTGATAATATAATTTGTGGATGTGTAGTCTAGCAACTTCTCGAAATGATGTGACTCCATTTACACCATAACAGTACTATCTATATGTATATATGATAAATTAATTTTGAATTTATGATATAATGATCAATATTAAAATAAATTATTCTTCATGATTTTTTTTCCATAATGGTCATTGAAAAATGAAAACGTTACTCATGCATACAAAAGGACAACCATATCCAGGATTGTTATGGTGATTCATTTTTTCAAAACCATATATAATTATTATATTAAAATTATTATTAATTTATAAATATAATATTTATGTCATTATTATCATTTTTACATGTTTTATTATATCCCCTTTGATGATAGTTAACCTATAAATTTTGTTTTAGACATATCAACTAAATTTGGCAAAAACACCAGTTGTAGTCATAATTGATTACATGGTTATATATAACATGGTAATAAGTGAAATAAAAGTAATTATGATCCTAAAAAAGGTTCTAAAGAAATAAAATAATAAACTTAAGTATATTATATAGGAAGTTAAGGGACATTCATCTTAAAGGAAACACAATAAAAGGGATTTTCATCTCTATTTTAACTTATGTGAGATAAATGTCGTATTCGCCACTATATTATTTTATGCGGTGTATATATTACTATTTTTTATGTATTATATCATGAATTAATTTACCTTCTTGCTATGTAAAACATACATTTAATATTATTACTTCACGAATTTTATGATTTAAAATGTTTCAAAGTGGTATTGGACACTTTGGAATGTTTAAAGATTATTTTCCTCTATAATAACATTAATGATATTTCAGTGGTATTTACATTAGAGGAAATTATATGATTTTTTTAATAAAACCTTTAATTTTTTATAATACTGTAATTCCAGACCATTTTCATTTATTAGTACAATTTTTCACTCTTCGGTACAAAAATGATTTATAATTTATTTTTTTAGAAAACTTTGTAATATTTCCCTCTTCAGTCAGAGAACCTAATTTCTTTTAAATAAATTTATTTCATAAAATGTTTTAAAAAATTATTTTATAATGATTTGGTAAATAAGAGTTTACCCTTTTTTCATTAACCAATGTTTTCAAATGAATATTCTTTTCACTTTCACAATAAGTCATTTTTCAATGTTTTTACCGTGTGAAAGATATATTATTTTGAAATGAATTTAAAGTACGAATTTAGTCAGAGTTATTTATTTAAAGATTCTTTTTCATGCTTAAAAGTTTAATATTTAAGGAAAATTTTCCAAAAGTGATTTTAAAAGAATTTTTTTCCAATAAAATCAAAATGAAAGTATATTTTCTTCATGAATGTTTTTGGATTTTTTTTTGAATTACCAAACATAAAAAAATCCCATTATTTTTACACAACTTTGGATTTTGTGTATTGATGCCATCTTTACTCTTCCTATATATATTTTATAATTCATTTTCTCAATGATTGTTTTCACATTCACATACATGATTAACTTGTTAGTCCCTTTAAAATATTCAATCTCCTATGATCACCAAACTAATAATTTCCCATAATTACAAATTTTATTTTTCATAGATATTAATATTCTATAAACTATATACCATTTTACAAATGGTGTCTAATTATATTGTTTTCTGATTATTTTGGGACATATTGATAATTCAATATTATTTATTCAATATGGATTTTTGATATTGAATATTATTTATTTTGATTATTTGATAAGATGAATTATTTGGACTTATAATGATAGGTGGAGTTCGAACTTCATATTTCCCTTTGATTCATTGATAGGATATCACGAGACAAATATGTTTCGAAAATTAAATCAGTTTCTATTTGTAGTTTTACACAATATTTCAAAAGGTCTTGATGATATTTGTTGTAATGTTTCTTAGACATGGATTTCATTAATAAATAATTTTCCTCATTTAGTTTTAGTTATCATTATTCCATGAAATTTTGTGACGACATACCTATAGATACATTATATTTTTAGTTCATTGATTAAATATCACATGTTTCAGTTTCTAATCTTTACATATTTTTTCCATATCCAGTTATTTGTATGGAATGTGTATCCATTTATTACCTTTTCATACATTTTGTGCACTTTATTCTCAGTTTGTTGTTTATATGGTTTGTACGGTCTCATATTTACAATTCTATAATTATTCTTCTCACTGATTCACTATTTCATCCCCTATATTTTTTCCTTACATATAATTTGAGCTCCCAATTATTTTTTTCCATTCCCCATGAATCCATGATGTGTATTATGACAGATATAGAGGGATATAATAGATTAATTAATGATATTCTAAATGTTTTCTATTTAGAAATAAGTAAAAAAAATTATGTTGTAATTTTTGAATACTATTATAATAAAAGTATCCTGTATATATCCAGTTTTCCAATACTAATAAACTCTTCAATATTTCAGGTCTTGAGTCCTTGTAACCATGAAAATTAAATTGAGAGTACAAAATGAATCCAGGAAATTTGGGGTTGGGGTGGTAAAATGTTATATCCCTGAAATGCATTATGTAAATATGGATAACTCATGAGTTAATTATGTTATTGATGAACCTAGTTTGATGTTAATAATGTAATGTGTGGTCTTAATTTAATTTCCATAAATTTATTAATGGACAAAAATTTCAGGTCAATAATTTTATGTGATGACCTAATTTCATTTCCATAACATAATGAGTATACCTGATTCTATTTTTATATATTAAAAATGTTATGATATGTTATTTTTCCCACATTTTTATATATATGATATGTTCTCATGGATTATTTTCATTTATATCCTTTGTGATTCATGTCTTATGAACTACCAATATTTATTTCATGACTCATGTATATGATCATTTATTTATTGTGTATGACAATTGTAAATTTATCGTAATGACCATGTAATTTTACTCTTATATTATGAATTAATATTCTCTTTGATTGATGTATCTCATTTTCCCTTACTATGAATATAATATCACGCTTATATTTTTATTCCTTGCGACATAAAAGAAAACATTTAAATATGTTTTTTCTATGATTGTTACTGAATAGGTAGCCCATTTTGGGAAACATAGACATCTTTCACGAAAAAAAATACTATTTTGTATCTATTCTCCAATCACACTACATCATTATGATACATGTGCATGTATTTGTTAATTGTCCTTAATATTCTTCTCAAAGTATATAATATTTTTATATTAAAATACTATTCCATTATATTTCTAGTGAATAAGTTGATTCCAAAATTCTTACAGAGATAACGAATAATTATTCAACATCTTATTGGGGAACAATGTGATATTCACTATGACTTGCAATGGAGAAACAAATGATTCAAAGAAACCAACCTTACCTTTTGGGAATATAAATAAACAAAATGACATTCTTTATGGACTATAAGAGAATTTTTGTGTCCATTTGATTTAGTGAGTGAAAAGGGGAAGGGTGAGGGAAGTTATCCTGGGGTGAAAATGAATCTATAAAAATACATTGAATGGTATTGAGCCTTGGAATGTGTGACCTAGCCGAAACCAACATGAAATGATCCATGGAAGGTGTGACTGAGCATAAATAAATAAATAGTGATACAATATTGGTGTAACCTATAATAATATAACATTATATTTGGCTACGTGATTTTGGTTCACCATTAATATATTGATTACATGAACCCTAGCATATACCATTATGTTGAAAAATGTATCAACCCATGTGTCATTGTTCTTGTTTTCTTAATTTCCCTTGCATTATCATTATATTTAATTTATTAATATAATAAAAATAATATTTAATATATGATGAATATTAATGTAAAATATAATAAAATTAATAAGAGAAAATCTAAGTAAACCTTATAATTATGATGCGAAGATAAATCCCGATAGGAAGAAATTGAAATTTATTCACACCATAATTCACCACCTTCTTAGGGTACCGAATCTCCTCTCAAGAATTTTTTTTATAAGTGGTTATGTTATATTATTTCAATTTTTAGGATTTATTTCATATATTTATTGAATTTTAAGTTTCATTTATATCAATTTTTTTGTTGTGATATAGAAAATGCAATAACATCAATGTAGAAGAAATATTCAAGTGGAATCCAACTATATGGAACAATTTTTGTAAAGAGTGACATTTAGTTGTATGATTAGAAAATTATAGATGATATATGTATGTGAAATTCCAATTGTGAATCCATTCACTCATTTAATATTTCACTATGTAATATTTAGGAGCAGAGTCATCAATTTTATATTGATACCACCAATGATGATGTAATCCCAAGGAGTTTAAGAATAGGACATTAAAATTAATCATAACATGTGGACAATCAATTAATATATTTACCATTGAGACATATAGAGGGAAATATATATCTAAAAATATAGATTTATTTTTTGGAATTTTTTTTATAAAAGATCAAAGTCCTAAAATAGATTTTTGACGTTTAAACTGACAACAAATACATGAACAATTCTGATTAAGAAAATTTAAATATGATATCCATAAATGTAGAATAACACAAATAATCTACAAAAATCCATAGAGTTTTAGAATATTATGGAAATTAATGTTGAGATGATTTTTCATGTGGATAAAGTGGTTAATGATAAAAGATTGATGAAAAAATAAAATATTATTTTCAAAAAATTTATTCCTCAAATGTAATATACAATTAAAAATTTCATGAAAATGATGAATGATATTAAGCAATCTATACAATATGATATATCTGATAGGAATATTCTAAAAAATTATTTTAGCTTAAAAATTGAATTAGTAAGATATAAGATTATTTTTTTGTAAAGAGAGATTTTTTGGCTAAGAAGATGTTATATTACAGGGGTAAAAATATCCTCAATAAAGCATCATCTAAATTTTTTATCTCTTACAATTCAGTTATTATGAAACAAAAAACATTTATTCTATATCAGGGGAAATCAAGAAAATATCATGTTGACATAGAGATCATAATTCAAAGATAATTATAACTTATTCTCCAAAGGAACACATCTAATGAATCATAGAAAGAGAGTACTGAATATTCACAATAAAAGAAAATATTATGAAGGTGGTAGAAATTGATAGAACAGGGGCCCCATTGAGGTATAAAAAGCAGCTAGAGGATCAAGAAAGTGTTTGTTACATGTGTCAATTTTTTGGGATTCATGGACAGACATTCTTATTCAATATTGAGGATTGGGAATATATAAAATGAAGTGAAACTACTATAAAAAATAAAATATTCAATCACCTTTCACAAAAAAGGAGTTATTGTTCATATCGCAATATTTATTAATTTTCTACCCATATATAAATTGGACGTTTTAGAAGATATTTAGAATTGGTTAATTAATTATTTTTGGATGTATATATGTTTAAAACTATTACATTGAATAAAAAATCGTAACTATTATATTGAAAATCCTCCTTTGAAAATATTAAGGTTTAGAAAAATTAGAATCTATATCTAAACTATAGGGATACTAGAGATATAGTAAAAGTAAATATAATCAAGAAATTATATCACATAAAGAAGGAATGAATAAGTAACATGATTAAAGGAAAATTTTATAAAATCCTTGAATAAAAAATCATAATAATTTATCATGTGATAGTCAATGAAACAAGACGATTCAGAGAATGAAAAATAATTATATTTTTGTAAAATATATAATATGTGTAATGATACCAAAAATGGAATATAGAATGTGAAACAGAAAAAATAAAAAAGAATATGAAATGTGTTCAATTTCTAGGAAATAGAATTTATATCTGATGATGGATTCATTAGTGAAATACAATAGAAATCCAAAGGTCAACTGCGACTCACAATAATCCTCAAATTGAGTACATTTCTGGTACACTTATCACCACATTGTGTAAATATTTAATCTTGTTTAAATAGGTTTAGGAGTCTAGGGTACATAATAAGTGGATTACTTGTGATCAACATAACATGAAGTGAATATGAGATAATAAATGAAACTTAACTGAATATTTTATGAAAAACATGGTGATTGATATATTTAAAAACTAAAGCGAAAATATCTTCCAATAAAAATAAGTCCTTAAATGATGACTCATAGAAAAAATACTTAGTCAAAAAAAAATACAATAAGGGAGAAAAATTTTCTATAGTTGTGTGAGCTATGGATCATGGATACACTTATTCATATTTAACATGTTTCGTGAGTTTTTTTTCATGTTCTTGGATATCCAATGCCTTTGAACAGTAATATCTCATAAAAAATGACGCCCTCAAAAAATGATACTCTTTTCAAATAATTAATGATTAAATAATAGTAGGATGATAGATAATAATCCAAAGGCCCTAATTTTGGTTTCAAATACAGTCTTGGTACATGTTAATGTTTCCAACCTATCATTGGAAGTTTCTACAATGAATTACTACCAAATTTGTCTATTAATGAAAATATAATTATACTATTTATGATGAAAACTATCATAATCTATGATTCCAATGGTTTTTCAATCACAATTTTTGCTTTAATGATTATGTGATAATATTTTTTTGTGAGTTTAGATATTATGATGTATTGGGAAATTAAAATGAAAATGAGACATTCATTTTAATAAAACTAGTGAGTTATATAAAAAAAAGTGTATGTGTAATGTTATTTTTACATACCTTAAGTCAAGGATCAATAGTTTTAGAAAATTTATTGACATATATTGAGAAATTTTTTTATCATTATCACAATATTTCATAATAAATATATTTAACTATTATAGAAAAATGTATTCCAGGGGTTTCATATATTATATTTTTTATGGATTTGATAATTCAACAAGATCATTTTTGAATGGTATTATTCATGAATGATTAAAATAAGGTATTGACACAAGGTGGCTTATTTCCTAAATAAATGGAGATTTATGTATTTAAATCAAAAATCAAAGGGGACTATTAAAATATGGAGTAACCCCTTCAATTTTTTTGGGAAACATTGTGGAGAGATTAAAATGGAGGGGGGAACAAACGATTTTAAGGTAATATTGAAAATGTGTAATTTTTAACTAAATCAAAGGGAGTTATTATTGAACTCCAATATGTTTGGATTGGATTTGTTGAAAATATTACCTGTATTTGTTGACATGTCTTTAATATGAATAAATATTAATGTTTTTTTAAGGCTCAAATTCATTATATATAGATATCGTATAATATACATGAGTGTAGAATTGAAGTTTTCATAAGGGTTAAATACCTTATGTAATAGGATAATATTATTTGTATATGTGAATCGTGGATGCTTTCATAAGGGTATAATTACAATTGTGAAAAGGTCTATCTTCATCCACATATTTTGAAAATATATTCTTAAAGGATTTTCATAGGTACATGAAGCATATGTAAGCACTCGTAAGGGAAACACACCTCATTCTATTGAATATGAGTAACTGGGTGTACTGTAAAGGTATAAAGGTTACTGTCTAAGGCTATGTATAGGTAGCATTTATGGGGAAATGAGTTAATTTGAGGGTACATTTGTAAGGGAAATGAGGCTGTGTAAAGGTGCAAGCATAAGCGGAAGCTTCAAGTTATACTTTTCATGTAATGGTCAATCCCACATAACTAAAGGGTAGATTTGGACTTAAATTACTTATTTAAGGGTAAACTAATACCTTAATAATGGTATGGATGAGCTTCCATTGAATTTTTAAGTGTAAAAAGTTGAGGCTGTGTTGTTTCTGAACCTACAATGATTTTACTACTGAAGAATAGTTGTTGAGATGGATGAAATGGATGAAATGGATTAATGGTTTTTCATGGACTATAAAAAATATATCCTATCCATGGTGTATGCAATTTTCAATGTGTAGATAATTCATAAACTAATAAGGGAATTGATGTATATTTTCAATTGAATTCCATTTGAGAGATATGTATATTTTAAGTAATCATCTACATAATAAGAATAGGGTTGTAATGAATATTTTTATAGTTATACACCCATTAAGATACATTGTGTTGAAAAGTATTTATGTCTATAGTATACAGGTAATGCCTACAATTTAGTATCCATGCATTAATATAGGATAATACATCATGTGACTCACAACTATCCACAAATTCAAAAAATATTTATAGTTATTCATCAATAGCTGGTCAACCACATTTGAAAAATGAGTTATGATAATGGTACAAAAATAAATTAAATATATTCACCAAATATCATAATGGGTGAAAATTTAGTTGTTTCTAATTTATGAATTTAAATACAGTGAATAATGGGTTATTATTGGTTAATTATAATTTATAGATTACATAAAATACCATATGGTTATGTTCAGTGAAGAGAGACTAAGAGACATGGATAATTTAATATTTATTTATGTATCATAGAATTGTAGTTATAGAATCTTGGAATAATGATTATGTATGCGAAGATGATCTCTATTAAATGATATAATCACTCAAATTGTGATTCTGGAATATTTGATATATATTCAATAGAATGAGATAGGGAGAGAGCATAAAATTGATATATCTTAACTATTAAAAATATTAATTGTTGTATTGATTCAAAATGAAGTGAAAGGGTTGTTTTATATCACCCATTTAAATGAATAAATTGGTGTATCATTCAATAAGGTATTTCTTGAATTTTTTTGGAATAAAATCCATGTCATATAGTTTGGGTTTTTACAATGAATAAGAATTGGATTTTACATTTATCATATATATATATATATGGAGAAACTATAAATTCTATTGAAGTAAATAATGACCATTATATGAACAATCATGGAAGGAATAGGATTAAGGTGATATCAACCATAGAATTGTGACTGAGTAGTTGTATAATCAATGTAATACATCTTATATTTGGTGTATCAATTTCAATAAAGTGTAATTTTTTATCTCTTGTAATCTAATATTGCTTTCTATTTGATGTAGTGGGTGATAATAAGTGTTTTAGGGGATGTAATCCTAGACATATAATGAATCTACACCAAAATATTGTCCAAAATTAATCCCTAGAAGGAGTGACCTACATTAGAACAATAGGAAGTGTTCTTCACTAAGAGTGCCCAGGCCTGAAATAACTGGAAGCGATCCATAGTAGGAGTGAACTACACTAGTGTAATGAAATAGTGATTTAGAGATTAATTTTCACTAACTAAATGTTGTTAGTTTTCTCTTTAGACAATTTTGTTGTGATAAACCATGTTAAAACCCACATGCCTATGTTCATGATTATAATATTTACCATGTATCATCATAATATAATAATGATAAATATATTCAGAATTAAAATTAATATATAAAGGTTGGTAAGATAAAAATTGATTATATCATCAAGAGAAAACCAAGGGTATCAATAGAGGTTTTAAATTATCTTTACCCTAATTCACCCCACCCCCTTAGGTTTCCTAATCCCCCATCATACCCATCATCCTCTTTAATTGTTCTCCATATTATATTAGATAATATGACTACACTGGATTCCAAATCATAACCTTCTAGGAAAAATGTTTCATGATATAGGTATAAGATAAAGGATAATATCATTTCAACAGTACATATCCATTTCTCAGAAACTACTAGATTAGAGGACCCAATTAAACAATTTATGTATTACCTTATAAAAAACTCAATTATTTGTTTTAATTGTCCCAAATGTATAAGTCATCGATATTACATATTTTTATAATAATATTCATTATATTATGCAAACACATGCATCCAGATCATCATGGTATAGCACCTTTGGAGAATAGACCAAAGATATTCTTACTTTTTAAAATATTATTTACATCTCTCATACATATCATATCTCATAGTACACTTCTTTTTCATTCACTACGTACAACCATATTCATAACCTTAGGAAATGAAATATAATAATTGGTGACATACGATAACTAGTAATGGTAAACAGTGCATATATGTGTGTATAACATGATCATAGTGGTTTGATAACAAGAGCGTAACATTTAAAAATGATACCTTACATATCAAAGATCATAATCTTCTGTCATGGATTAAATCATGGTTTTTTATAATACATGATTGATAAAGAAATAAAATAACATGATCTATCATAGTATATCATTTTTATATTATAAGGTTTTTTTTCTAATACATATAATCAAAGAAAATCATTTCAATAATATCCAATGATAATTTGAAAAACAATAATAGTTGAAAGTGTTCACTCCCCAAACCCTTATAGTAGTTAATATTGATTCATAAGATAATAATTCTGGAAAAAGTATCTTACTGAACTATGATCAATCCCCATTCTAAAATGATTTATCTAATGATATATCAATATGTACCCAATTAATTAGAGGAATATATAGGTCTGACCCATGTTATTATATAATGTAACCACTATAAAAAAATTAAAATCATTCATATGTATTCTATAAGATAATTGAAAATTCATAATATATGAACCCATGAAAAGGAATTGTTTTCCTAAAAATTTCAATATAACAATATATGTAAAAAACAAATGGGACTCATAATCCTGTAAACATGATATCAAATAAAAACTTGAGGAAAAAAGAAGTGGGGTTCATAATAATTTAATCATGATATAACCAAAAGAAGAGGAACAAGTTTGGTAATAAACTTATTATCATTATCATAAACCATCAAGATAAATATCAAGAATACTATCCATAGATAATATCCCTTTTAAATCATTAGTATCATAAATTTTTGTAATATTATTTGGAAAATGATTTTAACATATAACATGGTATAATTGTTATGCAAGATAACTTTTTTTTAATCTATTCATAAACCTTAAAATTCATAAAATATTTGTTCCATTATATTTCTTATAAAATAACATTTAAAACAAATAATGTAAGATTAAAAAATAATTTAAATAATTTTTAGTGGAAAATATCCATTCCACATTGAAAAACTAGTTTATAGCCCTAAACAATTTATAAAATATTTATATTTTAAAAAACCCCAATATTTTTTCATGTAAGATACTAAAAAATGGTCATGATGGAGGGTGATTCAATTTAGGATCTACACATGAAAACTTATATTCATTTAACTCTCTCAATATATTAAAATATTAATTTTTAGAAAATGACATAAATATTATTTTAAATGTATTATGTGAAATGTCATTAACATGTAAATATATCTTTGATATATAATTTGAATAATTTTAAATAAATTTTTATCCCATTTTAGATAAAAAGGTTTTTCAATAAAATATTTTTTCAACCAAATAGGTAAATAAATATTACTTTTTTTTAAATAATTATTTTGAACACTTGAGAATATAATACAATGAAATTGAATGGAAACAATTTATTCAAATAAAATTAAAATATCATAGTAAAATCCAAGAGTTTCTTAAGATATAGAACACAATATTTCATCATTTTAATGGTTATCATAAATAATCCTGATTAAAGATGATATTATAACATAAAACTCTTACCATGATGGTAATAGTGAATCATAATACCCATGAGTGAGTATAATTCAATTAAACATATAATATATTTAAAAAAAGGATAATAATTATATAACATTTCAAAGGGAAATTATATAATCCTAACATAATAGTATTAATTTAGATTATAACTTAGGTCTCGAATAATGAAATTTGATGAAAAATTCCCTACTGCTTTGCTAACATTGAAATTAAAAACACCAAGAAATGAAGATGATAAATGGATATATGAATACAACAAGTTATAGATATAGTGATAATATAAAATAATCATTGGTATTATATACACTACAAAAAAGAATCAAGTGTTGAATATGTCTCGTGTCTTGTGAAAATTAAAAATGAGACAGAGGCCCCTTAACTTAAGTCTCAAATTCTATTATACATGATACAACCTATTGTATGATAATTATATATTTATTATAAATATATATAAAAACATCTAGACATATATATAATTCAATATATGATTTTATTATGACCTTTTATGACCATTTATATTAACAATTTATTAATAAAGACACATTTCAAAAATAACTACATTTTCATATATGTTTTGATTTCTTATTTTCCTTGTCCTATTGCACTAATCATTATTCCACAATCCTCATAATTTTATACATGATAAAAACATCTTATATATTCATCATATATATTTTTAGATTAATCTATTAATGTTATAGATAAAAATGAAATGCATTATTCATATAGATTGTAGAATGTGCGTAAGAATGAACAATGTTTCAATTTTCATGATAGATCGTAAGAAAAAAATTTAATAAAATATTACCAAACTATTATACTTTATATGTTATATATATTTATCAAATATTTACATTATACCCATATTTATTACCTTCCATGTAAAGCGTGAAGGAATCATATCGTTTCGCCGATTGATAGTCTTCCGTACACGCAAGTGACGTTATCATATTCCAATAGAATTGAAAGTAAAAAAATAAATTTATTAGATCATGATTCTAAAATAATAATAATATCATAAATATCACATAAAAAAGTAATCATTCGTTATATCCATCCGGGATTCGTGGTGATGGAAAATGAATATCATCGGTTTGGGGGGTGGTAGTCCTCTCTACAAAAAAAAAAGATTTTGTATCCCACTTGATGGAAGAAGCGATGTTTTTAGGTCAATAAATTATCATAAAAACATTTCATTATATGATATATTCATATTTTATTATATCATAATGTTTTAATTAGAATATAATGATGTGTAGTAAGAAAAAAAATAAAAATCCACAGTTGGGGACTTTTCCTTTTCTTTGGAATCATATTTTATATTAAACCAAAATCTATATTATGATAATTTTCCAACCAAAATGTCGATACTATAGTGACTGGATGCAATTAAATATTTAAATTTTCAGGTATTTTACATACCAATGTTCTTTTTTATTGTGAATTTGAGAGGATATAGGGACACTTTTTTTAAGATAGGGGTGTGATCACATGTAATTTTTTAAAAGAAAATGTGTTCCCATGTTTTTCACATGTAAAGGGCATCAAAATAGTACATTAATGAACCTTATAGTTGATATGATAGTAATATTAATAGAAAATTTGTGTTGAACATGTTTTTAGAAAATTTTATCCCTTACACTTTCATTTTTTGCAAGGACAATCCTATTTTCACCTTGACTGAAAAAATTAATTTTTTTATTTTTATAATTCATAACTGTAAAAATTTAATTTGAAAATATTATATTATATAATTATTATAAATCCAAAAAATTGAATCCAATTTTCAAAAAATTATTCATATTTGTAAAAAACGTAAATTTATAATTAATCCTATAGATGAGATGAGAAAGTGTTTATTCGAAGAGAGAGTCTTCAAAAGTTTAAAACAAATATTTACATAAAATATCAGTTTGAATTATAAATCATTGAAATATTGATTTTATATATGTTTAATTGAAACAATTTAATATTTAAAACCATCTTAAATAAATTTGATGTTTTTAAATGACTTAATGAATTAAAGATTTTTAATAAATCAAGTAATTTTTTACTATTTAGAGAAAAAATTAACTTCTTCAAAAATTATCCAAAATTCAAACTATCTTAATTTAAACTTGAAATTTTATGAAGTGAGGATAATTTTTTTCAAATAAATTTTCTATAATTAGAATAAATTAACATTTCAAAAAGTTAATAAATGTGAAAAATACATATTTTTTGAATAATAAATATTTTAAGTAAAGATTGAGATTAATTCATATCTAATTTATAGAAAAAAATAAGATGAATGTTAATCAATTAATTTAATATGAAATATATAATTTTCATTAATATTATTTTAAAAAGTGTTTTTTTAAATTTATTGATGTGAAATAGTGTTCTGTTTATAAAAATCATTTTTTCAGGGGAAGATATCCTTTTATTGGAATTATTTGTAACACAATATATTGAAATGACTAAAATTGGTTGCAAATAATATAAAATATCATGTTGTTACATTTTACACCCTTGAATAAATGTTGTCCCTATAATTTGATCCTATCCACATTAAACATGGGATTATCATAGGAAAATCTATTTTTGGGAATCCCACATCATAAAAAGGTTTAGTAAATCTTATTATGGAAAGGAGATAAATTGATGTCTAATGGTAGTCATGAATACGGTGTACTAGGACTCAAAATACGATAAAATGTCTTGAAATTATGTATTTTTACATAGATGAAAAGTGTAATTTCTAAATAATGATGGAGGGTGACAAAGATTATTCATCCCAATAAATTGAATGATTATTTTTAATTCAACACTCAAAAAACCATGATCCAAAGAAGTGTTAAAAATGTCAATAATAATATGAGAAATTTGGGAATTATGATAACATTTTATTTAAATATCCTTTTCCTAAATTTGTATTATTTACATTAGAAGATAAGCATACGTGAATTCATTCCATTTTATTAGAAGAAAAATATCCATTGTGTTTTATTCATTGAATTTTTATATTATAATTTAATTTATTAAATTAAGATTATTTTTGTTATTCTTTAAAAATTATTTGATCATAAAATCTATAAAATAATGATAATTCGTTCCCTTGTTCTCATGTTTTTATCAAAAAAATAAATGTTAGCACATGTTTTCCAATATAATCCAAAGATCAAAATAATAAATTTCATATAAATTTATCCATAAGTATACCCAATGTATGTAAAAAATATATATCAAAAAATTTATAAATAAATTTTCTACATTTTAAAAACCAATATATCATTAATGGCCCAAAAACATGAATTAGTTATTAATTTAACATATAAAAATTGTAGATCCATTTATCATATGATTTCTTAAAACATTGTAATCACCAGAATTTCTATAAAATCATATGAAAAACATACATAATTCAACATTACTTGAATAAAACTACATATTATTGAATAAATTTTATAAATTCAATTATTCATTAAACTCCATAATTTATAACAGAAATGTTTTTTTGCTAAAAATAAATATTCAATTCTAAGACCTCAATATTATTAAATTTAAATTATTCATAAAAAACATATAATTATTCTAACACCATTATCTCAGCATCTGGAACATATTAAAGGATATCTTCTATTAACCATATGAATTCAAATAAAATCTATCATTATAATCAGTCACATTTATATTTTAGCTGCATCAATCAATATATTATTGAAAATCCTTAATAATTATTTTTCGAAATATCCATAGATATTTCATAATTCTTAAATTCTAATACAAATCCACATTAACCATTTTACATTAATTTTAAAACATTAACTATGATTCATTATCTTATTCCTTAATATTGAATTCCTAAAATATGAAACAATAATCATGTATTATATTATATCAACCTCAATTTGATCAATCTTATTCCATTAAAAATAAAAAAAATACTATTGGAATATCTAATTCCGTTTATATATCATTTGCAGTCTCATTAGAATTAGATATGTGACCAACACTGATACCACCTTGATAAATATATTCATGTACATTTCCCTTGCACATTAATTTTTATGATTACCATACAAACCACATTTAAAATGTTCAAACATTGGTCATACCATATAGGGGACATTATTCTCATCGAATTTATCTACCAAACATATCTTATTTATCTTGGAAAATTCTAGCACTATACCCATATATTCCAAAATAAATCCATCTTCTCATTCTGATGAGACATTCACATGAATTATTATTCCAAAATTCTTAAAAAATAGGAAATTAAATCTACCATAATTTATATTCTCTACTTCCCAAACTCTTAATAAACTTTATCCATATCTTATTTGGTGAATCTGGTAGTGTGATTATGTGAATGTTGTTAATTAGATACCATTACATTGTATTATTAATAATAAAAAAATTATTTACTCTATTAATCAACCCATATCATTTCTAATAAAAACATTGTCTCTCAAAATCAATGTTAATCTAGTTCCTTCTAGTTCCCTAAACTATATAATACCTAAAATCATATTATAATAAAAAATAATACTTGTATAGAACAACAGAATAATAAAAAGTCACATATGATGTGTGTAAATCATGGAGATTTATTTATAATCTATAAAACATTTGGTTTATACCAGTTTATTCATACCCATAATCATTATAATTAAATCATGACAGCTCAAATTTTTGTTGTGAATTTTTAATTTATATCCTTAGAGAGTCTCCCAACTAGTGCGCAAGGCATGTCGTTGTACACTAGGTGATGATCGATTCCATTTAAATATGTCCTTTTCATTGTTATAACCCCTAGTTACCCCTCTTATAGTTATATATTGACTTCTAGTATCTATATAAGGATATAATTTTTTGGAATATACTGTTTCTATATTTTACCAAAATTCTAGTACATTTTCTGTTACATTTAATCATCACTAGACTTATCATTAGATATATAATTTTAGTTCTCAATAATGATTTCATATCCATGATTCTGAAGGATAACAAAACTGATCCTTTTGTACTGACTATAATTACTAATAAATGTCATATATATATTTTAAAACTATTTTGATGAAAATTTATTATATTACACAAACACACAATTAAGGATTGTAATGGTATAGTTCCACTAGATACAAGGCAGAAATTTTTTTTATTTATTGAAATATCGTTTAAATATTCCATAAATAACTTCTCAGATAGTACTCTTATATGAAAGAACCAACTTAGGTACATTATTCATAACTTGGGAAATGGTAACATATGAATGCATGAGGTCAGAATTTAATATAATTTTAATAAGGGAGATACATAACCCTAAAATGTGAAAAACTGTTCTTAAGAACCTGGGAATAACATTTTAATATTATTAGATTCATGTCAACGATCATAATCAGGGGTCATGTGATAAATCAAGGAAGTTTATATGAAAAAAATCAATAGTCAATATAAAAATTGATCCATGAGATCATAACATTGACATAAGATATAGAATTGATGGATTCACATTAGTATAGGAAATAATATCCATAGTAATAAAGGTTAATTTTCAAAACATTCAGGTGTGATGGGTTCACTCACCAAACCATCATAGTAGTAATTGATTAACCCCATGACTATCATTGTGGAAAATGTCCTTTAACAAACCATGTTTAATTCCTATTTGAGTACTATTTATTTCATGATACATAAATTATTACACATTTCCTTGGAAGAAGATATAGGTCCGACCACTATTTAGTTATAATGTAACCATCACTATAGAGTGAAACTTATACATATCTGTGATACAAGATCATTAAACATTCAAATTATTAGAACCCATAGAAATAAATTGTCTCTATAAAAATTTCTATAAAAAATATCCTTTGAGGAAAAAAACAGGTTTCAAAAAAATTTCCTCATTTCCTACACGTGTAACCTATGTAATAATTATCAGGGATTATATGAATTTTATAATTATATAACCTATTTATGTGAATGGGAATAAATATCATTTTATGATAATCATAAACCATCCTTAGAAAGAATAATAATTGTATTCTTTCATTATATCCCTCGACAAATCCTAATAAATATTAAAGGATGACATCCTATATAGAAAATGATTTTGAAAGAAAATTCTTCATGAGGAAAATATCATTTTTTGAATGTAATATTTTAATCATATAAATTCATAAAATATTTTCAAAATAATTTTCTTTGAAAATAATCATGAAATTTTATAAAGGAATGATTAAATATAATTTAAAATATTTCAGGGGGGAAAAATACTTTCCTCATTGAAAAACACATTTTAAAATAAAAAATCATTAAAATTACATTTCCTGGAAAATGAATTTGTAAAAATATAATATAATCATGATAAAAAAAAATTTCATGATTTTTTTAAATTCTATTCATTTAATACAAAATAAACCAATTATTCCTTTCATGTTATTATTAAAATCCATATGGGAAATTTTAGGAAAATTACATGAAGATTCAATTACAATTTTTGTCAAAATTTAAATATATAGAAAAACTTATTTTAATATAAAATATGAATAATTACATAAATAAATAATATGTTTTTATAAAACAATGTTTTGGATGAATAATTAGTTTTCATAGAAGTGATAAATAAAAATTGATTTTTCTTAAATCAATAATTTTGATCTCATGAGTTCAAAATCTGTGTAAAATGAATGGAAAACATTATTATAATAAAATACATATATGAACAGATAATAAATGATATTATAGATATATATATCAAAATAATTCATTATTTGAAGGAAAACATTGAATAATACAGATAAACAATTAGATGTTAACATAAAACTCATACCGTGTCGGTAACATTGAATCACAATAATCATGAATGAATAAAAAATAATAAGACATATAATATTCGTTATAAAAGGATAATGATGATATAAAATTTAAATGGGGGCAGTATATACACTATAATGAAGAAGATTTATGTATCACATAACTTAGGTCCCCAATAAGGAAATTTGAGTTTAACATTTCATTTACTGCTTTTCTGAGTTTTGAATAATAATATTTATGTGAGAGAGATAATCAAATAGATATATAAATAACCCTTTTTTTAAATATAATAATTATAAAATAAATTCATGGTATCTATATATAGTAAATAACAGAAACACATATGTAATAAGGCTTGTGTCTCACGGAAAATAAATGCGAGACACAAATCGCTTAACTGAAGCCTCATATTTCATCTTACACGTATGAAAATATAGTATAATAAATATATGTTTAATGAAATTTTATATAATATCAGTAAATATATATATCATTCAATATCTTATTTACAAGAGACATTTTATTAAAAAAAATTACAATTCTACGATGAAGCGGTGTTTATGAAATAATGACTTTTTTCCTTCAATGATGTGATATATTTTTTATTCAACATAAATTTATCATGGATATATAATCTCAATAATTTAACACATGATATAAATATATTATATATTTTGTATATTTTTATTTATTTTAATCTATAAAAGTTTTATATAAATTGTGAAATACCTTGTTCATGGAGATGATAGGCTTATGTACATGTGAATAATATTTACGTTTTTCAAACAGATTGAATGATTGAAAGTAAAAAAATATAATAACACTATAAAATCATTTTTATATAATATATATCATATATTTTAATCATTCACATCTGTATTACCTTCCATGTAAAGGGAGAACAAATAAAATTTCTTTGCGAGGTGGTAGTACACATTACACATGAAGGATGTTATCTTATTCCCATGGAGTGGAATGTATGTAGTAATAAGTTATATATTGTTTCTAAAATAATATAAATATTATAATTATTTTATATGAATAATAAATTCTTCATTATATCATTCTATTAGAGGTGGTATTGGAAAAGGAGTAACATTGTTTTGCTAGGCGGTAGTCCACTGTACACATGAATAATGATTTCATAACTAATCATATTGAAGAGGAAGTATTCATAGGTAATTAAATTAAAATAAAAACTATATATTTAATATATTTATTATATTATTTTAGTTTTTTAAAATTAATTGACGGAGGTGGAGGATGAAGTAAGACAAAATGCTTGGTTATGGTATTTATGTTTTCTTTAGACAACTTCTTCTTGTTTTTACCAAAATCCTTCCTATGATTTTGTTATATACTAAATAATTATCCTAGTATGTAGAAGTTAAATTCAGGAATTGATTTATGTTATTTTGGCCCAACCAATAGGTTTTGAATGTGTGAAGAGTAGATTAGATAGGGTGGCATTTTAAAATTGAGCTGAGTGGAACACCAATAATTATTTGAAGGAAAAACGTTTATCCAACTTACTTACAAACCAAATTGTTAAAAATGGGACATTATCTAATCATAGTGGTATTAGTTTCAATATATGGTCATCCAATTAGTGTTAAACAAATTTAATGTCCATTTTCCCCTTATCCATTAAATTAAACTATCGAAACCCCCATTTTCACCTAAACTGATGTAATTAATTGTCAGTATTTTTACTATTAATTATGGTAGAAAGTTATTTTGACCGTATAATATAATATAAATTCTATTTATTCTTAATTCTAATCACATAAATTTAATATTTTATGTCAAAATTAATCCTACAGACACGATGAGAAAGTTACATTGCGATGATAAAATATTCAAGAGCATAAACATTTATTCTATAAAAAATCAAATTGAAAATTTTGAAAATGATCTAATTTGTATTAATATATATTTAATTAAACTAAATTTACTTTTATGAACATATTAATATAATTTTAATGTTTTTAAGTGCATTAAAATGAAGGAATATTATTATTAAAATCTAGTATTTTTCATTATTTATCAATAAAATTATTGTCCTGGAAAACTATAATAAATTTACCCTTAGAAAATATAGACATTATTATATAAAAAATTAAATATAAATTTTTATATAAAATTTCTAAAAGATGGGAAAAAAAGTTTTTTACAATAATTACACCAAAGGGGATACACTTTTCTTTAGAATGATACATTTGTAACGTAAAAAATGGATTAATTCATATCAAATTTATAGAAAAATATAATATTAATATTAAAAATATTATTTAAAGAAAAAATATATATTTTATTAAAAATGAAACAAAATTATCCTTTTTAATTTATTGAAATAAAACATATTTTTTTGCATAAAAGTTGTTTTTTTAGAAGATGATTTCATTTGTTTAAAAATATTTTTTTTCATTCCAAAATAATTAGTCACCAAATAATTTATTTAGTATACATATGTAGATTATAAATTGGTATAATTTAGTTAGTCATATTTATACCCACTGTATCAATTACTAGATAATAAAAATCATATAAATTAATAATATTTTAATAGTATGTCATGTTTCATTTAATCATGGTGTTGGGGGTATTAGATGATACACTTAATGTTTCATATAATGAAAGATAAAATTATTTTTTTTATGTAACACATGATAAACATAGTTTTGAGTGTAACATAATATATCATAATTTATAAATTTATTTGAAATTATTTCTAAAAAATTTTTATCTTCATAAAATGTTGGTCACTACTTTTCTCATTGTGAAGCATAACATGATTTATATCATGAGAGAGTTTGGTGGGCTTAACAATAACACTTTTAATTAAATCTCACATGTTCTTTGAATTATTTAGATGATAATGACATATATTTAAATAACATTCATTATTGACATTATTCATGAAATCTTAATCTATTAAAAATAATAAAAAACGAATAATGTTTGAATGAAGCTAAAATAATCATAGTGAAAATAATATAATCATCACAAAATTGTTTAAATGTCCAAAATTATGAAATATTTTTATCATAGAGTGACACATTTAGTTTCACTCAATATTTAATTCATTTCACTATCTGTTATCCTAATATTTTTCCTCATATAATTACTAATCTGATCTTAAAAATTAATTAATCCCTTCACTAATACCAATATAGGTGAATGAAGCATAAAACACATATATATAATCAACATATCACATATGGTTTCTTTTATATAATCCATGTTAGACATATAATACACAAATCATTTATTCATAACCTAAAGAAAATGGGAAAACAAAAGTGAGCTCACATTCTTTGTTAGGAAGAATATAAAAGATAACAATTGAATATCATAATTAAGAAAAAGATATAAATAATTCTATGAGAGCATGATTATAACTTATTATGTTCATTAAGAATCATTCAAATATCAAAAATAATGAGTCATGGATCCAAAAAATAATATTTAAAAAACATTCCAAAAATATTTATAATTTAAAATGAAATGGGTTTCAAAAGTGGGGAATCATCATTAATTATTTATAATCCATGAGATAATATCATCAGTATAAGAACGTGTAACAGGGATTATGGGAAATTAATATTAATAGAAATAATTTCATTTTTAAGGGATAACTTTTAATACTGTTATAGTGGATATAGTCCCAGGGGGTATGGATTCACTCCATAATTCATCAATTCATTAATCATTGTTCAATCCTCAAACTCCATAGTGTACATAATCAATTACTTAATGGGGTTAAATCTGCAATCTAGTCCATATTATCTCATGATATAACAATAATAACCTAATAAATCGGAGGGATTATTTTTAATTACAAATAATGTAATGAGAAAATCATATTTTTGCCATAAAATCCAAATAATGTTCACCAATTCATCCTAGAATAACCCATGTAAGAGAAAAAAAATTTATACATATTTCATAATAATAAAATTGAAAAGGTGGCATCTAACGTGTTTCATGGAAAAATCATTAAAACATTATCATTATAACTAATTTTAAAAAACAATTATGGTATCCTTAGATAATCTCCCTAATTAATCATTACATAATGTTGACATATGTTAAAATACTATTAAAATATCATTTGAACATTTCTCTAAAAAACAGAAAATAATATTTTCTCTTTGTATAATTATTAACTAAAAATTCATATACTATTATTAAATGTATTTTTCTTGAAAATGACTACGAGCACCATTAAATGTAAGATTCAAATTAATTAATGATCAGTCTTTAAAAAATTGTTAATGTGGTAAACGTTTAATGAAATACTACTTTTACACTTTATCTCAAATATTGAAAAGTACGTCATTTGAAAAAAATACAAAATGTTTTTAATACATTGAAAATAAATTTAAATATGTATAAAGATGACATTAAGTTACCATTTTATCAAATTGTTGAACATTCTTGATATATTTAAATGATAATGGTCATGGATGAAAAAAATCATCGACCGGAGATGAAATAATGACTACTTTTCTCAAAAAAAGGATTTATAATTTTATGTAACTAAGAGAGTTTAATGTAATTAAAACATAAAAAACACAGATATAACAATTTTATTTAAATAAATCAGGATTATATGAGATAAATATCATTTAATTCCACCAATGTAGATTTGATCATAATCAATCCGAATGAAAATGAGATTGCAACATAAACACTTTCCCCAAGTCCTGGCCATCTACATACCTTATAATAAGTTGTTTAATAGTAAAATTAGATATTTAAAAAATATATTGAAGAAACATATTCTTAATTATTTTATAATATATCATTCCCTTTTAATCTATAATTAAACATTAACTAACAATTCTTTTTTTCAAATAATTATTCATGGTAAAATTTATATGTTTTCCACACATGTTTTATTTCGATGGTTCTGATACATGTAATGTTTTCTTGGTTTCATAATATATATAATGTTAATAATTTTATCAGTATAATATTTATTCATTACATAAAAATTTATAATAATTCCTCAAATATGTTGATAAATAATGATTTTCATCAATTCATAGAGATGATAGTCTATATATACGCATGATTGATATTTTCTATTTCAAAAAAGTTGAAATAAAAAATCATTCATTATATTATATTTTTTAATAATATTAATAATTTAACAAATATCATATATATTATGAAAATAAATCCATATTAAAATTCATTTATAGTTGATATGAAAATTGAGTCACATCACATCATGGATGTGTTAGATCACACATATACATGAATGACACTAACCTTTTTCAATGGAGGGAAAGGATGTAGAAATAGTCATACAATTAAACTAGGAAGAGTTAATTATATTTAAAGTTTTTATTTAATCATGAGTGGATGGTTATATAATATTTTTTTGATGTTATGAAATAAAGAAACTCAAAATAGAAAAATAATGATAATTACCTCTTCCCTCTTCATTCAAAATCACATTTTTCTTACACCTTGAGCCTTCTATGGATAGTATTTTGGGATGAAAGAAATATATACGATTCAAGGAAGAAATCTAGAATGTTATTTGGGGTTGTATTTTCTGAGATATATGGATAAAAATATATGAATGACAGAATGAGATGGGACCTCCTTTTATATGTCATTCAGTTGACAATCATTCAAATTCATTAAACAATGAAATTTGATAAATGAATTTCTAATAAATAGCACCATGGCACCCAAAATTGAATGAGAAGAACATAATGGGTCATAATAAACATAACCAATTGTATTTAGAGATATTTTTGTTATTTTAAAACATAACTCTTTACATTAATCCCTCATTTACCCGTTTTAGCAATTACCAAGGATAATTATTTTATCTTAGTTACGATTCATTATGGTGAAATAAAAAATTTTACTATTTAAATATTTTGGACTTTATGATTAAAAAAATGGAATTTTGTTTATAAAATCCAAGTCCTATAAATGAGAAAATTATAATTTCAAATGAAATGTGTAAAATACAATGAAATACTTTTTTAGAAAATTTTATTCTCAATCATAACAGTGAAATAATTATCATATCATAAAATTAGAAACTTTTAAATGAATATTAAATTATATTATTTAATATATTATATCTAAATTTTATAACAACGATTCATAAATATATATTAATTTTAATTATTACAATAAAAAATTTTTTGACTAAAAAAAGTAGTTTTTTAATATCTTTTTATCTTAAATTTATTTTATTCATATTTTGTACAAATTAACGGCCAATGAATTCATTTTATTCAACTGTAAAAAATTAAATTTCTTTTGTATAATTATATGAACTATTTTTTATATAAAACATAATTAAAAATGTTCTTATAAAAATATATCAAATAATTTATTTATAATCAATATTATTTTCTAAATGGAAAATAAAATATTTTTTAAAAATAATATAACATATAATGAGATTCATAGTGTAATTTATAAGAACTATTCCAATAAGATTTTGGTTTCAATATTCACTAACTATCAAACATATTAATTTCGAAAAAAAATATTATAAAATCTCTAGGTGTTAGATAACATCTCATTTTAAGAATTTTTCAACAAAAATTATGTCTCTATGATAGAAAAAACTAAGGATACCAATAATTAATAAAATCATTAGGATTCATAATTAGAATCCTTAAATTTATAAATCCTCCGGCAAACATTAACCAAGTGATTAGTCTTGTTCTGCAACTCATTATCCCTGTAGTAAAAAATCCATAATGGATGATCCCTTAAAGAGAGATCATTTTCCTCTATTATGTAATATACAATCAATAAATATGAATTATCTAGTATATAAATTATCAAAATTGATAAATGAAAGATATTTTGAACTTAGGAAAGGATAGGTGGAAACACCAACTGATAATCAACTATGTCAATATGATCACAAGTCAGATAAAGACCAATATACCTAAATATAATCTATATCTTTTTTCCAAATTTAAAATCATTATTCTAAGGAGATGTTTTATGGAAAACCTTATAGAAAAATTTGAACTATTGATCTCACCAATGATTGTCAGAAAACAATTTCCAGTAAATATAAGATAATATCACGTGTTGTAGAATGGTTCTATCATTCATTATCATTTTCTTGGATTTTTGAGGTTCCAATATCATCTACTTTTTAACGCCTTGACCACAGTTAACCATAGTCGATGCATTATTATATAACATTGGAATGATACAAGGAATCATGTCTCGAAAGACCGATTAGTTTAGTATCCTTGAATTACTAGATATATACATAAGTTTTACATTAAATCATGAGATAGAAACAACAATAACATTTTGTCCCATTTTAAAACACATATATCCCTTAGCCTATCCCTACAGGTCAACCATAAAATACTTTTTCACATCCTAGGAATAACAAAACATAGAAAGGGGTGAGCTTAGATGCCCGGTAAGGATAAAAATATAGTGGAATCTTCATAAATAAGGATACAAATTTAAAAGCATTGTATAGAACTAAAAAAAGGTTTTTAAACATAAAATTCAGCATAATATGGAAATGATGAATCAGATATTTCCATTTAATTATTCACATGGACATTCTACTATCTGAATAATCCAATGTAATATCAATAGATAATTTTATAATGTCATAATGCCTAATGTCGAACATCATAAACACATTGTAATAACATCATGCAGAGAATAAAAATTAGATTTTTTCAAGGCCTTGTTCCAAGACGCTAGTTTGTCTCATCATACTTACTCGTGCATCGAGGAGCTATTTCAGGATCCACATATCACTTACTAAGTCCAATGAATTTCACATATGAAAAGGTTGAAGCATAACAAAAATATTCGTATTAAAACTACCATAAAAAATGATAACAAATTAACCATAACCACGACTAGTATAAAAATAACACATCGATAGTCATACATATCACAAAACCTTTAATACAATATAAAATATTTTTATCAAAATAAATCAACTTCAAGAAAGTATAAAATCCATTAATGAATGTTGACATAGATAGAATCAATACTATTTGAGGGAAACATATCTATCTATTTTGAAATCATTTAAAATTCATGTAATTGTGGAAGAAAACATTTATTTTGAAAATATAGATATAATATTATAAGGGAAACATCAATGAAGTTATAATGGTGGAGAATAGTTGCACACACCGTATAAATAAAAAACATTCTGACCTTAATTTGTCAAAATGGTCATTAATTACCTTGTTTGGAAAATGACAGAAAGATTCATTTGAAACCATTTTATAAAAATTAAAACAAGGTTATAAATGAATTTAATCCATAGATTAATAAATACTAAAAATGTTTTCAAATACATTTTTAAGAAACCAGAATGTGGATGATAAAGAGGTCCCAATAGATACTTACGTAAAAACAACCTCGGATAATAAAAAAATTGTGAAATTAATCATTACCATGTACTTTTACATGGTCTAGGTTATGTTAAACTGATATATAATAGTTATAAATTGTTATTAAATTATAAAATATCCACATACATAAATATGATATCATATATGATCTTCTAATATTTCCTTGATAATAACATTTTAGTAGTATCACTGTTTTCGGTGTTAATTGATTTGTTTTCCTTTATATGTTTTGTAATGTAAATCATGTTTGTTATGGATAGGATGTATTTGATTCATGTAAAGAATGTTATAATGTTATTAAATATTATTTATAATAATCAAATGGCAATTATTCTTTAATTTTTTTGATGGGTAATGAATCTCATCGCATTCGTGGAGATGGTAATACGTACATAGACACAAATGCTACTTCCATTTCATTTTATAAAAAAGAATGAATACCAAATGATACATATGTATATTATTATTCAAGTATAATATAATAATTTATAAATGTTATGTAAATTCATTGACACCATCCTTTATATGTTTAATGTGTGGTATGAACGAGTCATGTCACTTTGAGGGGGTGGTAATTCACACTTCCAAAAACAAAAATATAATATATATACAACATGAAAATAATAATTTTATGCTATAAAAGGAAATTATAGAAGATTATCGGTAAAATAAATACCTTAAATATCATATTTAATTATAGTTCCATCATAATGTCCACTCTAGGAGGTGGTTGAAGAATATAGAACAATCATTGTTTCGTGAGGAAGTAGTTCTCCATCCACAGAAACATTATTTCTATACCCATTAGATGGAGGCATGGGTATTTTTAGATCAAAAACATCAAATAAAAACAACCTAGTATAATTAGTATACTGGTGAATTTATAAAAGATACAAATAAATAGAGTTTAGGGGGTTGAAGGAGTAAAATAATATGAAATAACGTAAGAGAATATGTTACATTTAAATCGGCTAACTACATTTGCATTGAACCAAAAGGCCTCCTTGAGGTGTCTTTTGGATAATGTAAGACTTCTAAGAGTAACAGAGTGATGAATGGAGCCTAATTGGTAGAGTTTGGATGAGACAAAGGGGCTTGAGAGTTGTGAGAAATGGGTTAGAGGCGAGGGATTTTTATAAGGGGGAGGAGGGGCTATTTAAAAATGTTTGAAAATATAATTTTATTATATAATGATTTTAGGTTTATAAAAGGAAAAAACTTATTAAATACGATAGTAATATTACTCATGTACGAAATAAAATCATCTAATAAGAATTGGAGAGGTTTTGAATGTTGTTTTAATTTTTATATTCTCATTTATTTAAATCATTCATTAATGTGGTAAACAATGCATCATAATTATTTCATAAATAATATTATTTATTTGATGTCTAAAAATTATAAACAAACATGATGTAGGAAATATTTTTATATTTCCAAATAAAATTTTTAGTTGAAAAGATTACTTATATAACCCCTTGTAGAAATTGTTTTAATAAAAAGTATATGTTTATGTCAGTTCTTTCTCTATGTTAAATTAATAAATATAAAGTGTCATTATTACTCTCATGTGGCTCTATGGGGTCAAAAAATCTACCCAAGGATACCCATGGTCAGACATGTGTCATCTAATAGGAATATGACACATTTTAGGGTAACGTAATTTTATTGTAATATTATTTTTTACCTTATTACCATATTTACCCTTCAACCATTGTAAATAAAATATTTATCGAAGTAATTTTTCATTATCTCTATAAATAAAAGTTTAGTATTTACACAATTTCAAATTATTGATTCCAAATATGGAATCTATATTTCCAAATTCAAAACACAGAAGTGGCTGAAATTAATTTAAAATTATTTCTCTAAGTCAAAACAAAACGCGTGTTTTTACGACATAATAACTATCAAAATATGTACACTTGTTTATGTCCATTTTAAATTTGAAATTACATAAAATGACATAAATTATATTAAATGATAATAATATAACCTAATTATACTTAAATACCATTCAAATATATTATTTAACACTATAAATTATTTCAATTAAAAAGTTGTTTTTAATTAAAATTTACTATTTTTCACTATTCATCAAAAATTGAATGTTTTCATAAGAGTACCAAAAATTCACCATAAGCTAATTTTGATATTTCGATTTCAAAAAATGATGTCTATTTTAAAAAATAAAATTTATTAAATTTTAACAAGTGGGTATTACTATTCATAATGGATAATATTATTGGTCGTGGTGTGTGAGAATCTCGAAGTTGCATATAGCGCAAGCTATTTCATTATTCAATGGGAAATGTACTGTGGAAGCTTGAGGTGTTCCATTCTTTTCTCCATAAAATAATATCATCCTCAATATTTCTATAATACTACTACATAAAAATATTCAGTTATTTCTTCATCATTAGTTCCTCGAGTTCCCAGGTTGCCTCTTTTATCTTATGATTTCTCCATAGAACTTTCTCTAGGCAGGTTGCCCAGCTTCTCAACACATGATATATAGTATCAATAATTCTGAAAAACTCTTCGCAATAAGTCATATCGGGTTCCAGTTCTATTTATTTATAGGTGAGTACATGAATTGGGTCAGTCATGTATTTTCTCAATGATGATACGTGGAACACATCATGATCTTTGGAGAGACTTGGCGGCATTTCCAAACAGTAAGATAAAACTCCAATTCGTTCTAAAATTTCGAAAGTTTCGATAACCCTAGGACTTAATTTTCCTTTCTTACCAAATCATATAGAACACTTCCATGGATATATCTTCAATAAAGCATGATCTCCCGCATGAAATTCCAAATCTTTCCTTCAGTTATCGACATAGCTCTTTTGGCTACTTTGAGCCGATTTGATGTGGTTTTGGATAACCTTCACCTTTTCCATTTTTTTCTTAACATGTTTTGTGCCTACAAGTTTTTTTCACCAAAATCATCTCAAAAAGTTGGTGTGAAACATCTCTTTCCATATAATGCTTCATAAATATCCATCTCAATACGTGAATGGAAACTATTGTTATCGGAAAATTCTACCAGAGCTTAATATTGATACCACATACCTTGAAATTCTTGTGATCATGATCTCAATATTTATTCCAATGTTTGAATAGTCTGTTCTAATTGTCCATCAGATTGAAGGTGGTAGTAAATTCTTAAACAAAGTTCTATATCCAAGTCCTTATAAAGACATTTCCAGATTCTTGATGGAATATAGGGATCATGATCAGAAACAATAGATATGGGTACTCCATTTAGTCTTATAACATCATTAGTATATATTATTTGTAGAAATTCTGGTGGTAAATCTTCTTATTATAGCAATAAAATTAGTATACATGGTAAGACGATCAACAGTGAGCCAGATTGTATCATTACTTCAAGGAGTCTTTGGTAGCAGCAAGACAAATTCCATCGTAATATCATTCCATTTCCACTTAGGTAATGGAATAGGTTTCTTGACTCCTCTAGGATGTTGTCTTCCATTCATTACTTTTTGAAAAGCCATACATCTTGATACATAATCTGAAAGATTCCTCTTTATTTTGTCCCAAAAAAATTGATCCTTAATATCTATATACATCTTAGTACTACTAGGGTGTATAAATAAATTCGATCTATTTGAATCATCTAACAATTCCATTTTTAGATCAGGTATGTTAGGCACAGAAATCATATTCCCAAATAACCAAATTAAAAATTCATATAAGAAGTGAATCAATCGCTCATCATTCACAACTTTAATTTTCTTTTGAAACTCTTTAGCCCTAGTCAAAGAACATTTTATCCCTCCTAGTAAAGTAGTTTTGGAAACCATTTGAAAAAGTATTGTTGTTTCACATTCCATGATTATTCCTATATCCATCATTACCAGATCAATGTACATAGGATCCCTTTCAAATATCATCTTCTTCAAAACTCAATGTTCATATCTGATCAATGCATCTTTGACCTTATTTTCCCTCCCCAGGTGGTAGTATATAGTGCAATCATAATCTTTGAGTAGTTCAAAAAATCGTATTTTCCTTATGTTGAGTTCATTCTGTGATAAAATATACTTCAAACACATGTGATCTGTATATATTTGACATTTTTTCCATATAGATAGTTTCTCCATATCTTCGAAGAATAGATTATAGTTTCTAACTAAAGCTCATGAGTGGGATAGTTTTTTTCAAGAAACCTTAACTATCACGATGAAAAGGCAATAACTATATCATTCTGCATAAGGATCCAACCAATTCCTTTCATTGAAGCTTCACTATAAATAACAAAACCATCATTCCTTGATGGTAGAGTTAGTATATAATCATTGAATAATATTCTCTTCAATTCTTCAATGCATTTTTCACAATATTGTGTCAAAAAAATTTTTTTAACCCCTTTATGTGTGAGCATGGTTAATGGGTTAGCCAATTGAACAAAATTCTAGACGAAGCACTGGTAATAACCCGCTATACCAATAAAACTACCTACCTCAGTTACAGTCATCTATGCTGGACATTATTATATTGCTATTGTATTTGAAGGATCAATATATATTTTATCCTTAGAGACAACATGGTAAAGAAAAGAAATCTCCAGAAGCTAGAATTGACACTTGTTAAACTTCCCATATAATTCATTTCTTATATGAATATTGTGAATAATGCGAATGTGATTTTCATGATCTTCATAGAATTTGGAGTATTCCAAAATATCATCAATAAATACCACTACAAAGTCATAATGATATTCTTTAAAAACTCTATTCATTTGATCCATGAAAACAGAGGGTGAATTAGTTAGTCCAAAAGGCATTATTGTAAACACCTAATTCCTGTACCTAGTAAAAAATGTTGTCTTTGTAATGGCTTCCTTATTCACACACAACTGATGATATCCAGATCAAAGGTAAGCCTTTGAAAAATATTATGGTCCATGAATTTGATAAATTAAATCATCAATGCAAGGTAGGGGATACATTTTCTTTCTTGTTAAAACATTGATCTTCCTGTAGTTAGTGCAAAACATCATATATACATCTTTATTCTTAACAAAAAGAACATGGGATCCCAATGAGAAACACTTGGGTGAATAAATAATTTATTACTCAAATCTTATAGTTATTTATTTAGCACCAATTATTTCACAGTGGACATTATATAAGGGGTATTGGATATAAGACTTGAACCATGAATTAAATCTGTGGAAAACTCAATTTCTCATTCTGGAGGATGTCCAGGTAAATCCTTTGAAAATACATCTATATAATTTTTTACAATAGGTACATCCTCTATTTGAACATTACATTCCTCACCCATAGTTATTTCACTCTCTTCCTCCGCACTAATTGAATTCATTAGAGCTATAGGGGGTGGATGTAGATAAGAATCATAGGGTGACGTTTATGCACTAAATATAAGGTATTCATTATCATCATCAACAAATTGTACCTCCTTCTTATTACAATAAATTTTCGCATCATGGTATGAAATCCAATACATACCGAGGTTTATATCAAATTCAATTTTGGGTATGATGATGTGATTAGAGGATAAAGAACATTAATATGCCATTCTGTGGACTGATTTATAAAATGTTGTTGCAATGATACATTACTTGGGAGTTTTGACTGATAACTCCCTTTTTGAATAAAATAGAAATTACCAAATTTTCCTAGAAAACTGGGAAGATATAAAACAATGTGATGATCCAGAATCAAATAAATCATTGGATAAACATGAGGAAACAATTAAATTACCTACCACCATGTCATTTGGAGCTTCAAACTCAGAAATGGTGATCACATAATTTAGGAATTGATCCCTTGGTCTTTTCTGAGGTATTTTTCCTTGGCTCTTTGGAAATTCATTTTCATAATTCCCTCGTTTCTTTGTAATTGTATCATTAATCATTGACAACCTCTTTCTTTCCCCTACAATCACAAGATTGGTGCCAATTTTTACCACACATGTAACAGAATCTCATTCCCTTCTGGCATGTATTGGGGTATTTATTCACACATATACCATAGGATGGATATTCAAATTTTCACTTCTTCCCCTTATTTCCATTTCCAAAGTGTTCAGCAGATCTCTTGTTCTTTTTATTTTCTTTATATTCATAAGACTTAGAGAATTATTTTTCTATCTTGATAGCACATGAGACAATATCTTCATACGATGAGAAGGATTGACTGATTAATACTCGATGGAGAAATTGTTTTAACCCATCAATGAATCGATCAATATTACTCCTTGGGTTACGTATATAATCTACTATATTCCGTGATAAGCTTGCAAAGGTTTCCTCATACTTTGCAACATTCTTATCCTCCATTTTCGTCAGACTCATAAATGGTCTTTCTATATCTGCTCGATAGTGATGAGGAAAATATTTTTCTAAGAATAGTTCATTAAACATCCTCCTTTAAATATTTGATATTTCATCATATTCCTATTTTTTTTAATTAATCTCCACCATTGATCTGTATCTCTCGTGAGGTGACAAACTTCCATGAAAACTTGTTCCCTTTCGCTTCTCCCAAAGCATGAAATATTTTCTCTACGGAACTTATCCATTGCTAAGCTAGAAATGGATTTATAGTCCCACTTAACAGTGGTGGTTGTTTCCTCATGAAACTATCTAACATTGATCCTCCACATTAGGGATTAGGGTGCTCCATATGGGTATGGTTATTATTCATAACATGATTGAGTTGTCCTAGTATGGTGATAAGTAGATCAACACCAGTTGCCTCACAATCTCCAATATAATTATCTTGAGTAGGAAGGAAATCCCTACATGGATTACATGCATTGGTATGGTTTCTATTACTTCCAATAGGTGACATTTCTAAACAATGTCATACACTAAATTAGTTTATGAATCACAATACATAATTCGAAACATTTAAATCACTAAGAATAAATTTAAAAATTTATGGATATAATCCATAATCATAAAAATGTTTTCGTTGAGAATGTATATACTCATAAATCATTTATAATGGGTTTTAAAAGAAATTTGAATTATCCTAAGCATATACCATGGGAGTTTCATAACCAAGAGTGTTGCGAGGCCTGTTCTCGTGTACAAAGATACCCCAGGTCAATCCCAAAACTCCATGTCGGAGTTTTCACTCGTAGGTACATCTGTTCATGAGCTGCCTCCACCTTCTCATATATATAAATGGATGTATTTCTTGGAAAACTAAAAAAATATCTACATTACCAAAATTCAATGAAATTCTTAAATACTAATCCTCAAATTCTATCTTAGGTTAATGTTTTATAATCAGAGTTATTCTAAATCTAGCTTCCAATGTTTTTAATAAACTTCCTCTAATAACCACTCTAATTCCCCAACAAACGTTACCTAGAGTCATTGCATTCCTTCAAATCATTGGCATGATACAAGAAATAATGTCATGATAGACTGATTAGTTTAGTAGCCTTATATGTCATGCATACATACAGATGTTTTACATTACATACTGAGATAAAAACAATGACAAAATTTTTTCCCCATTGAATACACATATATCCCTTATCCTATACCTTCCGGTCATCCATAAAATAATTCTTCACTTCCATGGAAAAATAAAACATATAAAGGGGTTATCTCAGATGCTCAGTAAGGATATCAATATAGCAGAAACGTAATAAATAAATATAAACATTTAAGGAAATGTATAAAAATAAATCAAAATCTTATAAACTTAGAAATCAGCATAATATGTAAACTATTAATCAAATAATTCCATATTATTATTCACATGGATATTATACTGGTCAAATAATCACATGTAATATCCATAGTTAATTTCATAATGATGGAATGCATAATTTCAGACACCATAACCACATATTCAAGGCCAAATTCCAAGACTAAAAATTTGATTTTTTCAAGGCCATAGGCCAAGACACTATTTTTCTTCATTATACCTACCTATGAATTGAGGAGCTATAGCAAATTCCACCCGTCACTAACAATGTTCAATGCATTCCTCGTATAAAAAGGTTAAAACAGAACATAAATATTCGTATTAAGACTAGAGTACAAAATGTTAATACAATAACAATAAACAATGAATAGTATAAAAAAACACATCCATAGTAAAAATTATTATAAAAACCTTAAATAAAATATGGAAGATTTGTTTCATAATAAATCAACTTCAAACAAGTATAAAATCCATTAATGGATATTGACATAGATGAAATCTAGACTATTTGAGAAAAATATCCCATTCGATTTTCAAATCATTTATGTCTTGTAATTTTTAATAGAAAACATTTATTTTTAAAATATTCTTATAATATATTAAGGTAAGATTCAAAGGTGTTATAATGGAAAAGAATAGCTTCACCCTCCATATAAGTAAGAAAAATTTATTATCTTAATTTGTCGAAAAGGTTATAAAGTACCTTGTTTGGAAAACGACAGAAATATTTCTTTCAAACCATTTTAAAAAAATAAAACAAGGGTATAAATGAATTTAACCAATAGTCTAATCAATAGTATTTTTTTGAAATACATTTATATGAAACATGGATGTGGATGATAAAGAGGTTACAATAAATATGTAAAAACAACCTTAGATAATAAGGTTATTGTAAAATTAACCATTAACATGTACTTTTCCTTTTTTGAGGGTACATAAACCTCCTATATTATAATTAAATAATTGTTATTAAATTATACATTAAAAACAAACATCAATATGATATAATAAAATATCTTCTAATATTGGTTTGTTAATAATATTTTAGTTGTATCATTGTTTCTGGTGTTAACTGATTCATTTTCCATTATATGATTTGTTACGTAAGTCATGTTTGTTTTGGATAGGATGTGTATGATTCATATTCAGAATGATATAATGTTATTAAATATTATTATTTGAAATCATATGAAAATTATTATTGAATGGTTGTAATGGGGAATGAATCTCATCGCGTTCGTGGAGATGGTAATCGGTACGTACGCACAAATGCTACTTCTACATCATTTTTTTATTTTAAATAGAAAGAAGAAAAAATGATAAGTAGTTATATTAATATTTCAGTATAATATAATATTTTATATACTTTACGTATGTTCATTAAAACTATCATGTATGTGTTCCATGTATGGTATGAATGATTCATATCAATTTGAGGGGGCGATAGTCTGCACTTCTGGAAATAAAATTATCATATATATACAACAGGAAAAGAATAAAGTTATGCTATAAAGTGGAATTAAAAATAATTATAGGAAAAATTAATATAATAAATACCATATATAATTACAGTTCCATCATAATGGTCACCATAAGAGGTGGTAGTAGAATATTGAACAATCATTGATTCGTGAGGCTGTAGTTCACCGTCCACAAAAACATCATGATCTATACCAATTAGATGGAGGTTTGTGTAAGTTTTGTTCAAATAATTCTCATAAGAACAAAATAATATATTTAGGATATTGGTGTTGTTATAAAATAATTGAATAAAGAGGGTTTAGGGTGTTGGAATAAGTAAAATAAAAGAATAACTTAAGAGAAGATGTTAACTCTAAATCGGGTACCTCCATTTGGATTGAATCAAAAGGCTTCTTTGATGTGCATTCTGCCTAAGGTAAGGCTTATAAGAGGTCCATAGGGATGTAGGGAGCTTAATTAGGTAGAGGAAGGATGATCCAATGTGATTTAGAGGTGTGAATAATGATTTAGAGGTGAGGGATTTTTATAAGGGGAAGGAGGGGCTCTTTAGGAATGATTGAAAATATTATTTTATTATATAATGATTTCTTGTTTATAAAGATAAAAAATTAATTAATGTTAAAGATATGATGAGTAATGTTCTAAATAAAATCATTCCATACATATTGGATAGGTTTTGGATATTTTTAAAATTTTTATAATCTAATTTATTTAAATCACTAATTAATAAGGTAAACACTACATCATTATTGTGTCATTAATAATTTTATTTGTTTTTTGAATAAAAATTTAAAAAAAATACAATGATGTAGGAAATGTTTTTAGATTTAAAATTAATATTTATAGTCCAAGATTTATCTTATATAACCACTTGTAATTTTTTTAATAAAATATATATGTTTATGTCAATTTTTTCTTTACTTTAAATTAATTAAAATAATGTATCATTATCACTCTCAAGTGGCTCCATGGTGTCCCAAAATCAGTCCAAAAATTTATATGGTAGGACATGTATCAAAAATAGGAATAAGTCACATGTTAAAGTAATTTAATATTATTATAATATTATTTTTTACCCTTATTTACCGGTTTTACCCTTTAACCATGGTTAAAAAATATTTACCGAAATAATTATTGATAATGTCTAAAAATAATAGTTACCTATTTAAAAAATTTGAACCTACTGATTCCAAATATAGAATCCATTTTTTCAAATTCAAAAATTATAAGTGGCATAAATTAATTTAAAACTAATTCCCATTCTCAAAATAAAATGTGTGATTTTATGAAATAATAACTATCAAATGATTGACACTTGTTTATGTCCAGTTGAAATGTAAAATTTCATCCAATGACCTAAATAATATTAATTTATAAAAATATAATCTAATTATATATAAAAACTAATCAAATTCAAAATTTAACACTATAAAGTATATCAATTTAAAATGATGTTTTTAATTAATATTTAGTATATTTCATTATTCGTAAAAAATAGATGGTTTTCAGAAGAGTACCAATAATTCACCTTAGGATAATTTTAATATTATGAATCCATAAATGAATTCCATTTTAAAAAATAAAATTTAAAAAATTACAAAAAGTGGGTATTACTATTCATAACAGCTAGTTTGATTGGTCGTGGTGTGTTAGAATCTCAAAGTTGAGTATATTGCTAGCTATTGCATTATTGAAAGGGAAATGTACTATGGAAGTGTGGGGTGTTACACAATTCCCAATTTCATCCCAAAATGAATTATCACAAACATTATTATATATAATGATTTATTAAGTGTCATCTAATTTCATGAGTGAAAAAAATATTGTAAATAAAGTCAATTAAAAGAAGGTGTTGATCCCAAACACCATTAAAATCCACAAATAAATCCCATAGAATATCATTTAGGTTTTGAATGGTTATTTTATACAATCTATATTTACGAGGATGATATATAGTAAAAAATGTCAACATTGTATTCAAATTACGAGGATGGTTTTTCTATAACGTTGAGGTAAACCTCAAATCCCAATAAGTCATGATTAGGATTGGTAGTCCATGAAACCCTACAACATCCATACAATATAACATATATATATGGTCAAGAAATAAAGAATCTAAAATAGTAATAAAATATTCTAATTTCATAAGGTGATTGACTAAAAACTGACTATTAGTTGGTGCTTTAGATGACATGGGGATTCCCACAAACAAAACTATGGTGATTTTATACCATTTCAACATAGTTAATGGTTATTTTTACAAAATATCCTTATAATTCTAAACATATCCTTATACTTTTGGCATAATAATCAATGATATATACACTTTGCAATATCTGTCTACATGTTATACTTGAATATTATCCCTCTGTGATTAGTATATATCTTCATTCATATATAATATATTGATAATAATGAACTTTGAGCATAATATTCTAATTCCTTATTCATTTATATTATATAAATTATATATAATATATTTTTTATCTTTATATTTAAATCATGTTCATTTAAATTTTAAAAAATCATTACCTTATTTTACTACTCCACGTCTTCATTTTATGCCACTTTAATATTAACCTTAATATATGGTTTTAAATTCATCTTTGAATGTTAGGATCATTCTTCTTTTTGTTTTATTTCAATTTACATCCTCTAAAAATCCCTATGTATAAAATTTATTTGAAACCTCATATTGGTAAAATATGCATGTTTCGTCCGACATAGAGAATGAACCAACTTGTTCACCATTCTTGGGTGTTAATGTATTGAGAAGTCATAATAATTAGTTAGTTACAACTATCTCCTATGATTTATATACCACTATTTATATGTGAATATTCACATCATTCTTTTTTATCAGAAAATATATCTCTCATTTAACCATAAAGATAATATATCCATATCATCAAAGAAAAAATTTATTTCTTCTAGTTCAAAATCACGAGTCTATTAACTTTTCTCATGATCCCTCACATACAATTATTCTTACATTACAACCCTATGTTTTTCTTAGAGAAAAAATCCCTTTAAGGCTATTCATACACTATGATAAATCAAAAACCCTTCTCCACTAATAGGTAGTTCCTTCATTGGTTCACAGACCATCTTTAGTATCAGGTAATTTAAATTTTCTTCAAATTAATTTATCTAAAGTAACTTCCCTCCCTTCAAAAACAACTATGTTAGTTGATTTAATATATATGATAAATATATCACAAATTTGTGATAGAATATAGTCAAACCATAAAAAACAATGCATTTCAATATCTGTTGTCGGTCTAGGAAAATGTTAATCAAATTTTTTCTTTTAGGGATCATCTAATATGCCATTTCATGTAATTAATTCTCCTAAGAATGATACATTTTATAGAAATAATTCAAATTTATGAAAATTGGAAAGAATATCACTTTCATCAATGTATTCAAATGGAATCCTCAAATGATCATCATGATCTTCCTTTGTCTAAGAATGTATAATAACATCATATATATATAAACCACCATGAATTGGTCAAGTGAATATCTAAAGGCAAAACTCATTTGATCCATGACGATATATATGACATCATTAAGTCCAAAAGGAATCACTATAAACTCAAAATTACTATACCTTATATATAAATCTATCATAGATATTTACACTTGTTTAACTATCAGTTTATAATATCCAAATTAGAATTCAATTGCTTAAAATTATTTATCCGCACATAATTGATTCATAAAATCTTTTATATGTAGTAGATAATACCTGTTAAATATTTTAATATTGGTAATTTCTCATAAATCAAGGAAGAATGAATTGATATTTATTTTTTAAAACATAAAAGAACAAGTTCATCACATGGCGATGAACCTGGTAATATGAATCCCTTATGATTATTATTCGGCATATTTTTCATCAATTCTTGAAACATAAAAAGGTATTTTATACAATGAATAATTAAAATAAGTATAGTCCTAGGTATGAGTTCTATTGAAAACTATCCATCATCATGTATGTGAGTACTAAAACTAAACAAGAAATAAAATGAAAAATATTTGAAAAATATACATATAATCAATGATGAGTTTATCCTTGACCACTTTATATATAAATTCATCATGAATAAGAAATATGTCAAATAAAATACAAGTTGTTTTGATTGGAATTTAATATTCAATCCTTTATGGATGGTCAGTCATGGATTATCTTGTAACATAAAAAATGACTTAATATCCTAAATCATTGATATGGGATCTATATTTGGAGAGAAAAGCTATGAAAAATATCATAAAAAATAAATATAGGGATAATCACAAGTTTTTTAGAAGGAATAATGTATCCTCCTTGCATGGGTGCCACACACCAGTACCCCAATCCAGTTCGCCACATGACAGCAGGTGTGCCTCCCTGTAAGCCAAAGGCTATCAACTATCAATGAGGATCTAATATCACTCATGGGGAGACTATTCCTTTTTATTTATTTATCATAGTGATACACCATGGAAAATAGTAAAAATAAAAAAATGGAGTAACATAACTAGAATAATATTATATCACAAGATGACAAAAACTGGAAATACAATGTAAAAAAATGAACACTAGACATTCCATGCAAAATACATGTGAAGTGTCAATATGAAAAAATGAAAATTAAATAAAGGGACTGGGAAATCCTCCTTGTGGGTCCCAAAACCAAGTCTAGTTTCCTCATCCTACTTCATCCCAATAAACCCTCAATCATGGTACACTTTACCTTAATGTATCTTGCGATCATATAAACTACTTGGGTACTAATCATGCATCCCGAGTAGGGTATGAGTACAACTATATTGGCCACTAACAATGGTGACTAAAAAAATCCGGTCAATAAAATTTTATACAGTTGTGTAATGAAATAAGCAAAATGAATAATTACATAGTTATCACATTGACATTTATATTTTATTTATCTACATAAACCTCTGGATTCCCAAGGACATCAGAGCCTTAATACCTACTTCGGCATGTGCCAGAGTTTTAATCATTCGAATAATCAATTCAAAATCCATTAAATAAATGGGCATACATTATCAATTTTAATTCAATTCACTAACATGAGTACTTGGAAACATATTCCAATGACAATATTTTTGGCATATAACATCATATATAGAACCCTATCAGTATTTGGAGCATCATTCCATGTCTCAAATGTTGTGTTATTTGGAGAATCAGTCCATTTCACATGTATCATGGGTATTTTGCACCATTCCCTTCCCTAATTAATTTACATACATAACATAGGTTTACACCACCATATATAGAACACCATTTACTAATCATTCAATTATATCACAAGTATCCCATATTTCACATGCATCACATATATGACATGTATCAAATTAATTTATTAAACAATTAATTTACTATGTCAACAAAATTACTAATTTAACAATCAATTTATTGCATTATTACTATTAATTAATTCAACAATTAATTAATCTCATCAAACTCATCAATTAACTCAACAATTAATTGACCACAAATATTCCATTAATTAATTAAAAATTTAATTAATCACATTAATCTCAATAATTAATGATGATCATTCCATTAATTAATAAAATAATTAATTAATGATGTCAATCTTATTAATAAATTCAAAACATAATTAATCATCCATTCCATTAATTAATTTCCAAATTTAGTAAGCATATATATCTCATCAATTAATTCACCATGTAATTACTAAATATCCAAAACTAAATATTACATAAATAATTCAATAAATTATTATTCAAATAATAAATCCCAATATCTCATAATTAATTTCAAAAATTTATTATCCAATATTATCAATTCAATACCCCAACAATCCACAAAAATTAATTCACTAATAAATTAATCCAATTCATTTAATTACATCTTCATGACAATACACCTTAGTTAATTAACCAATTAACTAATGTAACTCATTCAATAACATTAACACAATAAATACCATTAATTATATCACCAATTAATTAATCTATCTCATTCAATTGCATTAACAAATTAATCCCCAATAATTAATTAACCAATTAATTAAGATAACTCATTCAATTTCATTAACACAACAATCCCCATTAATTAAATCTCTAATTAATTAATCTAACTCATTCAATGATGTCAGCACAATAACCCCATTAGTAAATTCTATAATTAATAAATCTAACTCATTTAATTGAATTAACACAAATCCCCTTTAATTAATTTTACAATTAATAAATCTAACACAAAATTCATAACAATATATCTATCAATTAATTCACCAATTAATTAATCCAAATTATTTCCATTATTTTATTCTACAATTAAATTATGATATTCATCCCCTTCAATTGATTATAAAATAAATTTTCCAGTTCAATACCATTTATTTTTTTTCATTTAATTAATCACGTTATATTCCTTAAATTAATTCTCAAATTAAATGTCCATATATATCCCAACAATTAGTTCACAATTATTTATTCATTCCCAATCCCTTCAATTAACACACCAATTAATTATCCATGTAAATCCTATCTATTAATTCAATGAATTAATCACGTAAATAAAAATATTTAATTCTACAATTAAATAATAACTTTTCTCATGTAAATTAATTTATCAATTAATAAATCACAAAAATATTATTATATAATTATATAATTAAATAATAACCATAATTTATTAATTAATTTATCAATTATATAATCTTAAATAACTCATTATCTAATTTAACAATTAATTAATCATATTACTCCATTAAATAATTCATCGATTAATTAATCCCATAAAACACATTATTTAATTAAAAAATTAAATAATAATAAGACACCATTAATTAATTAATTAATTAATCCCATCAAACCCGTTATTTGATTCAATAAATAAATAATCATATTAAACCATAAATTAATTTATCAATTAAATAATCTAATCAACCCCATTGTTTAATTAAATAATTAAATACTCATATTACCCCCTTAATTAGTTCATCAATTAATTAATCCTGGCAATCCCTTTATTTAATTCAACAACTAAATAATCATATTTCTCCATTATTTAATTTATTAATTAATTAATCCCAACATACCCATTTTTTCATTCTACACTTAAAAAATCATATTACACTATTGATTATTTTTTTGATTAATTAATCCCAAATTAAACAACCCCATAACCCCTAATTTATTCTTTAACTAATTTTGTTGTCTCAATCAATTAAAAATACCCAATTTATTCATCAATTATTTTTTCAAACTCATAATTAAATAATATGATAAATAACATAATAATTATTTATCCCAAATACACAATTTTAATATCTCATAATTAATTCAAAAATTAATTTTCTAATTCAATCCCAATATAACATAATTAATTCACAAATTTATTATTAAGAATCTATAATCTTCATATCTCTAATTCGGACATTTTTCTAATTAATTAATTTAATGTATTAATTAATACTAACAAGAACAAAATTTCTAAAAATCTAATTAACTTTTACAGTTACATACACATAATTTAAATTAAGACTTTTGGATTTGAATTATATACCTCTACCTCAATAACGTTATGAATACTCACCAACTGATAATCCCCAAATTGAAGTGGGTCAATCAGGAACGCGGTGATGAACATGGTCTATATCCAAAACCTAAATACATGATTAAAAAAAACTATATATAGTAATTATACATCTAGATCTAACAAAATATCGATAAAACCCCACTAAAATAATTGGAGAAGGGCATGAGAGAGATGAGAAATAAATCGGGTAGAAACCACATACATTAAGAGGTGAAGATCTACCAATCAGGCTTCATGTCACCATGAATAGAGGTTATAGGTCCTTGGAATCCTTTAAGGAGGCTTTGGATTTGAAATAAATCAATTTGTGATCAGTCAGGGGTTGAATAGTGGTAAAAATATTTGGTTTGGGAAATTACAAAAATGTTTTATGAATTAATTAATAAAACATGAATGATTTACTACTCAAGGTGCATGATTTTCCCAAACCATGCAACTTAATGATGCAAATCATCTCAGGGAGGCTTGTATCATCTTTTTAGGTAACATAGTTTGGAAAACAATTATCCATCCATGCAATCGATCTCTGTCCATGGTTGCATGGTTTGCTGGTTTAGGGCGCATGGTTTTGTAAAACCCTATGCCAATCGTGCACTTCCCAAAACATCTTCATAAATTATCAATATTCACCCAAATGCACCCTAGGGTAAACACATAATTCAATTTACCCAATAAAAGGAAAAATATTATTTATTATAGATCCTTAGATATCTCAAGAAATTTTCAGGTTCTTATAATCTCATCCACCATATAATATCCCATCCATGAGCTATACCCCTAATAATTTATAATATTCCATGTCAAAAAAACTAATGCCAGTAAGCCATCACATAAATTTCTCTGTTGAAAATTTCTTTGAGAACCTATTCATGTATTTAAAATACATTAATTATCTTCACAGTATTTCCTGACAACAATTTCACCATACAATCAAACATAGACATCATATTCTCCTCAAAGGATACATTAGTCTCAAAACATATCTAAAAAAGATGTACATCCACCACCTACAAGGTCGACCTGGCCTTTCCCTGAGGAATTTATACATTTTCCTTATAGCAATATCACTTTAAAAATAAATCGATGGAGTACCTCCCACCATCAAACACCAGATATACAGCTTCATAAGAGCTACCTTTAAGGGTCCCCATATTCATCTAAAACAAATTTTTGTAGCAAGGTGTAAATACATATCTTTCCCAACATACAGAGGATGATTTCATACTATTGGACATAATATTTACTCATTAAAAGTATGATAATAATTCATTGGTGAACACCAAATAAATCCTCTATCATCGATGTTACCTTCTACTATGGGAACTCTTTAATCTGATGATAGTACCAGGCTTCCATGGATGTGATCATCTTACCACGTCGATCTATAATAAGACTGTCCTGTAGACAAACTACAAATGAGTTCTCAAACTATGGTTTTCTCAAAACCCAACCCATCTACATCAAGTTTCTAATATACATCACAATGTATTGTAATTTAGCCATATAGACAGAGTAATCATGAGGTCTTTTCAGAAGACTATAAAAATTATTTCAACATTTTTCCACCACACTATCAAAAAACGAGGCACAATCACTACTGATAACCATCATAATACCAAGAATTCATTAATAAGAGTAAACACATTCCCATTATCCATGTTTCTCATTTAGAAACCCATTTATTCTCATCTCGCTTAATTTTACTATTTTTCACAATTTCATGTTAAAAACCATTTTCATTTCAATTTCAGATGTAATGAATAGTTCTTGTTTAACAAATTACCAAAAACCCGTTTCTTAAGAATGCATAAAATGATTCATGACACAAAATAATCTATAGTGCCAAGAATTCTTCAAGCATAATCAACTATCACACCTTACTAGTCCATGATTCAAATATAAAAAAATATCAAAATCAATAATAACGACACACAATAAGTGCAACACTATATGTTAAATAATATTCAACTGAATCACAAAACAAGAATAACTAGAATCCCAACCTGTGTACTTGAGTTTCCCCCCAGACATGGGTTTGATAATTCCATGTACAATATCATAAAAAAGTCTGAAATATCTATATTCTTCATTTTACCATTCCCAAAACAATAATACAAAATAATAATGAAAATAATACAAACTTTGATACCACTTTTTTAATGTATCGACCAGGGTGCCACACACCGGTTCCCTGATCTAGTTCATCACATGACCTCTAGCATACCTCCCCATATGTTAGAGGCTGCTGACTAGCAGTGAGCATCAAATATTGATCACGTGGGGACTATACAATCTTATTTTTCATTATTAGAGTGAGACAGCAATAGAAATCATGAAAATAAACAAATGATAAAACATAACAAGAATTATAATATATCACAATATATCTAAATCATGAAATACAATGTCAAAAAAATAGTATATATGTCATGCTAAATACATTCCATGTGTCAAAATGAAAAATTTAATATAAATAAATTCATTATTAATACCTTATGGATATCACCTTTTAGTGACATTGATTTATTCTAATGAAGAAGAAATTGATTTTTATTTTAGGGATAATGATAAATCATTATGAATACCAACAATGTATTGTTAAATTTTCCTTATAGGTAATAATTGTTACATCATCCTTCTTCTTAATCTCATGGAATTGTCATATCAGTTTCATGAAAACTATAGGGGATAATACTTGTATAAAAATACCAACTTAAATATGTACCATTCCATGGAGTAAATTTCTTCATCTTGCATCATATTCAGAATAAGATCTCTACAATGGACTTCTTCTCCATCCAAATGGTTCATTCAAGTAAAACTATTTCTTACTCTTAGGACTGTATAATGAATGATATCTTATCGAAGGTAATGATATATTTCTCATAAAATATTGGATTATAGGACCTATATAAATAAGGTAAATATTGCACTATCATTGAATCAATTGGGTGTTGGTCCCTCCATTTATTATTTATAATATTATCATGATTCATGGATTAAGATACATGTGTGATCATAATAACAATATTTTTCATTACATGTCTCATATCGTTTTGTTTCTTAATAGGTAAATAATAGAATTATACACCCTTTTCGTTTATAAAAAAATTCACCAAGCTAATAACTATTAATTAAAATAAAAAATCATAATTTATTCATATAGTTATAATAATCAGAGTAAGAAATAATATAATCATGAACATCATTAACGATATATCCTAAATTATGAAACCTTCTTATAAACATATAAAAATTTTAGGTTCACCCATTTTCACATTCAATACATCATATATTTTATTAATTTCTATCCGTATATTCATCATAACCTAATTTAAAAAAACACTAAACTCCACATTTACAAAAAAAAGATTCATCCTAGGAAAAAAATATATGAATATTTTAGAATTTTATATCAATATTCTTTGTAATTCAGATCAATACAAACCCAAAAACCATAATGGTTCTTTGTATTTTGAGACAATATACATAATCCAAAAAACTAATGAATTTTCATTAACATATATCAAAAATTTCATATCAAATTATTCCCTTTCAAAGATATATCATTCTTAAAATCATTCTTCATATACTTTTGAAAAGGGAAATATAAAATATAGTTATCTTAGACACATTATATGGGTAAATATAAGAGATATAAATTGAGGATCATATACCAGAATATGATACACATAAGGGTATGAGAGCATGATTGTCACATCCATGACATATTTTAAAGGAATTTTTTTTCATTTAATTTACATCCTTACTTTGTTTGGGGGTTTACCTAGGTTTTAGGGGGTAATAGATGCGTATTCATGAATTGGGCCAAATCGTGAGCCCAATTTCAGATTAAAAAATATATATTTTATCTTCTATATCTTTTTCATTTTTCAACATTTTTTATCCATTCAAATTCCTACATGACCTACCATAACCCATTAACACCACCAAGGTAATATGGAGCTTTTCTAAATCCATAACCAGGGTTTTTATCTAAGGGGTTGGGCCTGCCTGAAGCCCAATTCCTTTTTTAAAAATAAATCTTGATTATGTTATTTAATATTCATTTTTTGGGATTTTTCGGTGATTCCCAGTGGATCCCAAGCCCACTGAACCCTTCCACGTGACCCTTCTCTCTCCCCCCTCTTTGGAGCTCTGGATAATCGCGATTTGGTGCCGAACTTCATAGGCTTCCTCAAATCTTCCAGATTTGAAGAGTTAAGTTCATTCCTTCATATCTCTCTCAATTTTTACTCTTTTCCCCCATTAAAATTACTAAATGATCTCTATATCCTTGTTCGAACCTCCTTTAAAGGTTTGAGTATTTTTAAAATCAGATACTGGTATTTTTGGGGGAGATTTCTACAAGATATTTTATTTAAGTTGTTCTCCTTCTTTCTTCTTTCAATTTGTTTAGGGTTACATCCAATTTATTTAGGCTTTATTACCTTATCATTGAGGTTTCTAATTTCCAGGGATTAGGGTTTAAAAATTAGGGTTTTATCTTGTGTTTCATGGTCTGAAATTCTGGTTTTAGTTCTGTTTTACCTTCCTTGAGGTGCGGCGGTGGTGCGTTTGAGTTTTCGCACAAAGGGTTCAAGGGTTTCCCTGGTTTTGGTAGGTGATTCAATTTTTTGTGCAATTTTTTTGAATTAGCTTGCTGTGTTCATGGTAACTTATGATTTATTTCCCATGAATGTCGCTGTAAAAATTTGTTTTAGTTGCATTTATAATGAAAATGAATTTTAAGTTCCAATTTTTGGTGAAATTGGGGGTTTTTCATTCAAATCTTTCATTGGTTCATTTTGGGCTGACCTATAATTACTTAGTTGATTTTATTGAACTGTATTATGACTAAAAATCATGTTTTTAATTTGTATTATTTATTTTTTTTGCTGTGAAAGTTTTCTTAAATGGTGTTTGGGAAGCAAATGGGCTTTAAGTGCCATGTTTTTTTTTGAAAATGTTGGTTTTTAAAAGATATAACTTCTTGGTTCACATTGGGCTGCCCCATACCTGAATTCTTGGTTTCATTAAAGGTTATTGAACTGAAATTTTGTTTTAATGACTTACAAGTGTTCACATAGTGTGCAAAGTGGATACCTTAATGAGCTTTGGGTGCAAAACAATGTGATGTTTTGAGAGGTTGTTTTATTGAAAATAAAATGATTTTATTGTGTGTTTTAAATGGTATAAAATGTGTGTTGCTACTATACTATTTGTTTGTGAAAAGTAGTGAAATTTTTTATGCAAAATTTTGTATGTTGTTTTCTGAAATTGTTTTAGCAAAAAAGGGGTTTCCCGTGTACCTAGGTGGGGCGGATTTGTACTAGTACAGCTAGTGGATCAGATGGGGTTTGTCCCTGTTCCACATAGAATTTGGATAATGACAACTCTAACTAAAATATGTGGATGATGATTGGGGACCACTAGGTTATGGGTATGTTCCCTACTAGTGGATCGTGCTTGAGAACAGATTTTTCTATGGTTACTCAACACTGAGGTATGAGGTGCATAGGGCCTGAGACAACCTAGTGCTTAGGGGTGTTCCCGATTTTGATGCTCATTGGATTTGTGGTATTTAACCTTGTTGTGGGGTTTTTTGGCAGTACTTTATAGTAGCTCACATGTCTATTTAATGTGTTAACATACTGGAATTCTTGGATTGAAAATTGTTTTCATTTGAAAGTTTCATTTATTTGAATTTTAAAACTATTTCACCTTGTGTATTAAAATTGCTTGTTTTGTTCACACTGTATTGGATGCTCTTTGAAATCATCTGGTGGTATACTATTGGGCTTAATCTCACACCCTACTTACAACCCTTTGATGTAAGTAGACTTGCTTATGCTTGACTCAGGTAAAGGGAAGGCTAAGGGTGATGGCTGTTCAGGGTGTTAGTCCCCATCATTGGGGCAGAGTTGCGATGAAGGCTTGCGGGTGATGACCCCCTTGTCGTGTGGAGTCCATGGGGATGTCTTTATGTTGTAATTATTTGTTTTTAGACCACTTGTAGTGTCTTTAAAATTATGTATTCAGTTCTGGTTTTTTTAAACATAGTTTGGTTTACAATTTTCAGATTCATTTTATTGATTGTTTTTAATGTTTTATGCCTTCATATTCTTGTAAATCGTCCCCAAACAAAAATAAATGATACCCAGGCACTTGTGCCAGCTCGTGGGGATAGAGAAATCCCTTCGGGTCATGTCACGGGCTAGGTTTGGTGCCGGTTTTGGCAGCGACCAGATTTGGTTCGTGACCAAATGGTATCAGAGCAGGTTCGCTCCTTGGGTCATGTTATTTGGGGAAAAGTCAGGATCGTCTGGAGCATGGATTGTCAGGACATGACATTTCAGTCATGGGTAGTGTGCCTGGCTAGCACACCTCAGGACGGGATTCAAGTCACCATGTGTAGTATGGATTTATCTGAGTCCTTTGGTTTTCTTTGTTTAATGATGACTATGGGAAATGAAAAGAGAGTTGGGCGAATAATCTAAGTGAGCTCGCAGGGCCTAGCAAGCGATGTGGAGCCTTGGATATTTCCCAATAATACTCTCTGTGATAGTGAAGTGATTGAAATATGGCTGCCAACCATATGTCCAGGTCACCCACTGAAACTAGTTTCCTCTCACATTGTCTTGTGTCTCTTTGTTTTGGAATCTTGGAAACTTGGGTTTTTTTAAGCAAAAAAAAATTACTTCACTTTAAGGAGTGTGAATTTTTGTGAAGTTATTTTCTAGTAAATTGAAAATTGTTTTATGTTATTTTAAATTCCTATAAATGAAATTTCATAATTATTTCAAAAGGGTAAATTATGTGTTTATACCTCTTTTGAAAGTATGAACTATGTTAAATGGGGTTTTGAAAATATGTTTCTATTGGAATATTTTTTAAACTGTGGAAAAGTGTTTTGGATCGAATTATGTGTTCTAGAATTTTTGTTTGGGGGTTGAAGATGGAATTTGGTTTTGGTGAGTACTGGAAAAAAAACTTATGAAATTCTAGAACCTTTTCTTGAAATGAGAAGAGTTGAGTTCTTAATTAAATGGAGATTGATGAAATGGTGTTTTTCATGAAATTAGATTTTTTTTGAAATGGTTGAAATGATTTGAAACAATTGTGAATGGCATGAATATGTGCTTTTATTGACATATAGATTCTTTTCTAAATTGGTTTCTAAGATGAAAAATTGGGTTTTGATATTATGGTTATTGTTTTTGAGAAAGGGAAAGTGTGGTTAAAAGTTTTGATTTTAAAAAGAGGAAAGGTTTGATTTTTGGTAATTGGTGATTTAAAGGGTGACCACATGCATAGGTTTATTTGGGAATATGAATTGATATGATGTGGGTTTCTATTGTGGCATGTAAAGAGGCATGTGTGAGGCTCATGAGATACCATTGGTAAATGCGCAACCCACCAACATTTTTTTTTAAATAATTTTTTTTGAAGGAAAGTGTTGTGTTGTGATAATGTATGGTTTGGAGGTATGGATTATGTATTTTTGGGATTATTATCGTGGGATGTTTCAAGTTCAATAACCCCTCTTGTTTGAACGATGTTTAGGTTTGGTGTTTCATTGATAAGTTGGAATGAAGTGTTGGTCAGTGGTCTCTTTTGAGGAAAAGTTTGGGAGGCCAATGTGGTGGCTGCCATCATGTGTTCGGTTCAGGTTTGTGGTCTTTGGTGACCAAATGACCAGATCAGTTTGGCCCTTGGGGTTTCTTGTAGGCTAGGGTACACCCCCATAATGTTTTAATGTATGATTCATGTTTGGCCTATGGTGATTCACCGTTGGATGATCCTCCAGTTGATCAACATAAGGACTTTTTTCTTGAGGTTTGGAGATTGAGTTTACCCCTATTCTTTTTCAATTATGTGGACCCCCCTATAGTGGGAGAGTGTTTTTTGGAGGTTGAAATAGACCTTAGTTTCTTATGTTTCCTAATTTGTTTAAGGTGAATAAAGTTCAGGGTTGTCATTGTAGAATGATGTCTTAAAGGGCCTCTGGGTCTTTCTTTAGTATCATTGAAGAAAGAGTTCATGTTAGGCCACCAGTGTGCAAGATCTGGCCAAGAGTGGCTATTATGGACACTTGCTAGAATCATGTGCTGTTTGGGAATTAGTACAAGGTCCCTCTCCTTGTGTTTTATTTTATCCACAATGGTCATGTTCGGAGATGCCTTGCGATGTCATGTGTTCATTTGACTATAAGGGTGAAGATTGAGAAATCTTATGAGTGTAACTATTTAGTTGGATGTGTGTCTCCCTATAAGAAATTCTAAATCCTATGTTCTAGAAGAATGTGTTTCCATATGTCCTTTCATTCCGCGGTTTAGCATCCAAAGAAAAAAAAGGGGTGATGTGTGTGCATCCTCTATGTTCTTATTTTGGTAAAATGATGGGTTGTGGAAAAGCGGGTTTGAAGTGTGTCATCTCTCAATGAGACCATCTGAGATTACAATATAATTATTTTTGACACTGGAAGAAGATGGTCAGTTTAGGGGTTTCCAAATCCTAACTGCTAGGACGAAGATGCTTCAATCCATTGAGCTCCAGCCATAGGCCCCGGAGAGAATCTGGTGCATAGTCAGGGGAAATCCTAGAGTTGTTTAAACTTTTGGTCAAGGTCATATACTCAATATGAAAGATAGAAATAGTTTAAAACACTGGTGTCGTCTTCTTGTTCCAACTTCTATCATTTGGTTGAAATAGGTTTGAGTACCTTGTTCCCATGTCATACCCTGAGTTGATTTTTTCCCCTTTGGGTTCCTTTGTGTTTTTGGAGAAAAGGTTAAAATTTGGGTTAGGCAGGTTGAAGTGCATAGTTTGTGCGCGGTTAGTAGTAACCATGTGCCAACCTAGGGGACCATGTGATAAGAGACAGCAGCTACCACATGATCTCTGCATGTCCATGATCCTTGGAAAAGGAAACTATGTGAAGTTTCCTCTTTGGATATAATGATCCGCACAGTTAACTCGCGGTTTCCCAAACCTTGTGAACCAACCGTGCGGCCATGCCAGCTCCTTAAAGTTCTGTTGTTTTTTTGTTTTTATCCAATAATATTTAGTTAATATGGTTGGTTTTTGTTGGGGTATACCCAAAATGGTACTCATTTAAGTTTCATTGGAATAATTCTGATATTAATCTACCCCTAATGCTGGGAATTCTGTTTGAGGCCCACTACTAGTGTCTTGATTTTGTCTTAAGGAATGTTGGGTTCATTATTATGGTGGGGAGACCCATCATGGGTATCATGTATATTCTGTTGGAAAAGATATAATTTTAGTTTAACCCTTATGATGGGGAGACCATTCGTTCCTTCCCCAATTTTTAACCTTATTCTATCTAAGAAAATTGAGTTGTCCCTGGTGGTGGGATGTCCAGATTGGGTCACCCCGTACTAGTGACTATGTTTTCTCCTTGGTGTATTATAGGTAGAAGGTAGTATCGTTCAAGTCTATCTATCCAAAAATTTGTTACTTGGGTAATTTTGGGGTTGGAGAACACCCAAAGGTTTTGTTTACGTAATGTTGTCGTAGCGTTATTCGATTTCATTGTTCGTTTCAAGTGGATTGATTGAGCGTCGTCTTGTAGTGTTTGAGGTGTTTTGTTTTGGGATGTGTTTTTAATGTTTTTCATAATTTTATGTACTTGGGGTGCTTTTTGCTGGGTGAGAGTATTATCTTCCTTCGTTTGATCAAATGGAGATGTTCGTCCTTTTTGAAGCGGGTGAAAACGTGGCAAGGAAGTCTGTCTTGGTTTATCATTTGGGCTTTTCTTTTGCATCTGGTGTTGTTGGGTCATTACGGGGGTAGAATGCATTATTGTGGGGAGATTTGTCACATCCATGACATATTTTAAAGTTATTTTTTTCATTTAATTTACATTCTTACATTGTTTCGGGGGTTTACCTAGGTTTTAGGGAGTAATAGATGATTATTCATGAATTGGGCCAAACCGTAATCCCAATTTCAGATTAAAAAATAAATATTTTATCTTCTATATAATTTTCATTTTTCAACATTTTTTCATCCATTCAAATTACTACTTGACCTACCATAACCCATTAACACCACCAAGGTAATTTGGAGCTTTTATAAATCCATAACCAGGGTTTATTTGGGTTTTTATCTAAGGGGTTGGGCCTGCCTGAAAGCCCGATTCTTGATTTAAAAATAAATATTGATTATGTTATATCTAATTCATTTTTTAGGATGTTTCAGTGATTCGAAGTGGATCCCAAGACCACTGAACCCAGCGGCGCGACCCTTCTCTCTCCCCCCTCCTTGGAGCTCTGGTTAATCGCGATTTGGTGCCTAACTTCATAGGCTTCCTCAAATCATCTAGATTTGAAGAGGTAAGTTCATTCCTTCATATCTCTCTCCATTTTTACTCTTTGTCCCCCATTAATATTCCTAAATAATCTCCATATCCTTGTTCGAACCTATTTTAATGGTTTGAGTATTTTTAAAATCAGATACTGGTATTTTTGGGGGAGATTTCTACAAGATATTTTAAGCAAGTTGTTCTCCTTATTTCTTCTTTCAATTTGTTTAGGGTTACATCCAATTTACTTCGGGTTTATTCCATTATCATTGAGGTTTCTAATTTCCAGGGATTTGGGTTTAAAAATTAGGGTTTTATGTTGTGTTTCATGGTCTGAAATTATGGTTTTAGGTCTAGTTTACCTTCCTTGAGGTGTGGCGGTGGTGCGTTTTAGTTTTCGTACAAAGGGTTCAAGGGTTTCCTTGGTTTTGGTAGGTGATTCCATTTTGTATGAAATTTTTGTGAAATAGATTGCTGTGTTCATGGTAACTTATGGTTTATTTCCCTTGAATGTCTCTGAAAAAATTTGATTTAGTTGCATTTATAAAGAAAATGAATTTTAAGTTCCAATTTTTGGTGAAATTGGGGGTTTTTCATTCAAATATTTCATTGGTTCATTTTAGGCTAACCTATAATTACTTAGTTGATTTTATTGAACTGTATTATGACTGAAAATCATGTTTTTAATGTGTATTCTTTTTTTTTTCTTGCTGTGAAAGTTTGCTTAAATGGTGTTTGGGAAACAAATGGGCTTTAAGTTCCATGTTTTTGTGAAAATGGTGGTTTTTAAAAGATATAACTTCTTGGTTCACATTGGGCTACCCCATAACTGAATTGTTGGTTTCATTAAAGGTTATTGAACTGAAATTTTCTTTTAATGACTTAAAAGTGTTCACATAGTGTGCAATGTGGATACCTTAAAGAGCTTTGGGTGCAAAACAATGTGATGTTTTGAGAGGTTGTTTTATTGAAAATAAAATTATTTTATTGTGTGTTTTAAATGGTATAAAATGTGTGTAGCTACTGTACTATTTGTTTGTGACCATTAGTAAAATTTTATATGCAAAAGTATGTTTGTTGTTTTCTGAAATTGTTTGAGCACAAAAGGGGAAGCCCGTGTACCTAGGTGGGGCAGATTTGTACTAGTACGGCTAGTGGATCGGATGGGTTTTGTCCCTGTTCCACTTAGCATTTGGATAACGACAACTCTAACTAAAGAATGTGGATGATGATTGGGGACCACTAGGTTATGGGTATGTTCCCTAATAGTGGCTCGTGCATGAGAATGGATTTTTCTATGGTTACTCTACACTGAGGTACGAGGTACATAGGGCCCGAGACAACCTAGTGCTTAGGGGTGTTCCCGATTTTGATGCTCATTGGATTTGTAGTATTTAAACTTGTTGTGGGGTGTTTTGGATGTACTTTACAGTAGCTCACATGTCTATTTAATGTGTTAACATACTAGAATTCTTGGATTGAAATATATTTTTATTTGAAAGTTGTATTTCTTTGAATTTTAACACTATTTCACCATGTGTATTAAAATTGATTATTTTGTTCACATTGTATTGCATTCCCTTTGGAATCATCTGGTGGTATCCTATTGGGCTTAGGCTCACACCCTACTTACACCCCTTTGGTGTAAGTAGACTTGCTTATACATGACTCAGGTAAAGGGAAAGCTAAGGGTGATTGCGGTTCAGGGTGTTAGTCCCCATCGTTGGGGCGGAGTTGCGGAGAAGGCTTGCGGGTGATGACCCCCTTGTCATGTGGAGTCCATGGGGATGTATTTATGTTGTAATTATTTGTTTTTAGACCACTTGTAGTGTCTTTAAAATTATGTATTCAGTTCTGGTTTTTTTAAACATAGTTTGGTTTACATTTTTCAGATTCAGTTTATTGATTGTTTTTAATGTTTTATGCCTTCATATTCGGGTAAATCAATCCCAAACAAAAATAAATGATACCCAGGTACTTGTGCTAGCCCATGGGGATAGGGAACGCCCTTCGGGTCATGTCACGGGCTAGGTTTGGTGCCGGTTTTGGCGGCAACCAGATTCGGTTCGTGACAGTGATCATATTTAAAAATATTTATGCCAATTTAGTCATAAATCATAAAACCTATTTTGTGGATTAAATTATTAGTATTTCAAAATTTCTAACTCATAAGAGTGTATAATCATCATCATAATATTTTGGAGATTTCATAGGAATTTATAAAATGTAATAAACACTAAAAATAATTTAATCATTACTATTTCACGTCCAATACTATCATAGTGGACACATTCCCATTGTGGATTCATCAAATCTACATTTATACTGACTTGGACCCCAGTAATCTCAATGTCAGTGCCTTTAAGAATTATATTGTCATAAGAAACAAAGAATAACATTTTTAATGACAAATTATTCTACAATTATTGGTAAAATATATACATAAATAAATCTTTATTTATATTTGAAAAAAAATATTACAACATTTTTTTGAGAATAACATAATTCCATATAAAATATTTGTGTATATCTGTCATAGTAAACTTCATAGAAACTTTTGGAATGGAAAAAATAAAAGGGTGAGCTCAAATTATTAGTAATTGTTATGTAAAATGGATGAAATAATGAATCGATTATTATAATTGATTTGGGAAGGTAAATAATTATACACACACTCCATGTTATTAATTAATTGATAAGGAAGGATATAAATAAATTAGCATGTAAAATAATTGAAAACCCACGCCATTATATCAATAATAATACTTCTATAAGTGGATGGGGAATAAATTATACAAAAAGGTAAATAACTGAAACACATTCCATTTGAATATCTGAGAATAAAATGCATAAAGAAACAATATAATAGTAAAAACTCCAAAATAAGAATTACTGAATAATGAATAAAGTAAATACATAATTATTGGATAAAATATTTCATAAGTACATGGTATCATTACTTTTATGATATTTCACAAGATCATTTAAAAAATATTGGGAAAACCTCATTTAACTAATGCTAGACATATGATTCTTACATTAATACTACTGAGGCATCAAGGAGAAATCTATAACTGGGCCCCACCTATGTCATACTAGTCCAAACAATTCCTCATATATTGATTAATAAATTTTATTCATAAATAATTTGTCTTATCAAATATTTATATTGATTATGGAATACAGATTTATTTATATTTTCCCATATAAACTAATAAAATTAAATGTGAAACACCACATCTAGAAATGGTATAAAGATTAAGAAATAAACATATCTATAATAAATAAAATGGTTATTCTATCTATAATTAATTACCAATGATCTCATGAAGGTGGAGATTTCAGGGGAATGTAATTGAATAAAAAGGCAATCAAAGCAGTGAATTTCAACACAGTCATTATGAAATATGACCACAATCCTTGTAGGGTAAGAATAATGATGGTATTATTATAATATATACCCATTTGGAGAATGATTAAAGGGATTTTTTCATTATTTAATAAAAATAACTTAAAAATATCTATACAAACATTTTAAAGGAAAATAAACATTTAATTATGCAAAAAATGGAAATAAATTTTATGAAAATTATCTAAAAATATAATACTACCAATTCAACTTTTTCTTAAATTAATTGACATTCATGACAATATATAATTCATTACTTGTTGTAAAAGTAAAAAAACATTCATTTTTCACGGTAAAATGGTTAGAAATGTTCCCTATTCAGAAAGAGACAAGAAGATTCAATTAAAAATGCTATATAATAATAAGAAATTGGTATAAATTAATTTTAGGATATAATATATAAATTTTTGAAGGAAATAAATATTAAAACATTTTTGGAGAATGTTGTTTTATAAGAATAAAGAATTATAACCGAAGAGAGAAATAAAGTAAGATTTTATTAAAGAATTTTTCACTAAATATATGTACCAAAGATTGGAAAAATTGTGTTTTCACATAAAAAATTTAATGAATAACTAGTGGATAGGAAAAGTAACAGATCATTAAAAATTTACTATTTAATTTCCATTAATTAAAATTAAATAATAAATAATCTTGATTAAAAAATGATTGTGAAAAAACCATTGAAATTATCAAAACATAGAATTAAGAATTAGTCAATGAATAGATTGTGTGTACCAACTATAAATCCACATAAATTAATTGTAAATAAAAAATAAGATAATAAAAATTCATTACCCACATAATCTTATCATTACATAATAAATTATGTATATGTCTTACATGATGTGTGGAAATTAAGTTAATTAATCCCTTACCACGTTATAAAATTTATTTCAAATATGATTAGTTATAAAAATTAAAATTGTAAAATAGTTTTTCATGATGAATATTGTATTCATGATATTACATATCAATAAGGTATTATATAAATCATAAAAAATAATTTAGGATCTTAATAATACAATATTGTTCAATGAAATGAAATTTAGATGAGAACCATTACGTTAGGTATCATGTTATTTATAAATGATTTAATCTTAGAAAAAGTGTTTTAAAAAATATTATTAACATATCTCAGAACAGTATTAATTCCAATTATATCATATATGATCAATTTATATCATATTATTACTCATTAGTTAATTATCATTCATTTTTTTCATTTCATTGAGGTGTTAATTACCTTGTTTTCTTATGCGTATTTCATTTTGGATGTTCTAATTCCTTCCATAATTCAACTGTTATATCATATCCAAAATATTAATCCCAATTTAACTAACATAGATTTGGATCCTTTTTTCAATTTAACACAATCATGAATTATGTTTATTGAAAATTATGTAATGGAGACGGTAGGTCGAAAGTATGCGTTAGCAACTTTTTCATTTTTCAATGATCATTGTGTAAATGGTGTAAGTAATATATTCAAATTAAATAATAATTATATCATATATATTATTTCATATGGATATATATGTCATCCATGTGGTTAGAGGATGAAAATTGAGTCACATAAATTTTTAAAGACGGTAGTCCACACGTACACGAATGATGTTACCATCATTACATGACTAAAAAGGATAGAAATTGAATGATATATGTTATATTTATAGACTAGTAAAAATATAATTAATATCATAATTATATAATTTATATAATAAATAATCCTTAAATATATCATTATCATCATCTATATGAGTCGTTAGGGAAAGATGAATCGCATCGCTTCACGAGATGGTAGTCCACCGTACACACAAGCAACATTATTGTGTCTCCTACAAAATGTAATTTAAAACAATAAATGTTAAATATTAACTCGTGAGATATAAATATGTTATAAATATCATAAAAATACTTTATATCTATAATAATAACCAACATTGTCATGTGGAAATTGAAAAACGAATAATAGTGGTTCGGGAGGTGGTAGTCTGCCATACACAAGAGTGATGATTTCATTACACATTTTATAGATGCGTAAAAAATTTAGGTCTTAAAATTATAATAAATAAATATCTAAATATTTATTATACCATTTTTATTATATCATCTTGTTTATATATGATTTTAATGTGGTGGAGATGGAGATAAAATGAATATGCATGTTGAAGGGCATTACCTCTCCTTCACGTATCTTCATTAGGATTGAAAATAACACATACTATATAGGCTTTAATCCCAAAATTATTATTATATGATGATTATATGGGATTTATAGAGTTATTTTGGTAGTTATTGTCAGAAAAAATTGTGTTTTAAACTATGATCTATAGAGGAGTGGGGAGTCTGTTTATAATTGTTGTGAGTGGTACACATGTAATTATTTGAAAGAGTGAGCCCACCAACATTTTATCATGTTATTTATCCCTAATAATGGTCTATTATCAATATTAGAATTTATAATGTAGATATAAGTATATAAAATTTGTTTTGGACATGTTTATAAAAAAATTTCCACCTAGATTTAATGTTTAATTCCTTGGTAAAATAATTTTTACTTCATTTAGTGTAATTAATTTTAATATACTTCTCTAATAAAATTGGTTAAAAAATTAGTTGAAAATATTAGAAATTATAAAATATTATAATACAAAATATTTATTAAATTCTTTTGAATTCATAACATATAATTAGACAATTTATATTTTAAATTAATCTAGTAGATGTGTTTAGAATGCGTGTTTTTAAAGTAAAAATGTTCAAATGTTTATAATTTTTTATGTATACATTAATCGAGAAAAATATTCAATTGACCTAAATTTTATTTCCATATGTATATTTAAATAATTATACTTAAAAACTATTTTAAAATTTTAATCTATTTAGATGAAAATTCATTTTTCAACAACACTTTATTATTTTCACTTTTAATTATAAATAAACACATCCAAAAACTACCAAAATAACACAGTAATATAATTTATGTTATTACATATTAAAAAATAACATTTGTTTATTTATATAACATTTTAATATGAGTTTAAAATTCATTTTATATTATGTGTGAAATGATTGACTAATCATTCTTTAAGAAAAATATGTCATTTCAGGAAACATTTATTTTTATTTTTATTGATTTATATTTTTTTATAAACAATACAAACCAATAATCATAAGTAAAATATATATTTTAATTATTTAATTAATATTATTCATACCCAACAATCAAATTTATAGTTATTAACTGTTAGATTATACAATACTATTAATTATATATAAATGTTCAGTAAAACTCAAACATTCTTGTAACAGACGCAATTGTAGAAAATCAATGTTTATACAATGAAAGATAAAATTGGTTATTCATAAATTTCATGATAAATACTGTATTTAATTTATTTAAAATAGTAATTATACAATAATGTCTTAGTATGCTATATTCCCTTATGGGCTTGCTTTTTTTTCTCATACATGCTATTGAATATGATGGTCATTTTTTTAAATTTCACGGTGTAATATTCTCACAACCTTAAATAAATTCCATCCAAACAATTTAAACATGATCTCACTAATAATGGGTGTGAAATTTTGAAATTTCATTTCAAAGAAACCCATATCGTGAGAATGGTTGGTAAAACATCCTCTTAAAATTAGAGGAGGGTAATTAAAAAATTCATATGTAATGACATGTAACTAGGTTATCAAGTAGCAGGAAATTAGTGGCCACTAAAGATATTGACATGGAGTAAATTTGAAAATAATTATAGATAGATATTGAGATAATTGATCAAATATAAATTAATTATGAATGTAATTTTGAGGGCCTTAATTCCATAAATCTATTATGTGTTAAATAATCATTTATATCATCTTAAATGATGTTAATTTGATAAATATTTATATAATGATACTTTTTATAATGTTTAGGAATTATTTTTGTAGATAATAATATGTGGAAACAAATGTTTCTATATCATAAGAAAAATTTCATCTTTTTACTGTTATTTAACCCATTTTCAATTCATCCTGTACATACAGAAATTAATATACATATTTTTTATAGTCCTGAAATAATAAAATATACATTTTATAGATTGTAATGTACATAAAAGAGTCAAATGTTTTCCCTTAATTCTCTACATTTTTCCAAAAATAATATGTTTAATACATTTATCTATAGAAATCAAAAGTAACTACACTAGTTCATAACTATCATATATTCATTATGTTTTTTAACTATAAAAATGACATATTAACCTGGATAATAGTTAGGCTTGTGGTATGCACTAAATAATTATCATCGATCAGTTATGGGTTCAAGCCCTACATCCTTTTCAAACATGATAGGTTATCACCCATCATATGGTTTTTCCTTAAAAAATATTTATATAATACATATAATGTTCCAAAAAATATGATGGACATCTATGAAATAGAATTAATCATAACATAATCATTTTACTATGGTCTTTAATAAATCGTGATTTTTACAATATGTCACTCTCTTATTATTATAATGTTATTAATGATCATATCAACCCAAATAGTTTTCAATAATATTAAACTTATTTCTATAAAATATAACATCATTATTCCCAAATTAATTCTACCATGATAACCTATACATGCCATAAATTTCACCAATATTTCTCTAATCAGGTAAAATTCCTTCCACATAGATTTCCAAAATGCATTTTTTATGATTTCTGAATTTATGATAAACATTTTACTCATAAATCCATTATGTAATCCATAAAATATTTTCCAATAAAATTTAATAAAATCCATATATGATTCATAATTCTTATAAAATAATACCATTGTTAGAATAATTTTACTATAATACTTCCTCGGTTTTATAGTTAATTTGTTGGGCTAGGGTTTCACCTATGACTCTTATTGTCATTATCTATTAAAATAAATAAAAATTCTTAGTAAAGAAAATTGAAATTATCTTATCCATATCCCATGTGAGTGTTAGAGAACATATATAATAAGGTCTATTATAATGTGCAAGGTTATTCTCGTGTCAAGTCCAAAGAAACCCTTCCAAGTGGGATTACCCATTGTTACATATTATCAAGAATCACTTACACTTGTAGTATCTAGTCATTGATTTATTCCATGTAATGTAAAAATAATCATCACCATATTAGAATATTAGTATTTTCTTCTATACTTATCATTAAAGTAGGTCATATGTTTATGATCCTGAATTTATACATTCCTAAATCTAGTTCCCAAGGATTGTACTAAACATTTTTTATACCAACTATAGTAATCCAGACCTAGTAATATCAGATGAGTTCCTGCTACCATTAAATTAGAATAAGATACAAGGAATCACATGTTGATGGACTGCTTAGTTCACTATTCTTGGTAAACAAGATACATATTTGATTTTTACATATGATTTTAATATAAATATTAAAACATCAATTTTTACTAGAATAAAATTATTCACATTAATATATTATTATATATATTATATTAAACTTATTAAAAATCTATGGACATGAAAAAAATAATGGTGAATTCAAATGATAGGAAATGATTTGTACAGTGGAAGCAATAATGAATCAATGAAAAAAAATTAATATTGAAATTTAAATAACTGAACTAATATGCCAGGTAATCAATAAAGGGAGAAGGTAGCGAATAAATATTATTGAAATGTAAATAACTGAAAACATTCCATTAAATAAATAACAATACAATCATAACTAGATAAGTAATAATTGGTATGGATAGGTAAATAACAAAAACAAAATCAATTTAAATAACTAACAACCAAAATCATTCAATGAAAATGTCATAGTAAAAATATCCTAGAAAGAAATAACTAAATACTAAATGTTGGAAATGATTAATTATAATATGAAATATTTACTAGGTACATGGTAACTTTATTGTAAATAATTTTAAAAAGATTTTTGTAACATACTAACCTAGGTTCAATACACCGGTTCCCCATGTTGGTCATTCACATAACCTCATGAACACCTCCATGTATTCCAGAGGTTATAGTCTTGTTGCGAGGGTATGATATATCTATCATGGGGATACTAAACCATATTTTATCCAATTAAATACACTTATATAAAATAGAAAACAATCACTGAATAACATGTAATAATAAACTGAAAGAACTACTGTCACCAGATGGCCAAAACATGAAATACAATATCAAAACTAAAGAAGAAAATATGTTATTCCACTGAACATGTTATGTGGTTGAAATTAATAAAAAAATAAGTAAACTAAAGACTCCCACAAGAAGGTATTGTATCAGGCCTAGTTCTCTCATCCATGCCCCGAATCATATCATCCAACTAATAAGGGTAATTTCCTAAAAAATATCTAGAGAACACAATGTCTATTCTGGTACCGATCAGATATCCTGAGTACGATCTAACTATAACACAGTAGGCCACCACCAATGACATCAAACAAATATCCAGTAAATAAGATATTTATATAGTTGTATTAATAAATCATTTAAATGGATAAGTAAACAATTATCAATTTATCATTTAATATTTATTTGACTTCATAAATCCTTAGGTTCCCATAGAAACTCGTACCTCAATTCCTACTTCATCTCATATCGTAGCTCGAAGTATGTTTGAGGGACCTAATATCTCATGATGTTTTTGTTACCATTATTAAATTCATACGTGAATGAAAATTTTATCGTTCACACATTACATAATATAGTGACCATGTTCCCATAATTTATATGACAACTAAATGACCATGTTACCATTCACACCATAAAATCTTGATTAACCATGTTCCCATTCATTAAATCCCAACTAAATGACCATGTTACTGTTCATACCATACACATCAAAATGAACGTGTTCCCATTGATTAGTTCTCAACTAAATTAAATTGATACAATTCATAACCTGTAATTGATTCAATATTTAGTTATCCATATCAATTCAATTAATAATTTAACAATTAGATAAACAGCTAAATCTACGTAATTAATTCCTTAATAAATTAATTACATCAATCCCAATAAGTAATTTATAAACTCTTTAACCAATATCCATAAACTCCAAACCAATAATTAAATCCAAAATTAATTTTATTATCCATAAATATCAATATATCTTAATTAATTTATCTATTAACTATCCCAAATCAACCAACTGAATACTTCATTATTAATTCTACCATTAATTATCTCAATCTAAAATTACCAAAATTCCGAATTTAACATCTCCTAAATTAATTTATTTACAAAATTAATTAATTTAATAATTATAATGATTTCTAAATAACTAATATAATTTCAATAATTATATACGTGTAATTTAAATAAAGTCAATAGGATTTTGATTGTTGACCACCCACCTTGATTCATAGACGAGTGACTACCTAAATGAATTCCCAAATCTTTGAGCATCACAATGACATTGAACGAGATCTGAATGTAAAATCCAAAATCAAGTTCAAATAATTCAATATCCTTAAAATCTAGTTATATATATATATATAATCATATATCATGATCTAATCATAAAAGGAAGAAAACCCACTTTTTTGAATGGGATAGGTACAAAAAATTAATGAGTAACCAAATTGGATAGGATTGACTTACTAGGATGGGTGAAGATCTTTGATATGAGATTATAATCATACTGACAAATTTTGATAAGGCTTGGAATATTTTTGGCTGGATTTATAATTAGATAATGTTGATTTGTTCTGAGTCATGCTTGAATAGGGTGAGTTTCAGGGGTTTTGGTAATTTAAAATCAAAATTTTAGGGGTTTATGATCTAATATTCAAGGATTGCTTCTAGGGGAACATGGTTTCTTCATACCATGTGTCAATTCCATGGTGGAGAATAGTTTCTTATAATAGGGTTCACATATTGAAAATCCATGCATCATTAGTGTAGATCATCTTTGTCTGGTGTTTCATGGTTTATTGGGCAAGGGTGCATGGTAGTGGAAAATAGTGCACCAACCATTCAATTACCTACTAATTATATTAGATTATTAGTTTATACCCAAACACACATCCTGGTATAAACCAATGAAAAGTACTCGACACAATAGAAATGAGGACCTTAAATTGGGCATGATCCATCTCCAGATATGATTGATATCATTCCATATCCTTACCATATAATAACTCATTATCATGATGTAATACCTAGAGTCTTAGAGATTTAGATAAAAAAATATTGGGCCATTGATCAGCCATATCTTCTTCACTTTCCCATGTTACCTCTAGTAGAAATCCCAGATTGCACAATATATGAACTATGGGAATGATCTTTCCCCACCACACTTTCTCAGTTTGATCCCACACATGTATTGTACATTTCTCAAAGGATACATTTATCTCAATCTCAACATCATCAATATCAATCACGTGATAATGGTTTAGGTTATCGCTATGAAGTTTTCAGACATGAAAACAATAACTCATATCATTGTATCTCTGTGGAAGATCCAATTCATATGCGAGAGGGCTTATTCTCTCTACAACCTCAAATGTTCCAACGAACATGGGTTCCAATATTCCATTTCACTATATCCTATGGTGACCCAATACAGGTGACTTAAGAAGGAACACATGGTCACCCCCTATGAACTATAGTGTTTTTGTAATTCTATCAGTATATGATTTCATTATTCTCGGAAATGTTCCCATATTCTTCAAAATCAGCAAAACTAGTTACAACATCTCCTGTATGAGACTCGATCCAAACAACTTTTACTCAATTACCTCTATCCGGAACACAGGTGAATGTTCTTGAATGACATAAGACGATTCATTTGCTTCCATATTTATCATAGCTTAATAATTATTTTATAGAAAAATCCACTAGTTCAAAGTGCTTCTCACTACACCCTCTGATGTCAAGAACACATGTTCATAGCATATCCTCCTGCAATGGTATAATATGCTCTGATGGTTTATCTATTTTGGGTGGAATGTTGTACTAAAAAACACATTTACAGATTTCCTTCTAAAATACCAACCAGATGATCAATGTAAATAATGAATCTCACTCTGAAACAATAGTATGTGCACCCCACGTAGAAGGACTTTGTCCTAAACATACAAATCTACCATCTAATGCACTAAGAACGTATCTCGTATATTCTAAAAATACAATACCCTTGTTAGTCTATCCACAACCACCCAAACATCACCATTCTTTTGAGGATTCCTCAAGATAACCACCATTAAATCCATCGTCACATCATCTCACTTCTACTCTATAATGGTTAACAGCTATTGAAATTCTCCATGTTGTTGATTCTTGGGCCTTACTTTTTGACATGTGTAGTATTGTTCAAAAACCTAGTTCTCTCATTTTTCATGCCCTTCCACCAGAACTATCTTCATAGGTCATGTTTCATTTTGGTCACTCCTGTATGTACCACCAACTTTGAGGAGCATAATGCATGCATTATCACCCCTTGAATAATCATGTGTTCAACAACCTAATTTCTAACATAGATTACCTCATCCTAATCTATCTCCAATTTGAAGGTGACACTAATAATTTCCCATGTCTTGAATGAGATGAATATTCTAAGGGGAATTGATTTTTTTCATTTACAGTACACGCTGTTTTTTAAATATTAGCATCGAAACATATTCTCCATGAGTTGGAACCCTTCTAAGTGTTGTTGTTTTTATCTAGAAGAAGGAATGAGAAGTATCTTGGGTGTCTCGTCATGTTTGGAGAGCCTGAGGCATAGAAAATATAAAATCATGAAGGGTTTGACAATGGCACATGATTATTTTTGATACCATGAAATACTCAACCAGAAACCATGCAATGAGATTTTCATAAAGAAATTAAATTAATTAAATTAAAAAAAAACTAACTTCTAAATAAATTAAATTGAATTAAATGATAATTATAAAAATAAAGAAAATATTTAATAATTTTTTTTTATTATTGTTATTGTAATTATTATTAGTTTATGTAATCTATTATTAAAACCCAAAGGGGGCCTCTCTTCCCTATAACACGTGTGCAAGCCCCCTGGATCCACTCATTATATAGTTCTTGACCCCTTCCTCTGCCTCCTCATTCCACATCTATCTTCCACAATTTCCTTCTGATCCTTTCTTTGATTCATCATCATAAGGCATCCTCTCCTTCTATATATTTATTGTCATATATTCTCTATCATGTCACTCTATATGCTTTGTGAAAACCCTAGATAAATATTTAAACAATTCTGGTTCCTTCTTCATTTTATAGGGTATGCAGAGGGTCTCCTTTGATCCCTTTGTGCAAGTTTTGGAATCTACCACCGAAGTCGAAGTTGATATAGTTCATTTTGGTTCACAGTCGCTATCCAATGATAGATTTTCATCCCAATAATTGGGTTCAATCAGTTAATTTAGGGTCATTAAATTGTTTTTGAGTCCCTAGAATTTTATCAATGCATGTTGTTCCTTGCCATAGTGTTTTGAGATCATAATATCTTTTTTAATGGTTGACCATCTGTGAAGGCGTAAAATCATATACATAGGTCTGTGTGTGTATGTGTGTGTGTATATATATATATACCTTCTTTGTGGATATTCCCTCACAGATAAGGGAACATATACTTTGGATTATATGATATATATATAAATTTATATATATGAAAGTATGTATGTGAATGTGTTGGGAAGTTTTTAATTGTTGTCTATAAATGTTTCTAGTGACAAGTGTTTGGATAGGTCTACTCATCGATTTTGGATCCCACTCCTTCACCTTTAATTTGATAATTTGTTAATTTCTCGCTTTCTGCACTTCAATTGGATATTTATTTATACTTATTGATTTTTATAATTAATTTTAGTTTTGATAAATGTTTTTTCTAATAAACATGTCATGGTTTTATAATAGAACCCCTCCAATGGATATGGGCTTCTTTATAAAACTCAAAGTGATGATTTATGTTTATTTAGCTGATTGTCCTAACTCTTGATGTAGGGTATCATTCATCTTGGACCTTTGAATTTATGTATGCCTTAGTTACTCTATTTCTCACATTCCATACTTTTTATTAGTGGTTAACGAGTTTTACAATAATTGTAAAATATAATTTTTTGCATTTTTTGAAAAATAAATACCATGTTTTTAAAATAAAAACCCCCAGACAAAGCTTTGCTATATTCTAAGACAAAACAATTTGATTAGTTGTTTAGTATATTCTTGTATTTATACTTATTGTTTACCTATATACATACAGATTGTATATTAAATATAAATTCCTTTGAGATAAATAAAAATAATGATTCCAAAGACACTCCATATGAATAAGGGACTCTTACGGTTGGCATGGCCCAAGTGGACATATTCCTTGTTACCATGATTTATTTGATGCTTTGATCTTAATAAAGTAATATTCCAAATTTTGGCTAAATGAATGAGTTGGGTTTTTATATTACGGATTAGGATATATAATGTCATCATTATTAATGAATTGATCATGAAAATTTATGATTGATATATAGAGCCTTGTGAAATGGTTGTTGTGTTTTAATGAAATTTAATGCCTTAATGGTTTTGACATTGGCTAATGAAATGCATGAAAGAAATTTTGCACATGTATTAAATTATTAATATTAATGTTATTTCTTACCAAGTTATACAAAATGATTCTAAAAATTTTTAATCATTGCTTGATTGATCACTTGATACCAGCTGGGAGAGAACCAGGCATCTGTATTATGGACCCATGGATGCACTCCCTTGCACGGGAGGTTATACCACAACTTACCAAGGGAAATGCTTTTGATTTAATGAAAAGTGACTCTCAAGCAGTTTACAATACTCCGAAGATATACTAGTTCCCTACGAGAGCAATTGTGGATGGACCGTTAGGCAGGATGGGTACTCTATGTTTTGGGTGACACTTGGCCCTCTAGAGGGATACATAGGATAGACTCAGAGTCACTATGCCTCGAGTGATAATATGAATGCCGTATGGGTTACCTTGGATGGACTCTGAGGTATTATATTATATCATATGTATTATAGAGATACCTAGGATTATTTTTCTATTTCTAGGGACGAGAATGAAATTATCCTTTAGATTTAAAAGAATGATTAATTGTTTTCTTATATTTGATGTTTTCTTAATGACATGTAATTATATATATTCATTTCCTAGTTATGAATTCGTTACATGGGATTTTCTTGGAAACAAGGTTCACATGATTCGGGGTGGGTGAAAACATGGGTTCTCTATTAAGGACTCATGGATGGAATCTCAAGCTCGGGTGGTTATACTACAACACGTCGGGGGTGATGCTTGTTAAGAGAGGGATTCCCATGAGCTTTATTATACTCTTGATTGATACTGGAAACCTAGTGGAGAAACCATGTATGATCCCATTAGAAATATGGTTATTACATTCCTTGGGGGATACATGATCCTCTAGTGACATACTTTGGACGGACATGGAGTCACCATGCCTCATGTGATACTTGGGATTTGAAAAGGATCACCTTGGATGGACACAATGGTTACGGGGCATTTTCGATGTATAGTAGTGATACCTAGGATTCATCATAGGTCATTTGGGATGGGCAAGGACACAACCTATGGATATTATGCATTTATTTGTTGATTATTTTAATGTGACATGTATCCTTATTTATTTCTATGAGTGTTCTACGATCATGTGATGTTTCTATTTCCTTCATTACCACACATGTATAATGACTTGGAAATACGACCTCCATGCTAACACATAGGATTGGGGTATTCTCCTTATAATACCTTGGTAGGTTTATCTATATTTTCCTTGTATACATATTATTCCTTGAGCATATACATTATTATGACGTTTGGATTATGCCAAAATTTGTGATATGGGATGGGTAACCATTTGGAGAACAAGAAAACTTTTATATTATTTAATTTGTTTATTTCTGTACTTCTATTTATGATTGGGTATCTATAAATTGTTATTGAACCAAATGGATTGTGATTAACACTATGTGTTCTAGAATACTATGATTTTTATCGCAATCCCTACCAGAGTACCATTGTTTCTAGAGTGGTATTTATGTTTATAAGACATTGGACCTTGGTAGATTTTGTGAGATTTTACCTCAGAGTTATAATAATGGACAAAGCTAGAGCACAAGATGCTTGTGTAGTATACCATCTAATGCTTCTAGTTATATTCTTATTTCATGTATTGTACTATGTTGTTTCCTGTGGTTTTTCAATTGTTTTTAGTTATGTATCCCCACTATGAATTGATAGCATTCTTTGTATAAACTATAATTTTTATCATTTGTTATGTTATTATATTATCCTTTCAATGTTCTAACTTTTCCTATTAATTATTATTTCTTTTGTAGATGTTTATTTATTTTCACCTAAAAAACATTGGTTTAGACAGATCTAGAGGGTATAGTCTCCCAACCATACCACAATTAGACCCCCGCTTCTAATCAAAATCATCGGGGTGTATTTGGAGGCTTGCTTGAGGTCATGTGTCCCAGCGCTCTAGCTCCAGATTTAGATTCTAAGATGGGTCAAGATGTTACAATATGGTATCAAAACTTATTTTCCTTTTTCATATTCTTTTGGGTTGGTAGACAAGAGATATGGAATGTGACAGTTCTTGGTTAATAGTCATTCCTAGGACTTATCACCCCATGTATATAAAATGAACAAGTGGTTAGGGATATAAATTTATGTTCATATGGTTCATTATTACAGTTGATGTGATTTCACTATGGGTAAATGGTGTATTTTCTACTACTTATCAATTTATGAGATTCTGGTATTTTACCCTTTTACTAGTAAGGCAGGGACTATGCATTACATGTATCATTTTAGGAACATATATATTCACATTCCATGCATATCATATGTCGTGTAGTTTTATATGTTGGACTATTGCTATTTTGGATTATGTTCCTTGAGTGATTTTCCAATTTTTTCTTTTTCGTAGTATGATTTCTTACAAAACATGATTATGTATTAATATTCCTTACTTCTTTGCCTATCGAATTTCTTCCCATTGTTAGTTACCTATGATGATATGCCGGTTTTGTTTTTATGTAATTGATTGTGTGGGATAAATGGATTGGTTGTGATTTTAAATGGGATCCAATCTTCAGTTCTTATGTGTATAGGCAGCTTATAATTTAAAAAGGGTTACCCATGTACTCGATCCTTTATATATGTTCCTATTATATCTTGAAATGTTAAAGTGAAAAAAGTATTCTTTAGTTTAAATGTTTAAAGTGAACTGCTTATGATTAATGGGAGCCAATTTTCAAATTATGAAGTGTAAGAGTTTTTCATAAATTGTGTCATATTTTAAAATGGTTAGAATGTATGTCCCGGTTAGTTTTAATCTAAAATTATTTTTTTCCTTCTAAATCTACAACTGCTAAAAATATGTCAGTTTGAGGCATGATTCATATGGTATTAACTATTTTGGTGTTAGTAATTTCAACAATTAAGTAATTGATATTGGTATACTTTCGGAAGAATTCATGTTGTCTTAATGGGACCCTTGTATGTAACCTTATCTGTTAAAAAAATTTCTATGTTAAATTGAAAAATAAATATGGAATGTTACTAAATGTTTAATGCTTTAAAAGGATGTTTTATAAGACTTGCATTTTTTTTGAGATGTTATCTAAATCATGTTACCAAGTGCTTTTTTATAATTGGCACTTGATGTTTTTAAAAAAATTAAATGTTTAACATTTTAAATGTAATTAAGTGATAATGGATTGGAAACAGAACTACAGGAGGTGTCCTTTGTTTAAAAACACTCGTGTATGGGTTGTTTATATTTCTATTTTGAGTTCCATGGAACAGAATGGTAATAATTTTCTATAGGTTATTTCCTTTTTAGGAATGGCTTAGATGGAAAACTATTCAACCCAATGATTTTTGATCCGTGTATCCTCATTATGGGTATATTATTTCGACTCTCATAAGGGACTTGATCATTGTAGGTATCATCTTTATAGTTTTAGTTCCATGATATATTCTATAACCTCTCTATCATTTAGTGACGATCGAGTATCATTTCTCCTTGTATGAATCTTAATTTCAACATGGCCCCCTTGTTCGAATGGTGGTTATGGCATCCATGACTATAGTTTCTGTCTTGGGAATCATTTAATGCTTGTTTTCAGTAGGTAATACATGCCTCAGGAATGGTTAGAAACTTCACAGGTCATTCTATCCTCTATTCTATATATTTATTGATGACTCATTACGTCATCAACTAAGTTAAAAGTCGTATTTATTCCTTATAACCTCGATGCAGTATGCGTTCATGTATGTGGTTCCCATTTAGGGATTAATGTTATAAAAAACCATATGATTTCAGTGTAATAATTAGGCCATGTTCTATTGAATACATCTCCTATCATCTATATAGTTGAGTGACTTGTGCATTAAAGGAATAAAAAATTCATTGTAATGCCCGAGATGACTTCTTAGAGACTCGGCTGTTTGTACATGACTATATATTTGTTTTTACTTGTTTGTATAATACTATATACACATGATCCTGGGTTGGAGGAGCATCACATTTATAATTAATCTGAATCTGGTCTAACATTCATTGGAGTTTCTTTCTTAGATTGTCTTTTAAAGACTCTGATAGCCCAAAGTAGGGGAGTATTGTGATTTGTGGGAAACTTTGATGGTGAAGATGTTGTATATTGGAGTTGGCCCCTTATAATGATAAGGGAAATAGTTGGGATCACCATCAACTTAATTCTTGATGATATGATGATGTGATCATGTGTATACAAGAAGAGGCATGAGTAAGCATTGTTTTGGTGATTCAGTTGTTTAATGAGTGTTATCTGATATCCCGATGGCTTATGTATTATGTGATTGAAATGTTCAGGATGTTGTGTTGGGTGTTGGAAATGCAATGTGGGCATTCAAGTATGTCAACACGAAACTTGTAGGATGAGTGATGTGTTTTTTTTCATCAAGGCTTCTTAGGTATGATATTTTTTTTGGTGGGAAGGTTCTAATGTCCCGTATTTTGAACCATGTGAAAATTTCGTGGGAATTTGACATTTTTGTTTACTGAACAGTCATTTTTTAAAACCAAGCATCAAAATGGGTTTTCCATGAGTTGGGACCCTTCAATGTGTTGTTTGTTGACTTAGAAAAAGGTTTAAGAACTACCATAGGTGTCTCATTGGGTTTCGAGAATAACGGTCTTGGAAAATAAAATATCTTGGTGGGTCTAACTGTGGTACACAATTTTTCCGAAAATGTGCGACACTTAGCATCAAACTATGTGAGTTGTTATTTATAATGAATTTAAATGAATTAAATTTAAAAAAAATTAGACATAAATAAATAAAATGGAAAAAACAGAGAAAAAAGATAATAGTGACATTTCTTTAATAATAATAATTTTATTATTATTGTTATGATTAGTATTATGATTATAATTACAATAATTAATATTATAGGTTATATGATATGAAAATACAAGGAGGTCCTCTAATAATTGTGACTCTAGCACTAGCCCATTGGAGCCACTCATCCTACAGCGTGTGAACCGCTCCTTAAAAAACATGTTCCTCATTAATTATCCACCATTTCCTTATGATATATTAATTCATTATTCAATCTAATTCCTTCATCCTTTTCACCTATCCATTTCTTGGATTATTTTTTATATCATACCACCATACATAGTTCAGATAAAGCCCTAGGTAAAGGGTTAACCCATTTTGGTTCCTTATTCTGTTGTGAGGGTGTGTGGAGGGACTCCTAAGACCCCTTCGTATGAGTTCTGCCATCTTTTACTGAAATCGATGTGGAATTTGCTCGTTTAGGTTAGTTGTTGCCATTCAAGGTGAGGTTTTCTTCCTGCTAATTGGGATTTTTCAATTAAATTATATTGTTTAATTAATTTTTGAGTCCATATAATTTTATCTGAGTGTCTTGATCATTGTCGTAGTTTCTTGTGTTCTAAAAAATTATCTTAAAGCATTTGAAAATTTGTGATGGCTTGTTCCCATACACATAGGTATCAATATATATATATATATATATATATATATATATATATCAACCTAATACATATTCCCCCATGGTTATGGGAATATGTTCTTTGTATTGAAGGATGTGTGTGTGTGTGTGTTTATAAATGTATGTGCAGGAAAGTTTTGGGAAATATTGAGTTTTTGTCAATAAATTTGTCATGTGATGAGTGTTCGACTTGGTCTACTCTTTCTGGTAGAATCCCTATCATTTTTATTTTTATAAATAATATGTTAATTACTCACTTCATGTACATCCATTAGATATTTTCATATGCATCTTTATTTTTCTAATTAAATTTTATTTTTAATAAATGTTTTTTGATAATGAATTATTTGTTTCATAAGAAAACACCTCCAATGGAGGTGTTCAATCATAAAATCTGATAGTGATGGTTCATGTTTACTTAGCCTTTTAGAGTACCTGTTGATGTAGGCCCCCATATTTTTTCCTCTTTAAATTCATGTATTCCTTAGTTACTCCCATTCACACTTTTCATGATTTTGATTAGTGCTAAGTGTTTTTACAATAAATGTTAAATATAATTAAATGAATTGTTTTATAATGAAATATTACTTTTTTATAATAAAAACCCTCCCAGAGAGTTGTGTTATATTCTAAGCCAAAAACTATTTTATTAGTTTTTTAGTTCATACCTGGATTAATGCTTTTAGTTTCCCTCTTTACATAAGGATAGTATTTTTAATGTATATTCCATTAAGATACTAGAATATAATAAAACCCAATACACTCATAGGTACATGTGACTCTTAGGATTGGCAGAGCCCAAGTGAGCCATCACATTGTTGCCATGACACATTCCTTTGGACCTTTTGAGCTTTATAAATTAATTTTCCACATTTAGTTGAAATAAATGAGTGGGATATGAATATGATGGCTTAGGCTGGATAATAGCTTCTTTGTAAATAAATTGACCATTACATTTTCCTATGGACATTTTAGATCTTAATGAGTTGGTTTCTCTGTTTGGTTGATATGTAATGCCTTAATGGTTTTGACCATGGCCTATGACATGAATGATAGTCCATTTCCTCATTTATTAAATTATGAATATTAATTTTATCTCTTTCCATGTTATATAAAATTCATGTTAAACATTTTAATTATTTCTTGATTAATCACTTTATACAAGGAGGGAGAGAACTTAGATTATATATTAAGGAATCATGGATAAACTCCCTTGATTGGGTGGTTATACCACAATGTGTCAGGGGTGATTCTTTGGATTTATAGGCAAGGTCTTCCAGGCTAGTTTACTAATCCCCTGAGTTATACTATTCTCTAGGGAGAAATCATGGATTGGACTTTTGTAAAGATGGATATTCCATATTTGGGTGATACTTGATCCTCTGGTTAGAGACATGTGATCAAATCAGATTCACCTAGACTCGAGTGATACTAGGAGCCCTATATGGGTTACCTAGATTGGAATCGATGGTATTTGATTATGTCAGATATATTGTAGTTATGTGTGGGAATATTTTTAGATCTCTTGCTATATGCTCAAACACCACCTCTAGGTTAGAGATATTGATTAATTTTTTGCTCATATGTGATGCTCATTAAATGACATTAAATTATATATGATCATTACCATATGATATATTCATTTCTTGTGATGTTACTAGAAACTTGGTTCACTTGATGTTTTGTGGGTTATAGCATGGGTTTCATATTAATGACTCATGGATGGACTCTCGTTCTTGAGTAGTTATACCATGATCTGTCATGGTGATTTTTTCTCTTTCTATAATAGGGATTACTATAAGTTTATTATACTCTTGAGTGATACAAGATCCCTGTGGGAGAATCCATTGATAGACCCATTAGAAATATGGATTTTCCATAAATTGGTAGATAATACTTCCTCAATGGAGATACCTGGGATGTACTCAATGTCACCATCCCTCGAGTAATAGTTGGGATTCCAAAAGGATCAACTTAGATGGACTAGGAGTCATTAGGTTATATAGGATGTTCTATAGTGATAACTAGGATTATGGTTAGATCATTGCGGATATGATCATAATCGATCTCCAGATCTGATGGATTGATGGTTTGTTTTTATATGTGATATACAATATTATTTATTATTATGATAGTTCTATTGACATGATGAATTTCACTTTTCTTCTTTATCATACAAGTTTAATGACTTGACATTATGACCTCCATGATAAACAACAGGATTGGTGTATTCTTCTTCAGCTACATTGTCAAGGTCATCTATATTGTCCTTGTAAAAAAATTATTCCTTATACGTTTACTTCATTCATACATCAAAATTTGGAAAATTTAGGTGATATATGATGAGTTACCATTTTCACACCAAGGACAGGTTGTTATTATTTAATTTTTTTCTCTTATTCTATTTATTTTTTTCTCACTATCAAATGTTATTACACCAAATAGATCATGATTGACTCTGTGGGTATCGTCCTACTAATATTTTAATCTAATAACCTTCTCAGTTACCATTATTACTCGATTATAGTTTATGTTTTCATGTCCTTGTACTTTTCTTATTGTTTTGTTCATGTATGTGGGAGTTCGAGTAAATGACTGATCTTGAGATCATGATGATCATGGAGTTCTCCTTCTAAGGATTCTAGTTCTTTTCTTATTTCATTTATAGTACTGTGATTTTTCCTATTGTATATCAATTATTTTTCGTTATGTATCATCATTATGACATGAATGCATGCTTTGTATAACCTGGGGTTTTCCACTTGAATTTTATTATTATATTATACTTCCACAGTTCTATCTTAACTTATTTATTATTATTTCTTTCACAGATGATTATTTATTATCACCTTAAAACACCATTGTTCTACTATGATCAAGAGGTTATAGTGTCCCACCCATACCACCATTAGACCCTAACAACTAGTCTGCAACCTCTGTCATCTAGGGGGGTTCTTTTGAGGCAATGTGGCCCACAATAATGCCTATCATTTTTTGTGGTAAGCTGGGTCAGGACTCTACAACTCCCCACATTAATGTCTTTCCATTTTGGTAATAGCTTCAATATCCCTATAAAACCTATCTCAAAACCATTTTAAAAGTGTATACTCCACTAAAACTGATATGTGGTTCATCTTCTCCGAACTCACCTGAACCACAACGTGCAACTCAACCAGTAATGACATCATCTATCACTAAACAGTAGACTCATAAAACCCCTAAGTCTATGTTTTCCTACACAAATAATCATCATCAATGATCCCCTATCATGGTGTATATAACAACTCAAAATCATATGAATTCATATACTAAACCCATATCAGATGAAAAATATTCAAATCCTACTGTGAAGAATAATTATTTAATTTATTGTGAATAATTTACATAGGGAAATTTTCTCCCAATAGGTTATTCCTTAAAAAACTTTATTGCATAAACAAATTATTCTAACTCATGGTCATGCATAGTGTAACTCTATTAACATGACCTCAACTAATGAGACCTATACTACACAATTCATTCTCCCTGCATCAACATAGATCCAATTCCAATACCATAAGATTGACAATATGCAGTATATTATACAAATTGATCATGTATGATAAATATCGATGATGATGTCATGGTATTATTCAAATCCTCTAAATCATTTTTTCTTGCCTCAAACCATTCAACCATTTTCCCTTTTATGGTTAATCTTGAAAGCAATATTGGAAAATGGGAAAAGTCCTGATTAAATCTTTGATAATATCCTTACAACATCAGAAGTATGTGGATATATAAATCATTCCTAGGATTCTCCAATGAAACCAATTTTTAAATTTATCTTTTTTCTACTAACACACCTTCATCTGAGATTTTGTGATCCAATAATTGTAAATGATCAATCTAGGAATGGCACATATATGGTTTTCTATATAGATGATACTCTCTGTGTGTACTCTGGATGTTGTCATAATGTTGGGCATGATCGTCATGTATCTTGGAGTACACAAATATGTAATAAAAAACACCACCAATAAGTGATCTTGGTACGGATGGAATATCATATTCATCAAGGATGTAAATAATTTTGGTGTTTTCGTCAACCCAAATAAAATTACAACAAGATTATATATGCCATACCTACTTTTTAAATGAGTCACTGGTATATAAGAAGTCCAAACCCTCAGTTGACGACACCCTAATATCAAATATATAATTTTAAAGATACAATATCCTGTCAACTAGTTTAAAATATAATCTATTCCTGGAAGAGTTCATCGATTATTCACAGTCAACAGGTTCAACATTCAGAAATCAACACATTAGTGCATAATCTTGTAGGCCATCATGGAAAATAGAACTTGTGATTTCAAAGGCTACATAATCAGATAGAAACATATCATATCATCTAACTCCTCCATCCGGGTCATGAGCTCTTGAACCTACATCGGTGCCATTTTTATGCTGTAATTAAAACTGGCTCAACCCCATGAATGTCCTCTATGGTAAAATCCACATTTCTATTAGGTGGAAGCCCTGATAAATATTTAGAAAATACATCCTAGAACTATTACACCATTGGTGTAATGAAATATCAATTACAAATCCATCATCTAGTAATAAACTATAAACCTCAGCTATAATATCTCCTAGCTGCTGAGTAGTTGGCACTACTCATACTGCATGAATATCCCACTCCCAATCATCAATATAGTATTCACCCTTAGAATAAGTAAATATAACTCTCTTATGGTATTAACCAATGTGGTTTCATAATTATACTAACCAGTACATACCATGGATTAGGTTGAATCCTAACATATCAATAATAGAGATATCCCACATAAAATGATACTCTACAACCTAGACATAACACCTATTGCACAAGAAAACTTCTCTTGACTATACTCCCAGATTTTTGTGTGTTGTCAATTACCCATTCACACAATCCACTTCCAATCTCAAACCAGTCGAAATTTTTGCACAAATAATGGAATAAGAGGCACAAATATCAAATAAGGAATCAAATAAAGTAGAGGCTATAAGAATAGTACCTATCAATATCGAAGGTCTATCCTTACTCTCCACATGTGTAGACTACACTATCTAAAACATTCAAGATCATCTTCCTTTTCGATGTTTTCTAACTCCTCTGAGTTGCACCACTAATCTACAATGGGTACTCCTCCCTAGAATCACCATGCCCACTACACCTTTCACCCTATCTAGTAGATCTCATACTACTAGACTAATATTTTTTAGAAGATCCACTTCCCACACCCTATTTCTATTTAGCTCATGTATCATGACACATCTGCTACTGTGTCCTAAAAAACCTCTATAGATTTGTTATCTGGACACAATACTGTAAATATACAGGTGGTCTAGAATAGTATCTTCCGATGTTCTATGACCTACCACACTGGTGATATATCCCTCACGTGTAACGCCTCGACCCTATTTACCCAGTGTCAGTGCATTATTACATAACATTGGAACGATACAAAAAAATCATGTCTCGAAAGACCGATCAGTTTAGCATTCTTGGAAATATAGTGCATTCATGAACATTACATTACATTAAAAAATGAAAAAAACAACATTTTCTCTATTGACTACATTAATATCCCTTAGACTATCCTTGTCGCCAATTCATAATACACATCCTAGATATCCTGGGAAAATAAAACATAATAATGGGGTGAACTTAGATTCTCAGTAAGGGAAATTTTTTTTATGAATGTTAACATAGACCATTGGAGTGGTGAATAATTGTAAACACATGTCTTTACTAATAATATACAAGAACAAATTATGGAATAAATATGAGCTGAGTAAATAATTCCATAATAAAAAATAGTAACGGGTATTCACCTAGTTGAATAACTACATGATCCATCAATATTATTTCCATAATGTTGAAATGTATAATGCCATACATTCTGAAAAATCTTGTCAAGGCCTCGGCCAAGATGTCTAAAAATGATTTAGGCCTCGACCAAAAACATATATCAAATTGGGAAAGGCCTTGGCTAATTCCATGTCTAATAGTCTCATGGGACCTACCGATGCATTAAATAGCTATAACATGCTCCACCCGTCACATACTAAGTCCAATACATTCCTCATATTAAAAGGTTGAACCATAACATAAATATTCGTATTAAAACTAGCATACAAAAGGTCAATTATTTAACCTTAAATCATGAATGGTATAAAAATAACACATCCATAGTCAAATACATCACAAAAACCATAAAAAAATATGAAATATTTGTATCAAAATAAATCAACCTTGATCAAGATTAATATACAATAAAGGATGTTGATATAGTTGAAAATGATTAATAATATTTTTTGAGAGAAATATCCTTTTTTCATGAAATCATTTAAAGTCACAAAATTTATAATGGAATTAATTTAATATATAGTTTTTGTATCAAATTGTACGATAACACTTTGAATCTTTTGCATTGAATTATCATTTTAAAATATTCATATCCATATTAATAAATCCTTAAAACCCTTTTGATAACATGGACATTAATGAGAATGGTTTAAAAGAATAAATCTTTAAAACATTAAAAATGATGTTTTATTAAAAATTACCTTAAAATAATACCTTTGAAAACTCATTTATGAAACATAAAAATGGATAACAAATATGTCCATGTAGATACTTACATAAAAACAACCTCGGATAATAAAGAAATTGTGAAATTAACCCTTACCTTGCACTTTCCATTGGTCGAGGGTATGATTAACCTCTTATATAATGACCATAGATTGTAATTAAATTATACCAGAATCATATTTATATTTATTATATCATACATGAATAATTTAAGACGTTATATAACCCATTTAATATTGATTTCCATGAAAATTAACATTTCGGGTAATAATTTCTTTCTTTATAGTACGTGTTTTAACTTGTTATTCTTGATCGTATCATTTAGATGATAATTTGCAAAAATCTAGAATATAAAACATGTTTTATATATATCATATATATTTAGAATATAAATATGTATAATAGGTATATATATGTAATGGAAAACACCGTTTACGGAGATGGAAGTCCGTACGTATGCATAAATGTTGTTTCTGTTTTCATATCGTATTGAATGGAAGTAAGTGAATAAGATATATGTAAGTTCATACATAAAAACAAATATATATATATATATATATAACTATTTGGTAAATTTATTATTTAATATATTACTTAATTATTAATAATATATTTGCTTATAATCATCATTGAATGGTGAATGTGGAAATGAATCTCATCGCATCATGGAGATGGTAATCCGTACGTACGCACGAGTTACAATATCATTATATTGATGGTGAAATTGAATGTAATTGGATTGTATATTATAAATAAAAAATCATCAAAATTTTATATTTAATATTTTCATCAGTTATACTCATTATTATACCCATACAAATAGTGAAGTGTTTGAATAATAAACTACGCCACGACGTGGAGACGGTAAGACGTACGCACACACGTATGGCGACATGGTTATTTATAGGCTGGATAGTATAACGAATATTAATGTACCATATTCATAATAACATAACAATATGTATAATGTATTGGAGTTTTTTTTTGGTATGGAAAAAACAATGAAAGAGGAAGTGGAAGAAGAAAAGAACTTGAAAGAGGGTGGTTAAATTATTACCTCTTCTTCAAGTATTTTCTTTTGAGTGTATCAAAAGGCCACATTATGTTGGATTTATATTAAAATTAAGGACTCTAAGATGATGGTAGTATTTATTAGATGATATTTGGGTATTTTTTTGAAGATCCAAATAGATTTGGAGGTGTGAAATTAAGAGAAGTGGAAGTTCCCATTTATAATTGAGGTGTGGGTCACTTTAGGAAATGCTTGAAATATTATTTTAGAATAAAATCCTTTCCAGTTTATAATGGATAAAAAATTAATTATATAAATTATAAGGTGGGTAGGGGTCTAAAACCTATCAACCAATAGGTTTTAGATATGATTAAATTCTCATATTAACATTAGCTATTAGATTTAACTCTTAGTTAAATAGTTTGACATTTACCATGTCTATTTATATTTTTATATTATATGGTTAAAAAACATATTATAACAAGACAAGCGAACCACATGTGATTCATTATTAATATATATAACATTATTTATGTCCTTTAGACTACCATTAGTTTTTTTTGGAATATTATAACAATTAATAATATAATATTTTTTTTAAAAAACTCAATTATGTCTATTTTGACAATATTTAGTATTTGATTTTATTGAAAGCCAAAAAAACCATCACATCAAATAAAATTTATTAACCAACCCTAACATTTCATAATAATATATAAAATTATTGTAATTCATCATAAGTTTCAATTTACATTTACTAGGATATTTATAATATAAATTATTTTAATATTTCATTAACATGGTAATTACTGAATCATCATTGTGTCATAAATAAATTAAATTATATAATGTGTAAATTTTTTAATAAAATAAAATAATATAGGAAACCTTTTAATATTTTTCATTAATTTTTATAGTTGAATTTGTCTTATGTATAACCATATATTAATAATGCTTTAGTTATTTAATTTTGAATTTAACTCTTTTAACTCTTCTTCAAATAAAATAATAATAAATGTCTTAATCTTTTCCATGTGGACCAAAGGGTGTAATATTTTATTACTAAGGTTGTTTCAGGATGAATTATATTAATCTAATAGAATTAGGACATCTTATAATGTAATTATAATATCATTTTACCCTTAATCACCCTATTTACTTTTAACCGCAGTAAATTAAAGTCAAAAGTTACTATTCACTAAAAATTATTTTCATCATTTTGAAAAAAAATTTACTTACTAATGTCAACCGTGTATCACAAATTTTTTAAATTCAACTTACAGAAATGGTAAAATTATGTTTTATACAAATATTTAAATGCTCCCAGAAGGTGGGTAAAAAATGTGAAAAAGATCAATAAACTTTTATACATCTAATTTTATTATAAAATGACTCCAAGGAATTATATTAAAATTATACTAGAATTATATATCTATTTTGAAATAAAATAAATTTAAATTAATTAAATAATTATTTAAATAAAATTTCTTTTTTAAATAATAACGTAGTATTTCTCACAATTCATCATAAATTGATTGTTTTCAGAAAAAAACCAAAAAAACACCCAAATCTAATTTTGATATTCTAAATTCAAAAATGAAGTCTATTTTACCAAATTCAAAACAGTTATGTAGCATTTATTATTTTAAAATTAATTCTCGTTCTCAAAACATTGGTGAGTTTTCAAAAATGTAAAAACAATCAAAATATTGACACGGGTTTATGTCAAATTTAAATGTGAAATTATTTTTAATGACCTAAATTGTAATTAATGATAAATATATATTCTAATTATACTTTAAAACCATTAAAATACTTAATTTAAGACTATAAATTATTTTTATTATTAAAATATATTTTCAATTAAAACATAGTATTTTTCACTGTTCGTCAAAATATGAAAGTTATCATAAAAGTACCAAAACAATTTCCACTTTAAAATTTTATGTCCCACATCTAAAGAAGATTTTTTTTCATTAAATTGAATATATAAAAGTCTTAGATACTATATTTATAAAGGGTCCTCCATTAAAAAGATATAAAATTATAATTTTTGAAAAATACTTATTTTATCTAAAAAATGATATTATTCTTATATAATGTATAAGAAACACATTATATGGATGTTAAAATTATATACAGTATATAATATTCAAAATGTAGATAATACTATTCATAACCACTTTTTGAACAGCTAGTTTGGTAAGTTGTGATGCGCTCGAACTCGGTGTTGCGTGTAGTGCAAGCTATTGAATTACTTTAATGAGATAATGTACTATAAAATATTGGGGGTGTTACATTCACCCCTTCGTCAAAAAATTGTATCCCTTCAATTTGAAATTTTTCTTCTAAAATAAAAGGTATAAAATAGAAAATTACCATTGTAGAAAGCCCACATCGAAAATTTGGTAAATGAAATTTATTTTTAACAAGAATAAAAAGAAACGAAAAAGATAACACCAAATTATGATTTCATTTAGGAAAACATTGGTGGAAATTAAGGACACATAATTGGAAGAAAAATGTAAATTTTTTTAGGGAGTGATTGAGCTCATCAATCACCAAAAAAGGGTGAAATTGAGGGCCTCCAAGTCATCAATCTATGATGATTTAAAATATCATTAGTCCAACATAAGGTATTAGGATCACAAATTTTTGGTTTTAGGATCCCATCCCATAATTTTAAGTATTAATTTATTCATAGAATAAGTGGAAAAAATATTTGACATTTAGAGTTTCATCCTTCTACTAATTCCAACCCCAATCTCAACTTTCACACCAAATGATAACAGAATTCTAAGATATTCTATTTATCCTAATCATATAGGGTTAAAAAATAATGAATTCATAATTATTTTTTCAAACTATTCAAATAACTACATTATACAAACCAGGACATCATGTATGTTAGTGGTAGGTGATCGACCCTTGTCAGCTTTCTGTTGCGGGTTCAAGTCCCTCGTCCTTGCCGGACGTGACGAGTTGTCGCCTGATCTCCGGGTTGTTGTTTTTATGATAATCTAACAATAATATCATTAAATTATTTAACCTTGACAATAGTATCCAATATCAAACTTAATAGATTCCATCCTTTTGAATTATCGAAAATACTTCTTTCCAAACTCACAATCCTAAATTTATATGGAAGGTAAACACAATGAAGATCATTTTTTCTACATAATACCATGTGAATACATAATCATGTATTATGTTAAAACACTCTAACACCATGAATTACAATAAAACATTTTTGATTACATTCATGGTCCATTATTCTTTATAGAATAATATATATATTTCTTATAATCGAAAATTTTGTATATTCAAAAAATGATTGAATAAAAAAACCATTAATCAGATTCAATAGAGTAAATATTTTTCAATAATTTTTATCCAAATTAATAATTTATGTTTCCAAATTCACTACCTCATTATCAGGACCATATTATGGTTTACCTTTCCTTCAATAATGTATTTTCCAATATTTTTAACCTAAAACTGTTTCACTTTACTTGGTACCATACAATCTCAAATCCTTAATTAAATATTATTTCAATTCAATTGTTATTTATTTCCATAATTCATAAAACTACTAAAGTCTTGATACAATACTCAAATAATTTTTTTTAATAAAAATCCAAAAACACTAGTCATTCATATTCATATATTGTATATTTATAACATGATTTTTATCTAATAGCATCATTTGGGGAAAACTATGATGATTTAGACATGGATTTGTGTAGTGTCCAAACTCATTGCAGATAAAGCATTACATATTTGATACCTTTTTCATACCCCTGAAAACACGTACTTGGTTTCCTTTTTCTCCACACTTTTAACAAACTCTCATTCCCTTCAAGCATTTTTACCAAGGTGATTCTTTGCACAGTTTTTACATGTGGGAAAATCCTTATTTCCCCTATTCCCTTTATCCATATTTCTCTATACCCTCCTTTTCTTCTCTTTTTTCCCTTATAAGACATAGTACATAGATAATTCTTCACTTATCTTATTAACATATGATTTTATATCTTCATATTTTGAGAATACAAGGAAGACTATTTCCCTTGTAAATGCTGGAAACAGACTATGAAAGTCATGATACTTATTACCCTTTGGATCATACATATTGGGGGAGTTCTTATTCTTTCTACTGGGTGCCATTTATAAAGGACGATACACACTAGGTTAGATTATATCATACTGTAAAATCATAAGACATGAAAAACTATCAACATTAATTGAATATTTTCACATATCTTGTCACATAATCATAAAAATCGTTTCTTTATTGGAATATTTACCCATATATCCTTCATAATGGTTTGTAAATAAATTTTGTATTATAATAATAATATCCACGAGGAGTGTCGAAACCTAGAGTGCAGCAAGGCCCATTTTCGTGCACCAGTTCTAGTTTGATTCTAGCTCAAAGTAGTTTTTTCGGGTTTTACCCCTAGGAACATCTGTGTCAAAGTCGGCTCTACCTGCTCGTATCCATACATGGATGTATTGTTTAGAAAACTCATGAAATCTCTACAGTACGATAATAATAAAAAGTTTTTTTTATACTAATCCTCAAATTATATCATAGGATAATATTTCTTAATTACAGTTTATTTAAATCTAGTTTCCAAGGTTATTATTAAACTACCACTGATACCAAATGTAACACCCTGAACCCAGTAACCCAGGGTCAGTGCATTATTACATAACATTGGCATGATCAAGGAAATCATGTCCCGAATGACTGATCAGTTTAGCAGGTTTGGAAATATATTACATACATAAATGTTACATAACATTATAAAATAAAAAACAACAACATCATTGTCTCCATTGACCACATTAATATTACTTAGACTATCCCTCCAGCTTAGTCATAATACATTTCCAGGAAATCATGGAAGAATAAAAAGTAATAATGGGGTGAGCTCTGATGCTTAGTAAGGGTAATCAATTTATAGGAAGTTAACATAAACAATATGCATGGTGAATAAGTGAAAACACATGCCTTTATAAATAATAAACATGAACACTGTATAAAAGGAATATGATCTGAGTAAATAATTCCATAATAAAACATAGTCATGTGTATTCTACTAGTCGAATAAACACATGAACCAGAAATATTATCTTCATAATAAGGGAATGTATAATGCTGGACATTCTAATTCATCTTGTCAAGGCCTCAACGAAGGCGTCTAAATTTGATTTAGGCCTAGGCCAAAACCATATAACAAATTGGGAAAGGCATCAGGAAATTCCACTATTAATTGTCTCATGAGACCTAACGATGCACTGAGGATCTCTAACGAGCTCCACCCTTCACTTATTAATTCGAATACATTCCTCATATAAAAATTCTGAAACATACAATAAACATTTGTATTAAAACTATCATACAAAATGTCAATACTTTAACCATAAACCTTGAATGGTATAAAAATAACACATCCACAATCAAATATATCACAAAAACTCCAACAAAATATGAACAATTTGTATCATAATAAATCTACTTCAATCAGGAATAATATCCCGTAAAGGATGTTGACATACTTTAAAATGATCAGTAAAAATGTTTAAGAAATATATCATTTTTTCATGAAATCATTTAAAATACGCATAATATATAACGGAAGTAATTTAAAATATAGTTTTGAATAAAATTGTTATTTACAACTTTGATACTTTTGAATGGAATTAACATTTTAAAACATTCATGCCCTTATAAATATATCCTTAAAAACCTTCTGAAAACATGGACATTAATGAGAAAGGTTTAGAAGAATAATGATTTAAAACAGTCTAAATGATGTTTTAGTGAAAACTACCTTAAAATAATATTGTTGAAAAATCTTTTATGAATCATAGAAATGAAAATAAATCTGTCCCACTAGATACTTACATAAAAACATCCTCAGATAATAAAAAGATTGTGGAATTAGCCCGCACTTTGCACTATCCTTTGGTCGAGGGTATGTTTAAACTCTTATATAATGACTATAGTATGTTATTAAATTATACCAGTATTGTATTCATAATTATAATTTCATAAATGATTCATTTATGACTTTATACTGAAAATTTAATAATTATTTCCATGGTAAATTTAAATTTCAGGTAATAATTTCTTTCTTTATCATACATATTTTGATATGTTATTATTGATGGTAGCATTTATATCATGATTTAAATAATTCAAGAATATAAAACTTGATTTATATATATCATATATATTTAGAATATAAATATGTATAATATATAGTTATATAAAATGGACAACAATGTTTATGGAGACGGTTGGCCGTATGTATGCATAATCATTGTTTCTGTTTTCATATCGTATTGAATGGTAGTAACTGAAGAAGATATTTTTAAGTACATACATACATAATTATATATATATATTAATTATAATTATTACGTAATATATTACATTCTTATTAATAATATATATTTTTATAACTATCATTGAATGGTGAACGTAGAAATGAATCTCATCGCGTCGTGGATAATGTAATCCGTACATTCACATGAGGGACAATATCATTATATTGATGGTGAAATAATATCTAATTGGATGATATATTTTTTATAAAGAATCATTAAAGTGTTATATTTATTAATTAAATCATTTATTCTAATTTTTATAACCATCCAAATAATAAAATGTTTGAATGATATACTACACCACAACGTGGAGACGGTAAGCCTTATGTACACACGTATGGGGAAATTGTTATTTATAGGATGGATAGAATAACAAAAATGGTTGTACCATATTTATAATAACATCATAGTATGTATAAGGTACTAGAGTTATTATTTTGGTTTGGAAAGAATAATGAATGTAAATGTGGAAGACGAAAAGAACATGAAAGAGGGTGGTGAAATTATTACCTCTTCTTTAACTGTTTTCTTTTGAGTGGATCAAAAGGGCTCCTTTTGTTTGATTTATGATCAAATTAAGGCCTTTAGGATGAAGGGAGGATTTTATAGACAATATTTGGGAAGGGGATGACCGATAAAATGGCTTTGGAGATGTGAAATTAATAGAAGGGGAAGTGCCTTTTTATAATAGAGGTGAGGGTCCCTTTTTGAAAATCATGAAATATTATTTTATAGTAAAATCATTTCTAGTTTCTAATGGCTCAAAAATGAATTATCAAAATTATAAGGTGAACGTGGGTCAAAAATCACTCAATCAATAGGTTTTATAAATGTTTAAGGGATCATATTAAGATTATCAATTAGATATAAATCTTAGTAAAATAATTTGACATTTACCATGTCTCTTTGTATTTTTATATTATATAGTTAATAAAAATACTATAACAACCCTAGAGAACCCAATGTGATTAATTATTAATATAAATAACATTATCTATGTCATTTTTTTGAACCATAAATTTTTATGAATATTATATCAATTAATAATATAATATTTGTTTTAAAATCTGAATTATGTAAATTTTGTCACTATTTAGTATTTTATATTTTTGAATTCCATGAAAACATTATCACTTCGAATAAAATTTATTTAACCAACTCTAACATGACATATGAACCTACAAAATTATTTGAATTCATCAAAAGTCTCAAATTACTTTTATTTGGATATTTACAATACCAATTATTTTAATACTTCATTAAAAATGTAATTAATGCATCATAATTGTATCATAAATTAATTAATTATATATTGTCTAAAAATTTACAATAATATAAAATTATGTACGAATAAATGTTATCTTTATAATTAATATTTATAGTTTAATTTAACTAATGTATAACCATATATTAAAAATGGTTTAGTTATTAAACATTGAATTTAAATCATTTATCTATTCTTTAAATAAAATTATAATAATTGTCCTAATATTATCCAAGTGGACCATAGTGGGTAATAATTTATTAATAAAGTTGTTTTTTCTATAATTATACTTATCTTATAGAATTAGGACATGTGTTAGTGTAATTATAATATAATTTTCAGCCTTAATTACAGAATTTACTTTTAACCATAGTAAATAAAAGTCCAAAATTACAATTCAAAAAAAATTATTTTCATCTTACGAAACCACATTTTACATACGGATGTCAACCTTGTATCTCATATTTTTTAAATTAATCTCATAGAAGCGGTAAAATTAAATTTTATGCAAATTTGTAAATACTCCTAGAAGGTGGGTAAAAACTGCTAAAAAGTTCAATAAAATTGTATATATCTAATTTTAGTATAAAATGCCTCCAATAAATAACATGGAACGTACATAAGTATTATATATCTATATTTACTTTAAATAAAATTAAATGAAATAAATGATTATATAAATAAAAAGTATGTTTTAAAAAATAACATAGAGATTTTCACTATTCTTCAAAAATTTAATGTTTTCATAAAAATACCAAAAAATCACCAAAAGATAATTTTGATATTTGAAATTATATAATGAAGTCCATTTTACCCAATTCAAAACATATAAATATCATTTATTAATTTAAAACTTATTCCCATTCTCAAAACCAAAAGGGGGGTTTTTGAAAAAGTAAAAACTATCAAAAGATTGACACGTGTTTATGTAATATTTAAATGAGAAATTCCTTATAATGACCTGAATTGTATTAAATTTAAAAAATATATTATAATTTTATATAAAATCCATTAAAATTAATAATTTTTCACTACAAATTATTTCTATTATAATTTTTTCTTCAATTAAAACATAGTATTTTTCAATATTTGTCAAAATATGAAAGTTATAAAAAAAGTACAAAAATATATATAAAATAATATATTATATCCTTATAAAGAAGAATAAATTTTCATTAATTTTAATAAATAAAAGTGTTAAATATTGGTTTTAAAAAGGGTTTAACATTAAAAGGTGGTAAAATTTCATTTTTTTTGAAAATTATTCTATTATCTGAAAAATGAATTTATTGTTATATTATGTCCAATAAACACATAATATGGATGTAAAAATTATATAGAGTATATACGATTCAACATGAAGTAAATAATATTCATAAAAGATTTGTGAAAGGATAGTTTGGTAAGTTGTGGTGTTCTCGAACTCAGTGTTGCGTGTAGTGCGAGCTATTAAATTACTTTAATGAGAAAACATACTATGGAATCTTACAGGTGTTACATCATATAGGTTCATGTGAAATAGTCCTCTCTATATGGGTAATCTATTACCCTTAGATGTTGTACTACTTGATTGTCTATCTGGAACCCCCTATCACGCACTATAAGACTCTTTTAGTTTCCCCCCATCTATATGTTTCTAATACACCTCCACAGAAACTTCTTTAATCAATAAAGTTTAACCTAGTACATAATTTACATTTTATCACATCCTTGATACTCTTTATCATAGGTTTCACATCCTCTTCAAAAGATAATGAAAATCATTGAAAAAATATAAATCAACCAACATAGTCTGTCAAATACACGCTCCCTTGTGTCAGCCTCATGAAATCAGTAGATCCTCCTACCTCAGCGTCTCTAGATAGTAGTTGTTGTAGAACATCTCCATGATTTCCATACATAATATACCATTAGTCTATCTATTACACGCCTAAACACACCACAATCTTCTCTACTGATCCTCGTAGCATATATGAATCCAACCTAACCCTCCTCTTTGAAGGATTCATTAAAATTTTAGGTATCATCACAATGTAATCTAACTAGAATTCAGTTTCCTCATGTCTACCATCTCTTTTAAAAGTCATAGGATGATGCAACATGAACTACCTTTCCCGATATGACATACTATTCAAAACCCACCCTATTTCACTTACACGAAAATTTTATGAACCAAAAAAGTTATATTAGAACTTCTCTCACGTTTCCACACCTAGCTCTATCAGTTCCTTAGGCACTACTACTGGTTGATCATCACTATCTGTGACCTCATGTCTCCCTCTCAATAAGTGTCATCATAGAGGCATATCTATACAATTATAAATAGGATCCTTGGGAAAAATTTACATCATTATCACATTTACATAATAGTAAAAAAACAACAAGGAACAACAATTCATATTCCCACACCAACACACAGTCAAAACTAAGGAACTATCACTACCATTAACCACCTACACCTATGTCCTTGTTTACAAAGGGTTCATGTTTCTATTTTCGACTCCCAATTATTCTCATATTCCATCATTTTAAAATTATTAATTTTAAATTAGAATCCTTTTTCATTTCAATTTTATATGAAAGTATAAATATTAAAAGTTCAACAGCTTACCAAAAACCTATTTTTCCCAGGAATGCCTAAAAATGATGCATGCCACAAAATAATCCTAAATGCTTAGAATAGTTCATTAAAACTAAAATCTCATTCTATACCAGGAAATGAGTTAATTATTGTTATTTCTCAATAGTGATAATCATATAATAAATATGTGAATCACCCAAGGTGGAATAAATTGAACTCTAATAAAAAATATCAATAACAACAATCACAGATGGGGTACTTGGGTTATCCCCCATACATGGGTTAGCTAGTACCATGAACAATCTCATATCCAAAGCCCTAATATTACTAGTATAATATTTAAATTTAATTAATAGTATGAAAAAATAATCGGAAAATAACATTGGGCTTTGATACTACTTTGTAATAACCCGACCTAGGTGTTACACACTGGTTCTCTAGCCCAATCAGTCACATGACCTCAGGCATGCCTCCCTGAATGGCAGAAGATGCTGAATAAAAATTATAGTATGATATATAGATCATTAGAAGAATATAATCTATTTTATCAAAGTAAATACACTAGTTAAAAATAAGAAAAAATAAATGAATTACATGTAATCATAACATAAAAGAACCAATGTCAAAAGGTGTCCCAAACTGGAAATACAATAACAAAAGTATAGTAAAAAAATTTCCATGTCAATGTACATTTCATGTGTCTAAAATTAAACCAAAAAATAAGGACACTGATGACACCCACATGTTAGTGTGGGATCATGTCAGATTCCATCATCTATGATTCATCCCATATTCGCCATATCTCACAAAGCCTTTTACCTTAACCTATCCTGAATACATAATGTCTATTTCATTAACTGTCATGTAGCCCAAGTAGGGTGTCAATAAAACTCAAGGGGCCACCATGAATAGTAGATAAAATAATATCCGAATAATAAATATATAATTATAATGGATAATTAAATAGTTATAAAATTATCAACTAGTCTTTATTTCGCCACATAAATCATCAGGTTCCTATAGACACGCGTACCTCAATTCCCAATTCGAATCATGCCAAATACCAAGTTATGTCTAAGGGACCTCATATATACGAATTCAATTTTTAAAATTATTTAATTCATTATTGAACTCCCATGTTACCATTTACACATTACACAATAAAACGAATATGTTCATACTCTTAAATTCATAACTAACCGACCTTGATACAATTCATAACACACCCGTTATAATGATATTACTCAGATTCATTGATTTATAAATAAATGAACATGTTACCATTCATAAAACATAATTAATTTGACAATTAGTTATCCATATCAATTCCATTCCTAATTCAACAATTAGTTAGACACACAAATCCCTTTAATTAATTCTCTAATTAATTAAGTATCTTATGCCCGTTAAATAATTTATCATTTAATTTACCAATACCCAAAAACTAAAAACCCATAATTAATTCCACAATAAATTATCTAATTCAAAAATATCAATATCTCATAACTAATGCATCAATTATTTTTCTCCAATTACCCAACCCAGTAAATCAAAATTAATTATACTATCAATTATCTCAACCAATAATTCCCAAAATTCCCAATTTCAAATATCCTAAATTAATTAATTCACCAAATTAAATAATTAAATTTTGAACATGATTTATAAATACCAAATAGAAAATATACAATTAAATTAATTTTTTTAAAATATGTACTATGGGATTTGAATTATAGACCACCAACCTCGATTGTTGATGAGCGATCACCCAACAGACATCCCCTTCATTTGAGCAACATGATGACATAGAATGAGATCTAAATTTAAAAAAACATATAAATATTGAATAAATAATGTTACATAAAATATATATCTACATCTATAATTATATATCTAGATATTTTCAAAATAATAATGACATTCACTTTCTTGTATGGGAGAAGAATGGAAAACGAATAAAAAACTATATGAGAAATGATTGACATACTATAGGGAGTTAATATATTTAATAAATTCTTAAAATCACTAATAAATGAGTTAAATAATAATTTTAATCAAACAATGTGGATCTAGATATGATAGAAATTGATATGGACTGAGGTAGGTTCCAATAGGGTGAGTATTGGCGGTTTAGAGAATTTGAAATCTAATCTTATGGGATTAAAATCTCATAGGCATTGGTAATTTATCTTGGTTAACAATTTGACATAACCATGTGTCAAATATAGGGTGGTTCATTTTTTCTCCAAATAGAGAGCATGTTTTGAAAAACCATTAATCAGGTATGAAAATCCACTATGTTTTTGGGTAGTACAGTTTGCTGGTCCAAGTATCCCCTTAAGGAAAACAGTGTGTTAACCAAGCACTACCCAACTTCTCCATTTTGTCATTGTGTCCACATAATCACATCCCATGGTAACTCCCAAATAAAATTACTTTAAAACAATCAAAATATTACCTAAAATAAATTTTGATTCCTTTCCAATAATGGTCACTATTTTACTACGGTTTAAAATATATTAGATAAAAACACAAATTACTATGTCAATCTAATTGATTCATCCCATGAGACTAAAAATGCATTGAGGGGTTATCTATAACTGATACCCAACCATGTAATACATGAAAAAATAATACCTCAAATATCAAATAATCTATTTAATTAATAACAATTATGCCTTATCAAATATTTGTAATGATTAAATAGTATATATTTATCAATTATAACCCACATAAATAGATGAAATTAGATGTAGAACATCATATGTAGAAATAATATATTGTTAAAGAAATAAAAACATTCATGAATAATAATTATGATATTATCTGTAAATTAAATTACCAATGATCATAGGAAGGGGAATATTTCAAGAGAAATTTATTAACTAAAAAAATGAATCGAAGAAGGGAATTTCAATACTTTCCTTAGTTAAAATGATCATAAAACATCTAGAGGAAGAATATTAATGGTATCAGTATAAAATATACCCATTGGATTATTAATAAATGTTTATAGTTATTGGTTAAAAAACTTCAATAAAAAACCTCATTAAAACATTCTTGAAGATAATATTCTTTTGATTTTGAAAAATATTTTAACAATACATTTCATTGAAAATGAGTTTTTAAAAAATATTTATATAAAACCTCATAAAATATAAAATTAATATTTAATGAAATTATTTTCAATAGTATGGTAATTATTTACATATTGTAAAAGTAAAAAAGAGGACATTCAATTTTCATAGTAAAATGCTTAGAAAAGTACCTTTTTAGAATGATACAAAAAGATTTCTTGAAAAAGTTTTTATAAAATAATAGGAATAATTTTATATTAATAAGTTATTTTAAAAAGTTTAATGATATTATTTTTTAAAAAATTATTAGAAAAAGTGGTTTTGTAAGAGAACAGATTTCAGATCGAATGGATTAATGAAGTCTGATTTTATTAAAACCGTATCTCAATAATCATATGTTCCAATTTGTGGGAAAATGGTAATATCACATGAACAATATAATGAATATCCTATATAAAATAAAACTAAAGGTATTATTAATCAATGACAATATAATTTATTTTATTGTAAATTCATGAATAAACAATATCAATTAGAATGAGATTGTGAAATAAACCTTTAAAATGATCTTATTATTTAATTGAGTGTTAATAAATGAATTGAAGATGTTTATAAACATTAAATCCAATTACAATAGGTTGAAATAAAAAATAATATAATAAAAATTCAATACAGATTTTATCATATTATGATATAATAAAAAAAGCATATTTTTAACTCAATGAGTTGAAATATGGATAAAGAATCCATTTCCTCATTGTAATAATTAATTCAGCTATACATAAACGAAATAATTCCTATTTAAAATTAAAATTAAATTAATAATAAAATATAAATTATATTAAAAGTCAATAGGGATTTATATAGATAGTAAAATAAAAATTAGGTGCATAACAATATAATATGCCTCACTGAAATGAAGTTGAGATGAAACCCATTACCTTATAATTACTTTTGGTTGAAAATGACTACCTATTGTATAATGGTTTTAAATTTGGTAATAACATATTATAGAACCATATTAATATTTATTATATAATTTTTTATCCTTTTATATCATATTTTTAACCATTCATTAATAATATTTTATTATTTTAATTGCATAATGTGTTAATTGACATATTTTCTCATGCATGTTTTTGCTATGGATGTTCTTGAGTATTCCCATATGATAAGGTTCTATAAACTTATAAATAATAATACTTACATAATAATCATATTTTTACATCAATTTTAATTTTAATACAATATTTTAATGATGGTTATGAAAAAGTATATATGTTGTGACCATCGAGACAGTACGATGTACGACCGCACGAGTAACAATTTCCAATTTTCATTGATCATTTTAGAAAGAGTATAAGTAACAAAAGGAATTTAAATAATTTTCATTATATTTTTGTATAACATTACGTATACATATATATTCCATACATGTGTTTTGGGGATAAAAATAATCTCACATCGTTTCGTGAATGTGGTTGTCCAAAAATATAGAAATAATTTTATTATCATTATTCGAGTGAAATGGAATGAAATAAAATGATATATATTATATTAATTTTTTTAAAAATATATCACTATTATAAATATTATTTCCTTTATATCACATATATTTATTAAATTAATCATTATCACCTTCCATGTGAAGAATTAGGTAAATGTGAATCACGTCTCATTTCGAGGTGGTAGTCCACCATTCACACATGCGACATTGTCCTGTCTGCTACATAATAGAGGGTAAATATTTATATGTGATATAGTGACTCTAGATGAACTAATATGATATAAATATCATTCATAAAAATTATATCATATGTCATACACAACTATGAGATGTGTAAATGAAAAAAATGAGAAATTTCATTTTTCAAGGCTGTGGTCAATCATACAAAAGAATAATGATATCATAACACATTTTGTGGTAGTGTGGGCAGTTTTATGTCACAAAATTAGAATACTAAAATATCATTATTTTTATTATTATTGGATTGTTTTATATTAATGCTTCAAAATTAATTCAAAAAGATGGATAAGTAAATAATATTGAGACGTGTGTTGATAAACATTACCTCTCCCTCTAGTATCTTCCTATAGATTTCACTAAACCCTTCTTATGATTGATTTCATTAAAAAATAAGGATTATAAGAAGTGTATATTGAATATAAGTACTTATTTGTGAATTTAATTTCATATGAAATTTTGTTTTTTGGTATGATGTGGATAATATCTGGGCGACCATTGATAAGTGGGGTGAGTGGTACTCTTGTTATGTTCTGTAGGATTGAATTACACCAAATAAGTCCCATGTAAATAGGCCCCAATAATGGTCATTGGTAGATAATATGAGGTAAAATGTCAAAATCTGTCTAAAAAATATGTCTTGGACCCGTTTCTAGGTCATTTGGTCCCTTACCTTTAATGCTTAATCCTATGGTAATTTTTTTTTACCTTAATCACTTTAATTTATTTTAAATTAATTAACTAATAACATTACTGAAACATTAAGGAGTCCTTTATAGACATTTTAAGTTATTATTATTCAAAATATGAAATCTTTTTTTCTTAAATCAATTCACTTATGTGGAAATATTTAATTTAAAATTTATTTCAATGACATGATGAGAATGCGATTATTTAAAGTCAAAATGTTAAATAGTCTATAATGATTTTTTATTATAATTAAATTTGAAAACGTTTTCATGTGAATAAAGTGGATTAATATAATTATATTTAACTATGTATACTAAAAAAACTATTAAAAATATAATTTATTTTTATAATTTATTTTTAATAAAATGAACTTTTCAATTAAATTCATCTATTTAAACTAGAAAACATAAAAAAACATCACATAATAATGAAAACATTATCCCAAATATAACTTATTTATTACTCATTAAAAAATGATTCCTATTTTTTCATATATATTATTAAAACATGTTTAATATGCTCTTAATTTATGTGCACAATGAGTGAATAATAAGTCTCTTAGAAAAATATTGTTTTAAAAAAATAAACTTTTATTAATATTTTATTATTATTCAATAAATAATAAATAAAAATCTGTAAAAATTATATTTCCTTATTTTTTTGATATTATTCCTAATATTCATTCTATTGGTTTGATAATAACTATATGTTACATAATAATAATAATAGTATATTATAGTTTTATAAACCATTGTCTTGCGTGTAATGTATAATATTGAAAAAACACATTATTGAATGTCACACAATCTAATATCATTCATTCATGAATTTAAATATACAAAATATATTGAATTTATTTAAATTTTTAAATATATCATAATGTATTGGGATGTTATATTCTATTTTATTCATTGTGTTTCATTTCAAACATGCTAGGAAATATGATGTTCACATTTCTAAATTTTGTGTTTCTATAAGAATTCAATATTTCCATAATCATGGGTAACTCCCATGACAATAATATTGAAACAGTTCCCTTATTGAAACGGGTTCTTTACCCAGTAAAGTTAAAATTATCACATGATATTTAAATTATTTACCAATTAATTGGAAGGATTTATTGACCCACCCATAACATATCAAAACCTATATATATGTGTTATACAGGATCGTAAATGGATTTTGTAATCACTCATTAAAAAACTTATGGATATGAAATTTTATTATATATACCACAATAATTCCATGAATTTTCATCCCCTCTGGTTATTTCTGACAAAAAATTCCCCCCATTTTACTCTTTTTAAGAACTAAATAAACCAAACTGAATTATTTATAGAAAATCAATATTATTTCTCTCTTGGGAAAAAAATCCATTCAATTCTAAATCCCGGTATTCCAAAAAAATCCTTTTATAATATTGATCTATGATTCTTTAAAAACATTTTTACCTTTTTTACTTGTAAAAATATTGTTTTAATATGGTTCTATTTTCATTTTGAAAATAAAGTACTTCTGAATTTTTATTAAAAATGTGAAAATAAAATTTTCTTTTAAAATATATGATATGAAGTGTATTATATATTGTTATTACCTATAAATGATATAAATATTACTTTGCATGTTTACATTATTATTTAAACTAATTTGTTTAGTTTAATATTGGTGAAATTTTTGGATTTTATAGAAGTTATTTCTAATTTGAAATGATATTTTCCACCATAACATTGTAATGATATTTTTAGAAAATATCTGGTCATCAATAAAACAAAATTTATTTTTTCATATGTTTTAGTTGGGAAATGATCCTTCGGTACCATCCTTATTCTTAATTTGGATCGTTTATGATTATGATGATGAAATTATTATAAAAACCATTTATTCTTATAGGTTATTCGATGATGTGTTTTGATATTATTAAAAACATATTTCATATTCACGGGTCATGATGTGAGGATATTCAAAATTTATATTGATCATACGACACAAAAATGTATGGTTTTCAATATATGTGAAGTGGTTCCACTATATACCAAAGATTATTGTAACATTATAACCAAATATAAGAAGTTATTTTATAATTAATGGAAAGGTGATTATATTGTCAACCCTAGATGAGTGGTAACATCATAAAAAAAATATGCGTGGTTGCATAATAAATATAGGGTGCTCGTTTACATTATAAAAAACAATAAGTGATAATGTTATACCTCTCCAATTCATTGTATAAATTTATTTAAATAATTATTTAATTATGTTGTGTGTTCACGTGATTTCACACTCATAATAATATGTGTTGATCAAATTTCATATCTATAATTTTATATGTGGACCAATATTTCATGTCTATAAGTTTATGTGAGGTCAATAGTTCATGTCCTTAACCCAATGGGTGGAACTATATCTATTTTTACATGTTTACAATATTATGAGAAGATGTTATTTTTCAAATTTTTATGTCTATGTTATTCCGTCATGCATCATGTTCATTTATTTCTATTATGATTACTTTATTATGAATTTCCATTTTGTATGCCAAGACTCGTGTATATGTTCATTAACATATTGGGTATAAACTATTCAATGTATGATTATGATCACATACTATTATCCATATAACAGTCATTCATATAAGGATCAATTGAAATATATCATATTTTTCTTACTGAGTTTTATAGATCACTATTTAATATGATTTCACTCCTCGAGGCATGAAGAAATGTTTTATGTAGGTTTTTTACAAAGGGTACTAAATGGGGTGATTTTTGGGGTATGTCAATGATCATTCATGAAATTAGAAGATTATGTATCTAGTCATTAAAAAAAAATTCTTATATGATCCTCATAAATGTATTTGTAAAATGTGTATATTGTTTATAAAAAAACATTAAATATTTATATGCGAATATCCCCAATCATTATAAATATTCTATATTTACAAGTGAATGTTTTTTATATATTATATTATTAAGGGTATTTTTTAATGAAAAAATATTTTCATGAGTTTCATGTTTCCCAATAACCCTTTATGTATCCTTCATGGATGATTTCATTATTTTCATTAACCTTATATGAAAAGAGCATTATTTCATAAATGATAGTATGTTCTAAACATGTTTAATTTTTTTATAGAGAAAAAAAATTTCATTGGTTCTCTTGTAATTCATTATCCAGACATGATTCCTTTCTAATATACCATGTACTAGTCTACTTACATTCATCTTGAAATTTATGTTATTTAATTACCAAGCCTAAAAAATGTGTATATATTATAATTAAGTCAATATTATGGTTTTGATGTTTTAGATGCGAATAAAACATGTCTTTATTATAGAAATTTTGGGTTAGTGTAAAATTAATCATTTTCCATTTAATGTAAGTTGTTCTCTAAACAAATAAATTTTTTAATTCATTAAAACTCTTGAAAAAAATGGACTTGGGTATGTAAGAGAATAAATATTTTCTATAAACCATGTATTTATAAGTGTGTCATGTTTGGGGCTTTTTATTCAGTATCAAAGTAGAGTTTATATTTCATTTGAAGCTATGATGGTATCAATTGATGATAATTTGTGATTTTTAAATATAACATGGTTTAATATGATTATGAGTGGTTATAATTTAATGGAATGGATGTTAATTTGTGGTCTTATATGATTGTATTCATGGGGCGATTGATTATATTTTTGGAGGTGATTATTTTTTTTATGAAGGGTAAAATATTAATGTACATATAACATGTTTGGTTAGTATGTGAATTAATCTAATGAATATTTGAGAAGAAGGTTATTATATTTTTAAGACCATATGTTGAGCGTTAAATATAACTATAGTTGTTGGAATGTGACTTGGATACAATGTGATCAGTATAATTTTAAAATAATTATAAAATATATTTGGGATATTATTTAATTTTTTTCTAGAGATTTTTTTTCATAATAAAATATATATTTTCATTATTCATGTTCAATATTTTTTTAGATTAATATGAAAATGTTTTTTGGTGATAATATATGATTGAGAGATTAATTTTTTTTGGGATTCAATATTGGTAATGAAAATTTTAGGGAACTTTTATGGTTTCTATTTTTTCAATAAAATGTAATTAGTATATGAAACATAAAATAACCTAGGTTAAACTTTTGGTTTTATTGTCTTGAGGGTTATGATTTTAATTTTTCACATATTGGCTCCCTATGATTTTAATAGGTAATTATCATTACAAATCTTTTTTATTCTATATGACAGTTAAATAATTTAATAATAATATATTCATAATTAAAAATGGTTTAAATATTCTATCATTCTTAATGATATTATAAAATAAATAAAAGTATAATTTTGGTAATGGATAATTCAATTAATATTTTATGTTTTCTATAAATTAAAGTCTATTAATTAATATATAAGTTTTTATGTATAATATTTTCTGATATTGATCTAATATATCCATGTTGAGCATTATTGATTCATCAATTTCTGTATTTTTTCGGTTTTGATGTTCAAAAACACCAAAATTTATGTTACTAATGAATTTAATTTAAGTGAAATTTCCGGAAAGTAATATTCATTGAAATTTTTATACAGAAATTGTATTAAAATTCAATGATCTGTGAGGAATATTATCCAATGTGTTCGGAATTTGTTTCAACATATTATGAAAACATTGTTCATTCCTTACATGTGTAAGTGAAATATAAATATGAAATCCAATGTTTGAAATAGAACATATGGATGAAGAACCCTACACGATCAGGAAATAATCATTCAATATCCCTATGTTGGGATGAAACCAGATGTTTGAGTAACCAGAAAGTACAAAACAATAACCCTACATTTAGAATAAACCTTATGTTTGAGGGAACAATCATATATTATATCAACCCTACTTTTTAATGTAACCCTTCATTTTAGACTGTGCACTTTATATATTGTTATCACATGGATGGAAATTATGTTTTACAATTTTACAACATCATTTTAAATCTGTGATATTATCTTTGATTTATGCAACAGTCATGATGGAAGAAATTATCATTTCAAATTTATTTTATGACCGATTCAAAGGAACATTTTAATTTTTTTAAAAGGATTGTAACCAATAGAGTAAATCGTATATAATATTTCAGGATATTAAGATTATATTTCCAAATATTCATGATTTATTATACAATATTTCTTGAGCTAGTTTGACCAGGATTTGTTCAAACAACTCTATAAATATATGGATGCACTTCATTGAGAAAATATATGATGGATTGATGTACATACATAGAGACAGAAATATATATATATATATATATATACATAAGTAATAGTCATGTGATGTAACCTTTTGAGATACACTTTGGAGATATATATGTTTTGATCTATCTGATTTACTCACTACTATTGGTGTTGTTTCTACTTTTCATTATTTTTATATATTTTTCTACAAGAATTGATAATCATTTGGGGGACATAAATGTTGGAGAGATACATGTTGAAACATTTTTCTTTTATTTTATTTTCATCTATTTGAAGAAAGAATATGAAACGTTGAATATCTATTTGTTGTTGTATTATATTAATGAACTAATTTCATCTATCAGTTTCTGCTGCAATATGTGATGTTCTACATGTACAATAAAAAAATCAAAGTCTTCATACTTATTTAGAGTTTCGTTGGCATATAATCATTTGAGGTTAAGTGTATAATTCTTTCACAAAGCTTTAGATTTATGATTATATGTAATTGAACTAGAAGGATTCTTATAGTTTTATTTTAAGGTGTAAACATCCTACACTATGTTATGGATTTGATTATCTTATGATAATATGACATTATAGTAAAATATTATTGATCGTGGATTTGTGTGTTGGTGGAGTGCATTAAGTGATATTTGTGACTTAAACCACTATAAATTATTGTGTTCATTTCTTTTATTTATTTTCATAGGATTTCTCATTTTAATAGAAGAAAAGGTTAATTTCATAATAAGAGTGGTGTTCAGAATTAATCAATGTTTTTGAAATACAAAATTCACCCCCCTATTGTGTGATTATATTTATCATAATCATCCTAACCTATCAGTCCAAACTATTCATATGTTTCTATTCTTAGAAAAATACTTTTATGATTTACTACTATTTTTATTAATTAATGTTAAATTGTTTTAAATGGATTGTTATAAAAAAATCACATGTGGTGATCATTTTTGATTAATTTTTTTATTGACGTGTTTTGAGGATACTGAAGAAATATAGTTGTCAATGAAGGAATGGAAGGTAAGAATTGATGTTTTATCTCACTATGGAGTTAATGTTTGATCTCAAAGAATGCATTAATGTATAAACTCATAGATATCGTGAATGTATGATCTCACCGAAAGGGAAAATGTATAATCATGTGAAAAGAGAGAATGTATGATCTCACACAAAGGAAAATGGATTGACTGTACATAGTAATATTGCGAATAATATCTCATGGAGTGTAAATGCTGACCTTATCTTTTGAAGTGAAACTACTGATTTATACTCATAGAGAACGAGTTTTGAACTGATCTTGTGGAGTGTTAATGATGAACTAGTCTCAAAGAGTATGAGTACTTGACTAACCTCATGGAGCGTTAATGTTGATCGGAACTCATGCATGTGAAAATTTCTAATCTCATGAATGATCATGAAGAAAAATAAAACTATGGAAGTGATGGAGGTATCTCACGGTCATTCGATATATCATGAAGAACATGTTTATCTTTTCAATTCATAGTGGGATCCCATGTAGCACAATGATTGAATTTAGATTTCATGATGGGGTCTCTCACAATACTCATCACTGTCTTTGGATATCACAATATGTCACACAAAGTACTAAAAGATAACATCACTTACATTCATTTGATTTTTTATAGATCTCATGATGGGGACTCATGGAGCACATGATTGAATGGATATTTGTTTGTGATTTGTGTAGTTAAGGTGGTGGTTTTATGACTGTAAATACCCTTAACAAGTCTATAAACATTGACAATGTTTTTTTTAAATATTGATATAATGAGAGGTCTAGGAAGAAGTTTTTTTAGAGACCTCATGAATGAGCTTTGAAGATTGATCTTGAGAATGTGGTTCATGGAGTGATCTCGTGAATGAGTATACAGAATTGACATTTCGAATGTTTTGTGTATGATCAAAAAGGGTATTTCACAAGGTGTGAAAGTGAACTTGTGAATGTAGACTCACGAAAGTGGTCTCACATCATGGACTGACACCATGTGTGTAAGCAGTCTCAATCCAAGAACACATGCTCAGTTTGACTGTGGAATCATTGAAGGGACCTGTGCTATGAGATCTCCCCAAGCCACTTTCCAAAATCTCATGTCGTGGTATCACGCAAGGATCTCAACAAGGGGTTATGTACCACGATCTCATGTAATGGGTTATGCTCTATGATATAATGAAAGAATTTACACATCGAGGTCTTATGTAGTGGTATCACACTAGAATTGTTTGTAAGGAGATACACACCAATATTACTATATGAGAAGTATCACTATCATATCTGAAAATTGAAGGATAAGAAGAGAGGATCTTTACCATTCAAAAATATGTGGAGAATGAGATTATTGACTAGTAAATTCTAGGACATGATTATAAGACTTATCATCTCGTGAATATCTATCCAATGATGATGTAATTTGTATTTCTACAATAAAGGGAAGTCTCTTCTAGATTTTTGTAAAGTTAAAGTGTTACATCCAGTTGATTTCACAAAAGTAAATTAGTAACCCATAAATAGATTCAATAGATCATCTAAGTAAAATTTAGGATGCATATATTATTGATAATAAAGGTTCTTAGATGCCTATAAACTATGTTTGGATCTTTTCTAGGGAAGTGTCCAAAAAATGTGGAAAAAGGTGATCCATTCCACCAAAAATGAGCCACATAATGTGAGTTAGGGAATAAGCATTGAGAAAACAGTGGGATGATCCTAAACATATAAATGCACCGAGCCTAGGCATATAATTGATATAGCCTTAACCTTGTATTTTGGAAGTGAGCCTTATTGGATTTGGTACATTGTAACATTTCTGTTTTATGCTCTTGGTTTGTAGTGTCATCAGGGTGAACCAAGTAAAATTGTTAAGCCTCGTTCACACTTTTATTTCTGTTCTTACAATTATTTAGGAAAGGGAGAAAATAGTGTTTTTAATGAAGAAATAATATATTAATAGGTATTTATTTTAAACACTCATAACCTGATTCTCCCCCCCCCACTCTGGGTAATCTACTGAGTTGGGATAAAAATTAGTATCATAGCTAATGGTTTCATATTAGGGGTTCTATATCACAAAAATTAATCATGGTTTTCAATCGAAAATAGATTTTTATCTTTATATGGGAAAAATTTTTAAATATGGAATAATTATATGTAGAACTACTTGTGATATTTAGGAATTGATTTCTTTATGTTAGTGAAACAAGGAATTTTGGCTAGTATTGGTAGTAGATATTTATTAGTTGTTGACCAAAGGGAGTTGTATGTGGACACCATGGAATTAAATTATTTAAAGGGATACTTATATAATTATATCTATATGAAGGTGATATTGTGTAATTAAAAAAATCTATGTGGAAATATTTTCTAAATATCTATGAGGGTGGCTCACAATTCAGAGAATTAGAGTTGCACATTATAGAGAACTTGAGCGAGGGTCATAGAATGCACCCTAATGAGAATGTTAATGTATTCCTTGACAAGGTGAAATTTAATATGGAAAACATTCATTGTAATATTGAAATTATTGATGAATAAAATATTATCAAATTCATCTTGAGAGTACTTTCAACATCTTAAAATCAAAATAATTATATGTTTGAAGATAATGATCCAACAGAGCTAACATTGAAAATATTATGAAAAAAATCATAATGTAAAAAAGAATTGATATGATGATGATCTGTCTAGGGAAAATAGAAATGATAAATATGTTGAATTTCAGGCCATAAAGAATATCACTATTGAATATGGGTATAAATAATAAGAAACTGATGAATTCATTTCATTCTTTTCATTAAATTTATAAAGTGGAAATGATATGTTCAAAGGGAAACTCCCACTTCTATTCTTTTGATGTTGAAAAGTGTGACATATTATAGAGAGTTTCTCTATGATGTTTCACAATGATTAAGAAGATGATGTTGAAATTCCATGGAAGAATTATTTACCCTTTGTGAAATGTAATAAAAAAACTCAAAAAGAAAAAACTGGTTTCAAAAAAATATGATTGTTTTGAATATTATAATGCATAATAGTTGTAGTAATATAATTATCATGATTTTTATTATATGTTGTAATTTGTCTTAAATTCCAATAAAATGGAAGAATGTGGCAATGGTGAAGGAGGATATGAAGGAAATGATTAACATCATGTTGAAATAGATGTTTATCATGATGAGATAGACATTTGGGGAGCTATAATAATGAAATCCAATATGTTGGTTCGGGAGGAAAAACAAATAATGTTGGAGTAGGAATAAAAAATTATCATCTAATATAGGAAATTGGAAATCTTATTTCTTTAAATATAGAGAACTCAAATACAATCAGTGATTACAAGATCAAAGTTTAATAACAAAAATGGTGATCAATGGTTTCAATAATATAGGAAAAGATCTAGTTAAACTATTTAAAAATCATATTGAGAAGGTTGTAAACCTTTGATAAAAGTGATAGACTTGGAGAAACTGGTGACACCAGCAAATAAGGACTCAATGTTATTTGAAAATGGAGAAGTATAGCTTAAACAACAAGTGTAATAGACAATGAAATGTGAGGACAAGAAAACGATAGTTCTTAAAGTTATATCTAGTACAATTCTTGATTGAAAATAGATATTGGTAATGGATAATTTCATACTATATACATGCTCTATGAGATTAAATATTGAATTGGGAATGAATTAGAACAATAATATTCATAAAACCCATAGGAAAACTATTATTTTTGTAGTGACACATAAGAATTCACCCTACTTTATATGTTATTTTTTTGGAAATATGGGCCACACAGAAAATATCTATTCTATTTCTATGATGTATCTAATGGAATAATACCATTATACTCAGTTATACAGTGCTCAATATTCTAGTACATCATTTGATGGTCATTTTTTCTAGTGTGGAGGATTCTGACACATGGAAAGATATTGATCATTAACAATGAAAATTAATGTGCTGAAGCATATTGAATGTTATCATAAGAATCAGTTAAATGTATAATCAAATGAGTGTAATACATTAATTTGAGATTAAGCATTGTAAGATGATGTTACTCGATCATAAAACAAGTAAGATCATGTTTATCAACACTTACTAGAAATGAAGTCCATAACATGGTTCAGAAAGAAGAGATATGAACATGCAGTGGTTGGTAAAATTACATCCAATTAATAATATCACACTAGAATATTGATCAATGATAGTGGATAATCATCCCATTTTATAAAAAATAAATAAATATTTATAATATTTTGAATGACCAAGGAAGGTACTGTGATATTTTTAAATGATGAAGGCCCAAAAATTATTATCTCAGGAAAAGAAAAGTTTAATGAAAAAGAAAAGAGATGTATAGATGTATTGGTTTTTAAAGGTGTCACTAAAAAAATTACTAAGACTTAGTAAATTATGTTTTTCATAAAATTCGTTAATATTTTCCATGTAATTATGTTTCATCAAGGAAAAATACATTTCATTTGTTTTATATATAATGAGTACGAAACAGATTTTCAACCTTCTAAGTGGAGAAGATTATATTTTATTTCTATCCAATGAAAAAGAAAAAACTATGTTATAAACATGTTGGTCACTTAAGAAAATCGTTGTTGGATGATCTAGTAAAGTGTTATGTTGATCATGACATTTTTAGGTTATCATGTTGTTGTACAAAAACATGTGATTCTTGTCAATAAGGTAAGATAATTTGAATAACATATATGGGAAAACAGAAACAGTCAAAAAGGTTCTTTAGTTAGTGCTTACTGATATGTGTGGACATATTTCACCAAGATCTATTGATGGGATAAGATATTTTGTTCTATTATTTGTTTATTTGAGCATAATGTCATTGGTTTCACTCATCACTCATAAGTTTCAGGGGTTCAGTTTCATAACAACAACTAAAGGAAAGTTGATAACATGAAAGATTAAAAAATAAAAAAGAAACAAATAGATAATTGAATAGAGTTCCGAATTTTTCAATAGTAGTATTATCTTAATAAATATGGGATAATATACATATTTTTAGTAGTAAGAACATCATAGTAGAATGGAGTAGCTGGGATAAGAAATCTAAATATAAAAAACATGTATAGAATAACACTGGTAGATAATGAACTTCCAGAGAAGTTTTGAAATGAAGTAGTGACGAAATCAATATAAAAATAATAATAGAGAATTATTATGGTAAAAAACTATATGAATCTATATGAGCAATGAAATGGAATGAATCCAATTTTTAATTACATTGAGTCTTGAGAAGTAACTGTTTCATTATCAATAAAGTGAATCACAGGATGATTGAATCCCTTGGGGAGAAAGGAATATTTATTTATTACATAAAGAAAATATAGGCATATATATTATTCAATATGAAATTTTGAATTTTAGATGAAATAAATTGTGTAACTATAGTATTGAATGAGTAGAATCATCAGAAAATACATGATTAGTATCAGGTGGATTGTGATTAAGAGATGAGAAGATCATGGGACATTCATGTTCTAGAATATGATTCAAAATATTATTCAGATAATGAAATAGATGAGCATAAACCAGTATCAACACAAAGATCAAATAGAAGTAAATATATTTATATATAAAACATAATCTGTGATTAGACAGTTCTAGTGAAAACAAGGATGATGAAGACTCTACATCAAAAATTGTTCTTATCAGAGTTAGAGATGAAATTTTTTGAGGAATTATCTAGAGATAAAAACATGGATTATGTGATTAATGAAGATCTTGACCAAATTGAGAAGAATCGTACATGATATTTTTTTTTGATATCAACATTATAGAATGAAATTGAGACTAAATGGTTCATCCAGAATAAGATGTATGAATATGGTGTAGTTATTTGAAATAGAGAATGATTAGTGTAAACATGGTACTACCAAATATAAATATTTTTGGGGATTAATAATTTTCACCTATTGTGAGGATATAGAAAATAAGACTATTATTTTCTATAGTAGTGCAATGAAGGCACATTGTTTTATGGATTGATGTCACGTTATCATTTTAGAATGGGGTTCAAGAAGAAGAATTTTATATTGAGAAGCCAAATGGTTTTCATATTCATCAAAATAGGTTGAATGTTTTTCAAATGAATAATGTTATATATATGTTGATTAGATCACCAAGATCATGGTATTCAAGAGTATATTAGTTTTTAAAGAATATTGGGTTTTAGTATGGTGGAGTATATCAGAATCAATATGTCAATAATATATGTATTTAGAGATTGATGAAGCATGTGTTTGTTTGCGATGTAATCTTTTTTGTATCTGATAAAACTCTATAAAAAATTCACATAATTAACGAAAAGTTTATTTTAAATGTCAAAGATATGTAAAATGATATTTTACCATGGTTTACAAGTGACATAATGAAATAATTTCACATTAATTTCTAAATATTGATATCCCACAGAGATTTTGACAATATTTAGAATGGATAATTCCACGGAGATGACAACTATGATGTATAACCTGATTAAACTACCACGTAATGATGACTGCAATGCAGCTAATGTCACAAAATAAATGAAAATCATCCAAAATATTTTATAACTAATAGTGAAAAGACCTTGTATTATGTTTTATACATGCCATGATTCACAGTATCAAATATATCACTAAGAAACCCACGTTATTAAATTGAAAAGAATATATCATTATATAATGGGCATGAGAGATTTCAATTTATTGTACAATGAATAATATCAATAAGAGTTATTGGGATATACAGATGCAGATTGTTCTGGTTCAATAGATGATAGAGAATCAACATTATGTGGTTCATTTTGTCTTGGTGGTTTGTTTATTTCATTGATAATAAAGAAACAATATTGCAATTCATTAACCAAAAACGAAGATGAATATATTGCGGCCACTCAATTTTTAATGCATATATTTTGGATTAAGTATTATCTTGATGATATGAGAGTCTTAGTCATTTCTCTATTAAACATCCATTAAAATTATTCTTGATCTATAAATCTATGAAAATATTGAGCCCAATAATCATGGAAAAAGAACAATGATATAAACTATCATTTTATCAAGTATATGGTGGATCAAGGGATTGAGAAGTTAGAGTCTGTGCCTATAGAAATAAAGGTTTCAAAATTTCTAAAAAATTTCATACCCAGAGAAGAGTTCGAACATCATTGACTAGATCTTGAAGTTCAGTCAACTATAATCAATTGAAAAAGTGTATATGTGTGACCCCCTCTCTCAGAGGTTTGATGTTTTTTTCCTTAATATATTGATCTATGTTTTTTACCCAATTGCATACCACAACTAAGTCACCATTGGGTTTATTTTCAATATGGGATAATATGTGTCTAAAAAAGTGGATAAAATGTCTTAGTAAAGTCATGGGTAGAATATTATAGGGGGACAATATAATTACGTTGGTTATTAAATCTAAAAATAGTCAAGATGGTAAATCAAATGTTATATATCATAATATTTGAGGATCGTGATTAAAGTAGTTGATTAGTTTTTTGAATGAGGTGTTTAATTGATATACATTCCACGATACTATTCTTCCTCACACCAATAATGGATCATGTGGGTTAGAGTGTATGTTGAGTAAATCTATGATCTCTATCAAAATTGTAGGAAGTGGACTTATGGAAGAATATGGAAGAATCTTTAATGTCATATCAAAATGTGAAGAGTTGTCAACAAACCCAAATGGAGATATTATTAGGAATAATATCCCTCAAGATGATGATTTTCGGTTGATTATGTTTGTTAAAAAGGGTTGAGGTTATTGATAAAGGATGGGTTTCAATGATATAATGAATAGTTTTCATGGATATTTGATATCTATAATGTGTGAATGTATGATCTCTTAGAGATTTTGAACGTATGATATCATAGAAAGAGTGAATGTATGATCTCATGAAATGTGTTAATGTATGATCATGCGAAAAGCATGAATGTTTGATCACAAAAAATTGAAAATGCTTTGATCTCACAAAGCCCAAGTGATGAATTGTTCTTGAATAATGCAAATACTGAATAAATATAGTTAATTTGAAGTGGTTAGATGATCAAGTGAAGCGCAAGTGATTAACTAGTCTTAGAAAATGTGAGTACTGAAATTATCTCATAGAGTGTGAGTGCTGAACTGATCTCATGGAATGTGAATGTGAAACTGATCTCACAGAGTCTGAGTTCTAAAATGAACTCATGGAGAGTGGATTTTAATATCATCTCATTCATGTTAAAATTATTGATCTCATTAAATAGAATCAATAAAAAGAAAAATATGGAAATAAATTAGGTATCTCAAAGTCATTTTTGATCTTCTGATGTACATGATTATCATTGGATATCGCGATGAGATCTCGTGCTACACTCATGACTGTCTTTGGATCTCATGATTGGATCTCCCTAAATGCTCATGATTGTCTTTGGATATCACGATGGATCACGCAAATCATTAAAATACAATAGCATTGACCTTCGTTTGATTGTCAATTGAGATCATGATTGGGATTTGGAGAGCACCTGATTGAACAGATCATTGCCCACATTTGGTGGAGTTAAGGGAGTGGTTTTATGCCTATAAATACCCTCTAACCCGTCCTTAAAAAATAAACTAATTATTTCATAAAAAATTATCTAAAGGAACATCTGGGTCTCTTAGTAGGGACTCGAACAGTTAATGAAAGTGGTCTCACACCAAGAACTCGCACTCACTGAGGAAGAGAACTCATCAAAGAGACTCATGCCATGGTCTCATGCCTATATCTCACCCCATGGTCTTGCACCAGGGTCACTATAACATCCCAATATTTTAAAGGGAAGCACTATACCAAAACGAGGTTAATAGAACAACTAAATATTAATATTCGACCTTTATAACCATTATGTTTAATTAATTTGTATGGATACGAATAACTTATTTAAGAAATAAATATAAAGGTCTAAATAAATTTGAATTTATTTTCATGTTCATTGATAAAAATTACATAATTTATAGAATAATTATTTTATTCACCATAAATATATTTTCATAAAAATGGTTTTTTGTAGATTTTTACGAATACATATTATAATTAATTTCAAAATGTTTTTGAAAATCTATTTCAAAAAACTAATTTCATTTTTTAATCCATTATGTTGAAATTTTCTTATTATAAATTTTATATAATTTTATAAAAATGAATGATATTTAGTGTATAGTAAAAAATACAGTCTATTTAAAATATTGTATTATCTTATGATTTCATAAAGTCATAGTTAAAATATATAATTTGGTAAATTTATTGAATAATTAAATAATAAAATGATAATAAGAATTTTTTATCAAAATAACTTCAAACCTAAAAAATATATTCTATTACTAATAAGTATAAAAATTATTGTCACTTACAACGTAGTGCCTCTACAACATTTGTAATGAAAAAATTGGTTCCTTATAAATAATAATTGAGTGATAAAAATTATTTTCAATATTCTATTATTAATTGTTATATACTAATAGTTTTTTAGTTTATTTCTAATTTTATAGTTATATAATATTATGCTTTTTCAAATGTTTGTGCATTGCTTGCACAGGGTAAGAAACGAAAAAATAAAATATTTTAGATATTTTATTAACATTTATATGAGTGATTATAAATAATGAATGATACAATAAATTTATTTTCAACATAATTAATTTTTTTATAATATTAATTTATTTTTAATTTTTATATATTGAATAATTAAAATTAATTATTTTTCATTTCTGGTTCAATGCTTGTGCAAGTGGAATGAGAAAAATAATAATAATTAAATTTATAATAATACTTAATTAACCCCTAAACTGTATAAATTAACTTGGATATTTATTATTCATCCAAAACATATTTTTGACTCGAATTGGCGACATTTTGGACACACATGGATCACATTAGTCCACATGTATTATTTTATTAAAATGAAATATAAATTTTTGACATTACATCATTTGATTTGTATAATATTTTAATAATTTGTTTTATGATGTTTCTTATAACTAAAATATTATATATAAATATAATAAAAGTATCTTTTTTATATAATTTAATTTTTAAATATTTTGTAATAAATAATTACCATAATGGATTAAAAATTATGATATAGTAAATACTAATTTAATGTATATATCAAATCACTAATATTAAAATAGTAAAAAAATATAATTTGATATTTTTAATAAATTAAATAATTATTATATGATTAAGATATAATAAAAAATTAATTCTCATTGTAAATTTTGTTTGGATGCATTTAAATTCATGATTGTGAATAGTATTAAATTTCACAAAAATAATATTTCCAATAATAGAATATTTTATAAAATAATTTAAAAATAAAAAATATCATGAACAAGGAAAAAAATAAAAATATTCATTCTAAAATAGGATATGCTAGAATTTTCCATCTGTTTGGATGTCTTAAACCCTATTATAGAATTATTATATTTTAATTATTTCAGTAATTCCTATGTTACCCATCACCTAAATTATAAAAGGTTTCCCCCTCCATCACAAATTTTCATCCATTTAAGACTTATTTTTCAAATAAACTCTTCCAAATTCAATCATTTTTCCTTGAATAATTCTTGACATTATGGTATCACAAAAAGAACACTTCCATGACCCATAAGGTGTTCTTAAGGAAAAATTTTCAAGAAGTAACATTCCTTTTTCTTATCTTTTAAATTATTTTCAATATCTACCTTATCCCCATATTTTATCAAATGTTTCATGATAACTATAGTATCACATATATACAATATTTTTGTTGTGTTTTTTTATATGAATCATTAAATCACTAATTTTCTCTATTATTTCTTAAATAAATAAATCACCATATGTGGTGCATTATTTAACTACATTCTTGAGTGATGATTTTTTGTATACATATTACCGAAATCTTGGAATGTTCAAATTCACATGTAATTGTTTAATATTACCAATATATATATATAAATATATATATGTGTGTATGTTATCACTTATTTATTGTTATTAATTTTTAATAATGAAGACCATTATAATTTGATCTTCAAAACCATGAAAAGGAAGCACTTAAAACAACAAAAATAAAAAAATATTGTTAATAAATGGCTGTAAAATGTTATAATAAGATTGTTTAAGGTATTATAAATATTAGTTTAGTTCTATAATATATTAATAACATAATTCAAAACTTTCTATAGGATTTTTTAACACATTTAATGAATTCTATCCTAATGTAATGTACTCATTAAATAAAATATTATTTCAAAAGTATTAAAGATTTTTTCTTATAATCCTTTCTATTTTATATGCATATTTCCAAAATGGTGGGTAGGATTGTGTCTTTATGGTTATTAAGTTTTCAATTTCTCTAATTTTTTTCTGGTGTTATGGAAAAGAAATTCATTTTAAAGTCATTTTTAAATGGCTCTTTTATGAGAATTCAAAAAAAAAATTAGTATATATAGAATTAGAGGTTTCTTCTTCTTTCATGAATATTTATTATTTTATATTTTTTATTATATAATTTCAAATTTATTTTTAATAATATTATTTCATTATTATGTGAGTGGGTTTTATATTTTTAATCCTATTTCGAAAAAAATGGTTTTTTAAAAACATGAATGTGTTTTTCACATGGGTTCAAATTGGTTATAAAGTTTTTTATTCATGATATGTTTCTTGGAAGTTGTTTGTGTTGGGTTGAGCCCATTATATCACATGATATGATAGGGTTATCCCCATTATAGATCAATATATGAAGGTTTATTTACATTATAACTCTAGATATGACGGGTGATCCCTATTAGAGGTCTCCAGTATATTGGGTTCATCGAAGATGGAAGTCGACAAAATGTTTATTCCATGTATATGGGGAATGTAAGACTGATATGGTTAAAATATTCCAAGTTAACTACATGATTTCATTATGAATTCTAATGAGTTTTTATGAAATGTGTTTCAATGGTTTCTATATTTTCACTGGACAAATGATTTCTTTGTATTTATGTTCATTACTAAGATTTTGTGTTCATCCCACATTTTTAAAATGTTTTTCTTTTCAAAATTCCATATAAGTTAAAAGGATAGTTAAGGTGATAATGCAGATTAATCCAATTAGTTATTTCATAATTATTATTGTAATGCCTAATTTAATATATGGTGTTTCTAATCCCTTAAAACCTAAACTGGAAAAGGTCATTGATTGTATAATGTATTGTGATTTTTTTCATTTTTTTTATATACACACCATGTTTTAGTACTCAATTTTGATGTTTTTTAGGGATTTCCAATTGGTATTAGGGAAATAGTCTAGATAGCTTTGGATATTTGGCCTTGTTTTTCTTTTTAATGTAAATGTTTAAGCGAAAAAATTTACATTTAAATTTTGGTTAACTAACAACACATAAGAAAATAGTTTCTGTTATTTAAAAATATATAAATTAATAATTTTATGTATAATGAAAAAATTTCAATGGTGCAATTCATTTAAGGTGGGTATAATGTAACATACATATATTTTAAAGGGAAACACTCTACAACATAGATATTAAATGAAAAAATAAATATTAATATGTGACCATTATAAACTTGATGTTAATTTAATTGGTATTATTATTAATAATGTATTTATGAAATAAATATAACAGTATTAATAAATATGCATTTATTGTCATGTTTTTAGACAATAATTAAATAATATCTTGTATATCAATTTTATTTTCTCGAAGTACATTTTATTAGGAATGATTTTATAGTGATTTTTAGGAATTAATATTATAATTAATTTCAGAATGATTTTGAAATGTATTTGGAAGAAATAATTTCATTTTTTAATTCATAATTTTTAAATATTCTTTTAATGATTTTTATAGAATCTTATAAAAAAGATTAATTTTTAGTGAATAGTAAAAATATAGCTTTTTTTAAAAATTCTATATTCTTTAAGATGTCATGAAGATATAATTGTCATATAAAATTTGTTAAATTTATTGAATAATTATGTAATGATATTATAAGAGGAATATTGTATAGAATTAACATAGAACATTAAAATTATATTCTATTCATGATAGGTGTAAATATTATTGCCAGTGCCAATGTAGTGCCAGTGGAGCATTGGCAAACATAAATTTGGTTCTTCATAAATAATAATTACATGATAAAATTATTTTTAAGATTAATTTATTAATTTTTTCATGTTAATGATTTTTTGGATGTTTATTTCTAAATCAATAGTGAAATAAAATTAATATTGTCCAAATGTCTGTATAATGCTTGTGGAGGGAATGACAAAACAAAATAAAAAATTTAAGCTGTTGTATCGACCTGAATATGACTGAATATTAAAAATTACTAAATCTAGAATTTTATTTTGACCCTAATTTGGATTTTTTTATTATAGTAATTTTTTTATATTAATTAATAAAAATTAATAATTATGCAGTATTGCAGCAATGCTTATTAAACCAGAAGGAATTTTTTTAAATTAAATTTATAAAAATAAACATTTATCCCATAAACATTATAAATTAACATATATTTATATGGTTTTTCCAATACCTATTTTGGATTCTAATTGGGGACATTTTGGACCCACATGGATCACATTAGTCCCTTTCTATAATTTTACTAAAAAGAAAGACAACTTGTTCACCTTATAACATTCAATTAGTATAAGGTTTTAATAAGTGGGTTTCTAAATGATTTTTTTCAAAAAATAATAGTCTATAATAATCTAAGAAATTTATATTTTGTAAAGATTTTTTATGTTTTAGGTAATAAATTACTACCTAATTGTCTCGAAAATTTATGAGGTAGTAAATATTAATTTAATGAAGAAATAAAATATATAATATTAAAAATATTAAAATAAATATAATTCGATATTTCATGGTCAATTAAAAAATTCTATAGGAAAATATAATATGTATGATAAATAGTAAATAGTTTAATTTGAATCAGAATTTTTTTTGATGTGTTTATGTCATGATTGGTAATAGATTTAAATTTCACAAAATTATTTTTTTGTAAATAACATATTATATTATAATATATAAAAATAATGAAAATTTTAAAAATGAAAAATTGAATATATTCCTTCTAAAATTGGATATCCTTGGATTTTTTGGTCTCTTGGAATTCTTAGACCATATTATATAATTATTACATTCCAATAATTTGTGTAATTCCTATATTACCCCTCACCTAAATTATAAAAGGTGGCTCCCTCCTTTAAAATTTTTAACACCATTAATCCTTATTTATGTTGTCTCAGGGATTTTCAGCAATGTCGGAGTAACGTGGAGGTGCTTCGAAATGGGGTTTTGGTTCATCACTTCTAGTCGTCAGACAGTTGGGGTCGGGATCGAAATAAGCACACTAGGAAGGGGGTCGAGTTCACTCGAGCTAGCTGGCAAAGATGAGGGGAGTGAGCTACCGTCAGTGGGTTATGCCATGTAAGAGGGACGAGGCATGGGGCAATCACACCGAGGGAGAGAGAGTGTGCCATCATGCACTGGCTGGACCGATAAGTGAAGCGACGCGGCTGCGGTGCAGTGACGAACATCGTAGGAAAATGGGTTCCACAAGTCGGCCGGTGGAATAGGAGGAGGGCACCATGGTTCGGCCATCACAAAAGGAGGGCATCACATATGGTCAACAAGAATATTAGGAGGAGGTGGCCAAAGGTCTATCGGCATAGTAGGAGGTGAAAGGGTATGCAGCGATGTCAGGAGGAGGTCGGGAGGAGAGGGATGGTTGGTGCTAGAGGGCGGCATGGCGGTTGCCATCCGCTGGAGAATGGGGGTGGGGTCGACCCCCTTGGGTGTGAAACGAGATCCAGTGAGGAAAGGGGGCCACATGAGAAAGGGGAGAAGGAGAGAATGTGACTAGGGTTAGGAGGGGAAATTGAAAATGGTAATTAAATAAATATAACAATAATAATAATTAAAATAAAAATAATAATAAAATTAATAATAATATTAATAATAATATTAATTAAAATTTATTAAAAAAATAAAACTAATAGAAATTGAATAAGAATAATATTAATATCAATTTAATGATAGTATTATTATTATCTGAAAAAACAATAGTATCATGGTGGTTTAGAAATTTATAAAAATTAGTTTTCTTATGTATTGGGAAACTGTGCATTCACCAGGACTGAACACAAGGGCACTACTACCGAAGAAAAATTGATTTAGATCCCTACGGACCATCTGCCATTATTCACGGGGTGCATTTGGCCTTGCCACTTTTTTGGTTCGAAACCACCATCCAAACTGATATTTTTGGTATCACGCACATGTTTAATTTATTGTCATTATTTGGTTTTGAATTCCAATTTTATTTTGTAGTGTGGATAATGATTTTGGATGCAATCTTATCTTACCACTTGTTTTTAAGGTTTCCACCACCGTCTGAGGTTATGTTCATTATCCATCGTCTTGTAGTATACTTTATTTTTGGGTCATGATTATGTCCTTGAGACATAGGTATTTTAGAGGTTCTCTGCAGGTCATTGTTGCACTAACTGTGGTTGCCAAATGTTGTTAAGGTGTGGAAATAATTTCTAGGTGCGGTCAAGCATTTATCCTAGGTATGGATATATATATATATATATATATATTCTGAATGTGTTTTCCATCACGTCACAGGGAATGCGTGCATAAGTTTATAGGTGTGTATATATATATATATATATATATATTTGTAATAGTGTGGATGTGTGTGTGGGAGCAGGATGTTTCTTGGGTTAGATTGTTTGGAATGACTTCCTTGAGGTAGGAAAATCCTCATTTTCACTTTTAAAAATAATTCCATTTAATACTTGCAAGTTTTTAATTAATTATTTAACTAGATTCACATATTTGAAAACTAATTCGACAACCTTCTATAGTGTTTTGAAGATGGTTGTGTTTGTTAAAAGTAGTTTGTTATTTTATTTCCTAGTTAGTGTAATTTTTTTGATTGGTTAATATAATTTTTAACGAATAGTTTTATTTGATTATGGAATATCTAAAAAATAATTTTTTATTCTTCAAGTGTTTTGGAAAACATAGGTTTTTATGGGTTCTTTAATGTTTGATCATTTGGTTCGAGACATGTTTTGGTGTTTAATGTTGTTTTGAAAATTGTTCGTAAATGTTTGTTGTTTTTGCGCATTTTGGTAAGTGCCTATTTTCGTAAATGCATGTTTTTGTGAAAGGATATTGGCATGTCTTGGTCTGTCTGACCATGTTTGTATGAAATGAACTTTATTAATTTTTTGGGAAAATTTATAAATGATTCAAAAAAATGGTTGAATAAGGTAAAGCTAAATTCCCATTTGGCATCATTGAAATGGGTTGTTGAATAAAAACCCTCTTTTGTTAGGTCTCTTGCTTCGAAGATTGATCATGAGAAAAAAGGGTCCTCTGTATGGGCCTCCTTTTGAGAATATTTATTTTATGGAATGAGACTAATCTAGAGGAGGTCGGGGAGGTGCTAGATTGTGTCACATGCTTGGTGATATAAATATATGGAATGTTGTTTCAATGTGTGGCCCACCTCTTTGTGAACATCTCAGTGAAATTTATCATAGAAATGGGGTTTACTGCGAATGATTGTTGCACTAGTTTAGAATATGCACTGGCTAGTGGCCCTTAGTACAGACTTTGCTCTACTAGGGGATTGGGCCTCTCGGTTAGGCCATATAGGGTAACACCGATCGTTTGGGCGTTATGATGTCATCTGAAGTAGGCATGCCTTCATGACGAGTCACATGTATAGTACGTTTTGGTCTTCCTATGAGTTCCTCGGTTTTCTGTGATCCTTTGGTATGAACAATTTTAGTACCATTTCCCTTTTTGTGTGTGGAATCGTACCTGCAAACATGTTTTTTGTGTTTTCTTAGAAAAGGTGATTATTTATGGATGGTTAAAAAATTAATCAAAGTAGATGTTTTGGGGAAGGTTGTGTGAGCCCCTCATTGGTTTTCTTTTTCTGGTTTTTGAATTATAACAGCAATGGAATTGTGATTAATAGTTTTTAAAATAGAGTGTATATATGAAAATAGTATTTTTATAACTGTAGTTCAAACTAGTATTATTGGGATGTATTGGAATTAGAAAATTCATTGATTCTATGGTTCATTTTTGGCATACCTACTGAGAATTTTAATTCTAACTCATATCCTATTTTTTTAGATGCAGGTTCAGCTGTTTGATCCAGGTTCTTGTTTCGTCTGCCTGTGTGAGAAAGGCTGTTAGTTGTTGGAGGTGACCAAGGGTCACATGGAGGATCTTCCCCTCTTGTTTTCTTGCCACATATAGTTTTCTTTTCCATTTTAAGTCATTATTAATTTATTTGTCTTTCTTTAATGGGCCAAATCATTCCCACTTATTTAGTTTCGATGCACGACACTAGTTGTCATCCCGTAGTGATCGAGAACGCCCCTTAGGCCATGTCGCAGGCCAGCTCGGGTGACCAGTTCAGGGTCAACCCGGGATGGTTTGTCACAAAATGGAACTCTACAAAATTCCCCCTCCTCGTCTGTTGACACATTATTTATCTTCTAGCCTCTAATTAAGTCCACTTCCAAGATATTTAAGGATGTTCTCGAGGAACAAGTTTCAAGAAGTAAGATTTGATTTTCTTCTCTTATAAATTCTTATTATTTACTACCATGTCCACATCTGTTATACAATATTTCATCAAAACTCTAGTATAGCATTTATACTGTAGTTTTTTAATGTTTCTGGTATATGAATAATAGAATCTATGACATTCTCCTTTATTTCTTAAATGATAAAATCTTCATTCGTGGTTCATTAATTCACCACCTTTGTGGATGATGATTTTTTGCTTTTAACTAAAATCAGGGAGTGATTAAATTCACATGAAAATATTTAAAATAATATTAATATATATATTTTATGACTTATGGTTTATATTTCTTTACAATGATGGCCATAAGAAATCATTCTTCGAAACCGTGAAAGGATTTCACCACAAATAATGAAAATAAAAAACATTGTTAACAAATGGTAGGAACATGTTATTAGAGCATAATATATTTTATTATGAGCATTACTTCAGTTCATTAATTTATTAAGAACACTATTCAAGCCTTTATACAGGAGTCTCGAAGACGTTTAAAGGATGTCAAACATGAGTTAAGGGACTCTTTAACTAAATCATTATTTCTAATGTTTTAAAGATTTATTCGTCTGAATATTTATATTTCAAGTTAATGTCTAAAAAATTGTGGTTATGATTTTATCAATATGGTTATTAATGTTTTCATTTCTCTTGTTTTTTTCAGGTGTTATTTAAGGGACATTCCTTTTGAAATCATTTTTAATGTCTTTTATAAAAAATAAAAAAATGTTGTTTTTTTATATAGGGCATGAAATGTTTCTACTTCTTTCATGAATAATTATAATTATAATGGTATTATTATATGTTTTCAAAGTTATTTTTTTATTATTATTTTATTATTAGGTACATGATTATTATATTTTTAAAGTGATTTTGATGAAAATGGTATTTTAAAAATTAGAATGTGTTTTTCTCATTGGTATAAATATGCTTACAAGAGTTTTATTCTTTATATATTCCTTATATATTGTTTATGTTGGATCGATCCCAATATATCGAATGAAATGACAATATAAGACCCATTATAGAGTATGAATTGTTGGGTTGAGCCCATTATAGCTCAATAAATGATGGTTGAGCCCCATTATAGCTCTCCAATGCATTGGGTACTCTATGGATGGAAGTCGAATGAATAATTATTTCATGATTAAGGTTGAATATGAGAGTGATATGAGAAAAAATTTCCTAATAGAACTATGTAGTTTTCATATGCATGGTAATTACTATTTATGATAATAGTTTCAATGGTTTTTATGTTTTCACTCATGTTAGTATTTCTTTATTTTTATTTCCATTACTGAGATTTTGTCCTCATCCAAATTTTTTAAAATGTTTTTTCATAGGATTCATTAAAAGTTTAAAGTAAAATTAAGGTGCTAAAGTAGATAAATCCAATGAGTTATTTTTTAATTATATTTGTAAACACTAATTTAATTTATAGTTTGTCTAAACCTATAAAACCCAGATTGGAAGAGGTCATATATGTATAATATACTACCTATTATTGTTTTAATTTATAAAAAAATACACAGCATGCTTTAGGACTAAATCCCGATGTGTGTGTTTAGGGATTTAAAATCTTGTGTTAGGGTCTCACACTTTGGACTTGCAACAAGGTCTCATGTTTTGATCTCAGTCAAGTGGTTACATGATTAGATCTTCCATCCAGCCAAAAATGGCCTGAAGGCCTTCATTTTTTTATTGATTTTGACAATCCACCTTTAAAGGGGTGAGGTAGAACCCTTAAAAGGCCCATTGGAATATGTATTAATTGGTCTATAGGCCTCAGATGAATTAATTTGCCCATAGGCTTCAAATATTACATAATACCCAGAATAAATACTTGGAACTGCTCTTCCCCAACATCTTCATCATGAAATCAGCTCTCCACTTTCGAATGGATGTTCGACTAGGCATTCATGTGCATGCACAAGCTTGTCCCGATGGACGGTGACACACCCTCTAATTCATACAATCCGTTTAGATTCTTTTCTGGTGAATGATCCTTGATCATCCTCCTTGTAAATATTGTTCCTCGTAGGTCTTCTGGTGTGTATCTGCACGATGGTGGACCAAAGGCCATGAGGTGGCCCGAAGGCCTTACTGACCCGAAGGTCTGGGTGGCCCGAAAGCCTTAAAGGACTTGGGGACCAAATCGGTGGCCTGAAGGCCCAAACAGGGGCATATTCTTGGCTGTTATAGTGCCAAACAGTACCTACTACAGTACTACATAGTTCCCTCTACAGTACCTGCTACATTACTGCACAGTACCTGCTATAACACTGCTAAATTACTGCTACAATACCCTAGAAATAATGTCTCTGCCTATATTTGATCCCGAGTCTCCCAGATGAACTTACAGATTCCTTACCAACTGGGTTTAGTCTCATGTTCGGTTACATGATAGGATCTCATGTAAGGAGTTACATTCCAGGATCTCTTACAAGTGGTCGCATGCTGGGGTCTCACACAGTGGTATAACACAAGAATATTATGGAAAGAGATACATACATACAATACCCTATGAGAAGTATAATTTTTATATATTAATTACGAAGTATAAAAATAATATATAGAGTCTTCACAATTTGAAAATAAATACATAATGAGCATATTCACTATAACATTCAATTTAGTGAAGGGACGGCTTGGCTTTTCTTGATGATGATTCCAATGTAGAGGTAATTGATGATTATACAGAAAAGGGATGTCTCATCCAGTTGTCAGGAATGTGTTAGTGTTTCATCCATGTGATTTAATAGAAGTGAATGAGTGACCTAGAATTTAGATCAATGGAGCATCTTCCTATAATTTTTAATTTATTTATTATTATTAATTGTGGGATATACATGTCCGAAAACTATGTATGAATAATTTCCGGAGCACCAATAATAGGTTGAGGAAAAAGGTGATCCTTTCCACCAGAAGTGAGCCATCTAAATATAGTTAGGGGGTGACCCTTGGTGAATTATTTACATGGACCTAAATATTTTAAAGGCATTGAGCCCGGTTATTGATTTGATCTGGCAAGAACCTTGTATTTTGGTGGTGATACTTAGTGGTTTCGGTTCATTATCATATTGACAATCTATGCTCCATGAATATAGCCTAGTGAGGATGAAGCAAGTAAAATTGAAGTGTCTCATGCATTATTTCATTCTTGTTCATACATTTCAATGGTAATGAGAGATAAGAATTTTTATTTATTCTAGAAATAAGATCTGAAAGGGTATTTTATTTAATCTATCATACACCAATTCACCTCCCCATTTTAGGGTATTTTACCTCATTAGGATAACATAATTTTATATTAGTTTTCCTATATAAATATTTAATTGTACTTGAATATGTTTATATGTGAAAAAATCCATATGTAAAATATTGTACATGGTGGGGATGTGTCATACATGTGGTATAAAAGTTTTTCAAAGGGATAAAAGTATTACACAAAAGATTGATATATTTTGACCTTGTAAAAATCATATTATCATGTAAACTGTAATATAACCAGTGTTATTAGTCATATAAAATATAATTTTTAAGACATATATATTCCATATAAAGTGAAATAAATAAGAAATCATGATCATAATGTCTTAATATTTTTGGTATAATCATACAAAGATAGAAATATCATATTAAAATCAAGAAATTTCCATATGACCATGAATGATATTTGAGATTCCAATAATATTACATAAGTAGAATAATAATACGAATTAATATCTTTTGTTGTTGTAATACATCATCGTGAAAAAACATCACACAAGGAGGAAATACCACATAGAGAGAAAAATTTCCTTTGATTACATAGAGAAGTAATATGATATTAATAATTCATATCATTTACTCAAGGAACGTCTTATGATATAGAAATTTCTCTATGGGTAAATTAATTTTTTGTGAAAAATTACTTAGGATATCAATTTTAACGATATAAAAAACTGAATTATTATACATATGTATATTGTATAATTTGTATACATTTTTTATAAAGATAATTCGTTGGCCAATTTATGGGATAATTCGTTTCCTACAATAATTTATTCAAATATAAATATGTTTAAATTGGTAAATAATATTTTAATGAAAGATATTAATTCTAATGAAGTTGATGATTCTAAGGAAATATGTAGTTACTCTCTCTCATCAACAAAATATTTTTTATATTTTTAGAGAGAAGGTCCTCGTGTTAGTGGGGTTTTCATTACATCAATAAGAATACTATTACTATTATTCTACAAGAACATTTAATATAGTCAATGTACCTTTCCAGAGCAACACATTTAATATATACTCCTCATTATGGATGTATCAATTTTTAATTGATTTAATAAACTATGTTTTGGGATATGCTTCAATTCTATATATTTTATTTTTCATATTAAGAAAAAAATTCTTTTATTGGGTGTTGATGAACTACAATGAAAATTATTTTACATAGATAAACTATTAAATAAACTTTGATCTTTTTTACCATGTAGAAGTTCCTTGAAATCATTTTTATAGTCAAAATAAATATTATTGGAATAAAATAAGTACTCTAAAATTTTGTTTTGGTGGTGTAGATTAATTATTTTTCTTCTAGAAACAGAATAAAAATAAATTTTATGCTTCTCCTTCTTTTATTTTATTTTATATTTCATATGTATTATAGAACGAGAAGGATAGAATACAACAGATTTAAATATGGAAGTTGGTCATTGGTAAGAATTTAATGAACTCAATTCAACCCATATTGAGTTATCTAGAAATATATTTTTGTCAAAAATAATGTTTCACACATCAATTATATACTTTATAGATTAATTAATATAAATTTTCATTGAAAAATCATACTGAAGTAATTCTGAAACATTTTATAACATTAAATTTAGTTGAAAATAGTTATATTAAATATTAAACACCTCATTGGTACCTTTAAATATACATATAGAAGATTTTTTTATGGTGAAATTTTAAAATCTCAACATTTTTATTTCTCTAAACATGGAAGCCATTTTCAATGTATTTAAAAATATTTCATGCAACTATTAAAATATTATGCACATAATGATTTTAATCAACAGAAGTTGAAGGAGATATTCATGATTCCTTTATGTTATAAGGTTTATGTTATTCTCATTTTGTAAGTACATCTCAATTATGGGGAAACTATCGTTTCAAAATTTCAAATATGATTCTATTAGAATATTATATAAAATAAATAATCTAAAATTTCTTTTCAAACCATATTTTTTGAATAACACTTTTTTGAAATTACATTTCAATATTCATTCATATAAAATTGATTTTTCAAATTATACATGATAAAATTATGTGTTTGATTTTAAAATTTTTTAAAATATTCTTTCACTATGTAAATCGTCACTTTATGAGAATGGTGTTTCCAATAAATTTTTTAAATTCTAGAAAATGTATACATTTTTTTTATATATATACTTTTTATATTAAAGATATTATTAGATCATGATTGATTGAATATTATTCTTTAACATAAAAAATAAATAATAAAATACATTATTTCATGGTTAAGAGAAAATTATATTTTTTAATGGTATACATAAAGGGAATTAATAATAATAAAGTAATAATATTTCTCTTTGTAACAATGGGAGTTAATAAAAATTTGAGAACTCAATTTATAAAATGGTGGGGAATATAAAAACCTTGATTTTATATTGTATTATATTTTAAAATTGTTAATATATTACTTTATAAATTCTATAAAATATAATAAAACTTATGGTGTGATATAAAATATATAAAAAATGTAATGAAAATATAACATTACATAAGATGAATATAAGAATAATGAAAAAATATTAAAAAAATACAAAATAACCACATGATTGAAGTACACTACATAATGATATTCCATGAAGATGAATCTCTTAACAATAATTATAGAAAAAATAAAAAGCATATAAATATGGAATAAATTTTGATGATATAATGAGAGAATACAATATGTTGTTATTTATGAAGATAATATAACCATTTTTCATAGTTTTTATATATCTATTAAAGTTGGGGTTGAAGAAAATAATAATGAGTTCCTTAAAAAGAATACAATAAGAAATAATCAGTATATTTTTATTTGTTAATAATTTATTTAAAAATAATTATATGTCAAAATGGAGTATACTTAAATGATTCTTTACTATTAGTTAATTAATTGGTTTTATGTTTTAAAATTCATGTTTTCAATTTTACATATTTTCTGTTGACCAAATAATGGTGATGGAGTTAACAATTACATATAAATAATATATTTTATTATTTTGGATGTTTGTAAATTTTTTCAAAGTCATCAAAAATTATGTATGGTGTAAATCAAACATATGAAAACTATTATTAAATTAGAAAATCATGGGACACATACATATTAAATGAGTGGAATTAGAAGAATATTATATATATATATAAGATTTTTTAATATTAATACCATAGAGAGTCAATACATTTGAATCTTTTTCCACCATGAGCACCCTAACACATCGTCTGAGAAACCCTCATAGTATATAGATTTCAAATTCTAAAATTTTTAGTCTGGCCATATTTTCAAACTCATGACCATCTATATTAGGAAAATTTATTTTCTGTATTAAAATGTGAGTGAGGAATTCTAAATTTTTCAATTCATCCCACCAAGGTGAAATTTACATATTTATATAATGAATTATAATTATTAAGGGAAATTGATTATTTGGAAGTCCTGACCTATGTTTCGTGAACCTTTGTATATTCTAGTATACTGCCATGAACCTTGTTTATTCCAATAACCCTTAGTAACTAGATTCTTCTCATGGGGAAGAATCATAAATATTTTCAATATAGACCATATGAATTCTTAGATGAACTGTATATAACCATTAAATATTTGTTTTCTTGTACTTTCTTAAATTGTGACGTTTTCTTAGTTTTATTTTTTTTAATGTAATGTTCTTTTCTATTCCTAAATAGATGATTTCCAGGGTTTCATTATTTTAAAAAATTCACCAAATTATTTTAAATATATTATAAATTAATTATTTTTTATTTACAGAGATCTATTAATGGATATAGATAAATATATGATTATGAAACCAATTATTGAACCTAATAATCTTATAAGGTAAGTAGAGAAAAATGTAGTTTTAAATTTTCATAAGTGAAAATAATATCAACTCGAATATAAAATAGGAATAGTTTACAGTTTTATGATTTTTACAGCATTATTAATGTTAATTAGTATTATATTATAAATCACATTAAATATAGATATATGTTATGGGTTGGTTCATATATAGGATATTGAAATCATTTCTTCCTATAATCTTCCATTGGAGTTAAATTTACAATATCCCAAGTAATATTTTATAAGAAAAATATGATTGTTATATGGGTTCCACGTGAAGTGGAAGTATGGGATGGGCCATTCCCAACATTTCTTTTTTCAATGATCCATGATAATTCATACATTTACACAATGATAAATATCATAATCAATATAATTTATTAAAAAAGAATCATAATATAGATATAATGTAAAAACCATGGACATTACCATCACATATTATTTACAATTATTTGAATGAATTAAGAATTACCATGTGGAAATTAATTATATTTTGATGTATATGACAACTGATCTACATTGCGCAGTCATTTTATTGTCAGAATCAAGAAAAGATTCCCTCTAGCGATGATCAACATGTGTTCCATAAATATCTAAATATTCCAATTATAATATCTATGTACTAAAACTGAAGATTATATTGATTATGTCATTCACCGTTGATCACCTCAAGAATCGCTTACAATGAATTCTCATTGATCTCTCCTGACACGATAGTGGGAGGAGGAAGATCAGTATTCATTCGTGGGAGTATTCTCGGATGGGGATCTCTCTTGGACTTTAGATAATTCTATGAAGATGTCAGTGCAAACAAAAAATGGAATTCACCCTCTTGAAAAAAATAATATAATTGGTTTTAAATACCACTAGTGTTTATAAATTAATATTTTCACAAGTTTTCTTTAATTTTTTTTAATCCCTTGTAGAACCCGATTTCTAAAAAATTGATATTAATATTATTTTCTTTATAAGATATTAACATGAGAATTAATTTAAATATTATTTAGTCATATAGAATTCAGAATATATTATTTCTGAAAACATGTAAAAACAGTCCTCCATTATGCCACAATATTTATTAGGACTTGAATAATAAATAATTTTTAACAAATAAATATCACATCATTATTTTCTAATAAATAACTGAAAAATATGTTTACTAAATTGAAAAAAATTTATTATATATTCTACTCTCATAATATTCTCTCGAATAACTAATAATATAATATATGTAGTCAAACATACATGTAAAATTATTAAACCGTGTAATAGAATAATATTATTCAAACTTTTTATATAATAAATAATAATATATTATATAACTATGATTTTGGATAAACATAATATATGAACCTCTAGACCTCTTTATCAATTGTATTAGATAAAGTTGTCTAATGTCCAAGGATAGAGTCCAAAAACACACCAAGGAACCCATAAAAAAAATAAGTTAATGCCTTAATGAAATAATACCTCAATTAGATTATTACTGTGTAATATAATCCCTTTTATTATGGTATGTATAATCAAGACGGTTTCTTCTTGATTCCATTATATAATATGCTCAATGTATCTTCCTCTGACAATACAGGTATCAAACCTATTTATAGAACACCATGTCCTTGAATTTATTTAGTCACAAAAATGTACATAAAAGGGTTTAGATATAAACATCCATTAAAAAAGAGACTGAAAATTTCATTTCTATCATTATCCATTAATGTAGTATTACCAGTGGTGCACCTAATGTATCCTACATCGCTGTAAAAACTTGTCATCATGGTTTTCATCAATTCATAAAGGTACAAGACTTATAATAGTTATTAATAAAAATTCTAATGTTTAATGATAAATACACACAACTACAGATAGGAAAACCCCATGAAATATATATATGTGGACTTCCTACTAGCGGGTATAATTCTCATAATATCATAAACTGGATATTACCAAGGGAGTACACTATGATAAGGAGCTTCAAATTCTTATCAATATCCACCACTGATAGACTATATATATATTTTCACTAAATTGATATCATCTTGATATATAACATATATTTATTAATAATTTCATAGCACTTCTGGTTTCATATCATAAATGTAAATAGATATGTCCTATTAGTGTGACAACTAATCTTAGAAAATTATAGCACACTAATTATGAAAATTAAGAATCATTATGTGATAACTGATTAAATAATATTCAAAATAATAAATATAGGTTATCATAATGTATACAGAATTTGGTTTTAGGTATCAAAATCCCACATACTCCAACATTCACTAGATCAAACTAAAAACAACCACCAATCCCGTAGGACTAACAATATAATCATTCTTCTACTTAGATAGTTCTACAGTTAAGAATCTCACAAAATTATTTTTTTGTGCGTACTATTCTTACTTCAGCTTCACCATTTAAACAAAAATAAATCGTGAATTGATACATTAATAGTATAATACTTGTTTGTTGATGTGACCATAGACCTTTTCCATGATCCACCGCTGTTGTATTATCAAAATTAAATCTGATAGTTTATTTACATCCAGGTACCACATAAAAATCAATGATAAAGATTCATATCTAAATGGATTCCTTATAAGCATTAAAATCCAATATATACTCAAAATCTACTATAGAATCCACAAAAAACATCTTTCTTTGATCTCTTCCTACTCATATAAACTCTGTTTAAATTGAAAAAAATATCTTCGGTGCGTCTTCAGATCATTCTAATATGTTTGAAAACCAGCATCAGTATATCCCATGACGACTAGCTCCTCATCTCCTCAATATACCAATAACAAATCCTTAGTTCTTCTCATATATTTTGGGATATCCTTTACTATAAACCGATGTAGATTTTCTATGTCTTCTGGATATCTTCCTACAATGATCAATTTAGATGAATCATCATGTATAGTACATATCCCAGAATACATGATTGATCTTGTTATGACTTCAACTATATTATCTTTGAGACCATGAATTTATTTATTACATTTTAATAGTGGAAAAATTAAAATCCCAACGTACCAAACAGTTTAGTAGTATTGAAGAACTAGATACAGACATGGTACACTTATTACATTGGAAATTAAAAACAAAATGAAACAATGGATTTTATTTTCATTGAAATCAATTAAAGATCAATTCTTCATATCATGGTGAAAGTAAAAAACAAATGTTAGGTAAAATTTTTAGTAATGGTTAAATTCAGTGATTGAGATAATGAATCAATGAGAAAAATTAAAATGAAAAAGGTAAATAATATAAAAATACATTCCACTTAATTAAGAAACGTAGATTGAGATTCACCCTTAATTTTTTTCATAGCGAAAATCATTTGGATAATGATAATTGAATAATGAATGAAAAGAATTATTAATTATTGGATGTCATGTATGTTATATCTTGTAATTTCCATGTAAATATTTTATTTAAATTATATGGAATTATTTCGAGAATACACACTCTAACGACAAGTGATTTTGAGGCCCGATGAGCCCCCAACATAATTTTGAACATAGTTTTGGTACATTTAGTAAATGTACAAATGGGGTTTTTCTAACTTTTAACTCGGTGCTCGTATAAAAAATATAAGGGTACCATTGTACTCAGAACTCTGAGATTTTCCTAGAAAGGACTTAACTTTGGCCAGCAAGGACCGAACAGAAAAGGTAATTTTCATACTCTTCAAAGAAAAATAAAATAGATTTAAAAATATTTTATATTTCTTCTACTCAAAAAATGAGATTCAACATAGTGACATTGCAATTTGGAGATGAGGTGACAATGAAGCACATTAATGGAACTCATTAATCACACAAAAACACGCATCATAATGATGCTTTAATAACAAGTTAAAATGACGCTACATAATAAATGAAACATCGTAATGATGTGATGTCACAACATTATAAAAATGCTACGACGTGTTTTATTTTTAATTGTTGGACACATTATAGAGACGACAATTAATCGTCAGACAATCCTCTAACAAAAAACATATAAATTATCTCTCCAAAGAAGAAAGAATAACGCCATGGAAGAATAGTGATGAACGCCATCAAAGAAAGGAAACAAACACTAAAAGATCACGGATCAACGATGGCTTGTAGATTCACCCCTCGATAAGAACATATCCTCAATCTAGTAATGGGTTGTGTTTATGATAGATTTTTCCCATTCCTAAATTCAATGATGAACACGTATCAACCAACGAATCAGTTTCTCTGCAGATCTTGTATTCTTGTGGGAGGGTTTATTTTTTGGGATTTCTTTATCTGGGCATAAAATATCCCTTGTTTGATTGAACTAAAATCCCAGGAACTTCCCCTTCATAATAAATCTAACTTGGAGTGCATGGGCTGACACGAACAAGTCACGATCAACTCCTCACTATGCATTCATTGTGGCTTCATCCTCAAATTAGTGTCAAGAATAATCATTGGTCGATGAAAGGATGGATATGACCCGAAAGGCATGTAGGAATCTTTAGATCGAGAAACAGACAACTAGAGCAACTCTAGTGGCCTGCAGAAGGAACCGCCAGTGCAACAACAACGGCTGTAGCGGCCGGTGGTGGCCCACAGTGGCAGCCAAAAGTGGATTGAGGTGGCACACTATGACATTGTGGAGGTTCGGTGCTGACATGCACCACATGGTAGTGTTGGCCCATGTCCAGGCCACCCGACCATAGCATGAGAGAGGTGCCGTGTCAACGGGACAGTGAAGGGGGATGGACGCAGTAATCATCTTGGTCCTGGCTAGGTGGACCACCACCAACCCACATGTGCATGTCATGCCCTCATGGTCGGGATGAACCTCCAGCTAGTGGGCAGGGAAAAACCTATTCCCAATAGGTTGGACCCACACTGGTGAGCCAGACCACCACCGTTTCAGTCGGGCCAGACGATAACGGGTCACCGGGTGACCCGGCGGCCTAGACCCTCTGCCAAACTGGGCCAGGACCAGGAGGCCAATTTGGAAGGTCCCACTGGCCAGGTCGGAACAGACCCACTCTGACTCACACCAGGTTAGGTCAGGTCATTTGAATCAAACCTGGGTATGTGGGACCTCCCGACTAGGTTGGCTAGGTCGGTCCAACCGGGATGGACTGGGGACAGATGCAACCGGCCCCTGGTTACTAAAATGCTAATAACATTAAAATCAGGCGTTCGATGGACAAGATTTTTTTGTCATTGGGACTCTGTTGATGAGGCTTATTTTCTTGGTATGCTCTATGAAGACTTACAAAGAAGTGTAATTTCAATGTATGGATTGGTATAGCAGTTCTCTTGGGATCAAGTGTTCATATGAGCAACAGTCATGTGGACCTTAGTAGGACCACAAACGAGTAGTCGTGTGGTCTTCAATATCCTAGAATATGAGCATCCATGTGGAACTCAGTGGCCCATTGGAGGTGTGGGGTCCTTGGTGGCCCGACAGATGAGGAACAGCCGTGTGGACCTCTGTGTCCTGACAGACATCATCGACTCATCGGGGATGAGTCCCTCAACAGTAAGAAATGCTATTTACTATAACTGATGAACTTCTTCCCTCATATTCATATTATACATGTTATGATCTATCCTTTATTTTTGGGTTTTCTTTGTGGCTTTTCTTGGTGGTATTTATCCTTTGTGGATTGGGGTTGTCTACTGAGTATTGTGTTACTCACACCTACATGGGCTTCACCTGCATGTGTTGGGTCTTGTGCAGATGAGGGACTTTTCGATGAAGGACTTGGTGGCTTGGGACCAGGAGGGGCCCAATTCAATCTGGCAGATGTTTCAAAATCTTATAGCATCTAGTATATACTGTAATCTTACTAATAGTTAGGTTAATCACAAAGTGTTTATCCATATTTTTTTGTACTTTCCTATTTTCCAGTTTGTACTTGTTGGGTTTGTACTTTGTACCATCTGTTTTCTAGTTGTACTTGTACTAGACAATTTTTTAGTAGTATAATTGTTTCCCTTTCCAGTCTGTTTGTGTCTGTACAGGTACCTCAGAAAATGCCTCCTAGTTGCAGGTTGACTCCTTTGATACTAGTCACCAACCCCTAGACATAGGAAGGCGGTATTGGGGTATACATGAAAAATTCATGAGGGGACGGTTCGTGAAAAAGTGGTACCAAATGTGGTCGGTTCTAAATCAAATAACCATATTCTGTTATTTCTGTTTTGTGGAAATAGTGTAAAATGTTATGAATCTGACTTTTAGATTTGGGAATACCAGTGTTGGTGAGGCATCCAATGTATCCACACATCATGACTTTGAATTGTTATTATTAGCTCAATTCACAAAACACTAGTTTCAAGAGTGTCTCCTAATATTATTTTGCATAAGAGTCTTCTCACCATGTATAATCTATTCACCTTGGCCAATCAGGATCTATTCTAGGAAGACTCTACATGGAAGAACAACTGAGATTTTGATACGTGGTTGGGAGGACATCCGTCCTAGTGATGAGGCATTAATTCGGGGACTAGTTCTCAAGATAGACCCACTAGGTGGTTCTACAGTGATACAACCACACATTGGTCTGCATCTACTATCGGCAGTACCGATAGAGGATGTGGGCAGACTTAGTTGAAGTGGTCCACTCAAATTATATAGGTAGTATTACTTTTTTAATGGGGTTACATTATAAAGATTCACTTTGTGACCTAGCGTGTTATTTTTTTCTTGATAATGATTTAACAAAATCCCACCAACCTCATGCATGTGTATGTACCAAACAGTCTTATATCACTCTATATCTCATAGAGAATTATGATTTCGAATTTATTTGTTACTCATGTAAATGTGTATGATTCTGTTTGCAATGCATGTCCCCAAAAGGATGATTAATGATCAACCCAACTCATCATCAACATTACCATGTCTAAAAAGGTATAGTTCCCTCTTTCACAGACACCATTCCACTATGGTGTGTAAGGTGTATTGGTTTGAGGTAGAATAAAAAAATCCTATATAATATTGATAAGTTTAGGGAAAACATATTCACTACATCGATCAGATCAAAGATTCATTATCTTTCTTTGAAGTTGATTCTTTACATCATTCTTGAATTACATGAATTTATAAAAGGAATCTAACATTACCTCATCATGTAGACAAATCCATATCTTATCAATTCTTTAGTGAATGTTATAAAGTAAAAATACCCCCCTTAATATTCTACTTGAAATGGTCCACACAAATTAGCATGTACCAATCCTAGGTGCTCTATCTATCATTGACTTATCATATAAATTTTTGGTTTTTAATTTTTTCTTTATACAAAAACCTAACATTATTTTAGTGTTTTTAGGACAAATTATATTAGATAGCCATCTTGATAGATATTTTGATAATTATTATCATTTACATAACTACGATGGTTGTGGCATATCATGGTGTTATATTAATACTATGAACACGATTCATTCACAATTTCAAATACATTTTTATCTTAATTTAAAAAATAAAGGCCTTAAATAAAATGAACGATATCATGAAATATGTTTTTTATAGAATAATATACTTTTATTTACAAATTGGAAAATAATATAACCTATATCTTGGAATGATACAATAATTTTATTCATACTAAAAGTTGGTATATAAAAACAATATATGAAATCAAAAATCATTCTAATTGGAAATGATTGGTGTTAGTAACCAATGGAAAGAGTAACAATAATTTCACCAATGATAGATTTTTGATCCACCTCTCATCTAGAAATATTATAGAATCTACATGGGTCCATCATTTTGATATAGAATTGATCACCATAAGCTATATCTAATAACTAATTTTTTTATATTGAAATATTACACTTCATAATGAAAACAAATTTATCTCCCCTTGCTTCTAGGTGTAGTTTTTATTTTGGTGTCCTTGCTTCCCACATGCAAAGCGTACTAGCTCCCTTTAATTTCCCAACATTTTGATATTCCTTTTCTTGGAAGGATTATTATTCGGTGTTTTAAACCTATTATGTGTCATGGTCCCCTTTTAAATGATCTTCCTTTGATTATATACCATAATGACTATTTGTCTAATATTCCACATGTCCTTATATACTTTTAGAATAAATGTTATAAGTTTAATAAGACTCATCTAATTTCTAATCATTTTTTAATTAACAATAAAACTATTGATGTTATTTAGAATTGATGAAAGTATTAGATCTATGTGAAAATCATCCTAGAATTTAATTCCAATGAGTTTTAAGTGTTCAATGTAGATTTTATGTTTTAATACATGATGAAAAAATTTCATTGTCGCTCAAATTATACTTTTAAACAAATCATTAGAGATATCATTTCTCTCTTCCTCTCCTTCTCTTGATAGAGATCATGAATGTGATACATCATGCTATATACATTCATGTCATTATGTTTCTTCAAAATAGAATTGTTTATAGAGGATATCATGAAACCCTGAACATATATAATATCATTCATTTTTTATGTCATAGAGTGTTAACTCATTATCACTATCCTCATTTCTAAAAATTTTAGGACTTATTACTTTGAAAACATGAAATTTCATTTCATGGTAAACAATTTTGAGTAAGTTCCTTTCCTACTCTAGTAAAAAAAATTTGTGAGATTGTTATCGACCACATGTATGGATCATACTGAAATGTTTGTAGTCATTTTTATTCTTTCTTATACAAATAAGATCAAATTAAAATTTCCACTTTATCTTATACAATTTTTATATATAAATAAATATTATATTAATTAATCTACAACTATTTTATCAAAACATAGTAGCCCTCTTCTGTGTCTTAGGAATTTCCTAATGCTTAGATATTCTAGTGGTCAAGTTCAATAGTCTTATTCTCATTACCCCAACATTGGATTGGCATATAACTAGAATGGTTTTAGGTGGGCATTACAAACGAAAGCTTCATTAATTCAATGTTCCTTTATATATTTAGTGCACTCCCCAATCCAAAAACATATAAATCAATTTTTGTCAACCCTACACTCTCTGTTACACCATGTCAGATATTAACATTCATCCCATTATATGAATTAATTTAATTTTTCCCAAAAGGTCATGTTTGAATTCACTAATAATTGGATTATCCCAACATTCTGTAGTCAAAAAAATCAAACTATAGATCAATTTTAAACCATGTAGTGTAAGGCTATACCAACATAATATAAATTATTGAGTGATTTCATCCATTTATGTGTGAATTTACAATTTTTATCTTTATTACATGATTTATAATTTTAATTGAATTTACTTAATTGATTAACCAGGTCATAGACAATATTTACCTAGATAAAAATATATTTTAGTTCTATTTTTTGGGTTTTTAATTCATTAATTCATGTGATCATGAAAAACACACATACTGAAATAAGCATGAAACATGAATGAAATAAAATAATAAAGTGGTATGGTCATGTTTTTTTACAAATGGTTAGTATATCATTAGGATGATATACTAATCATCGACCTAGTTGAAAAACACCATGAACCAATTTGGTTTTCTATCATAACATTCCACCTATCTATAAATGTATCACTCTTGGATTAGATTCTCATTAGCTCCAAACATGAACCTCCTCCACTAATATGGTATGAAAATAAATTAAATATTATTTTACTCACATGAATGTAATGGAAGGTTTTTACAAAAATGTTACCATAGTCATACAAGACATTACATAATTAGAAGAGAGATAAAACACAATCTGAAAACATAATTAAATAACAAATTAGATGAATCCAATCACATAAAATGGTCATGGTCTATGATCTTGACCATACATTAGCATGAATAAAATTACAAATTTATTTATACTACATTTCAATTCATAATAATTCTTATTTAAGTTAAATTGCACTTGAATCAATTAATTATATTCCTAATATAACCAATTCATTTATCCTAATTCAATTCTGAATTTCTTTAAGATTCTCATCCATAATAATTTTTAAAGAATTAAATTTATTTATTTAAAATTAACTAGGAATTTAAAAGTACCCCAAATAAGACACAATGAATATCCATCTAAATATACAGACATGTATTACACTTTTATATTGTTTACTCTTGTGACACATGTCATACATAAATTATTATGTACATTCATGATGTGTACTATCATGTTTATTATTACATGAATTTTATGATTTTCCCCTCACATCTAATGCATCAATTCACATAGGGTAATATATATAATAAGACTCACACATGAGATATATATCTGAACATTACATCGAAAGTAATTAAACATTTTTATATACTTTAAACTAATCAAATGACTTTTACAATCAACTTATTAACCATCTATAATAACATTTTGATAATTTTAATATATTATAGAAAATTAATTTTAATTTTTTGTAATTAGGTACCCAATCATTTTATACGTGAACGAGATACATGGTGTGTAATTTTCTCATTGTCTATCTAAAGAAAGAACATATGGACTCAACATGTACGTTTTGCCTCATAAAAATTGGATTACATGATGTATTCAAGAGATTTAGAGTATGTGGACTCCGAGTTTCATGGTCACCAGTTAGGCGAGCCATGTAATCCAATACCTATCCCCTTTGTGAGTGCAAGAATATATTCCATGTATGTGGGATACACAACATGAACATTAGTCATATGTGCATCACGATGGCCTTGTCAATACTTCTTATAAAATTACATACAGTATTTATGTTAAATGAAAATGGTTTAAATTAATTCAGAATTAATTCATGGTAAATTGAAAACTATTAATAGGAATGTAGTTATGTTTTAACACTGTGTACTCTTTTTCTATCCAGCAAGCATCCTTGGTACCTTGGGATGAGTTCCATGATTTTATTTCATTCATTAAATTAATTTATTTGATTAGATTTATGATAAATGAAAAAAAAAATAATTGGATATCACAATTAATGTTATGTAATGATTTAACATGAATTGAAAACAAAATGAAAAATTTATAAATCAATCAATAGTCTATAAATAATTATAAATAATTGTGTTACCCATTTGATACCAATTATAGGTGTTATAGAATAATAGGGCCATGTGATGGGTCATTCCCAACATTTATTTTTTTCATGATCGATGGTCAATTTGAGATTTAAACCATGATAAATGTTGTGATCAACATATTTGAATCAAATAAAAAAGACAAGGGATAGAATAATGGAAACAATCACTATATAGTCTGATATAATTAAAAATAAATTTCATTAATAAACAATTTCCTTATGGGAATTCATTATTTATTAATGGATCTGACAATAGATATATGTTTAAACCCCAATAGGTTATATGAATTAGGATCAGTATCACTCAAATGATGATAAAAATGTGTCCCAAAAATCATTGAACCTCACCAAAATAATGTCTGGATGCTAGCACAGAAGATCCTGTGGATTTTTTTCACCTTTGATCACCATGGGAATCCCTTCCCTAAGTGTTCTCTATGAAAACACTATTCATGGGAGTGGTGTTCTGAGAAGATCTATCTCCTTTATTGTGAGTGCTCATGGAGAGTGAGTTCCTTAGCGCTTTAAAGTACTCTCTCAAATTATAATTATGCACAACTGATAAATAATTGTCCCTTTTGAAAAAATAATATAATTGTGTCTAAATACTTATTGGGTTTAGATATAAATATTTTCAAATGTTCGCATTTATATTATTTTTAATTTCTTATGGAACCCCATGTATTATATAATACCAATATTTTTATTTTCTCAATATGTACTGAACTTTGTAATTAAATTAAATACTATTTAATCAAATAATCGTAGATATAGATTATTTCTTGATGGTCCTGAAAATGGTGTCTCTTATTCCTCCAAAATATTTATCAGGCCTTGAATAATGAATATTGGTTTAATATATACATATCACTACATGTTTCTCCAAAACATTATTAAATATTATATTTACTAAATAAGAAATAATTATTTATTAAATATTCTTCTCACATAATATTCTCTCCAATATATGGTGATGAAATATATGAAATATAATATAATTTAATAATTATAAAAACATGTGTAGAAATAATATTTATTCAACTTTTTAAATGATAAATAATAATATATTATTTAGTCGATATTCGGGATAAACATACTGTGGGACGATCTTGGTCACTTTCTCAGTAGCCTTATGAAAAGTATACTAAAGCCCATGGATAACGTCTAGAAACATTCCAAGTCACACATAGAGATATAATTTTATCTCTTGATTAAGTAATACCACATATGAACACTTATTGGGAAATATAATCCCTTTATAATGGTAACACTAATCAAATAGGTTTCATACTTATGTCATCAACCTATATGCTCATTGTCTCTTTCTTTGACAATCCACAAATAGAACATGTCTATTGAACACAATATACAAGGACTTTTTTATTGTAGATCATTTTATTAAAAGGACATGAGATATCATCATCCATAAAATAATATAAGGAAAAAATAATTTTCTCACATTATTCATTATGGAAATATTACTTGTAGCACAACCAATGTATCTTACTTCGCTACAAAAATATGGCATCACTTATTTCATCAATACATCAAATTACAGGACATATAACACCCATGAGTAATAATATAAATTTATATGGATCAATTAAGATGTGTGAAGATAGTAACCTTCAATGACATATATAAATTTGAATTTCTATCTAGTGTGCCTCGTTCTCATTATATACATCACTTGATATTACCAAGGTTATACACAATGGGAAGGAGACTCAATGTCCAAAAAGTCTCTAACCATAATAGAATATATCATTTTTGTCCCTCAAAATATTTCATCAATATATTACATATATATTTAAGAATAGTTATGTACCACTTATGGGTTCTAATCATAGAGGGGTACTGTTATGACCATTTATTGGGACAGCTACTCTTAGATCATTATCACATAATATGTTACAAAAAAGAACAATCATGAATTGATAAATAGTTTATCAATATTAAAAACTATGAAAATATATTTCCATAATATACACATAATTTTGTTCTAGGGGACCACCACATATATGTTATACTAAAAGAGGATTTTAGCTAGATCGTGAATCATCAAGATAAGAGATTAGTTATGGTTTTTCAAGTAACATTATTCATTTTTATATGTGATTATTTATCATAAAAATAATTTAAACATAAATGTATTCTTATATTATAAATTTATTCAAATATTATTGGTATTAGTTTTATCCATCTATGATGATAGTTCCGCAATAACCTCACAACAGAATTTTTCTGTTATGCTGTTATGATGTTAGAGTATAATTTCATCAAAATAATATATTTTCATTCAATTGTAGTCCTGACCATTTAAAGAAAATAAATGATATTTAAAATTTAAACTAATATAGTATTTTAGATTCAATATTTTTTTGATAATTAAATATTTATTTTGTTTTCTCCTTTTTTTAAACACTTTTGAAAAACATTTCACATTTGGGTGGTTTCACACTACATAAACAGACAATGATGTTGTTATAAACACACATATATTATGGATATTTAAAAAAAGTTATTTTACGATTTAATATGACAATAATAATAAATTAATCATCTGATTATTATTTTCAAATAGTTTAATATCGATCATTAAAATAAAATTTAATGTAAATAATCAAGTCAGTTATAACTATCAAAACTCTATTGTCATGGAACACACTATAAATGGTAATTATTTCATATTTTATTGAAACCCTTTGATTCCATAATAAAATATAATAAATGTATTAATTATTATATATATTAATGAATCCTTTGGAAATACTCATTGAATAATACCATTATAAAGAATCTATTTTAGAATTATGGACCAAAAAATCTCGAAATAGAAAAGAGTAAAATTAATCGTATAAAAATTTATTACATAATGATAAATTAATAAAAATGAAAAATAAAATAATAACATCATTTATTTTATAATTTAAGTAAAAATTTAAGAAAATTTTATTATTTATTAAATTTAATGACATATGATGTGATATTGGACTCATGATAGGGGTTTTATTTTGAAGTCTCAAAACCTTTCAAAATATTGAAATTTTATTTCATATCTTCTCTGATATGTATCAAGTACCAGATCTTGGATTTAATTATTTATTTTCATAAATTTTATTCTAATGTATTTAGAGTGTTCTTCCCTTCATTATCAATTCATTTTTTTACAAATTCTGTTGTTTATAACGGTTATTGTTATCTAAATCCTACTTCGTTAGGTCATATTTTCTATTAATTGAATATATTATTCTATGTTTGTTCTAATATATTATATGAAGTTATTATATTTTATTTCATATTTTCTTCTTTTAATTTAAATTTCATTCTCAAAAATAAATTCTCAAATGATTATTACATTAAAAAAATGATTCCTATATGGGCTTTCTTGACCCAACCTCTTTTCTATTAGTCAAAATATCTATTATTTTATAATGTTCATATATGAAAAATATATTCTTTTATTATTTTTTTCAAATTGTGTTTTCAATTTTTATTTGGTGAAATTACATTTATACATCCAAAATTTCATCTCTGATGGATTTCATTATTCATAAAAATGTGGCATCTCTGAGAATAATTGTTATCCACTCTACTATCACTTTCTCCTTCATGTACGTATTTTTCTTATAATAATTTTTATTTTATTATTTCGATATATAATTATGTATCCCCTAATAAAAAATTATTAATTCAAATTATCTATAATCAAAAGGGATTGATATATTTAATTTTTCAATATAGACATCAATAAAAAATATAAAAAACACTAATAGGTATTTTTTATCACTTTTATATATTAGTTTTATTTTCCACATCATGGTTATTCTGGTTATATTTATTTATTTTAAAAAATTAATTATTTCGAAATCTAGAAAAAATTATGTCTTTTATCATCCTCTTTTACACATTTAAATTTAGTTTGGAATTGACTTATGACATTATTATAAGAAATAATTACAAAATATTAGTGAAAATTTTCATAGTGATTCTTCTTACTTGATACTCTCTATATAAAAAATATATATTTTCAATGATGTTTTGTTTTGTTGAATAAAATTTTAAATTATCTTATGATATATTAATTTTTTAGTGATTTATTTATTTATATACAATGATCCAATTCTAGATTTTATGTTATGAGATAACAGTTGATAATTTTATATAAGACATTTTATATCCATCAGTTTTTTGTGATATGATGTTTGATAGATTTCTTGTGGAACCCATATGTATGATGTATTATGATAAAATGAGTGGTCATAAAATTATATATCACCCTATTAATTTGGTAATTCATTATATCTCCTGATACTACGATGTGTGGGCCATGTGAAATCAAAATCATCATTGATATTATGCGTGAATGAAATTCTTCCCCTTTTCACCATCAAATAAGTTATATTCCAATACATTTGTAATTTTTAACAATATTTTATATTTCTTCTCATTATATGTGTGTACATTGTTCATAATATTATATTTTATTTTTAGGGATCCTTGATATATATTTAGAATGATATGTCTTATGTTGATGAAATTTTTTATGCTCTATTTTACAAAGATATTATGATATTTTACTAAAACTTCATGTTTTTATGTGATGATTTATAATATTTTTAATGAATAAAGGTCTACCTTTAAGGAAAATATTTTTCATCAGTTTGATTTTTTCCATGAAGTCTTCATGGATTATTTATATATAATTTTATGTCTGTTTTGTGTAAATTTTAAGGAAAGGTGGATTGTATCTTATCTAAATGTTATTTTTATAAAAAATGTATTTTATTTAATTTAAAAATAACTACATTATTCGTATTTAAGTATTTCAATGTTCTAAATGGTTATCTTACATTTATACCACTTACAAGTCTATTTAAGAAATTTTAAAAAAATTAAAAATTTTATTTACATGTTATAAGACAAAAAGAAATGAATATGATGTTTATGTTTTAGTTTTGACGTATTATAATTGAATGAAGAATAAATTTCCATTTAGTATGGAAGGTATTATGTTTTTATCTTTTCACCTAGCACTCTAACATGAAAAACCTAAACTTTAATGGGTATGTATGAGAAATAATGTTGTCTATAAATAATGTAATTATGGGGTGGATATTTTTGGGGAATTACATATATAGTCATACATGTATTTAAATATGATTTTAGTATGTATTATGGTTTGGTTAATCTGATGTGATCCTCAAAAATTGTGATTGACATGTGATGTTTTCATTAAACCAGTAATTCTGTCCTCTGGGAGTCGAGAGTTTATGATTTGACTATAGGGGAGTGACAAAATCTTTCCTACATATTCACATTATTTCTTTGACAATGGAATCATATTAAAATGAATTATTTGATATGATTTTCTAGGTGAAAATGAGTATCGTGATACACATGATTGATGGAGATCATGTAAAATATCTATATACATTGCATAAAAATAATGATCAATTAAAAGATAATAATTTCTTACATCTATCTATCCAATGATTTATATTTTTTCAATGCTGAAAATTACAATGGTATAATGTTTTATAAAATTTCCAACATAGTATTTACTTATTTTTTTCAGAACATATTTTATTTGACACAACATAATTTGAAATGATGGTAAACCCATGAGACTTTTTTGAATGTGTGATATTGTTAATGTTATACTATAAATATTATATCATATGAGACAATATAAGAATGTCATAGGATATGACATCCATGCCTACATGTAACATTACATACTAAAATATATGTGATATTGTATTCACTTTCTAGATATTTAGTTTTATGTTAGGTTAGTGGAATATTAACTATCTAAACATTCATATAACTCCCACCATCTAACATTAATTACTTTATTTTGTAAAATAAAACAAAATATGGTGATTTATTTATATAATGACCCTTTAAATGTAAAAATTCATTTTTCATCATCCATTATAACCAATTAATAAATGATTGAGTTGATGGTGAATGTATTAAAAACTATATAGAATCCTTCTCCCAGTTCATTGCAGTGCATAAGAGATATGAAAAGCCTCAATAAAAACTACTTGTTCCTATATGTATCATTATAGTCTCACCATATCTTCTATGAGATATTTTCATATCATGGTGGGTAGAGAGTATCAATTGAGAAATATGATTTATTGTTTGGCATGGATACAAATAAATGAGGGTATATTTATGGATAAATATTTTATTATCTTTATGAACCATTTATGATGAAAGAGTTTATATTTTTCTTTTCAAATCACATAAAAGTTTTTCATTATTCCAACATTATGTGTGTTTTAATATTTTATGCATTGTGATATTTGATATAATATTTATATTGTTTTATCTATGGTTTGTGGGTTCTATAATATATTATTAAATCTAAAAATTGAGTTATAGAATGATATTTTGAAATAGTGTGTTTTTTAAAATATATTGATGATATTTCACATATATTTATTTTATTAAAATATTCAAAAAAATCAATATCTAAAAAATCCATACTATTGAGGCCCATACTTATCATGCATATGTATTATATCATAATAGATTAATATTCGTTATATAACATTTTGATCCATTCCTGAATTTTTTATGTTTAATATCTTTGTAAATTTTGAAACATAAACAATTGGTTTCTAAAATATCTACAACATATCCCAATTATTTATCATAAATAAAACCCTCCGTAGTCATATAATAAATAATACATTTTTTTACTAATATAGGGAATGGATATAGAAGAAATGGGTGAGCTCATATTCTTAGTATGGGTAAAAAAAGGGAGATATCAGTTATCACATAAGCATAACATGATAATAAGAGTATATAAAATGATCTTAATATTTGAAAGTCATAATATAGAGAACCAAAATATTCTTACATTACTATTAAATCATTTTAAATATAATCAACATAATATTACTACACATTTATGATCCAAAGGTATAGTTATTGGGAAAACTAGAACCATACATGGCAATTACAACATCAAGCATACACATTTATTTAATTTCTTCTTCTCTAGCTTATTATTGGCACCTGTACTCTCTATAGTAAATGTAGCAACATGAGGATATACATGAAAAGGGTTGAGTTATAATCCCATTAAGAGGATATATATGAGAAATATATCATGGGGTGAGCATAATCATAACATGGGAAAAGTATCATGAACATGAGAGGAAGCATAAATATAAGGCTTGAAATGTGGCATTGTATAAAAATGAAACATCAGCTCTTAGTGATTAATATCCACACATTATTTTGAACCATGATAAAATATTCTTCACACATAATTTCAAATTTACTCATGAGATTGGTCACATTACCCAATGCATTGGAGCGCTGTATAACTCCGGGCGCACCCGTCACATTCAAACATTTAAATTGTACTATAAAATTCCGGCTGCACCCGTCACATCATAATATTATCATTATCATGAATGAAACATATAACATAAATCAATGATTAACATAACTAACCCATGGTAAGTAATGGGTTTCATCTAATAAGAATACATTCATAGACTTTGTGTTCCCAAAAGAAAGAGGGAACAACATACTTGATAAAAGAACTATCTACCATGAATGAGAGGTAAAAGTTGAGTTCTTAAAATGAGAGTTCATTTGGAAATCCTTTTTTTGACATAAAATTCTGTTGAAAACATGTATATCCCATAATATATATGATAATTATGAAAAAAAAGATTTTTAATAAGTGGCCATACCTAATTGGAGTGAAATAGGGAGAACCCGAAGAAAGAATATTGGGTTCGAGATTTTCCACTTACCATGTGTCTGAATGCTTCCTTCTCTTTAATGTCTTGTATAATGACATTATATTAATTAATCATAAATATGGAACCTTTTGTACATAAATATTTTTCATTATGGTTGTATTAAGTTATTTTATGTGCCTTTGGATGAGTTATAGAGTTTAAAAAAACATTGTTCTGAAATGTTTTTTTTATGGTTTTCTTGAGTGGCTCACTTGTATTCTTAAATTGATGTTTGGGTAGAACATTGGTAAACATACAGCAATGATATTACATTTTATTAATGATATTATAGTAGTTATAATGATTTTATAAATAAATATATTAGATCCATGTGGATGAATCATTAGATAATAATTAAATGATGATTTTTCGGGTTAATTTGAACGATTTTTCGATCATAGTGAAATTGTTTTATTTTATCACTAGAAATATGGTAATAAGTTAGTTACAGAACATTAAAAAGGATATAATACATATAATATATTCTGGTTCAACCATAAAAAATGGTTTCATGACCAGATATGATGGTATAAATGGAATAAGAAAACTTTTCGTTCTTGAAGGTGATAAATTAACACCTCACGAACAACGTTCTCTTTAATAAAATAAAAGGAAAAGGGAAAGGTGATTGGATGATATAATATCCCATTATCATCATAAAACTTTAGTACATGTATAATAATGGATTTAAAATACCATTTTGATGAAGATAGGTGGTGAGAGATCATGAAATGAAGTTGAACTTGAAAGAAAATAAAGGAGATGAGAGACATAAATTACCTCTTAAATCCTCCTCTTGAAATCCTTTTTAAGGAAGCTAGGATTTGACTTTTAATGAGACCAGAAGCTCTTTAATGTTTGATATGGGATAGAGAGGATGTTTTTTAATAGTTTATAGATGTTTTGGAGCTTAAGAGGTATGAGGAAATGAGGGTGTGAAGGGTGGTTTTTATAGTGGAGGGGAGAGTGGTTTCCTTATAAAGTTCATTAGTTTATTAATTTCCCCTATGACACGGAATAAAGATTCATCCATGAACACAAATAGTAAATAAGGCATGTGATTTCTATATTTTTGTGCATACATCATTTGTGATGTCAGGAATTTTGGGTTTTAATTATAATATATTTATATGGTAAATTAATGTATTTAACTATTCACCAAAAATTCAAGTATTTTTGAAAAATCCCAAAAACCTACCCAAACCATTTCAGGACATGTATAATCCATAACATAAATTCCACTTTTAAAAAATAATTTTCTAAATAGTATTAATTTAATATTTAATTAAAATCATAATTTACTTAAAAATTGTTTTAAAATTAAAACTGATTTTATAGTGCTTTCAAAAATTACGTAGGGTCTTATAAAATTATGTAAAAAATATAAGAAATTATTTTTATAATTAATGAACACATTTATAGAAAATCAATTTTCTTTTAAATTAATTTATTAATTATTTATGACTTACAAAATACCAGAACGTTTAATAAAGTCAAATTTTCACTTTCTAAGATATCTAAATTTTATTTAATAATTCATGGGTAAGGTTACTATTATGTTGGATTATTTAATATTCATAAGGATCATATTACAATTCATAAGGGTAGGTTACTATTCCCAATTGTATGTTACAATTCCCTGAAAATTATTTTGGTTTCATTATACTCCAAAAATCATTTTGAACACAACCGTGTATGTTGGATTATTAACATTCCCAATACAGAAGTGACAAAATTGTGTTTAAATGTAACTTAGCACTTTGTAGTTCAATATTATGTGCTTTCATGTGATATTATGACATAATTTTAAGAAAGGAATTTCCGTTGAAAAACGTTGGGTCGTTACATTCTTCCCCCCTTAGGAAATTTCACCCACAAAATTTCACTTCACACAAACAGGTGAGGATAATTCTCCTTCATTACCTATTCCAGTTCCAAAGTTTCTTCCTTAAACTTATAGTTCATCCACAAGAATTTAATAAGATGAGTTTTTTTATGGCGTAGGACCATATCTCTCTAATCTAGAATCTTTACTGGATTCTGCTCATAGGAATGATCTTCTTCTAGTTATACCACCTCTGAGTTGAGTACATGTGAGGGATCTGGTATGTACTTCCTCAAGAGTGATACATGAAAAACATCATGAACCGGAGTCATATTTGGTGGAATTTCAAGCCGATAGGCAATGACTACAATACGATCAAGGATTTAAAAGGGTCTAATGTTCCTTGGGCTTAGCTTCCCTTTCTTCCCAAACTGCATTACTCTCTTCCATGGTGATATTCGAAGGAAGACTTTATCCCCAACATCGAACTCCAATTCCTTTCAACGGTTTTTAGCACTACTCTTTTTCCAACATTGAGTAGATTTTATGTTTTTCTAGATGACTTGAACATTCCCTATCATCTCTTTAACAAGATCGGGACAAATTATCTTTATTTCTCCAACTTCATCCCAACATGTTGGATTTCTACATCGATTCCCATAAAGAGCTTCATACGAAGCCATCTGAATACTTGATGGAAGCTATTATTGTATGAGAACTCAACCATTGGGAGATACTGATCCCAACCACCTTTTAATTCATGCGAGCAGGATCCTAGAATATATTCAAGTGTCTGAATAGTCTTTTCAGATTGGCCATCAGTTTGGGGGTGATTGGCCATGATGAAATTAAATTCAGTACTCAAAGCATGTTGAAGCCTCCTCTAGAATATAGATGTTAACCTTGGATCACGATGAGAGACAATTGAGAGTGGAACTCCATGAAGTCTCACCACTTCCTTCACATATATCTTTTCAATTCGTTCAAGAGAGAGAGCTTCCCTAATAGCGATAAAATGGGAAGTCTTGGTGAGTTGGTCAACCACAACCCATATCGCATTATTTCCCTTCATCATCTTTGCGAGACTAATGACAAAGTCCATAGTAAAATTTTCCTATTTCCACAAGGGTATAGGCAATGGCTGCATCATACCTTTGGACTTTTTTTTATCAGCTTTATTTTGCTGACATACCAAGCACCTTGATATATATTCTGTAATCTCCTTCTTCATTTTCTCCCACCAGAAGTGTTCTCAGAGATCATAGTACACCCGGGTACTCCCAGGATGTATAGATAAATTTGAGCCATGTGCATTTTCTAATTCCTCCTTTTTCTAGGGTGAGTAAGGGACACATAGTTTTGTTCTAAACTGAATCACAACATCATCATAAATATGGATATCCTATAGCTTTCCATCAATTACTGCATTCAGCCTCATTTGTATCTCCACATAATCCCTTTCTGCTTCCTTAATCTTTTCCTTGATGGATGGTTGCACAATCATTTGGGAAAGGTAGGATGTATCCCCTAGACTTATAATTTCCAAATCTATTCTTTAGATATCCAAGAAGATATGGTCTTTCTCAATCCGTAGCATGGATAGAGTAGCAGGGTCATGTCGGCTTAGAGCATCATCTACCTTGTTCACCTTTCCAGGATGATAGTGAATAGATAAATCGTAATACATGATTATAACTAACCACCACCTTTGATGCATGCTGAGATCCTTTTACGTGAATATATACTTTAGGATTTTTTTGGTCGGTGTATATGTCACACTTCTCATCATAATGGTAGTGCTGCCAAATTTTCAAGGCAAAAATCATGGCTTCCAGCTCTAGATTATGGGTCGGGGAGTTCTGCTCATGGATCTTCAACTGTCATGAGGCGTAGGCTATCACATTATCATTTTTCATGAGTATAAAACCCAAAAATTTATTTGAAGCATCGTTTTATATCAAAAAACATTCTCCACTTTTCGGTAGTGTGAGTACAAGTGCAACAATCAGCCTTCTCTTTATCTCCTTGAATATTCCCTCACATTCTTCTGTCTAGATATACTTTAACCCTTTCCTTGTTAACATAGTTTGCAGGATTGATTATTGAGAGTTTTTTTTTCACAAAATGTTAGTAGTACACAACTAATCCATGAAAACTATATATTTATGTTTCACTAAAGGGACTAGGACATTCCTAATTCGCCTTGGTTTTTGAAGGATCCATTGAAATTCCCTCACTTGTTATCACATGCCCCAAAAACATGAATTCTCTTATCCAAAAGTCACACATGCTGAACTTGGTGTACAACTTTTCCATTCTCAATGTCACCAATATAAGTCTTAGATGTTCTTCATGTTCCTCCTTGCACTTTGAGTAGATGATAATATCATCAATAATCACAACGACAAATTTGTCGAGGTGATATCTAAAGACTATATTCATCAAATCCATGATGATTGTAGTGACATTAGTAAGTCCAAAAGGCATCAATAAAAACTCATAGTTCCCATACCTTGTTCGGAAGGTAGTATTCTGAATATCTTCCTTCTTCACCTTTACTTGTTGATATCTAGAACAAAGATCCATGTTTGAGAAGTATTGAGCACCTCTTAACTGATTTAACAAGTCATCGGTCATTGGGAGAGGATACTTGTTCGTTATGGTGATCTTTTTGAGTTCCTGATAATCGATACACAACTGCTTTTTTCCAACCATCTTCTTCACAATGTGCCCTGGCGCACCCAAAGGTGATGCACACGGGCGTATGAACCCTATGTTCAGATGATCTTGCAGCTGCTTCTTTAACTCCTCCAGTTCGATAGGAGCCATCCTATAGGGTCACTTTGAGATATGAGTAGCTCTGTGTAAGAGTTAATTTGAGAACGGAACCTCATTATCTGGGGGAATTATGGGTAACACTTTAGGAAATACATTGCTGTATTCCCTCATGATGGGAATTTTGTCAATGTTGGCACTTTCCTTCGACTCACCCATTTGAGTGAGGAATGCTTCTCCATATGAAATAACACCCACACCATTGAAGGATTTTTCAAAGGAGATTCATGATCTTCCTTACATTTTTAGTAAAGAATTGGATAGTTTGGAAATATTAAAAGATATTTCCTTTTCTCGATAGTTGATATGTGCTCTATATAACGAGAGCCAATCCATTCCCATTATAGCATCGAATTCCACCAAAGAAAGTATTACTAGAATCGCTGGAAGAATCTCCCACGTACACCAACATGAGAGGAGTCAAAAACTTGGGTTGTAATGATTTCACCACATGGTGTTTTTATAGATATCTCTACTTCAAGGTTTCGGGGCATCGATTCTATAGATCTAGAAAGCATAAAAGATATAAAGGAATGTGTAGAACCGGAATCGAATAATAATTTTTCCAGTTTTGAGTGAATAGGAAATGTACCTTGTATGACATCATTCTCAGGTCCACCTCCGCAGTAGTGATGGAATAAGCCTTCCCTTGTTCCTTTGGCTTTGGTGGCTGTTGACGCTGAATACCCTAGAGAACTCGAGGTTTAGTGCACTTGTTTTCATAGTTACCTAGCTCCATACGGTTGTAGCATTGAGCCATGGGTGGTTCTATCCTTCCATAGGCTATATTATCCTTCCTTTTCGTGTCTTTTTGACAATCTTGAGCATTGTGTACTTCTTTCCCACAATTAAATCATTTCCCCATCCCTTTGAGGAAGTTCACATTGTGCAACATTCCAAATTTTTGGCCTATGTATCAGTGTGTTTTATTCCCACCCTTATCCTTAGATCCACTAGCATGAAACTCCATCTTTCATTTCATATCACCATAGCCATGGGACCATTATCAAAACTCTATATACACTTTGAGAGCACATTGAATAACTTCTTCATAAATCCCTAACTCTGAAATTGCAAGAGCCTTTCGATGGTGTGGTTTTAATCCACTAAAGAATCTATGAATTTTGCTATCATTGTTGATAAAAAACCCAAAGTGTACCTTGGAAGCCTTGTGAAGTTCATTTCATAGGTTGTGACAAATTCTCCTTCTTTTTTATTGATCTCTATGAATTCTCTCTCCATCTTCGTGTGAAGAGTTTTTGAGAAATAATTCTTAAGAAACATTATCTTAAAGTCTTCCCATTCGATCTCTTCAATTTCTTCCATTGTCTTGGTGTTATTAATCAATTCCCTCCATTGATCGACTTCTCCATCTTGATGATAAACGGTTAGGGTCACCTTCTCCATCTCAAAACAGTGAAGCCTAAAAAATATCTTCTCCATGGAGTTGACCCACTATTCTTCAACTAGTTCATCGGAGGATCCACTAAACATCGGTGGTCGTTGCCGCATAAAACATTTGATAGCCAGTTAATCCCTCTTTGGTGAATGAGGATGTACCCCATTATAATTGATATTGTTCATAAACCAATATTATTGGGTAAGCATCTCCTTGAAGTTCTGAACTCCACCTCTAAAATCATTCGGGAAGTCATTCAAGCAATCATTGCATTGTACCTCACACGAGTTGTTGGCCTGATTTCTCTTTATTCCCACAATTTTCTAACACAGAAAAGGTATGAACAAAACATAAGTATGAAAGTCATGAATAAATAACTTATTCATTTGAAAAATTTCTCTAAAATCATTACATATGGGATCCCTATGTACAGATTCTTGTTTTCATATTTGTACACAGTCTCATGATAGTAGTTTTCTCTAGGTTTCACTAATCCTAATTCCCAAATTAACTAAACCTTTCTTCTGATACCAACTATAGAGACCCAAAATTTTCATACATTACTATTACATCATTTTAAATATAAAAAACATAATATTACTATACATAGAGAATCTAAAGGTTTAGTGTCTTTAAAAAACTAGGACCATACATAACAATTAAAACATCAAGCATAAACATTTATTTAATTTCTTCTTCTCTAGATTCTTATTGGAACTTGTCTTCTCTTAGTACATGTTTCCACTTGAGGATATACATAAAAAGGGGTGATATAGAAGCCTAGTAAAAGGATAGATAAGAAAAATATAGCATGGGGTGAGCATAATCATGACATGGGAAAAAGATCATGAACATCAGAGGAAGCATAAATATAAGACTTGAAATGTGTCAATGTATAAAAATGAAACATCATGTCTTATTGGTTAACTACCACACATTATTGTGAACTAATCTAGAATCTTATTCACACATCATTTCTCATTTACCCATGAGATTCATCACTTTACCCAAATCATTGGAGTGCTATATAATTCTGGGTGCACCCGTCACATTCAAACATTCATATTTCACTATATAATTTTGGGTGCACCCGTCACATCATAATATTATCATTATCATTCATGAAAAATAGAACATAAATCAATGATGAACATAACTAACCCATGGTAATTAATGGGTTTAATCGAATAAAAATACATTCATAAACATTGGGTTCCCAAAATAAATAGGGAACAACATACTTGATACAAGAACCATCAATAATGAATGAGAGGTAAAAATTGAGTTCTTAAAAGGTGAGTTTGTTTAGAAAACATTTTGTTTGAAAAAAAAAATTAGTAGATAACATTTATATCCCAGAAAAGTTTCGATAATGATGAAAACATGATTTTTAAGAAGTGACCATACCAAATTGGAGTGAAAGAGGGAGAACCCAAAGAATGAAAATTGCGTTCGAGATTTTCCCCTTACCTTGTATCTGAATGCTTCCTAATCCTTAATGTCTTATATATTGACATTATATTCATTAATTAGAAATCCAGAACCAATTTTACATTAATATGGCTTATTAGGGTTATATTAAGTTATTTTATGTGCCTTTCGATGTGTTATAGAATATAAAAAACATTATTTGGGAATGTTTATTTTTTTATAGTTTTCTTTAGTTGTTCACTTGTATTGTTAAATTGAATTTCGGGTAGAAAATTGGTAAACATCCAGAACTGATATTACATGTTATTAATGATATTATAGGAGTTCTAAAGACATTATGATGAATTATATTATATCAATGTGGATGAATCATTATATAAGAAATAAATGATAATTAGTTGGGTTAATTTGAGCGATTTTTCAATCATAATGAACTAGTTTTATTTTATCACTAGAAATATAATCATAAGTTAGTTCTAGAACATTAAAAAGGAGATAATACATATAATATATTCTGTTTCAACCATAATGAATAGTTTCATTACCAGATATGAAGGTATAAATTGAATAAGAAAACTTGTTGTTCTTGAATGTGATAAATTAACACATCACGAACAACGTTATATTTAATAAAATAAAAGGAAGTGGGAAAGGGGGTTGGATGATATATTATCTCATTAGCATCATAAAATTATAGAACCTATATAATTCTAGAGTTAAAATACCATTTTTATGATGATAGGTGGTGAGAGATCAATAATTGAACTTGAACTTGAAAAGAAATTAATGGAGAAGAAGGATAGAAATTACCTCTAAAATCCTCCTCTTGAGATCCTCCTTAATGAAGATAGTCTTGGTATTTTTATGAGATAAGAAGCTCTTGAATGTGGGAGAAGGTCTAAGGAGGATGTTTGGGCAGAGTTTAGAGAAGTCTTGGAGTTTCAGAGGTGTGAGTAAATGAGGGTGTGAATGGTGGTTTTTATAGTGGATGTGTGAGGTGTTTCCTTAGTATAAAATTCATGAGTTTAATAATTTCCCCTACGACAAGGAATAGTGAGACATCTATGACCAAGAATAGTAAATAAGGAAAATGAGTTTTATATTTGGGTTCTTACATCAGTTGTGATGTCAGGAATAGTGGGTTTTAATTATAATATATTTATACGGTAAATTAATGTATTTTACTATTCCCCAAAAATTCACGTATTTTAGAAAAATCACAAATATTTACCCCACCAAATTTTCGACATGTAGAATCCCAAAATGAAGAAAATTTTTCAAAAATAATTTTCTAAATATTATTAATTTAATATTTAATTAAAATCATAATTTATTAAAAAACAGTTTTTAAAATTAAAACTTATTTTATAATGCTTTCAAAAATTATGTAGGGTCTTATAAAATTATCTAAAAACTATAAGACATTGATTTGATAATTAATTAACACATTATAAGAAAATAAAATTTCTTTTAAATCAATTAATTATATATTTTTTACTTAAAAAAACCAGAACATTTACTAAGGTTAAATTGTCACTTTCTAAGATATCTAAATTTTATTTAATTATTCATGGGTAAGGTTGCTCATATGTTGGATGTTTTACAATTCATAAAGTTCATATTAATATTTAGAAGGGTAGGTCACTATTCACAAGGGTATGTTACTATTCACCAAAAATTATTATTTTCATTATACTCCAGAAATAATCTTCAACACTACCGTGGATGTCGGATTTGCACAATTCCCAATAATGAAGTGACAAAATTATGTTTAAAGGTCACATAGCACTTAGTAAGTCATTATGTTGTGCTTTCTTGTTATTTTATGACATAATATTAAGAATGGAATTTCCAATAAAAAAATTTGGTTCGTTACACATAACATACATAACAGATAACATAATACTAAGTCATGTCATAAATAATGGAAATTCATAAGACATGAATCCTAAGGGATTCAAATAACAAGAGCAATAAAATCATACCATTAACATTAGATATATAATTTTTTCATACACATAATAATAAAAAATCATTTTCTTAGTAGTCATGGATCATTTACAAGGATATCCTAGTGGAATAGATTCACTCCCTAAATCATATTTGTAGTCAAGGACCACTTCCAAGACTATGAGAGTGTATACAGTCCGTTATTGAACTACGTTCACTCACCATTCCAGTCTGTTTAATCAAATTTGATATCAATCATTACCCAATTCATATTATGGTGATATATGTCAAACCAGTAACGTAATGAACATCAAAAATATTTGTTCTGTAACATCGGAAAACATTCAATATATCAGAACCCATGAAATAAAATATGATTCATAAAAATTTCATCATAGTATAACTCTTGGAATATAAATTGATGTCATAAATGTATTTTAATAATAAAATTAATCCAACAAAATAAAGAATATTGATGGTACCCATAGATTATATCCCAATAAAATTATTATTTAAAATCAATGGTTGTGGTATTTGATGAATATATATATAGTAAAATGATTATAAAAAATTTCTAGATGAAAAAAACATTCCATTTTGAAGATACATATAAAAAAACTACACATTTTTTTCCATTTTCTTTATAATGTACAATATAAAATTATAAAATATACTTCAAAGAGAAAAACATGAAACCAAATACCTCATTAGTAAAAATACATGATTATTTAATTCAAACTATTGTATAAGTAAAAAATCTCTAAAATTTACTATAAAAGTCATATGAGAATATTAAAAATCTTTTGTATAATTATTATTAGAAAAAAAAATTATGGATGAAGAAGTTTATTCGACCTAACCGAGAAATGAATTTGTTTTTCCTTAGAAACATATTTTTGGACACTTAATGGAATAATGAAAAAAATGAAATGAAAAACAAGATTTTATGATAAATAATCAGTGTAAAAATAAGGAAATTAGTATACTGAATCGTCCAACTTAATATTTGTTTGTTAGAACATAATCATATACAATTTTGATAAAAAAAAGATTATAACAAAAAACACTTTCCTTGATTTCACCTTAGATTGAAAGCACTCTAACCTCCTATATAATAAAGTTAAATTTTTTATAATTTTCTACTAAAGTAATTTTAATACTTATAATATCATATATGATCCCTTTATAACATTTCATCATCAATATTTATCAAGAAAATCTTATTAATATCTTCATTTGTGGGTGTTAAATATTTAATTTATCATAAGTATATCATATTATAGTTCTAGTAATTTTATAATTATCTTGGTTCAATCATATCAAAAACATTAATAAATATATAAATATAACATATATTCAATATAAATATTTATATTCATCAATACAATTTATTGAGAGAAATATGAATTACACCATTTATGGAAAAGAAAATTTATACATACACATGAACACAATTTTGATATCTCTATGGGTAGAATAGTACTGTGGTAAATATTATTTCAAAATTTACTATGCTATATATAATCATCATATTCATCAACAATAAAATAAATTTAAAATATTATTGTAAAAAAATCACATAACATTGTTTAGTTCGTAGTCCACATATACACATGAGTGATATTTAAATTTCCCCATGGATTTTATGGTAATAAGTTTGATATGATATTATCATTAAATTATTATAGTTTTTTAATAAAATTTTCATCTCATCCAAATACTCATCCATATAATTTGGTGACAAAAACTTTATCGTGTCTCTTCAAAGAGACACAAAGTTCTACTTATGAATGAGTGATACATTCACCTAACGTTTGATCAGAAATATGGTCTGTAATGGTTTTATCGAAATTATTATATTATTTATATATATTATGGATAATGAAGATATTATTTTATGATAAAAATGATTTATAGATTGTGAAGAAGGGTAGCCAAAAAATTGATTGGTTAAGGTGATTACATTTTCATTGAAATAAATCCATTAGATCACCTTTAAATACCTCTGGGGTTTGTATCTTTTGAAGATAATAACCTCATCAATATGGATATTTGTGTTTATAATATAATTATATAGTGGTTGGTAAATATATGGGGCTATATGGGGGGTTAAAAAATGATCGTGGTGGTCCTATTTTAATATTGAGGTTAGAGGATCTTTTGGATTTTCTCCAAAGATTAAATTAAAATAATTTAATTCTCAATCTTAATTACTTAAAATTTACATTTATTTTAATCTAACATAGTATAGCATTATAATAATGTCAAATATTATAATTTATACAAGTTGGTATTCCATATTAATCCTTATCATTTTGATTAAACCATAGGTGACCAGTTTAAATTTTCACCAGAGTAACAATTTTTTCAATATTAAAGGAAGTAATTATTAATTATAAAGTGAAAATTGGGCCATAAATGTCCATATTAGGGCATTTTAGACCAAATAATTTCAACCATATCATATTTCAAAAATAAATATGATGCTCAAAATAGTTTGTTAAAATATTATTTTGATAAATCATTATTATGGAAAATCATGAAAGTCTTCATTTAGTCTGACCAAATAGACATAAAGATAGTTGTGGAATTCAAATATAATCTTTTAAAATAACACTAATAATTTATATTTATATATAAAATTCATATTATACCATAACATACTCAAATTATTTTACTTTTAATATTTTCAATAACAATTATTTTTTTCCATTAATTTAATAAACAATGACATGGAATTATGTATGAATTTAACGTAATTAAATAATACCTAAAAATTATAAATAAATTTCAATCATGATTTTAATTTTATTAATAAAAAACATAATATTAATATTCATTAAAAACTATTTTTTTCAGTATTTGGATGCTTATGAGATATTAAAAATAGATAGAGTGAAATTTTTTAACATTCTTTGATTTTAATATTAAACCAATAAATTTAGACCCAACGTTTAAATGAGTATAATTTCCATTATACATTAATAATTAAGAAGAAAAAATATAGCATTATGACATATTTTCAATCATCAATAACATGATTTTCCCTTTAACTTGGTGATAAATTTTATCTTTTTTTATGTTCATATTTACCAAAAATAAATATATAATATTTACGAAATTTGAAGTTACAAGTTATAAATATTTAATTCATTTTAAATTATTCAGTAACTATAAATCATTGAATTTAATTTAAATGAATGTTTTAAAATTGCAACAAAAACAACATTTCTGAAAAAATAATAATTTTTATGCAAACAAACATTATTTATTCATATTATATATGTATAAATAAAATTTATCTATTAAAACATTGTATCAATTAAATAATATATACATCTGATTATAATTATTAAAAATTGTGATTTATTTTCATAAAAATACATTTTGTGTATGATATTTTCTTTTAGAAAACAATTTTTTAATTTCAAATTATTTATTTTAATTCAAAATTAATTTATAAGTAATTATATAATTTTATTATTTATAAACCAAATTTTTTTTAGACTTTTTACTATTCATACCCTCTTATCCAACGACAAGGAAATAACTATCAACATTAATAAAAATATTTTAATAATATATCGTGATTTTTATAAACTGAATGTTTAATTTAATAAAAGATATACAAGAAATTAAATTATTTGAAAAGAAATATTTTTCACAAAAATCTTCTCATGTTACATTATACCCTATTAAAATGAAATTAACCCTTGATATTCACCACTCTACTACCAAAATATAAGGTATATAATGCCTCATCACATCGTTAGGTTCCCATGTAGCTTTGTTAAATTAGTGGTTTCACCATGAAACACGTTCCAATTGAGTTCTCTTATTTCATTAAACATTATTAATACTATCTAAAATCCCCCTTGGGTGTTATTAAAAATAAATATATTTCTATATTTTTATTGACTATGATTTTAGTGAATGTGAAATATAAGGTATGTACTTCATCGAGAGAGATACATTGAACACATCATGAACATGACACAGATTCAGTTGATGTGACAATCATTAAGTTACCATCTTGATATGATCAGGAATTTCAAAAGGACTGATATATATTATGGTTTACATTTATATTCCTTTTAAATATCATCTCTTTATTTGTGGGATATATTTATAAGATTAAATTATCACAAATTTCAATCTCTGTATATTTTCAATGATTCATAGAATAACTTTTTTGTCAACTATGAGATGATTTCATGATATATTCAATTCATTTTACATTCTCTTACCTAATCTAAGGTATATCAAGACTCAAAATATTTCTTTATTTAACTTCATTAATTAATGTTTGATTCCTTCATTTCCTACCATATATGGATTTATAAGTAGACATCTTATTATTGGAGTGAAAACAATTATTGTATGCAAATTCCACGAACGAATGATTTTTTTCCCAACCACCTTTTAAATACATATAACATTCTCTCATCATGTGTTTTAATGTTTAAATGTTACTCTCTAATCAACCATATGTATAAGGATAATATATAGTTTTTAAATTCAACTTTGTGCCCCATGGATTATAAAGACTTCTCTAAAATAATATGGTAAACCTCTTATTGTGATTAGACACAATTTATTGTGGTACACCAGGTAATCTTACCACTTATTTAATGTATAACCTAGTATTTTGATCAAGATAAAAAAGAATATGTAATGAAAAAAAGTGTATATAATTCTTAAGGTAATCTAGTTTAACCAATACTTTATTATGCCCTATAAATGCTTTTGGGATTCCAACATCAAAATCCCAAGTGTTGATTTCCCATTTATATTATGTTATGAGTAATGGTTGTAACATCCCCATAGAAATTCATATCTCAGCCTTGACTTACTAACATATAAAAAAACACGAATCTTACTCTATAATATCCAACTTTATTCCATCAAAAAAAATACACATTCAAATCACTATTCATTACATACTTATATGATGAATAAAAGATGAAGTACTGCGAGTTTCATCCTTCCTCACATTCTTAATATCAGGTACTAATGAAACACATACAAGGTTCCTAAATATTTTCATTACATCACAATCATGGTTGAACTGACAATCATTTATTGCCACCATTTTCATATCTAAATGGTTTAACACTAATTTTGTAAATATTTGATTTAACCTGCTCCATTATGATTTCATGATTCAATCATTTTAATTATAGAAATATCATTTCAATTTTTTTCATCAACAAAATAGAATGATAATTTTACCTTTGAGGATCTACCTTCTTTTTCAAATTACCAGGGTGGTAATATATTGAGGAATCATAATCCATAATCACCTCCAACCATATTCGTTATCTCATATTCATAAATTTTTAGTGATAATATACTTCAACTGTTTTCATTTGAATATATATAACAAAATTTTCAATAGATATAATTCATCCATATATTTAATGAGAAAATTTCTACATATATATCATGATCATGAATTGAGTATTTTTTCTCATGTACCATCAATTTTCATGAGGCATAAAATATTATGATCTCATTCTACCAAATGAAACATCAAATCATATTCTTTGATGAATAAATATATATTAAAAAAACTTATGTAGTATAGTGCAGTGTAATATCAAGTGAAATGACGAGCTAACTCTTAATTTGTTAAAAACATTTATCACATCGATTCATATATTAGAAATTTAATACATTCAAATTTAATATGGTGAGGGGAGTTGTTATCCTATAAGAGTTATCTAAAAATTAGTGATAATATCCAAATAAACCGTCAAAATTATTGATATCAGTCATTGTGGAGAGTCTGGTAAATATATAATTACATTTATCTTTAAAGTTTCTACTGATAAACCCTCACATGAGATTATATGAAAAAATAATTTAACCTTACAAATAAATATTTACAGAACGTAAATTTTTATATAAGTCCTCTCATTCTTTTTTATATTATTCTAAATTCTCAAACAATATTCATTATATTCCTTGACCTATTAATTAATAAGGATATAATCAGTAATTACTAACAATAATTGATAAATTTAATATATAAAGACTTTTTTCCTTATATATATAAAGATCTTAAGATAATTAAAAATACTAAATGGAATTATCATAATTTCATTGTGTCTGTACTTGTAAGGAGGGTTGACCTGGGTATATCATTTTTCATAGACTCAATTGATGATATCTATAATGAAGAAATATTTGGGAATATAATTTATCTTCAAATAGTTTTTCAAACAACTAATCAATATGGTGTATTGGATATATTTTCTTGATTGTGATTGGGTCTTGTTCTTGATAATAATGAAGTGTCAAATTGATCCATATTTCTTCTTAATAAACAGAAAAGGAGCACTCCAAGGTGACAAAGTAGGATAGATGATTCCATTTTCATGATTCTCTTAGAGTTGATTCTTTAATTCTTACTACTAAAAATAATAGACTATATATAGAGTAGATTCCCTTTTTGATTTTATGTTTTTCTTAAACAACAGTAGATAAATTCTTCTTATGAAAAGAAATATTGGCCCATACAATGTATGTAATTTCCATCAAATGTTCATTTTATTCATCACAGTAATATGAAATCATGGATAGTTCCTAATATAAAAGATAACCTCCCTCCATTTGAAATTTAGGTCGTATTTATTAAAATAAATACAATTCATTACTGTTATAACATCGAATTAAACCAAAGAATTATTGATATAATTTTAAAGAAATACTTTCCCATAATCATCAATTAGAGAATATCCATAAAATTGTTAGGTGATCACTATTCCATTAGGTTTTTTACTACTAAGACAAAATCTATTCTTTGATGTGATTTTATGATGCCAATAAAATTTTCTTTTGACAAAATGATTTTATAGGTCTAAAATCAAACCAAAAATAATGTGTTCTATGGTGGCTATTATGTTCACTATATCCCATTTATTTATCAAACACAAAAAAGAAATAGTGATCATATGATATTTCTTGTGTCTCTAGGTTTTACTAGTTTTTACCACGAATATTATCACAAACATTGATATATGGAAATTAGATAACATAATGATCTTAATATAAGAATTTAAAACATTGGAATGTTGGTGGTGTATTTTGTGGATATTAGTCTATATTAACATCATTATATAACATCATCACATCCATTTTTAATTTTATTTCATGGTTACACTCATTTCAATACATGAAACATTTATCAGTTATCTTATGAAAATCTCCACATATTTCCTTCTATATTTTGATAAAAAATGAATAATCATATTCTTCTCTCTATGGTTTGTTGAATTATATTTTAATTTAATTATTCATTTCTTATAAGAAATATATGATTTTTGTGTTACTCCAATCTCCATCTCCAACATGATATCATATAATTCAATTTCTTTATAGCTATTAAATTCTCTTATAGATTACACACATTAGATAAATTTTTATAGAACTGATGAATCAATAAAACATATATTATTTTTTGATGATAATATCATAGAAGTTAATCACATGTCTTATAATTTCTTCCTCATATGTACAAATAGATTCATTACCTATTTTATTTAAATAAATGAATTCGTTCTCCATTTTGTATGTCGAATATGGTTGATGTACTAGTTTAAAAATAATAATTTAAAATATTCCCACTCTGTAGATTATATTTTTTCTTATTCATTTGTGTTATTTATAAGATTAAATCATTAATATGATTCACCATCCAAAATATAAACAACCCAAAATACAATCTCATTTTCTGAACAATAAATAATGGAAAATATATTTTAATTGGTATATATTCATTTCTTAGGCACTAGTGGGTTAATAGACTACTAATAGAACGTGGATATTTCTTTATAAAGAAGTTAATATCTTTTTATTCCTAACATTCCTCATTTATATTATTAACATAATTAAAATATAGATATTTTTTGAATATAAATTGTATTTTTCATTCAATATCCTACATCATTTTGTTTCTCTGGGTGAAAATAATTTTATTCTGTATCGCATCCATCATTAACATGATTTCTTCTAGTTCAATATATTGAATAAAAAATAAAAGAATAGTGTGGGAGACACTAACTATGGTGGTAAACCATATAATTGTAAAAAATAATTTATATGATTTATAAATCATGAAAAAATATCCTATCACACCATAGGTTTAACCATGGTCATTAATGATCATTATAAAAACTTTTTTATTTAATCATATATTCATATGTATTCTTGGAGTTTTCTTAAATGTTTACTAACCCATGGTTTCAAGGGATAACTAATCCTTTCTCTGATACCAAATATAGTGATAAATATATTTCATACATTGATGTTACATCTAAATAGTTTCATATTCATTATATAACATTTGTATCAATACTAAAATCATTTAGGACAAGTATCTTTAAAAACCTGGAATCATAAACAACTACTAAAAAAATTATCTACATGATCTATGAATTATTTCTTCATAATAAGAACCATTATTATTAATATCATATGTCATAAATTTATTCATAATGTGAGATAAGGAATCCTATGAAAATGGTGGTCTTGTATGATCAGTAATGGAAAAGAAGATAGATATAAATGATCACAAAAATATAACATGATCATAAATGTATCAAAACATGATATTAATGTTTCAATACTACAAACTACATATAAAACATAATAATCTTATGCCAATGATTAATTATAGGATTTCATAAGATATTAACCATAAAAAACAATTAATATGAGCCTTGAGTTCATAATATTGACCAAAAACATGTAATTTTCGTATATATATATATAAGCCTAAAATATCCCTTCTTTTATAGTCAATGATCATTGGAAAGTATATCCCAATGGATTTAATTCAGTCCTAGAACCATTTTAATAGTTAATGTTCACTCCCAAGATAATAATTGTTGATAGATTCTATTAGTGAACATGGTTCACTCCCCATTCTTTTTTAGTTTATCTTTGGAGATATCAATCCTTCCCCAATGCATTGGAGGAAGATAGAGGTCCAACTGATCCCATGGACCTGATAAAAACGTGTTCCCATAAGAACATAAATAATTTCTTAGATAATAACCCATGAAAAATTGGTAACATAAACATTTCATCATATCTTAACCCATATAAATGAAATGGGTTTCCTAAAAATCATCTCATCATTAACAGAATCAATATTGACCTACTAATTATAATTATCATGTGAGTTCAATGAGTAACTACTTAGCCTTAGGTGAAATCCCTAGTATTCCAAAGGAGGTAAATAAATGATAAATTGTTTCAAAGACCATTTGTGTATGGTTTATTCTATTAAAGATAAACTCTAAACCTACCAATCAAAACCCATAGCAGTTATATAATGCATGAACAAAATAATTGAAATTTAGAAAATATTTTATATCAAATTGAGCCCAAATAAAAGTGCTACAATAGAATACTACTACAAATAAACATTGAAGAAGAATATATCTAAAAAATAAACAAAAATAATAAAAATAGTCCAGGATCTAATAGCTTTGTGCTCCACCACCACCAGATTGGTCAATAACTCAAGTAGTAGTGCTGAAAACCTACTACACCCTACCTTTGGCCACATCTTGGAAGATAAATTTGAAAAGCACCAAAGTTCCAAATTTGGGGTGAGTATAAAATACATTAGGATTTCCTCAATTACTTCCCTATTCATTCCACTTGGATATTATATTTAGAAATATTAATATATAAATATTATATAAAACAATTTCTAAAAATAGTTTATAACTAAATACAAACACTTCTAAATACAATTTATAACTAAATATAAACTAATACAAAGTGAACCAATTTTCCAGAAGTCTATAATGTAGGAAAAATTTAAAATAAATCTTTAAAAAATTATTAAAAACAACTTTTTATACCCTATAGAATACACAAAACATCAACTACTAAAAATGCATTCATCGTTATGAAAATTCCATATTTATGTGGAGTTTCCAGTTGATCTACCAAGTCACCAAAAGGTAATTATTTCCCATGATTCATTAAAAAATTTCCACTAGTCATATGTTCACATTTCAACCATTCCCTATATTTAAATGTGATAATAACAACATGATTTCAAAAAACCAAAAAAAAATTCAATCAATTTCACCAATTTAAAAAAACACACGTTAATTCAAAACATTCCAACCATAAAATTTCAATAAATTAAATAATTTAAATAAAGAAATATTTATAACGGAAACATTATAAAAAATAAATTTTACAAAATTCCATATGATCCATATTTATAAAATCCACATTTATAATCAAAACTAATGTATTTCACAAACCCCCCAATTGTCCACGTTTTCTACTACTTTTCACTAAAGAGGGTTTAGAAATTGTACAAAAGAAAAAAAATTTAATTCGCATAAAAAATTCTTGGAAATTAATTCCATTAAGTGGATATGAGAGTGGTGCCACCTAAGTCACATGTTCATATTTCAACCATTCCCTGTAATGAAATATGATAGTCACACCATGTTTTCAAAAAACCAAATACAATTTCAACCAATTTAACCTGTTAAAAAACATACGTTTATTGAAAACATTACAACCATCAAATTTAAAAAATTTAATGTATTTAAATAAACCCATATATCTACCAGAAAGTTTCTAAATAAATCAATTTAACCAAATTCAATATGATCCATAATTAAAAAATCCCTATTTATAATCAAAACTAATGTATAAGGACCTGGCCTTAAGACATTACATAATCATGAATTAAATGAATAATTCACATTGAGGATCTTTTCAGGTTTAGAGTTTTAGAGAATTAGGACATAACTATTCCATCTAAAAAGATTATAAAGTAGACTCTTCTACTCAGTTTCCATTTTTTCACAAAATAAAAACTCTTAAAAAAGAAACACTACTAGTTCCATGTTGTAGACAACATTTGTTTCCATGATCCCATCCTTGACCCTATTCATCTTTATGTCATGTGGAAAACATTTCAAAAACATTGGTTGAGTATAAAAAGCTTAGTAAGGGATATAAAAATACATAAAGAAATCATTAGTCCATGTATACATAAGAATCAATGAAATCATAAATTGCACATAAAACATAAGAACTTTAACATACCTCATTAAATAAAAAGATTTATTAATAACTCATAAAAATCATAATACATAAAGGTAACTTGAGGAATTCATAACAATCACACTTAGGGAGTAACCCTCATGGTTACTTTTGGAATACCCATTGCAGTATATTCCCTAAATCTCTTCGGAGAAAATATAGCGTTTAACTCCTCCTGGTGACCCAATGCATTGTAGAGCTATCTCGAGCTCACCCGCCTTTATTTTATCATGGAACCACCCGTCTTCATAAAAAATTCCCAAGAACCATAACATAATCTTATCACATAAAAATTCCATAAATGAAACCTAACATTTCCACATTTCAATCACAAGATATCAACACAACACATTGATATAATCAAAACATTATCAATAATATTTTCAATACCAAAATAAAATTAAATTAAAACATGGTATTTATTTTTATTTTATAAAGAGTTATGGCTTGTAGAGGAATTTAAACTCAAATAATGGTCACGGCGGCGGAGAAGTCGTTGTCGCCGCATACGTAAGACAAAAAAATCATTCCTTTTGTCATTTACTAAAACGATTTGTGTAAAAATATTCCTTTTGAATGAAATGAAAAGTCAAAATCGTTTTATAATCCATATAAAATAATGTCGTGTAGATGTCAAAATATGCCCTAATGAAAGGAGATTGAGACGAAGTCCTGTACAAAGATGGTATACATAGATTAAAGATAAATCAATTAAAAATTTATGTGTGAAAAATATAAAGACACTAAATATAAGTTGATATTAAGTGTAAAACAATCAGAGTACATCCACACATATTTATAGCATGACATAGTCAAGAAGTATAGGTTTAACCCAAAGAATTGAAATTGGGTTAAGAAGTTAACTTAAAGAAATTAGACAGCCTAACAGTGTCACTTTAAAATTCATAAAAAGATTTTATGAGAGATAAAAAGGGTATCTCATAACATGGACATAACATTTACAGCAATAATGATATATAATAACATATCCCAACATAAGAATAAGTAAATTAAAATACCTAACAAAAAGAAGTATTTTAAAAAGAGGAGGGTGAAAGGTTCCCTTTCCGATTTGGGTAACTTTTGAAACGTACACCCAGTGAAAGAAGGGATATACAATGGAGATGTAAAGACCAAAAAATTAAATTATGTTATTAAAATAATAAAATAATTGTCATTACAAACATGACATAAAAGGAAATAGTGTAAAATGTAGCATGAATCTCACGGAAATAAAAAAGTGAGATAAAAACCTCTTACATCATTGTAATCAATAGAGTCATATGACCAAAAGATAATAAACCCAAAATCAATAACATAATACCATGAATATAAATATAATAATAATAATATATATGAAATTTACATACACAATACACCACATGCAACAAATAAGTAGCGAACAATAGAAATCTCACGGAATTAAAAGTGAGCTAAGAAATCCCCTTACCTCATGTATGACTTGTATTATTTGTTCTTTATATTCCTGAATAATAAACACAGGTAAATTTATAATTTAATAATTAATTCCTTTAATGTTTATTATTAAATTCATATCACATATTATCATTTTATAATAATTAGTTAATTATGTGATTTCATATCATACGTATTGTTGATGTTCGGTACATGAGTCAAAAATGAACTTGTTTGAAAAGAATTGTCCAGATAGTTATAATTATATCATCTCCAGAATGGTATTAATGATTTAAATATCATATATATCCAGCATATATTCATTTTATACTATCCCATAACATTTGGAGATAATAAATGACATGCACCGTTCATGGAAACCGTAGGCCGTACGTATGTATGAATGCTACTTTCATTTCATTGTCATATTAGAAGAATTAAAACTAAATGAGACATATATATATATATTATAAATCCAGTATATTATATCTGTTATATAGGTAACATAAGTTCATTTATTAGATTCTTTATAAATTCCATGTTTGGAATGAACGAGTCACATCACTTGAGGGGGTGGTAGTTCACACTTCCTCAGATGAAATTATCTCAGTTCCACATCATTTAAAGCATAACGATGTGATTTAAAAATAAAATTCAGAAGCATATAGAAAAAATAAATACCATAAATACCATATATCAATACAGGGACATCATAATGGACACCATGAATTATGTTAAATGAAGTTTGAAAAATTATCGTTTCATGAGGCAGTAATTCACCACCAACTGAAACTGTATATTCCTTAACCATTAGATGGATGTGTGTGTAAGATTAGGTAGAATAATTATCATAACAACATCCTAGTATATTGATTATACAGGTGTTATTATGGGATATAATAATAATAAGATAGTGGTGAGTTAAGAAAGAAAATAATAGGATGAAACTCGAGAGAAGTGATTACCTCTAAATCGGGTAACACTTTTAGATTTGAGCCAAAGGCTTCCACGGAAAGGCTTCTACCCAAAGTGAGGCTTCTAGGAGTAATAAAGGGATATGGATAGATAATATGAGCAGAGTATGTACCATCAAAGGGTTTTGGAGGTGTTGTTAAGGGGGTAGAGGTGGAGGCCTTTTATAAGAGGGAGGAGGGTCACTTTTTGAACGTCTTGAAATGTTACTTTATTATAAAATGATTTTCGGATTTTAAATGTCCCAAAATGATATATGTTTATGAGAATGTGTTAAGGGTTATAAATCCACCCATCAAATAGGGTTTAGAAAAGTGTATGTTTTATATTTTACCTTAACTTTTCATTTTATTTAAACATTTCATTAATGAGGTAATCACTACATCATCATGGTGTCATAAATAAATTTGTTTATTTAATGTCTAAAAATTATAAAAAAACTATCATGATGTAGGAAGTATTTTTTGATTTCCACTGACTATTTTTAGTATAAGATATCATTTATTTAAACAATATTAAAATTGTTTTACTTTGGATATACAAACCTTTGTCATATTTCTATACTTTTGAAAAAATAATGTCATAAATGTCACTATCAAAACCATGTAACTCCATGGGCCCTAAAGTTTGGTAAAAATCATACCATGGTCTTCCATGACTCAAAATATAGTATTTTGACACGTGTTGGGGTCATTTTATATTATTATGATATTATTTTATCACCCTTAACTACCTGATTACCAATTAATCATGACAATTAAAGATAATTACTGTCATTACTATTCATAATGTCCAAAAACAAAAGAGTATTAATTATATAATTTGTATATTATGATTTAAAATATGGAATCCATTTTACCAAATTAAAACATAGAAATTTCAGTATTTAATTTTAAAATAAATCATGTTGTCACATCCAACGACGGGTTTTTAAGAAGTAAAATTTATCAAAAGATTGACTTGTTTTTACATCCAATTGAAAAGTGAAGTTACTTCCAATGAAGAAAATTGTATTAGGTGATAAGATTATAATTCAACTACACATTAAAACAAATTTAAAGGACTATATAAATATATAATTAAATTAGATGGGAAAGCAGTTTTGATGTAAAATGCAGTATTTTTCACTATTCATTAAAAATGAACATTTTTCAGAAAAATACCAAAAATTTATCCAAAGTAAATTTGATAATTAAAATTAAAAAATAATTTCCATTTTAAAAAATTTAAAACATAGATGTTTCATTAATTAATTTTATAATTAATTCCTTCTATCAAGAAAAATAACATGTTTTTAAGAAAACATATCATTCAATAGATTGACAATTGTTTATGTCCAATTTCAAAGTGAAATTAATTTCAATGACCACCATTGGATTAAATGGTAAACATATATTTTAACTAAACATTAAACCCAATTAAAAATATAATCTAACTATATATATAAATTAGATTAAAATGATCTTTTCAATTAAAATACATCATTTTCACTATTTATTAAAAAAACGAACTTTATCGGAAAAATAACAAAAATTTACACAATGTAAATTTTCATGTTCCTATTATAAAGAGGGATTTTATTTTTTCAAATATAACCTATAAAATTTAGAAATGGTTTTTTTAAAAAGGGTTCACCATCAAAATGTGTTTAATCTACCTGTTAAAAAATATTAGAATATTTATTCTTAAATTTGGATTCATTCAAATTTTAGGACTATATCATTTATTAGTTAATTGTAAAAATATTTAACAAACATATAATATAATTTTTTGGTTATTTATGTTCATTACCACCATTACTACATCTAGGTGTTAACTACCGTTTAAAATAATCTTATTATATTATTAGTGTGCAACATAAGATTTAAAAAAAACCCGCTGTTGCGTATTGGGTACGCCATCGAACAAAGCATTAAATTTAATGTAATATTACCATTTTATTCACAAATATTAATAAATATGAAAATTTCATATTCTTTATTTACCTAGGATGTTACATCCTTCCCTCCATTTGGGAATTGCGTTCTCACAATTTCAAAATTGGGCTCAGAAACTTCATTGAAATCCTCACATCAGAAAAAGAGTAAATTAAATTATCACTTTAATAGAATGAAATAAAATTAAAAAGGTCACCCGAGATAAAATAAACTATGATTCCATGAAAAAATGGATAGGGAGGTGAAAACAAAACATCATGTTCTGATGGAGAGTGATAGAAAATACGTCTTGAAGAAATTTAACCACCAGATAATCACAAATTTGTGATGGGTTAAACAGTATTTGATTCCCCAGAAGGAAAAGTTAATGGACAAGGTTTTTGTTTTATGTTACATTTCATTGAGGAATTAATTTATGAACTTAAATAAATCATAAGGAAACATACTCACCTGTCATATAGTCTTTCATCTTTTACTAGATTTCTAACACAAACTCCTATATTCTCCAAACGATGAGTATTCAAGATGACTTGTTCTCAATAAGAGCGCTATAATCAACTTCGAGAGAATCACATAATCCATAAATAATGATCTATATATTTATCATGTCTTTAGACCTTACCCAAAAACAAAATTGTTTTTAAAATATCAGATAATCCCCAGAAAGGATTGTCTTTCACAAAAATAAAAACTACTTTTAATCTCCAAAATTTGTCCAACAAACCCAAAGTTCATATCCACTTGTGATGCAATACACAAGGGGGAAGACCCCTCGTCCGCCACCTTCACTACACCAATAGCTTGCTATATGTAATCATCCAACATCAGATTTCTTCTATCCCTAGAGAATGACACATGCGGTGGAGAAAATATTATTGATAGTGAAGATCAGAAGGCTTTACTATCGGTGTGAAAGAAATATGACCGAATAATCATGAATATTGGTTTTCTGGTTGTACCTCATTCAGTTATCACAAAGGTGGATTGGTTTCATTTATTATCTCTATATTTATAACACAGTAACTATAATTCATCTTCCTATGTAGTTTTCCCCACTATAGCTTCTTAACTTCATAATCGCGGAAATATGACACTCGGGTTTGATCTATGGGGAATCTATCGTATCTCTGAGTCCTTATTTTTTCATTCATCAAGGCATTCACTAGTGCTGATTAGTAATATAAAAACCCATAAAATGTGCTTTAACAGTCACTCTTACAAAAACGGTCAAGGGAAGCACCCCTAATATCAGTGCTAAGAAAAAGCGCTGATAAAGAAACCTTGTATCAGCGCAAAAATTTTAGCGCTGATAAAGATGCAGTGCTAAATTTTTTAAATATATATATATATATAATGTTTTTTAATCCTTCAGAAATTAATAATTATTCATAAATATTAAGAAAAATTATACAGATAGCCTTTTTTACTTTTTATTACAATTTCAAAAAAATTTAAAGTAATCTTTTTCCTTGTTTTTTAATTGACATTGAAATTATTGTTTCCAATATATAAATAAAAATTATTTTTATAAGGTTTTAAAAAATTAATATACAATTCTAGTTACAATAAATATTTTATACATTAATAACAAATTTATCAATCTTCTAAATAATTTAATTTTTTTATAAATTTTTCAAAATAAAATTTTAATATTTTTATGAATTCAGTAATAAATTATTTTTTAAATGTACATTTACATATTATTAAAATTTTAATGTCTTAAAAAATAAATAGTAAACTATAAGTATAAAAAATATTTACTATATGGATAAACAATTTATTATTTGATTTTTGACGCTTTACAATTTGTTATAATTTTTAGGCATAATTGGGTTTCCATGAAAAAAAATCTGACAATGCCATTTTTTTATTAATGTGTAAATCAATTATTTTTACCAACAATCCCCGATATATTAGATATTCCATTAAAAAAATTAATTGTTAAGCATACACTACTGAAATAAACTACTAAATAAAATTAGTGGGAATGACAACGGGGGACCAAAAGTCCCCCCTAATACCCAAAGAGGACCAAATCCAGTTCTGTGAACAGTGAAAAAACATTGTTCATAGAACTAGCAGGGGTCCGCTTTTGGTATTAGGGGGGAAATTTGGTCCCTCGATGTCATTCTCCCATAAAATTAATAGTCGATATGTAATGATTAATTAATATAAAAATTCGGCGATGCTCCCTTCTCCCCCACGAGGTCTGGGAGACCATAAATAACCAACGTGATAAACCAATTTTTTTTAAAAAAATTGAATGTATTCATCTGCTCTCCACCATAACCAACCAGAAAACCAATCAAGAAATCATACCACAAAAACATAAGTAAATCAAAATTAAGCATGTATATTGATAACAGATAAAACATTCCCACTAGACAGCCCCCACCCTTATGTATACCACATGGACAGACCTCCCCCACCCGTTGGAGCCCTCATCCTCATGTATACCCCCTGGACAGCCATCCCCCTCCCCATTGGAGCTCCCACCCTCATGTATACCCCTTGGATAGCCCTCCCCCACCCCATTTGAGCCCCCACCACACTCCTGGACTTCCCCCTAACCCCCAGACAGCCCCAAACACCACTCGACAACCCCCCACCCGCCTGAACAACACGTTTCTTACCCCACTTGACAGCCCCCACCACACCCCTGGACAGCCCCAAACACCCCTGGACAACCCCCCGCCCCAACCTCATGTATAACTCCCCACCCCTGGATAACACTCCCACACCCATGGACCGCCTTCCCACACCCCTAGACAGCCCTACCACCCCATGGACTGTCCCCCCACCCCACCGGACAGCCCTCCCAGACCACTAGACACACCCCCACCCCACTGAACACACCCCCACACCCTTGGAACCCCTCCCCCAAAGACCACAATCCATACCAGAAAAACCATCATAAGTAAACCAAAACAAGAATCAGAGCAAAATTAAACATTCACTTATATAACATTCAAAACTTACACTGTCAACTTCAAAAAAACTAAATCCAACCTAAACAACTATCAAATACACAATTACAACGAGAATATTCAAAATTACATTTTACATTATAAACAACTAAAATTCAATCAAACCTGTAAAATAATTTGACTACTCCACTTGTAAGTGTTTGATGTATTCAACAGTATAGGGTTTAGGGTCATCAAAAAGATACAAATGAAAAAGAAAGTAGTTACGTGTATAATGAATAAATCAAATTGAAATATTATGGTAAAGTTTAAGAGGAAATCATACCAGGTCAAAATTCACAACTGTCCCAGTTGTTATTATTTCATACATAAATCTTAACATATAATATCTGCATTCGATGAGGCCTTGTTGTTCATGACAATTCTGTTTGAATGAGTGTAAATTCAATATATTATTTTTAGGTAATAAATCAAAAAGTACAAATTATAAATGTATATTTACCTTCACATTTACATATTTGATATTTGCACTTCTTTTTTTTTTGTGTTTTTTCAAAAGTAGGCCCATGCACTGTTAGAAAATAATATGAATGGGGTAAATTTAAAATTCATTATAATATATAAAACTATTGAGAAATTGAAACTTTCTTTTCCAATATATTCTTAAAACTTTCCCGCACATCACCATGGACAGAGCATATCCAATAAAGGGATTTCTACCTTGGGAAAAAAACCCTAACATCCAATTATCACTGATAAAAGAAAATTTGACGTTAGTGGTTTTTTATGTTAAATGATAATTAACTCTTTGAGAGAAATGTGTTTCATACCTCTCACAAAAAGGCATCATCCAACATTGTGGGATTATATTCTTTTCAAATATTTCAGCAATATAAACAATTATTTGTTCCTCATTTACTGCTCATGCTTCAGGGGAAATAAATTGTGGGTCCATGAATCCATATACATCTGTCAGCTCATTACTCTCACAAATTTTATAAAGATACCTAATATAAAACATACATAAGTATACATTTTTAATAAATATAACGCTGGGAAAAGGTGTTAATACGTACATAGAAAATATTTGCACCACGTTGATGCCCAACTTATCTCCAGTAACAAGCTCCATGATATCAGTTTTTATAATCCCCACTCTTATTTCACGTCCACAAACATGAGCTTCCATTGGAAACTAATAATAACCCGACAAAAAATGTGAATATCATGACAATCTGTCAAGACCATTTAAATCTGTATCTGATGTCATAGCCATTTGTCTTTGTTGTTTTCTATACAACATTTCTTTACCTTTGATGTATTCCTATAAAAATAATTGAAAAATATATTAGTTTTAAAATGAAAAACAACTTTAAAAAAAAGATATAAAATTCATACCTATATGGTAATGAATCGAAGAAGTCTGGATGGACAAATTAAAAAATGGCCGATACTCTGTCCATGTTTCGCCACCTCATTTGTAGGTATTGGTACCCTAGCTAATCTATCTATAATATCATGTACAGTGACCCTCTGATTCTCTACCTCTAATTGTTGATGATGAACTGTATCTCTTATAAAATAAACCAACTCATATGCTACTATATGATGTTGAGAATCATCAACATACAACTTGCAAAAAGTAGGAAGTTGTGGCGGAAGCGTAGGATAAAAAATGGGGTACGCAGGCTGAGGTGGGGGAGTGGGAGCTACTGGCGGAGGTGGAGGATAAATAATGGGGTCTGAAGGGGGATGTGGAAGAGTGGGAGCTGCAGTCTGAAATTGTCTTTGCATTTCTGCAAACATAGACTGCACCGACTCTCTAATCTTGTCCTCCATCGTCACATTAATATTATGAAATTCAGCCTCTATGGATTCTATTTTTTTTATAAACCCCCTCAATTTTAGATGTTGAAGAACGTGGAAACACTTTTCTTACCAATACACCTTCCAGATATCCTCTTACATGACCAGGATGTTCGGGCCTTCCCAATACTGCAAATAAAATATCTTCCCTCCCAGTAGCTGTAAATGTCCCCTCTGAACTCTGCTCCTCAAGAGAGTCCTGTATTAATTAATTGAACATTTCTGTAATGATTAAAATTATATGAAGCAAATAGTTAACTTAAATAAATAAAATAGATATCTTACAATCCTCTCAACTACGATTCTCGATTCTTCTGAAAGATATTGCCCTTTTTCCCTTCTGAGCTCTCTTCCATTTTTCATGTCTAGATGGAGGGGATAGAGGGGCCACCTCTCCAGAGCTTGAAGACTCATCACTTAGTTGTTGAAATTTTTACGCCATCAATTGTTCTTCCAATAATGCATACCCTCCCCGTGAAAAACTATGAGGGAATAAATTTTTATATTGGATCTCCTGATGAGCTTTCCTTGTCTTCTGTAATTTAAGAATAAGAAATCATTGACAAAAAATTAATAAAATCATTTATATAAGAAAGTTTATAAAAGATTACATTACCCTTACCATAAATGACTCTTTTATTCTACTTTCAAAAAACTGTCTCTATGTGTCTTCATCTATAAAAGGATATATATGACATGGATTGTCGTGAATCCTATGACCATAAATGAAATCATATGAGAGGGTTGATTTGAAATCCCTCCATCTTCTGGCAGCCAATGATAATCATTTCTTCCTGACTCCTCCAGTATCAAGAATATCAAATGTCATGTGATAAAAAAGATGTTAAACATATTATATATACTAGAAACATTAAAAGAATAGTCAAACAATGACAAAAGATTGTACCATAACCGTCTCCCACAACTTAGAGATAATCAATTTATCAACACTTATCCAATCATCATACAGAATGATTACTTTTCTCTTAGCCTGAGTTGCTACAAAACTCTTAAAATCTTTTTCATTTGGACCTCTAGGAATATCATCATCATCAAACTCAACGACTATCCTCTGATCCTGCTTACGGGCAAGTGATAATTTTTGTAACCGTGTGCACCAACGTTTACCAACCATTGAACTCTTTGTCGTAATAATAGTATGTGAATGTTCATCCCCAGAGGTATGCCCATCAATATGCTCCACTCCAGAATCATGTGGTTGATCATCTAAATGATATTTCATTATCCTTCAAATCAAAAAAACAAACGTCAGTTCACAAATATAAAAATTCTAAACTTTTAATACAACTGAAATCAGAAAATATAAAAGTGTACTAAGTTACATAATAGTAAACATTGGTAATATAGTAAGCATGTTAAACAATGGTAAAGATGGTAAAGATGGTAAAGATGGTCATGATGGTCAAGATGGTAAACATGGTAAAAATGGTAAACCTTGTAAACATAGTAAACATGTTAATGTAATTGTCAGTGAACAAAAATAATAGATATATAATTCATGTAATGGTTATAGACATGATAAAGTAAACTAAACAAACTAAAAACAAACAAAAACATATACTCATTTTTTTTAAAACATGTTTTAATAAATACAAAACTTCCAATATCTAACATTTATGGAAAAAATAAATGTAAACAAGAAATAATCATTTGTTACCTGTAATTTTAGGAATGTAAAAATGGATTTGTTTCCCAAATTCCTTCATCGTGATCATTCCTTATGGCACAAACTATGTCTTCAACATGATCATCATTATGTTTTGTTAATCTTTCCATGGAATTAGGGATCTCACATAAATCAGCATATTCATCAATTTCATCCTCACCAACATATTTTTTTCCCTTGTAAAACAACAACCCACTGTATATCTGATTGATCTACTACATAGAAATTTTGTTTTTCATGAGTTTCCATTTTAAAAGAATCAGCTGTGTCTTCCAATCTATTCAGATTAACAAGGGTCATTCCAAATTCATCGTGTCTGACACTATTTTTACCATTAAACCATTTACAGTTAAAAACAGGAACTTTAATTTTAAATTAATCAACATCCCATATGACTTCAATCACTCCATAATATACACTTGATGCAGAAATTGGTTTTTTGTCCTTAGCACTCGAAAAATGCATTTCTTCTGCAAACACCAATACACCTCTATTCTGAACTGCACTTCTGTTTTCCTGAGATTTCGTATGAAATGTATAACCATTAATGTCATAACCGGACCTTGTTATCACATTTAAACAGGGACCACCCACTATCCATTTTAATGTCTCTGGTACATCTGATCTACCAAGAAAAGTCTTTTTAATCGATGACAAAAATTTATGTTGTTCTCATTCAAAATCCACATTTCTTTCTTCTTTGGATGGCATTGTTTCAACTCATTAATATGTAATGTGATATACGGTTGAGCATCAACTATGTTATTCAAGATTTATGATTCTAACTTCTTCATCTGTTCAGCTCACAATGATTTGACATTCAAGCGGTGAATCCCCTTTCCCTCATTATTAACTTGTTCATGGTGAGATGGAGGCAAACCTATGTGTTGCGCCACAACCAAGTAGCTCGTACAAAACTCTACTACATCCTCATAAATATAATTTTCAATAATGGAGGCTTCAGGTTGATATATATTTTTAACATACCCCTTTAATATTATCATATACCTTTCAAAAGGATACATCCAACGAAGATATACAGGTCCACAAAGCTTTATTTCTTGAACCAGATGAATCATTAAATGCACCATTATATCAAAAATATTTGGAGGAAAATACATTTCCAATTGAAAAAGTATAAAAATTGCATCCTTTTCCAAAATGTTCAAAGCATTCACATCAATCGCCTTATTACAAATTGAATTGAAATAATAATACAACTTCATTATAGTCTTTCTAACACAAATGGGCAATATTGCATGCAATGCAACTGGTAGAATTTGTTGCATCGTGACGTGACAATCATGTGATTTCAAACCTATCAACTTCAAGTCCTTCAATGAGACAAAATTTTTTACATTACAAGAATAACCTTGAGGAACTTTGGTATCATGAAGACACTGACAGAAGCTAATTTTCTCCCTCTTCAATAATGTATGACAATCCAGGGGAAGAAATGTCTGTCTTCCTTTAGGAGTGGGAGCTAACTCCAAACGTATTCCCATTGATAGTATGTCTAATCTTGCATTCAACCCATCTTTAGTCTTTTCTTTAATATCTAACAATGTTTCAGTCTAAGAATCACATACATTCTTCTCCACGTGCATGACATCAATATTATGTTTAACATCATGATACCTCCAATATGGTAGCTAAAAAAAAATTGACCTTGTCTTCCAAATATGTCTATCATTAACAGATTTATATGCCTTTCCCAATGTTACATCATGGTTTTTCACCCTCTCAAAATACAGATTAGGGGATAAAGGTTTTGGAGTAGTATCAGATTCTTGTGAGCCATTGAATTCCTTTTTTAGTCTTCTATAAGGGTGTTCCATAGGAAAAAAATTTCGATGACCCATGTACACTGTTTTCCTCCCTTGATGGAATTGACAATAGGACGTCTGTTGTTCGCCAATTGGACATGATTTATTCCCTTTCACACTGTATCCAGAAAAATTTCCATACACTGGGAAGTCATTTATAGTGAACAGAAGCACTGTATGTAGTTGAAAATATTCTATTTTATAAGAATCATACACCCTAATACCATCAGCCCATAACAGTTTCAAATCATCAATAAACGGTGGCAAGTAAACATCAATATCATTACCGGGTTGCATTGGACCAGAGATCATTATACTCAACATGACATATTTGCGCTTCATACAACCATCAGGAGAGAGGTTGTGAATTACCAATAAAACAGGACATGAACTATGTGTGCTACTGAGGGTTCAGTTTGGATTCATTCCATCTATGCACAACCCTAGTCTAAGATTTCTAATTTCATTTCCAAATATAGAATATTGTGCATCAATTTTCATCCATTGTGGACAATCAGCTGGACGACGTATTTTTCCATCACATACCCGCTCTTCAGCATGTCATCTTAACCTTTTTTGCATCATGTTAATTAGCAAATAAACATTTGAAACGATTAATTATAGGAAGATACCAAAATACCTTTGAAGGGAGCTTTGTAATATCTACACCAGCCTGTGATTATCCTTTCACCTTATACCGTGATGTCCCACATTAAGGACACTCTGACAGAAATTCATATTCCTTCCTATATATAATGTAGTCATTCGGACAGGCATGTATTTTCTTGTATCCCAATCCCATCGGGCATAATATTTTCTTGGATTTGTATTGTGAATATGGAAGATCGTTATCTTTTGGAAGAATGGCTTTCATCAATTGTAGCATCTCTGTAAAACATCTGTTACTCCATCCATGTTTCTCCTTTAGGTTAATCAATCTTAACACCGCCAAAAAAACCGTAAAATCGGTACAACCATGATATAATGGTTTTTCAGCATCACCATATAGACGCGCAACTGTCAGTTCTATCTCAATTTGTTCTGCTACAATATCACGAATCATTTCTTCAATTCCATCGGAGTTACCATCTTTCTAATCATCATCATCAGTGACATTCCGTCCAGTTTCACCATGCCAAATCCAAGGGCTGTAACTCGGATTAAAACCATGACAAATCAGATGATCTTGTATCTATCTACTTTTCAACTTCTTTATATTGATACATTTCAGGCATGGACAGAAAAAAATGTCACTACTTGGAACATTTCGTGTTGCAAATTCCAAAAAGGCATCAACACCTTCCTCAAATTCATTTCTCATTCGATGTGCCTTAATCCAACTTCGACTCATTATTACCTATAACAAATATCAACAAAAAATATATATGTTTAAGATAAGAAAAATATATGTTTATATGAAAAAATTCATAATTTGAATGTAAAACAATTTAAAATATAAAACAAATCTATGGGTATTCAAGAAAATATTCTTGAATATTATTTTTAAAACAAAATATAGTTAGATATAAGAGTTTTAAATATCATTGAATCAAAGAAAACCATGCCACCTACATAGTTGATAGAAAATTGGAGAAAATGGAGTAAACCAGAGAATCACCCCCACCCCCTGACAGCCCCCAAAACCCTCTGGACAGGCCCCCACCCCCTTGGACAGCCCCCCACACCAACCCACCCCCTTGGACCACCCCTGGACACCGCCCCAACCCTCCAGATATCCCCCACCCCTCTAGACAGCACCCCCACCCCTCCTGGACACCACCCCCACCCCTACCCCTTGAACACCCCCTGGACACCCCCAACCCTCTGGACAGCCCCCCACCCCCCCAGACAACCCCCAAAACCCTCTAGACAGGCCCCCACCCCCATGGACAGCCACTCACACCCACCCACCCCCTTGGACAACCCCCAGACACCACCCGTTTCCACATCTTTGATATAATATATTTTTTTTAAAAACGTGACATTATTAAAAACGTTTCAAGAAATATGATGAAGAGTCCAATTGTATTTCTTATGAAATTTTTCTTACTAGAAAGGGTCTTAGTATTGGATAGAATAATAAATAAAGTGTCATAAAACCACAATATAATCCTAAAAAATTAATATAATCCATCTTAAATATTTGAATAAATATGTTTGTCATCAACCATCAAATCCCAAAAGTGTATGGGAGAACAATTAGAGAAAAACTGGCAACGAGAGATCATAGTCATTGGGGGGGGATGGTGTCAAAGGAAACACAAAATGAAATGAACCGAGACCACTTTATGAAGTAATCCATGAAAATGAAAATCCTACATCAAATAAAATCATGAAACATCAAAAAAACAAATACCCATTTGAAATAGAATCTAGAATCTTGATTTAGAAACTCTAAAAAATAAATAAATCAGAATCTCATTGATTGAATCCTGAATTTCTAAAATAGAACAATACACTGGTTTCACTTTGGTTGGTGGTGCAATTATTTGTTGTATTCGATCATCAATTAGTTTTGTGACATAGAATAAAAAAATATTGTGAAATAAATATAAGTAACATTAATTATTCAAGTTCACATTCTTTTTGTAAAATTACCCATGTCTATATTATCATTAATAAAAAACATTATCATTATTCTCAACTAAAATCATGAGAATTGTGATATTCCCATTTTTATAAACATATATTAATGATGTTATGATAGAGTTTATCATAACTAATAATATAAAAGATGGTATACTTATCTATAGTAGAGTCCTATAAGACAATATGGATGCACGATATTTCGATGACATTTAGATTTTTTAAAGGGATATAATGATGTTTAATACTTCCCAGAAGGGTGAAATTATAATGGAGTTTAGTGTCTTTTAAAAATACAATGTGGGTAAAAGTGAATTTGTTTCCATTAAAGAAAACAAATGGTTTATCATAGATTTATTTGAATCTATGAGGGTGAATGATAAATATTTATTTTATCATGTTCCATTATAACTCATGTGTAAATATTTATTTTAGTTCAATTAATGAATGATAAATGTTTTACATTAATGGTTTTTTTCTAAAAAATGACATATTCAATATGGATGATTGATTCCTATTCTATGATAAGACACTCAACAAGGATGACTCACTATATATGATGATAATTTCTTTTAATTCACTAATCACATAAACATTATTGGTTATCCAACTACAAAATTGTTAGATGAACTTGAGCGTTAAATGAAATATAGGATAAAAGGAATGGATGAATCAACCATACCTCAAATTTTCTTTTTGATAATGAAATTCAAACCGGTCAAATCAGGAAATATTCCAAATCTTTCCTTAATCGTGACATATTCCTTCATTAAATAACCCCAAATATGTTTCCAACATAGGAGGATTTTGAGTCATTAAATGCAAGGTAATATATCAAAATTTGATTTATAATGAAATAAAAAAACAAGACACTCAAGATAAAAACAAATGTCTGGTGCCAACGATATTCATAAAGATGTAATAGTGTTCGAAATGGAAGAATCTAACCTAGTTTAAACAAAAAAATCACAAAACATAAATATAGACTATCCGGGAAAAAACAATCGAAATAAATTCGTGGAAGGCTTACTTGAGTGTTGCGAGTTGAGATGATAGATCCGAGTAGAGTAAAGATGATAAACGATGAAGCCAAAATGAGTTTAATGCAGGTCAATCGACAAGCCGATTAGGGTTTACCGTGTGAGAGAGACGAGTCGGCGGACTGTCGATCGAAAAATCGCAAATGACAATCCACGGGGCTTTAATTTTTTAAATTTTTTATAACGTCGGTTGTATAAGAACCGACGTTATATACTATTTTTTAAATTTATAATGTCGGTTATATTAAAACCGACGTAAAAAATACCTCTCTCTTTGGTTTTTTACGTCGGTTATAAAATAACCGACGTAAAAAAGTCATGGATATCACGTTTTTTACATCGGTTATAAAATAACCAACGTAAAAATGCATAGATATCTCATTTTTATGTCGGTTATCAAATAACCGACGTAAAAAACCCTCGCGCTTTTATTTTTAACATCGGTTAATTTATAACCGACGTAAAAACTGAACATGCGCGATTTGTAATGTCGGTTATTAAAATAACCGAAGTAAAAAAACCACGTTTCTCGGATTCTCACATCGGTTATATATAACTGATGTAAAAAATGATGACCTAAATAATGTTTTCTGCACTAGTGGCTGTAAGACTGGAAACTCAAGGCCCACCATGTTGGGATCATGTTCATCATCATCCTCTTAGGGAACGACATGAGGATGTCATGGTTGAATTGGTCTACAAGTGCCACCCACATACCTCTGAAAAATGTTTTAGCATATACCTAGCAATACTAGTGTATGAAAAATATAAAAAAGGCTCACTACCAATGAAATACTAACCCAACAACCTCCTTAGAGGGATTAGTATTCGAAATATCTAAAATATATATTACAAAGGTTCAAGTAAATTAGATTTCAACAATAACTTTCCTCATAATTTACCAAAAAAACCATTTCATTTAATTTTATATTTATTTTCTGGGTTCACCTCTTTTCGTTTAATGAACATAACATGGTGGGATAAAGATGTGAAACAATCAAATTTTAGGTGTTAATATTCCCCTTTTAAATTTTTTCATTTATTCATTTCCAATATATCATTGTTCCTATAGAATATATCACCATTCCCAGTGAATCAGGTCTCATACACCTTATCACTTAAATGACACCATTTTTTGTTTACTCTAATGGCTCGACTATGTAAATTACTCATTCAAGCTGATGAGGGGCCATAACACCACTTCAATTGAAACCTACAATAACATAGTCAAGTCCAAGGTATAGTAAATGCATATTTGTATATATAAATAATCCTCCCTCAATAATCACGAGCATTTAATGAAAATCAAGTAGTGAAATTTATATATGTGGCAAGTAAATACACATGATATGAAAAGTATTTGTGCCAATAATGATTAATAAAAAGATTACCCTTGCACTTATATTATAAATCCAAGGATGAAATGGAATTCTCTTTCAGAATAATTATAATAGCCATAATACAGCATGTGACTCCTCTAATGGTGAAATGATTCCAACTATAATAGGAAAAAGCCGATCTATAATTTTAATTCAGGATGCCCAAGAATGTATTATGACCTATTTCCATGTGTTCCTAATATTCAATCTATTTTATCCAAATAGTAATGCAATAAATGAACTTCTATGATACAAAATTGTGAGGTCCTGCACTCAAGTTCCACTAAAGGTGCCTCAATGGATAGATGGCCACATGGCCTCAAGATCATAACCCTGAATGTTGCAGGTTATTAACTAGAAAAGATGTCATACGGTGAGTCCTTGGGGAGACTATTCCCTCATTAACTGAGTGTGGAACAATGGATGACTGTAATGTAATAGGATATTAGTAGCATAAGCAATGTAATAGTAAACAGAATGCATAGTATAACCCAACTATTGTAATAACAGCTTATGTAACTAATATAAATATAAAAATTTTATTGATGATATTCCCTACAAAAGGAATTAAGAAATAAATTCTATAGAGAATTTCTAATTCAGAATAAAAAAACTATCCTCAGTATTTCGAACTCCAGGTTTATCATCTATTACCAGCTCGGTCCTCTAGAAAACGTAATCAAGTGTTTGAAGGGATATAATTCCCTTTGTCAAATGGTGCATACATATTGCATATCTAAGTACTAATTGTCTCCATATAGGGTGTGATATAAATCTATATAGGTCATCACCAACCAAGTCTATATAATCTATTCCATTTAATCTAATCTCAAAAGTGTGCAAGTATGCATATATATATATAATTAATTAAGTGTAGTAACATAAACACAGAAGTATCTACCTTGCCCTTCATTTAGTATCGAAACATTTAGAAAATTAATTAATTAAATAAGTTCAAATATATATATATATATATATATATTAATTTCATTTGTGATATATTTATAATAGAAATCTCCACGTGATATTAAAAGTTATGTTTCCACGATACGACAAGTAAACCTATTGAAATAAATATTGAAGAGGATCCAACGTAATGAAAAAGAAATCCTAGGCCTTAAGGGTCATCAAATATGTCATAAATGAAGCCTATCTAAGGGGTAGGAGTTTAATCCAATGAAAATCATCCAATTCATTCAACAATCATAAATCATATAGAGTCCAAATAAAACATTCAATGTAAAATAAGATAAGCTACAGCCAGTCCCAAGGACATCAACAAGGTACCTCATGTCCATAGAAGCCATGCTATATTCATGGAGTGTATCCAATGAATTTTATAATAGTTATGGATGGATCCTATGATGACATACAATGACTCCAATGATAGATGAGGAACGAGTTCCATTGTGGTTCTCTAATAGGGAAACACTCGTCCTTGAATTAGAATGGCATCGATGAGTGCTCTAAGATTTCCATTGGGAATCCAAAATAGAACATCAGTTGGACTACCCATATAATGATTTCAACATCCATAATGTGACGTCACAAGATTTCACAGTATGTTATCTCATTAAAGAAATTTAATAGCTTGCGTTAAATGCAACAGTAAGTTCGAGCACACCAAAACATACCAAACTAGTCATTCAAAAAGCGGTTATGAATAATATTAACTGAATTTTGAATCTTATATACACTATATAATTTTAAAATCCATAATATGTGTTTCTTAGGCATAATATAAGAACAAATTCATTTTTTCATATAAAATAAGTATTTTAATAAAATTGCAATTTTACCTTATTTTAATAGAACACCCTTTTTAAAACCAATATTTGAAACTTTTATATATTAAATTTAATGAAATTTAATTATCCTTTTGATGTGGGATATAAAAATTTAGTTTGGATAAATTTTTGGTACATTTTTTATAAACATTATATTTTGAGGAATATATTAAAATACTAAATTTTAATTGAAAACAAATTTTTTAATAGAAATAATTTATAGTGTTAATTTATTAATTTAAAAGGGTTGGAAGTATAATTAGAAAATATATTTATCATTTAATAAAATTTAGATCATTATAATCATTTTTACATTTATATTTGACATGAACACATGTCAATGTTTTGATAGTTTTTACTTTTTAAGAACCAAATTTTTGTCTTTTGACAATTGGAAGTAATTATAAATAAATAATTACATTATATATTATTAATTTGATTAAATAGATTTCATTTTTTAATTCAGAATATCTAAATTAGCTTAGGGTAAATTTTTGGAATTTTGTCTGAACACATTCAATTTTTGAGGAATAGTAAAAAATATTGTGTTATTTTTTAAAAACAACTATTTATTTAAATAATAATATATTATATTTAAATTTATTTTAATTAAATATATATATATTTACCTACATAGGTACAAATTAATTCATTGGAGTCATTTTATAATTAAATTAGATGTATAGAATTTATTGAACTTTTTAACGTCTTTACCAACCTTCTAAGTGCATTTAAAAATTTTCATAAAATGTAATTTTACAACTTATATGAGTAAAATTTCAAAAATTCAAGAGACATGGTTGATATAAGTTTTTAAAATTTGGTTAAATAATTCTAAAATATTTTTTGGTGAATAATAACTTATGACTTTTTTTACTGACGTTAAAAGTAAATTGTGTAATTAAGGGTAAAAATGATATTATAATTACCCTAAGAGATGTCCTAATTCTATTGGATAAGTGTAATTCGACTGAAAATTATCTTTGGAATAACATATGATCCTCTTTGGTCCACTTGTATTAAATTAGGACATTTATTATTATTTTATTCAAAGAAGAGTTTAAATTGTTAAATTCCATGTTTAATAACTAAAACATTTTTTTATATAACAATAACCACAAAATAAATTAGACTATAAATATTCATTAGAAATATAAAAATATTTCCTACATAATGGTATTTTATTTATAATTTTTATAAATTTTTTATTTTAATTTATTTATGACACAATGATGATGTGGGAATTATCTTATTAATGAAGTATTAAAATAATTGATATTATAAATATCAAAATAAAATTCAATTGAGACTTTGGATAAATTAAAATAATTTTATAGGTTAATATAACATGTTAGGGTTTATTAGATAAATTTTTTTCGAATTGATATGGTTTTTATGACATTCTGAAAAACTAAATTCCAAATAGTTTCAAAATTGACATAAATTAGTTTCTTAAAAATATACTCTATTATTGGTTGATATAATATTCCTAAAAATATAAGGTTCCTCTAAAGGGAATAAATAATATTCTATATTTCATTAATGAACCACTTTAGGTTCTCTTGGAAATTTATAGTATGTTTATTAACCATATAGTGTAGGAATACAAGAAGAAAAAGTAAAAGTTAAACTATTTATCTAATAGATAAATCTAAAAGATAAGGCTAAATTAGAATTCTAATATTTTCCAAAACCTATTTTTTGATATGATGGAAACCCATAACCTCCTAAGGCACGAAATAAATTTAGTTTGTGCCATTATAACCTGAATATGATGGTATAATAAATTAATATTATAATCTTTTCGTAAAGTTACCTGCACCCCTCTAATAAATGGGCACTTCCCCTTCTCTCAATATAACACATACAAATCCATTTTTATTGGAGAACCCATACCCTTATATCCTCCCAACATCCCTCGCATAATCCTTAAGTCCTTAAATTGATAAAAAATCCATCAAAATCAGCAATATTGATCAACTCAAATAGAAACACCCGAAAGAGAGTTAATAATTTCACCTCCCAGTTTTACGTTCTTTTCTTCGTCCACATCCTATTTATTTGTTTCATCCATAAAAAAATAGAAACTCCAGTACCCCCTATATAATTTCATGTTACTATAAATATGGTATGACCATATTTGTTATTCTATCCATCCTATAAATAACAATGTCACTATACGTGCGTATATACGTCTTACCATCTTCGCGTCCTGGTGTAGTTTGTTATTCAAACACTGTATAATTTGGATGTGTATAATAATGAGTATAACTTATTTAAATAATAAATATAACATGTTAATTATTTGGTATATATGATATACCATCCAATTACATATTATTTCACCATCAATATAATGATATCATCGCTCATGTGTACGCATAGATTACCTTTTCCACGATGCGATGGGATCCATTTCAACCTTCACCATTCAACGATGATTATGAAAATATATATTATTAATTAGTATATAATATATGATATAATAATTCTACTATATATATATATGTACTTATATATATCATATTTAGTTACTTCTGTTCAATAGTATATGAAAATGGAAACAACGTTCATGCGTACGTACGGCCTACCGTCTTCATAAATAGTTCCTTCCATTTCATATATCAATATATTTTAGATATTAATATTCTAAATATATATGATATATAAATCAGTTCTTATATTCTTGAAGTATTTAAATTATGATCTAAATGATATGATCAAGAATAACATGTTTAAACACGTATGATAAAGAAATATTATTACCCAAAATGATAATTTAACATGGAAAACATTATTAAATGTGTAGTATAAAGTCATAAATGAATCATGTATTATATAATAAATATCAATATGGTTCTGTTATAATTTAATAACATACTATGGTCATTATTCAAGATGTTAAACGTACCCTCGACTAAAGTAAAGTGTTAGGTAAGGGTTAATTTCACAATCTCTTTATTATCTGAGGTTGTTTTAAAGTAAGTATCCACTAGGACATATTTATTATCTGTGTACATGTTTCATTAAAGAGTTATCGAAGGGAATCGTTCTAATGTACTTTTTTACTAAAACATCATTTTAAATGTTTTAATTATTTATCTTTCTAAATCTTTGTAATTAATGTCCATGTTTTCAAAATTATTTTAATGATTTCTTTATATGGACAATAATGTTTTAAAATGTTAATTGCTTTCAAAAGTATCAAAGTGGTATGGAATAATTTGATTCAAAACTATATTTTAAATGTATTTCTTTATAAATTATGTGACTTTTAAATTATATCATGAAAAAGGGATATTTCTGTTGAAGATATTTACTGATCAATTTCTACTATGCCAACATCCTTTACAGGATATTATTCTTGATCAAGGATGATTTATTATACAAGTCATCCATATTGTATTGAAGGTTTTATGATATGTTTGACTGTGGATGTATAATTTTTATACCATTCACGGATTACAAATAAAATTTTGACATCGTTTCTACTATTTTTAATACGAATGTTTATGATATGTTTCAACCTTTTCATGTGACGAAAGTATTGGATATAATAATTTGTGGGTCGAGCCCTCTATAGCTCATCAGTGCATCAGTAGGTCTTAGGAGACAATTAGACATGGAATTGGTCGAGGCCTTTCTCAATTTGATATATGGTTTTGGTCGAGGCCTAAATAATTTTTAGACATCTTGGTTGAGGCCTTGAAAAAATGATTCAGAAATTTTGGCATTACACATTCCCTAATTACGAAAGTAAAATTGATGGTTCATATGGTAATTAGACTATTAGAATACACACAACTATGTTTTATTATGTAATTATTTACTCATGTCATATTACTTACATAATGTGTTTATGTTTATTATTTTTAAAGGCGTGTGTTTTCAATTATTCACCAAGCCTATTATTTATGTTATCTTATACTAAATTATTTACCCTTACTGAGCATCTAAGCTCACCACCTTATTATGTTTTATTTTCTATGGATTTCAATGAAGTGTTTTATGATTGATATAGATTGTTAAGCTAAAAGGGAATAATAGTGTTCCCAAAGAACTATCTATGCTGTATTTTTTGTTTGAAATTGTAAAGTAATTTTGATGTATGTAATCTATTTCCAAGACTACTAAATTGATCATTATTTCGAGACATGATTTTCATGTATCATGCCAATGTATTATAAATTATGAACCAACTCTGGGTAACTAGGGTTGGGGTTTTACAGTTTGTATTAGAGGATGTTTAAAAATTACCTTGTAAACTAGATTTAGATAAAAACATATTAAGAAACATTACCCTAAAATAGACTTTACCGATTAGAATAGAAGAACATCCTAGAATTTTGGTAATGTAGTGATTTTGTGTATTTTCCAAGAAATACAACCCTGTCTGGATACGAGCAGGTAGAGGAGGCTATGGAACAGATATACCTAGGAGTGAAAACTCTGACAAGGAGTTTTGGGTTTCACTTGGGGTATCCTAGTACCCAACGATGGGACTTTCTCCACTCGTTGATATGAAACTCCTGGAGGACACGCTTATAATAATTCACATTTTCATTACATGCCATTTTGAGGGATTTAGGAGTAAAAACCTCCTCAAAGAAAAAATTATATGATTATTTATTATATGAATAATCATTTCAATTTACATGAGTTATTTTACATGTTTGGAATCATGCATTGCGATACATAAACTAACTTAGTGTCTGACATTGTTTAGAAATGGCGCCAAGTATAAGGAATGATAAATCCACCAATACACATGATCGAATGATTATGAAGGTTCGTAAATATTATACTATTAAGCCAACATTTTTATGTCAAATAGTCTCCCATGTATTCTAATCGTATTAAGAAATTGTATCATGTGTTAATAAGATAATTAATTAATTCTATTATTTGGATAAATTATATTGGATGTTCTTGACTACCGTGAAAAAGATTAATGATTTTTATATTCCATCATTGCTGGTGTTCACTACATTTTTTGATAGATATAGTATATCCAGTATTCTACGGGTAATAAGGGACCACGAAAGTAATCAAGAAGGTTTTATGGAAATTCTAGTTGTTAAAGTTTTTAAAAAGAATAAATGATGAAGGTATTGACATTTTATTATGTGGAAAAATGATATTCATTGTGTTTACCTTCCTTATAATTTTTGGACTGTGAGTTTAGATAGAATTATATTGGATAAGTCTAATGTTTGGAATTGATTAAGTTAGATATTTAATACTATTGTAATGGATAAATAATTTCTTTATATTATTTGTGTATTGTCATAAAAAGGACAACCCAGATATCGGGTGACAACTTTTCACGTCTGGAAAGTCCGTAAGACATAAACACCCAATCGACGGGGGATAAGGTTGGATCAACAACCACTGGAATATCTGATGTCCAGGTTTATATAATGTAGTTTTAAATATTCTTACAAATGAATTATAAATTCATTATTTTTTAAACCCTATAGGATTAAAAAAAATATAATATTTTTTTATTTATTTATCTTTTGGAGTAAATGATGATTTTTTGGTAGGAATTTGTTGAAGGATGAAACTCTAGTTGTCAAAAATATATTTTTCCCTCTAATTATATGAAAAAATAGATTTTTAAACTTTAGGTAAGGGATTTAAAACAAAAAATGTGTTATCCTAATACCTTATGTTTTGTTGAACTGATGATATTTTAAATCATCATAGATTGATGGATTTGAGGACCTCAATTTTACACTTGTTTATGATTGATAACCTCAATCCCTCCGTATAAATATTTAGGTTTTTCCAATTATGTGGCTCTAATTTCCACCAATGTTTTTTTAATAGAGATCATAATTTTGTGGTGACTTTTTTATCCCCCTTCCCTCTTATTAAGACTAAATTATATTAACCCAATTCTCGATGTGGGTTTTCCTCAAAGGTATTTTTCTATTTTTACGCTTATATTTTCAAAATAAAATTTCAAATTGTGAGGAAGAAATTTATTGAATTTGGGGAGAATTTAACACCCCATGATTTCATTTTATGTTATCTCATAAATGTAATTTAATAGAGTGTCCTACACGCAACACCGATTTCGAGCACACCACAACTTACCAAATTAGACGTTCAAAAAGAAGTTATGAATTGTATTATCTGGATTTTGAATCTTATATACTCTATATAATTTTAACATTAATATTATTTGTTTCTTATATATAATATAAGAATAAATTCAATTTTTCAGATAGAAGAAGTATTTTTTTAAAAAAAGCAATTTTATGTCTTTTTAATGGATAACCCTTTTTAAAAGCAATATTATCAAATTTTATATAATCAATTTAATGAAATTTAATTCTTATTTTGAAGCGGGACATAAAAATTTTGTTTGGATAAATTTGTGGTACTTTTCTGCTAACATTCATATTTAGATGAATAGTTAAAAAAATAAATTTTATTTTGAAACAACTTTTTTAATCAAAATAATTTACAATGTTAAATTATGAATTTCAATTGTTCAAAAGTAAAATTAGATTATATTATTATAATTTAATACAATGTAGGACATTATTACAAATTTCAATTTTAAAATCTAAATAAACACATGCCAATCTTTTTATAGTTTTTACTTTTTAAAACCCCTCTTTTAGCTTTTCAGAATGAGAATTAACATTAAATTATTAAATTCGACATCTATGTTTTGAATTTGGTAAAATAGACTTCATTTTTGAATTCAGAATATCAAAATTCTCTTAGCATAATGTTCTAGTAATTTTTTTAAAACTATAAATTTTTTATGAATAGTGGAAAACACAATGTTATTATTTAAAACCGACTTTTGATTTAAATAATTATTTATTTTATTTAAATATATTCTAAGTCAGTATATATATATAATAAATATATAATTTCAATTTAATTCCTTGGATTCATTTTATAATAAAATTATATGTATAATTTTTTATTGAACATTTTAATGTTTTTACCCCCATTCTAATAGCATTTGTATACATAGATAACATGTAATTTTATCACTACTATGAGTTGAATATCAAAAATCCGAGATACCTGGTGTAAATCAGTATGTAAAATGGGGTCATAGAAGATTATTTTTTGTGAATAGTAACTTCGGACTTTTTAACTATGGTTAAAAGTAAATATGTTAATTAAGGGTAAAAATGATATTATAATTACCCATAAACATGTCCAAATTCTATTAGATAAGTGTACTTTTACTAAGAACTACCTGAGGAATAAAATATGATCCTCTTTTGTCCACATGGATTTGATTAGGACATTTATGTTAATTTTATTTAAAAATGCGTTAATAGTGTTTAATTAAAAGTTTAGTAAGCAAACCAATTTTTAAATAGGGTTACACAAAATTTAAATTTGACTATAAATATTATTTAAAATGATAAAATGATTTCCTAAATATTTGTATTTTATTTATAATTTTTATAAATTTAGTAATTTAATTTATTTATGACACAATGATGATGCGGTAATTACCTTATTAATGAAATATTAAATTAATTGATATTATAAATATCAAAATAAATGTAAATTGAGACTTATGATAAATTAAACTAATTTATTAGGTTAATATAACATGTAATGGTTTATTAGATAAAGTTTTTTTTCGAATTGATAAGGTTGTTATGACTTTCACAAAAACAAAATACCAAATAGTGTCAAAATTGAAATAAATTTGTTTTTAAAACAAATACTATATTATGGGATGATATAATATTCCTAAAAATCTAAGGATCATCCATAGGGATTCAATAGTATTATATATTTCATTAAAGAACAACTTTTTGTTCTTTTGGAAGGTTAGTGTAAGATTATTAAACATATAGTGTAAGATTAAAGAAAACTCGGTAAAAGATAAACTATTAAACTAAGAGTCAAATCTAAAAGGTAAGGTTAAAATGGTAACCTAAACTTTTATAAAACTTATTGGTTGAGATTAATTATACCCATAACCCCCTAAGGATCGAAATAAATTCATTTTAAGCCATTATGAACCGAATATTAATGCATAATTAATTAATATTTTAATATTTTCCTAAAGAGACCATCACCCCTCTTATAAAAGGGAACATCTCCTTCTCTCAAAATAACACCTCAAAGTCAATTTGGATTGGAAAACCCCTTCCCAAATATCCTTCCATCATCCCTAAAATATTATTATATTCCTTACATATATCATAATGTCATCCTATGGAGTCCTTTTCATAAACCCAAAAGGAAACACCCGAAAAAGAGGTAATAATTTCACCTCCCACATTCACGATCTTTTCCTCGTCAACTTCCTCTTTCTTTATTGTTTCCATACCAAAATAATATCTAAAGTACCTATTATATACATTTATGTTATTATAAATATGTTACTACCATATTTCATATTATATCCATCCTATAAATGAAAAACTCACCATATGTGCATACGTCCGGCTTACCACCTCTACGGCATGATGTAGTTTGTTATTCATACACTTCAGTATTTGGATGGGTATAAAAATTAGTGTAACTGATGTAAATAATAAATATATCATGTTATTTATTCTATATATATGATATACCATCCAATTAAATACTATTTCACCATCAATATAACGATATTTTCGCTCATGCATACATACGGATTACCATCTCTTTGACGTGATTTGATTCATTCACACGTTCACCATTCAACGATGATTATAATGATAAATATTATTATTAATTATGTAATATATGACATAATCATGATACTATATATATATATATATATTTATTTACTTACATATATTTTATTCACTTACTTTTTTTCAATACAATATGGAAACAGAAACAACGTTTATCTGTACGTACGACCTACCATCTCCATAAATGGTGCCTTTAATTTCATATATCTACCTATTATAAATATTTATATTCTATATATATATATATGATATATACATCTTGTTTTATATTCTGGAATTATTTGAATCAATATCTACATGATAAGATCAAGAATAACAAGTTAAAACATGTATGATGAGGAAAGAAACTATTAACCAAAATGTTAATTTAACATGGAAATAATTATTAACATGGTAGTATAAAATCATAAATAAATCATATATGATATAATAAATATTAATATGATTTTGTTATAATTTAATAACATACTATGATCATTATATATGATGATAAATGTACCCTCAACCAAAGGAATGTGCAAGGTAAAGGTTAATTTCAAAATCTCTTAATTATATAAGATTGTTTTTACATAAGTATCATATGGGAAATATTTATTATCTTTTTCCATGTTTCATAAAAGGGAATCCAAAAGGATTTTTTTAAAGGAATTTTTTAACTAAAATATCATTTTGAACGTTTTAATGATTTATCATTCTAAATCCTTTTTATTAATGTCCATGTTTTCAAAATGAATTTAAGTATTTATTTATTTGAACATTAATGTTTTAAAATGATAATTCCATTCAAAAGATTCAATGTGTAATGGAACAATTTTATTAAAACTATCTTTTAAATGGATTCCTTTATAAATTATGTGACCTTTAAATGATTACATGAAAAAAGGGATATTTTCTTTCAAAGAATTTTACTGATCATTTTCAACTATCTAAACATCCTTTACGAGATATTATTTTGGATCAAGGATGATTAATTATAAAAATCATCCATATTTTATTGAATGTTTTGTGGTAAGTTTGACTATGGATGCATTATTTATAAACCATTCACAGTTTATCGATAAATTATTGACATTTTATATGCTATTTTTAAAACGAATATTTATGTAATCTTTCTACTTTTTCATATAAAAAATGTATTGGACAATGTATATGATGGGTGGGGCACGCTATAGCTACACGATGCATCGGTAGGTCTCATGAGAAAATTAGACATGGAATTGGGAGAGGCCTTTACCTGTTTGATATATGGTTTTGACTGAGGTCTTAATTATTTTTAGACCTCTAGGCTAAGGCCTTGAAAAAATGTTTCAGAATGTCTGGCATTATACATTCCCTCATTAAGAAAATAATATTGATGGTTCGTTCCGTTATTCGACTAGTATAATATCCATGACTATGTTTTATTATAGAATTATTTTCTCATCTCAGATTTTATCCATAAAGTGTTTATGTTTATTATTTGTAAAGGCATGTGTTTTCAATTATTCACCATGGTCATTGTTGATATTTTCTTCTAATAAATTGTTTACCCTTACTGAGCATCTGAGCTCCCCTTTTTTATGTTTTATTTACTATGATTTCCAAGAAGTGTGTTATGATTGATAAGAAGTGTTATGAGAAAAGCGAATAATGGAGTTCTCAAATAAATATCTATGATGTATTTTATGCTTAAAATTTTAATGTAACTTTAATATATGTAATCTATTTCCAAGACTGCAAAATTGAAATTCCTTTTAGGACATGATTTCCTTGTATCGTGTTAATGTATTAAAATAATACACCAACTCTAGGTAACTGGGTTCGGAGTGCTGCACATAAACAATTAGGAACCCAACACATTAGTCATCTAACTAAATATTCTGTATTAATTATTCTATTTAACAAGATTAAAGTTCATTCCATACCATATATTTTAGTGACAAGTCATCTCAAAACTTTCAACCATTTATAATTAAATAAAGTCCAAATTAATTTAAAAAGTATCACCCTTTTTCCTTCTGTAAACATGGTAAGGATTTTCATAGTTGAGTAATAGAATCATCAGATTAATTAAATTATCCAATGTAATATATATATAATATAATACACCTTCAATTTCATTTTAATAGTGATTAATCAAGTGAGTCACTTACCTTAGGTGGGTCAAGAGTTAAACAATCCTGGCACTATCCATTAAATATTCAATATTAATTTTAATAAGTAAGTACTACAATTTATATGGTCATGAAATTTCACACTGGAATAGTGGCATAAAAACACATGTCCACGCACAAAAATCCTAATTATATAGAATAACCTTCTTGGGGTGATTGGAGTTGTTGAAATAATCAACAATAATGGATAAAATATATGGAATGAGCCTTAGAACATAGTTATAATGACTATATGAAATGAATATTTATTAAACATGTGAATCTTGAAGAAATTGGTGTGACCAAATTGAAATTTATAAAATGATGAAACTTGAGTGATGAGTTATATACATACTACCTAGTATTCATTTGATTTTATTTATACAGTACCAGCTGTTTTACTAGAATTAGAAGATACCTGACGAATGGATGAGAACCTCAAAAATAGTACATATGATCCTACATCTAAATAGAAGCATCGATAAGAAGAAGAATGGTTAATGATTAAAAATAATAGAGATCTTAATAATTCATATTCAATGAGAATAATGGTAATTATATCATAATATGAATGAAATATTTCTCTCAAATCATAGAATAGATGGAATTAGGTTTCCAAATGGATGAAAATACGGGCTAATTTTGATTTTTGAATGAACTATGAGTAGGTTTGATTTAATATTGGATTTATGGGGAAAATTTTAAATTCGCCCAAATTTGGAATTAAAATGGTTTGGACACACAGGTTTTTAAACCACTCACCAATCGTGGATAGCCTGCTGGTACCCACACGAATAGACCCCATGGTATGGAAAACTGTGTGCCATGTGTGAGAAGCTCCTATACAAATGTTTTCAAGGTTGTACCAAGGTCGTTCACCCCAAATCTCATTGTTATGTAAACCTGTGTGTCCTCCTACTGCTCACTCTACAAACTCACATGGTTATATCAAATTAGGTGTTCTTCCCCACACGGTTTATTCTAACCATGTGATAGGCCTTTATCACCCCTAAAATTGGCCTTCGAATAATCCTTAGACAACCCTGAGACATTCAAAAACTCATTATCCATCCACATAATGTCTTTAAAGAAGATTAATATAAAATTTAAATGGATTCATTCATGATTCAAAAAATAGGCCACTACATATCGAACATTAAATATTTATTAAATATATATATTGGATATTATTGTTTCCTAAACCCTTTAACATTTCTGAATATAGTGTTTTATTTTGAAATTTATTTGATTCATCGGTGAAATATTGATATTTAATATTATTTACTCAATATATATTTTTTAATTAATGTAATTATTTAAAAATTTGTGTTGATAATTCCACATATGTGGAATTAATTGAATATTCCACAATTTGAGGAAATCGGGGCTTAATAGCCCCATGATCTATCAATAGGTCTCTTCAGATGAATAATTTTACAAAATTAAATGGGTCATTATTTTTTTGAAACTTTTTTGGCTCAAGTTAGTGATGGTAGAGATATTAGGATATCTAATATCACGACATACAATTGATTTCATTTATTCAATTAACAATTCAATTATTATTATCCATTAAATTATGACATATATATTATATATGGATTCATTTCATAATAGATAATGTTTATTTTAAGCCTTAGGAAATAGATTTAAGAAAATAGCGATTATAAAAGATAATCCCCTTACTGACTATTATGATAAGTCTAAGACTATTATATCACACTATTGTTTTGGTAATGATAATCCCCGATTAAGGATAAACCTAAAAGATCATGGGTTGATAGTAATAAAGATTAATTAAATGGAATACATTCCACATTTTATATTTTATGTGATGAGAGTTAAAACCGATTAATGATATTTTAGGATATATTTATTTGAATAGAACTATTTGTTTTAGTTTATTATTTAGTTTGATAGTGATTTGGGGAATAACTATATTATATTTTATAAACATAATTTTTGGGTTGTTTATGAAATATAGGGTAAATATGATCATTGATGTTAATTTAATAATATTCAACTAAGACTATTTCATTTTGTGGGAAAATACGTTGTAATGATAACCAATGTAGTAAACAAGTGACTTGATTGATAATGTTATTTTTTGGTATGTTAATCATATTTTTGGGAAATGTATATAAATTTTATGAATTTATTTTTTTAATAGAAAATCATTCATAATGAAAGACAACCCGTCTCTTCTGGTAGTTTTGTAGGGGTTTGTACATTAACCGAAATATGACAATGATTCAACACCTTTCACTAGAATACAAGATTCACTATTTTGTATACACATTTTAATAAATGATTTGATGGATAAAGATTAAATTAATTTACAGAATAATATTTTAGGATCACATGTTTTTGAACTTTTGGATTTTGAGGTGATTAATGATGTTCTGGGAGACATTTTATTGTGTTGTTGTAAATATGAAAATCCTGATTAACATAATATATAGTTTTGGAAGAATACTTCTACATTCTGGACGGTGTATGGAAATGGTTATGAGATAATCATAGATTCTACAACATTATTTAAATTTGTGGCTATTGAAGTTATTTAATATGTAGTGTTATTTATTTATTAAATAATATAATAAAACCCCTTGATGTTATTGGGGAACATTTTTATTAAAAGTATCACCTCTTTACATAAATTATTATACATTCCATTTTCTATCTTAAAATATGGTAACCATATGTTTTTAGAAAAAATAACAACACATGAATAAAAATAAAACATGCATGACGACTCGACCCCACGACACACACCCAAACCCCTCCCACCCCAACAACTCTGCTTGCCTACGAGAGGACCATTTCATATTTTTTATTTATTTTCAATGATTGGAAACAAAATATTTTTATCATTTTTTGGATTATGTGATCCATTTTAAGATCATTTTATTGCTTTGTGTATAAAATAATACATCTTCAAAACTCATGGTTCAGAAAATAAATATAATATTGGTGTGGAAATTAATTTAATGTTAATATATAACATTTCAAGTATGTATATTTACATAATTTCATTGTTTAGTTGGTAAATAAAATTTTCAAAACTAGGAAATCAGCTTGAAAAAATGTTATCTTATTATGAAAATTTATGAAGTAATATTGACTTTTCACCAATCATAAATTTTCCATTTTTTGGTCTTTAACATTCATCTTACCACATTATATATGAATATATTTTAGTCCTTGGGCCTAATTTTTCTCTTACATGTACATATTTTCACTACAAAATTATGTTACTCAATTATAAACAAAATTATTCTTGTTATTATAGATGAAAAACATTTTTCACTTACCCTATTTTTATTTGTAATTTTTATAAACGCTTTGAGGGTGTGGGTTTTTGAGAAATAAACTTCTAAACATAAAACCCTTGATTGTAAAGAATAAGATAAAACATTGAGGATGTAGTTTCTTGAAGGATGGGGGAGAATTTTACAAAAAATTATTTTAAAGAGGTAACATGGTTTACGATTTTATACAACACACAACACCAAGCCTAAATGAACCACAAAATATTATAATTTAAATATGACTCTTATAACATATCTATTGAATTGTTTTATATGAATAGGAATCAAAAAATTAGGAAATGTATATGATTTTAATACTCTGTAAAAATTTATTTTTTAATAATTAGAAAATAAAAACTCAATTAATTAGTATATTAATGTTATTCTTCAAAAATATATATTCCACAAAATAGAATTTTAATAATTTTAGGGAGAAATTAATGTCAATATTTTTTTCCTTTTTTGAAAAATTTATCTGATAAAATTAAATTCATTTTTTATTTAATAATATGAATTTTATCATATATGAATTTTATATGATATATATGAAACCATGAATTTTCAATAATTGGTAAAAAATACTGATATTTATTGAAAAATATTTTTTTTTGAATTTACAAGGATAAAATTTTCAATGAAAAATTGGTCAAATTAGTTTATTAAAAAACAAATTATTTCCTTTTATTTAGTTTTGTACTTAAATATGGTATAAAAAGGTTTTTGGACATAAAAATAAATATTTATGAAAAAATGTTTTCATTATATTATTTGTCATAATCATAAAATATTTTTTCCCATTATTAAAATAAAATAATAATAAACGGATTCCATATTTTGAATCATGAATTAATAATTTTTTAAATAGTTCCTTTGATTTTTCTTTCTCATTTTGAATAATAAGCATAATAAATAATTTTCACCATGATAATGGTAATTTGGTTAATATAAGTTAAAAATAATATATTAAGGACAAATAATGAGCCTAAAAGTTCAATTAATTTTTTATGGCTATTTAACATTCATAAAAATTATAATTTTGAATATAAGAGCTTATTTTCATCTTGTCCATGATTTTTTTCTTTATAATATTTTAGTTAACGAAAAGTCAAAAATATCATTCTCTATGTTATAATAACTAATATTTTGAAAATATGGATAAAATTATCATATGTTCGGTTATATATATTCATTTTATTGATAAATTATTTATTAATAATACTATGATTTATTTATAATTTTTAATGATATAAAATTTACCTTAAATGGAAGTGAAACAACAACACAAAATTTATTTGATTAATAAATAAATAAAATAAATTATTTTAAAATACTAAAGGTAATAAGTTTTGAAATAATTATTGAGTTCCATGATTTTATTAGATAAATATAAAATTTTATTAACACGTGAATGTTTTATATTTGAATTCCCTCTCTTTCTTGATGTATGTAATTTCAAATTAAAAGAACAGTCTTACAATTAAATTTTTTGTATTTTATATTAAATAATACTTCATTAAATGTTTTAAATTTATTAAAATATTATATTTTTAAAATGTATTGGATATTATTTTAAACATCAACAATGATACAATTTTGAGTTTTTTTTTCAATTTTATAGTATTTTTATTAACCATTAAAGGGTAGAAAACATTATATAAATAGTAATTGTCAATATGGTTAACATAGGGTTAAAACTAAAGGATAAAGGTGGAAACATAATAAAAAATTCAAAAAAATAGATGATATTATTTCAACACATACTCATTGAGTATTTAAAATATTTTAATTTGGTTCCATTTTATAAATAATTAAGAATTTATATTTATTTAATAGTTTACAAATTCCAAGAATATACCTACCCTCTCATATAAAATTATTCCCTTCTCTTAATTTATTAGTACATGTTGAACTACAAAGAATAATAAAGGCCTATACATTTCTCATATTAGCAGTGAAATTAATTTCGTTATGAATAAATTTTATGGATTATTTAATATATATATAAATATTCAATATATAATATATTTATATATTTAATAACATTTTCTAGATGTTGGAACTAGGATGATTTTTAAAGGATAGAGAATATTGAATCAATTCATACTTGAAAAAAATAGTTAACACCTTAAATAGTGAAAATAAAACATGATTTTGAACAAAAATGTGATAAAAATTTACAAAGAAAACATATATGATGTAATATAAAAGAATATGATTATGTAATTTAATTATAATAAATTTATATTTATTATATAGGATGTTATACCACCTAAAAGGTATGATGAAATTGTGGTATGGGGTTTTATAACTCGATTTCATTCAATTGGGTTATATTACATATTTATTATTATTGATAATTTAAAAATATGTGTTTAATGAGTAATAATTTATTTATATTTTATTTCCACTTTTTTATGTGGAGTATCATTTTATACACATAATCAATTCTTTAACGAATTCTCACTCCAATAGTATGTTCTTTACAAGAGATTTCATCGCAATTTCTTCTTTATTTAGATAAATTTTTTAATTTGAACATATTTATTTTTTATTGGGGTATATATAACCCCTTTGATTAGTTTCACATTAATATATAATTATTGATAATTATTAATCATTAAATTCATGTGACTATTTACAGGGGAATGCTTAAATGAAATAATGATTTATTTGTCTTCTTGATAGGTTATTTTTTATCTATATCGATTTTTTTCTTTTTTTATGAAAATCATTTTTATTTTCACAAATGATTTACAATTTATATTTTATGTTATTCTTCAATTTTTACATTGTATGAAATTAATATTTATAAAATGTTCTAGAATGGATTCAATTTTATCCATTAATACAAAAAATCAAAAGGAATATTTTTAACTTTTAAGGAATTAAAAGGCTATCCAATTACCATAAACATTTTACAGTCATTGTATTCTTCTACAAGATGTTAGATTTTTTAAAAATAAAAAAAAATTGAATTTCTTTCTCGCACTTTTTCCCCATAAATCATGAATTTTTATAATGAATATATTTTTAATTAATTTGATATAATATTTTACCTCTTATTAATTTGGTGTTTATTAACAATATCTTGAAACATTAAATTTCTTTTTATCATTGAAATTTATGTATCTATAAAATATCCTTCAATGATATGATTATTTTTTAGACTCAATACCATTTCTATAGATTGTATATTACATTGAATAATATTTGATTTACTAGGGAAATATTGATATTGTCTCTTTATTAATATAAATATTTTTTAATAAATCAAATTGTTTGTGAATTTAAGTTGATCATTTGACACAAGAGGAATGTATTAGATATGGAGAGATGGGATGGGAATGAAATTATATAACCTCTTGAGGCATCAATAAGTCCCATTATAGAATTAATTTTTTTAAATTAAAAGGATCCTTACTTATAGTTTTTAACATTCTTGGAACAATGAATTTTTAGTCGATATTTAATAATTTAATAAAACATGACATGAAATAGATTTCATATCCTTACTTGGGAATTTATGTTTTTATTATGTATAAGATTACTGAATTTATATTATCTAAGGATATATTATGTACTCATGTCACCGATGAAATTAAATGTGTTTTCTATTATTTACATTTACATTTTGATTCTTCCTTATTTGATCATTGTATATCAATATCTTCTCTATCATTTTTCACATTTTAATACATGATCTTAAGTATAATTAACCATCAAATTACAATCCATGGGTCACCAAGTCTAGTGCCTTGGGATGATTATGTACATAAAACTGATAACATTGAAATAAAATAAAACATATTTATTTTAATTATCTATAATGAGCTCCCAGCTTCCATTGATATCCTACATTTGTATAGGATAACTTCATAATACATGAACAAAACAAAATAGTTAAAAACCCAATAAGGGAGTAATCATTGTAATAAAACACATCTCATGGTTTAGAGGGCATAACATGATGACATAAATAGAATAAAATAGGAATAAACTTAAGGAATAATAACATGTATAACATGGTAAAATATAACCCTATAATCTTCATAATTTGAAACAATATATAACATTACATAAACTTGAGTCCAGGATAACATCCAAGACTATATAACATGGTGGACAATGTCCCATAAAGAAATCTGGTTTACTCCTTGTCCAAAAATGACATCTCAAGTGACTAAAATTTACCCAATTTATTATAACACCATATAGTTCACCCATTATAAAATGTTCAAGAATATGTGTTCCACACAAAAATTAAACATATGGTTTATGAATCGGAATAATTTAGTATCATAATCATGTAACAAGTCATAATAAAAGAGAATATCATAAATGATTCCATTAAAGAATGAATTAAAATCCTAAATAAAAATTCATAAGGAAAAATAGGCTTGGATTAAGAGAATTGTTCTCCAGTTTACATGGAAACATGTAAATGTACTATTTAAAAAACTTTTGTGATGAAACATTTTAGTATAGTTTAATGAAAATATTTTATAAAATTAAATCCTAAATGCCTATTTTTTCATATAACAAAAAAACCACGATAGTTTTTCATGCTAAAATTAGTGATTTTGGAAAATTAATGGTGGATTAAAATAGACTATGGTGTGCACCATGAATTGGGTAAGAAATCAAGAATATCCCTTCAATTGGGTTTTCTAATCGGGATGAATATAAAAGGGAACCATTTTAAAACATGTGTTACCACATCAAATATGGATGATCTGATCTAGATAAAATATTTTGGTGCACATAAAAAAATTTAAAATAAATATATAAATATAAAAAAGAATTAAATTGCAGTAAGTAGAGATAGAGTAACCCAAAGGAAAAAATGGAGGTTCAGGTAGAATCCCTTACCTTCTATTTGAAACGGTTCTGCACTTGTACATAATGTCATGAATAATAAAATTTGGTTCATTAATTTACAATTCTAGAACCTCTTCTACATGTATATTATTTATTATAATTTTATTAAGTTCATTTATGGTCTTTTTGATGAGTTATAAGATACAATTTTTCTATTAGGAGCATTCATTTCCTTGGCTTCCATGATCATTTTTAGTATATAAGAGTATGGACGGTCATTTAATAATGGAATAGATAATTAAAATTGATGTTATATGTTATTAATGAACACCCATAAGACTAAATGGCCATATAACTAATTTGGTTATTTGGGGTGAGGATGAATCATTAGATAGTACAATAGTGATCAATGATTAGAATTTTTTGGTGGGTTTTTATGATCATCACAGACTTGTTTTGTTTTAATAATTAAAATAATTAATATAAAATTGTTATAGAAAATTTAATAGGATATAGTCTATATATTATAATTTCTTAACCAGAAAAAATTTGTTTTAGGACCATCCTTGATGGCATTAATGGAAAATGAAAAAATTTCATCCTTGAGGGTGATAAATTAACACCTCACAAAAGAAGTTTTCATTTTTATCAAAAAGGGGATGAGAAGAGGATTAATGAAAGACTATTCTATTAGAATAATAAAATTTCAGTATATGTAGGGTATTTCACTTATCAATATACTTAGAAGAAGGGATTTTATGATTTAATATGAAAATAACATGAAAATAAATTAAATGAAAAGAAAACGGATTTTACATCTTGAATGTATCCTCATTGAGAACATCCTTACAGAAATGGTTTTCCAATTTTTATTACACTAATGGTTCAAGGACGTGGGATAAGGTTTATAGATGATTATTGGTAATAATTTATACTAGGATCAAATATTGGATGATGTAAAGAGAAGTGGTGGTGATGCAGGGTATTTATTATGGAGGAGATTATAATTATTTTTTTTATTTTAATCGTAAGATTTTTATTTTGGTTCATGACAAGAAATAGTGTTGATTTTTAATACTAAATATAGTAACTTGTCTGTGTATGTTCGAAATAATGGTTCTTACCTCATCCTTACTTAAAAATGACTCAAAAATTCATTTATTTAGCATTTATCATAAATTATTATATTTTACTATTCACAATAATTTATGAATTTTAGAAATATACAAAAATAACACCGTAAATATTTTTAGTCATATAAGATTAAAAAATGAACTGAATTTATTGAAAATATTTTTGTAAATATGCATAATTTAATTATTAATTAAATTCATCATTTAATAAAAAAACAGAATCGAAAATTATGACTAATTTTATAACAGTTTAAAAAAATCAGTAAGGTCTCATATATTTTTTTTTGAAATCATAAAACATAAAATTATTAATTTATGAGTGAAATTTTTGAAAATAAATTCTCTTTTAAATCATTCAGTAAATTATAAAATTGTAATCAAATATTTATAACATATAAAAATTCCAACACTTGATTATCAATTTTTAAAACGTTTATTTACTTATACTCTGATAGAATTATTTTATAGATTCATTTTTATGATTTTTAAATATTATTCATACTTTCAAGGTTGAGGTTACTATTCATTCGGTATGTTTACTATTCATAAGGGTGGTATGACTATTCCTATGTTTAGGTTACTATTTCATCCATATAGGTTCTTTAACTATTATAAATACTTCTTATTTAATTCATTATTCATTTTTAATGTTTGTATTGAGTTGAAAATGTGATCTTAGGTGGTTTATACTATATGTAATGATTATAATAAGGTTGTTTCCATTGATTAAATTTTGGGATGTTACATTTTTCTACCCTTATAAAATTTAACACTAAAAATTATATATTACACACTATGGTTAATTTAAGTGATGGTATTTATCCCATTTATAGAAATTAATTAGATTAGAAAAATAAAAATAGGTTTCTTAAATTAATATCTAATAATCATATATAAAGAATATATTTGGCATAGAAAGATAAACTTGTAAATGAAAAATATATACTGAATTGTGATACCCTAAGATTCAATCATGGTTATTCATGGTGATAGAATTACATCAATGGTTCTTACTAAAGTGTTGAAGATCTAATCTCAAAAAATAACTAGGCCTCTCTCTAAGACCATCTATAGAAGAGCTAGAATTTTTCACATAATATTACATTATCTTAAGAATACCTAAACCTCAAATTACAATCCAAGTATAGTAAATTCTATTATATTTGATTGATTAGGTTCATAAAACTAAAAACAAGGAAATGGAATAAAAATTATTTACTATAATCATCCATAAATAGATACTAAGATCCATTGAGGTCCTAAATCTGTATAGGATAACCTACATCTTCATAGGATAACCTATGGAATACTATTATAAAACTTATGATCTTAAAATCCAGGTAAGGGAGTAAGCATAGAAATAAAACACAAAACATGGGTTATAAATCATAACATTTTATCATAAGAGGCATGGAACATTAAAAAATAGAAGGAATAATAACATGTATAACATAGGAATATATAACCATGGAATCATAGTATCGTGGAAACAAAATATAACATGACATAAATATGAGTCAAGGTTAACTTCCAGTACTATATATCAGGGTGGAAAATGTCTCATAAAGGAGTCAGGTTCAACCTTTTTCCCAGTATGACATATCGTGAGACTAAAAAATATCTGATTCATTAGAGTATTATTTGGGTGCACTTTTCATAACATGTTCATAAATTTGTGTGCAGCATGATGAATAAACATAAGGGTTACCCATTGAATAAAATGTGTATCATAATCATGTCACGTTGAATAATAATGGATCATATCATAACTATTTCCACAAAAAATGGATTAATAACATACAAGGAAATTAATAAGGGAAAATATTATTAGATAATGATAATTTATTTCAAATTTAAGTGGAAACAATTAAAATTAGTGTTTAAGAAGTTTTAGAAATGAATCATTTTAGTGCGATTTAAAAAAACATTAAAGATAATTTAAAGTGGAAAGGCATATTTGTTTTCATAAAACCAAAAATGAAACAATATTGTTTTTCCGCAAAAAGATAGTGATTTTTTAAAAATAATGGTTCATTAAAATATATTATAATGTTCACTTGGATGCGGGGATAGAATTGGGATGTTCCCTTAAATTAGGCATGCTTATCGAGAAGAATAGAAACGAGAACCATTCTAAAACACATATTACACCATAAAAGTGTGATGATATGATCTGGATGATTGATTTTAGATCATATAGAAATAATTTAGAATATTTTTATAATATTTAAGATTCATTACATTGTTCTGAATAGATTGGATTAACCTGAAGGAAAAAATAGAGGTTTGAGTAGAATCTCTTAACTTATGTTTGAAATGGTTCTACACTTGTTCTTAATGTCAAACATAATCATATTATATTAATTAATTAAAATAATTAAACAAACCATTATAAATTTATTTGAATTTTTTTTGTTTTTTTATATTCATTTAGGGACTTTTTGATGAATTATAAGATATAATTTTATGATTGGGGAGCATTTATTTATGTGGTTTTCATGATTGGTTTACTTGTATGTGCATGTGGATTTTCATTTAAAATTGGAATGGAAATATTGAATTTAAATTATATTTTATTATTTAACATCTAGAATATTATATGGTCATATAATTCTTTTGGTTATTCAGAGTGAGGATGAATCACTAGATAAAACATTAGGGATAATCGTTTAGATTATGTTTTGCTATTTTTTGGATCATCCCAATGTAGTTTTGTTTTATTAATTAATATCATAGGTATACAATTGTTTTAAAAAAATACATATGTTTTAATATATATATTATAATTTTTTTGACCATAAACATGGTTTTATGACCATATATTAATAAATTAATGGAAAATTAAATGTTTTCATCCTTGGGTGAGATAAATCAACAAAACCCAAAAAACGTTTTAATTTTTAGAAAAAATGAGATGAGAAGGAGATTGATGGTATATTATTACATTATAATACTAAAATTATAGTATATATAGGGAAATGGAGTTATAATTTCAATTTTGCGATGGGTGGTGAGGATAGAATATGAAAAAACATGAAAATAAATGAAAATAACAGAAGTAGGATTTTACCTATGGAATTTATCCTCTTTGAGAACATACATAGTGAAAAGGTTTTGGTTTATTAATGAAAAATGTGATCTTAGACATATTTTAGGGGATTGGTAAGATTATTGTTCAGAATTTTGACAGGGCTCTAGTCTTGGATGGTATTTCAAGAAGTGGTGGTGAGGGGCTGTGTTTATAGCGGAGAAGATGAGTGTTTTTTTATTTTTTAATCATTAGTTTATTATTTTATCAGAAGACAATAAATAGTGCAGATTATTATGACTATATATAGTAACTAGTTCATGTGAGTTCAAAATAATGGTTATTAATTATCCTTACATCACAAATTACTCTATAATAAATGTGTTTAGTAAATATGTTAAATTATCACATTTTACTATTCAACAAAAAATCATGTATTTTATAAAATCTAAAAAATTAACTCTAATTAATTTCAACATGTATATTTCATAAATTAACTCCATTTTATGAAAATAATTTTTTGTACATGATAAATATAGTATTTAATTAAAATCATAATTTACCCGAAAAATATTGATTTAAAAATTTTATGTGATTTTATAAAACCTTAATTAATTAAAGATGGTCTCGTAAAATTATCAATAAATAAGAAGAAAACTTATTATTAATTTATTAATATATTTTAATAAATTTAATTTTCTTCTAAATAATTATTTTATTTATAAAATTGTAATTAATTATTTGTAATTCATAAAAATACCAAGACTTAATTAATAAAATTTAAAACATTTATTTACTTATACTATGATATAATTATATCATATTTTAATTTATACGATATATGAATTTTATTTGTACTTTTATGGGAGAGGTTTCTATTTATTTTGTAGGTTTACTATTTATATGGGTCATGTTACTATTTCTATTGTCAAGTTATTATTTCCACGGTATTAGTACATTGAACTCTAGAAAAAATTTGAATCTCATTAATTCTTCAGGTATAATGTTTATTTAGAGTTATCAATTTGATTTTATATGGTTAATAATATTAGTAATGATTATATGAGGGTAGTTTACATTGAAAAAAATTGGGTTGTTACAATATCCAAATCTATGTAATCCTTACTAAGTGTTTGAGATCACAAATCATTTTCCCATTCACTAATAAATGAAGAATAGATATTTGAATGAGATTCAAAGAAAGAAAATTTTCATTTTTATGTTTTATATTTTATTTTAAATATAAAAAGAAAAATTAGTATGAAACTTCTTTTCCAAGAATACTAAACTGATTGATCCATGGTGAAATAATATCATTTATCTATACCGATATAATAAAGCTGTTGTTGAATCATGGTAATTGGATTTTTTTTGATTTATCTAATTCTTAAATATGGTAAAAAAATTATTTCATGATATATTATGACATTAATATTATATTTATTTCATTATTATGTTTTTGAAATAGTAAAATATCCATTATAATAATGAAAATAATATAAACCAGTTAGAGTAATTTTTAACTATCAAAAAAAAGATTTTCATAAAGGATTTTCTAAATGATAAAACATTCATGACCAATTAAACTAATTTTCATCTATAATGACATACAATAAAATATTCACTCTTGTGGAGCTAATAGAATCTAAAAAAATTATCTCTAACTGAAACCATTATACATGAGAAATTTTAAAATTATTTACCAAAAAGTAATAGAATGGTCAAAACCAGAAAAATTTATCAGATAAATAAATAATTAATAATAAAAAATTAATAAAATACAATAATAATGATTAATTTTAGATGTAAATTTTTATTAAGGAATTAAATAATTAAAAAGATTTTAATATCTAGGGAATAATTCAGCATATGAAGTTATCTGAGATTCGTGGTATGGGTTTTCTTTTTATGTCTCAATAGTCATCAAATATTGTTTTTTTAATTTAATAACTTCTTCAATATCCCATAAATAACATATATTTGATGTATTAAATTACTATTCAAAACTCACTTTTGATGAATTTGTCATCTTCTTTCTTACATCATTGAATTATAGTTCTCACTTTGTGTGGTTCATATTGGTTTTTATTGGTTCAATCTTCTTTAATTGGGTCACATTATTTATTCTATATATTGTTCCATATTTTTTATATTCGATTATATGATATTATTATATTTTATTTCTTATTTTCTTATATGTATTTACATTTATATCTCATAACACCCGTTAAAAATAATTCTTACTAAATAATTTATCATGTTCATAAGGGTTTTAATTGACTAAATCTCTTTTCGTTGATTCATAATATCTCTTATTTTATAATTTTATTATAAAATTATTCATTTAATTTATTTTATTTTTGAAATAGTAATTTTTTATTTTTAACTGGTGAAATTTTAATTTCATATCAAATTTTTCTTTATTGACAAATTTATTTCATCGTTATATTTTGGAATTATTAAGAATATTTATCATCCACTCTATTATATATACATCATCCTCATCCATATTATTTTATAAAGAGAGTGTTTTATTTTCTTAATTATATTTATAAGTATATATTCCTATTTAAATCATTAAAATTTCACTTTATTTATAAAAGAAATAAATTTTTTTTATCGAAATTGGTTTTCTTAAAACAATTTATTAATTAAAAAATTAATTTTTATCACTTATGAATATTTATTTTTTGATTAAGTACTAATTTATTATCTTTACCAATAATTCTATTCAATGATAAATTATTGTAACTTTTTCTAAATTATGGATTGTAAAGTCTTCTTTTACACTGGGAAATTTGTTTTTAATTTGACTTAATCCAAATTTTTTAACAACGCTATAAAATAACAAATAAATGTTTTAGTAATTTCACTGCCTTTTTATATTATATAAGTAATTGATCTATCATGTAAAATTTTTCTATCAATGAATCACATCATAATTGAAAATAATTCTTAATTACTAAATTATGACAGTTATTTATCAGTTTATTCTATAATGAATATTTTTTTTCAATATAAATACAATTGATGAAATGTTTTTATTACTTTATTGTTTTTATTCTTAAATATCTTCAATTTTAACCAGTGTTAATATGACCTCCATGGGGCCCAAATAAATTAATCAATATGGAAAATATTTTGAATTGATTTAATGGACCAATCATAATTAAATTATGAATATCATGGGTTACATGAATGAATATAAGGTGATAATATTTTTTTAAAAACCATGTATCAAATGATCTTTTGCGCATTAAATTTCTCAAATATATTATCTAATTAAGTCATCCATTCCATGTATCAATATAGGGGAATATGGAGTGTCTCTTTTTTCATAAAAATAAAAATTATCTATTATTATAATTTAATTTTGTAAATAAGTACAAGGGATTTTAATTTTTGAGGTTTGAAATCCAACATAATTCTAAATAACTACTAAGAAATAGTTATGGGATTCATTGGTTTGAAGGTGGGATGAAACTAGGAGAATGTTCAACTAACATATTTCATATAATATTGTAACCACTTTTTCTTTTATTTATTCTTTTTTTTTGTAATGGCTTCTACTTCCACCATCTTTTAGGATACCTATTAAATAGATAGGTTCACATATGAGTGATTGTAGAGGGGGAGTTTCTTTTTTCAATTCTTTAGTTCTTGAACATCATTGAAAAACTCATTTCATTCTTCTATTAATTTGGTTTCATAATTCTTATAGTATTTATTATTATAAAGTATAATAAAATTTGGTTTTTTAATATATTATTGTCAATACATTAAAAATTATAGTTATATTTATCCACTTGTATTTAATTAATATGTGGTGGAATAGATCAGGGTGTTGTGTCAAATTACATGGAGATTTTCAGTATATATGGGTGGGGTAGATGACATTCTAGGTTATTTGGGATAATAAAGTCCTAATCAAGTATTTACTATTTCAATTAAGGTTATTTTATGCATCTATATTGAATATTAGATAGATGGATGACCAGGTTCTAATTTTGGAATGTTTTATTCTCCCGAACACACTTTTCCAATGGGAGTGGGAAGAAGTGATTATAGAATCACACATTAATCGACCTAAAAAAAGACGATTAGATAAAATGGAAATATGAAATATTTCAATTCGAAAACCCACACTAACTTGATCACTATTCTCATATAACTATTCTTAATCATTTTGTTCATTATTTGTTTTTCAAAATCAAAAAATTTAATTAGAACTCATTTCTATAACATAATGTTGATTTTTTTTATTTCAAACACATTTCTAGAGGAATCATATGTTAACCAATAAAAAATATTTTATCTTTTAAAATAATCATTTTCTCTACACCTCATGAAAGGAATTTATCAATACATGGGTTTTTTTCATTGAGGCGGATCAAATAATAAAATTTTAAAACATCATGACTAGAATATATAATATTGATATTTACCCTATATACACTAAAATTGAAATAACCATGTGTACTAGTAATTGGAAAACTTATGAAGAATATAAAATTTATAAAATTTCTTTTCCATAAATGAGTGAAATTTCAAGTTTTAACTCAAGGCCAGCCATCATGGTTGGAAATCCCAACCAAACCCTTATAGATAACTGTTCAAAATAATTCCTTAATCTAAACAATCAAACATTCCTTCTAGAATTTAAAAATTCAATTGAGATAAAAAAATAACATAATCCAATTTCTTTTTAAACTATAAGGACTAGTAGGAGAAGACCCAAACAATAATATTAATGAGTTTAAATATGTCTACTCCACTTTCATACCCTGAAGAGTATTCCAGAAGTATGATAAGAGTAAATCATTCCCATATTTACATCAATTTTTCCTAGTTAATAGTTTTCAATTTTGGAATGAAAAAATGTGAATTAATTCAATTACATACTATCATAATTCTTGTTTTTATTATTCACCACAATAAGAAGTAAAACTATCATAATGGATATGTATTCCATCTGATATTATTATTAAGAGACCATCTATGAGTATTTGGATAAGTGTAAGATGTTATTCTAAATTCTTCTATGTAATTCAATTATGCTGAATTACTTACTTGTTTTATTTTACCAAGTCCTATTATAAAATCATCGAAACCTTCTACATGTGTCATATGGTGGATATTTTATTGACATGTGACTAGAATAAACCAAGGAATTGATTGACAGTAGTTTACAAAACATGAAATAGTTTAGTAAAAGTGTTTTTGTAACATTATTATTCATGAGGTATGAATTTATTATAAAATATATTTCTTTGTAAATACAATTTAATATAAAACCTATTTAGTGAGATATATGGACTTTAAAAAATTGAGTGAACAAAATGCCCTGACTAAATTTTGTGGATAATGATCATAACCTAATAAATTATTTTACAAGTTCACTATGGTGTATCTAATGGAATTTTGTTACCTATGTTCACCTAAGTAAATTCCAAAAAATCTATGATGTAGATATCCAAACTAAGTAAAATATGGTCTCGCCAATAAAAAACATCTGAGTAGACCCCCAAGCTAAATCGGTTCCACTATGAATCCCAAATTTTTCATTTATTCTAAAACCCACCCCCATCTCAAAAAAAATATGATAACCATCCCTATTACCAAAAAAACATCATTTTCTATTATAATATGAAGATAATCCATTAAATTGTTCCAAAACATCAGATCACAAGTATTTATAACCAATGGTTGAGTTCATAGAAGCTCATATGGATATATTTTCGAACATGGTGGAATGACTTTTTGAAATTCATTGTAACAACCCTGGGAAACATTAAACTGAGATAGTACCAAATCTAAAGGATATAATCATTTCAGTATAAATTTTTTGTTTTAATTAACTCTCAACATCATCTGCACATGAATATTATACATTTACATAAGAAATATATGAGAATGAATATATGAATTTTAATTTTTTTGCCAATTCCCTAAGAAGATGAAATGAATTAGGAGGATAATGAGAGGGAAATCATTAATTGAAAATAAAAAACCCTTAAAATGTCAAAAATCTAGAAATAAATACATACTTCTATCATTAATTTCATTTCATACTATGTCTATTAAAATCTAATCTTAGTATCTTTAATGATATATTCCCAAAACCCTTCCAAAGGTAGAAATCAACATCCCTCTTTTACAATGTATTTATAAAATTTAAAATATGTTAAATTATCATGTTAATTTTTACTAATAAGAAGATAATCATGGTAATGGGTTAGTAAACATAGTAATAAGTTTTTTTAAACTAATCATTACATATTGTCCAACCAAATGTCAAGATCCATGGATATTTTCCATTCTATGCTTAATTAGCTATTTAACATTCTATAATTATTTATGCTATATAGTAAAATCATTTAATATTTTAATTAACTCAATAAAAATATATTTATTATTGATTACCAAAATCCCTCATGTGTGGTTGTACAACATGAAAAAGAATGATTGATAACCTGGAAAAAGTGTTCAAAGATGTACTTCTGAATGTCAAAATTCAATTTTTCCAAACATACATTCATGTGATGAACATGGAGAAAGATAGGTTCTCATCACACTCACTCATAATTTTTTGGATTAAATTATTATTTATATATAATACCATCATCAATGTGAATGAAAAAACACTCACAAAGTAGCTTGGATATAACACTTCATACAAATATTTGTTGTTATCTATGAGGTGACCTTTAGATGTTCAATAAAACTTTTCAGTATCCTATGAACGATTTTCTAATCGAAATTATTATTTTTCTATGAAACATTAATACATATAATGTTGATATAAAATTTCCATTGAAAATACCATTTAACAAGAGAGTTCCCAAAAATTAGGATATTCTTATTACATTTATGATGATGAGGTATCATCTCATATCATTAATGATTTAAAAATTGATTGAGATACTCAATTTTTTTTCATGTACATAGTATATTTATGATTTTTATGTTGGGTACATTAACTAACATTCAAATCATTAATAACTCAATATTTTTTAATTAAAACAACTTTCTAGTTATTTGAAATTGGTAAACCTTATCAAATGAGAGAAATGACTTGTGACAATTGATAATAATCTATCTTAAACCCATAAAAAATAATAAATTGAAATTTTGATGAAAAATATAAGTGAAATCTGCTAAATCTTAGGTGATATCCAAAGAAAAAACCCAAAAAATATTCTCACATAGAATTATAATTGAGTTGGATTCTAAACATGTGATGTAGCCTTAAATGTGGTCTAATCCCACCTTTATTGAGGTTGTGAAAAAAGATACATAGAAGATCCTTGATGTTGGGATCATAGATATCTTTTAAAAATGATAGTGTCTTATATTCATGCATTTAGGTCTATATAGAATTTTCATAAACGTTATGAGTAATTAAAATAATGAATCAATCCCTTTGATAATTCAAAATACATGGAGAGTATATATAGTTTTTTGGAAGATTAACCAGGAAAAATATAAAGATAATTATGAAATCCCATTCATTAACATAATTTTAGAGTTATTTTTATTAGGAATTAAGTATTATTATTTGGATGGATTTTCATGTTTTTTAACAAAACCATTTCTCCTGAGTGTTAATATGATACTATATTTACCAGTCCCTTTGGATATTCTTTTTACAATGTGATTCCATTTCGATTATGTATCAGTATATATATATTTCAGGGATGCATAGTAAGTATATTTTCTGAACACATTATGATTTTATTGGAGTTAAAAATGATTCATTTCATAGTATTTGTACATTATTTTGACCATTGTTTAAAAATGTGGAAAAATTCTTAGAGACATGCATGGTATATAGTCTTGTAATCAATTTTAGAAAGTTTAATTTCATTGATGAAAGTTTATTTGTACTTGGTTATGTCATTTCATAAAATGGTACTCAAGTAGATAAAAAAATTCAGTGATTAATTCCTTATATTTCCCAACATGTGTGAATCATGTTAGGCAATTTTTTGGACATACCATATTCTTTAAGAAATTTATCAAAAAAATTATATGATGATTTTCAATATCTATATAATACATTTAAAATTGATAAAAATTTCAATGGATAGTGTAGAAAATAGTTTATTGATTTGAATGTGAGATTAATAACTCACACAATAATGCAACCAATAAATTGGGGACAAACTTTTGTGATACATTCTTATGCTTCCAAAAATCTATTTGGAGATACCCATTCACAATTAATTGAGGGACGGTGGAAATATATTTCTTATTCTTTTAGAACCTTAAATGAAGGTCAGTTCAATTACTCAAACAATAAAACTATTCTTTTATCATTTTTTCAATTGAATTATTTATATCATATATTCATGTAACTAAAGTAATTAGGTTTTCTAATCATGCATGTGATATATATTTTATGAATAATATTTAATCTAAACTGAGGATAGAGAAATATATTTTACTACTATAGGAGTTAAAAATTGAAATTAAATACAATATGTGAGATGAGAACCAATTGGATAATCACTTTAGTAGAATATCCAACATTGTTGAAGATGAAATTCCAAACTGAGAACCACTTAATGATGGATTTCAAGGGGAACAATATTAATTAATTTATGGAGAATTCAATTAGTCCACTGACATAATCAATTATTTGGTAACATGTATTGTCCCACAACATTTAAATTCAAACTAAATTTAGAATTTTAAATATAAATCTTTATATTACACTTTGGAATATCCATTTCATTGGAAAAAAATTCACTGATCAAGTGATTAGAATGAATTTTCTTGAAAGACAAATATAATCAATTTTTTAGTTTTGAATAACATTATTTTGTTAATGGAACATTGGATAGAAAATTATTAAAAAAAATTCACATTTAGGAATTTATTGACCCCCAATTCATGAACATGGTCCCAAATTCTACAATAGATTGGAAAAATGTTAGTTTTCTAAAAATATTTCTATTAGTTAAGAAATGAACTCAATGTCAAATAATTTTATTAAATATTTTTTATGTCTATGGGGTATATTTTATGGACCCATTATCATTTTAACATTTAAATTCTTGTATATTTTATGTACGTTATTATGGTTCAAAATTAATGTGATTAAAATAAACTAGGACAGACATTGCTAAAGTTGTTTGTGATTTTTTCATATTAGACATTTTTTTTATGTTTTGAGTAACCAAATCCACCATCGATGATCATGGTAATCAACATAAAAATTATATAATGTTTAATTTACTATGAATTTATGTGGGGTATCATAAACCATAATCTTCCAATCATCTAGAAACCAATGGATGAACTGAATTTTCTAATGGAGAAATTAGTGGAATTTTGAAAAAATGATATTAAAAATAACATGATGGATTGTATACAATGTTTTGCTGTAGCCTTATTGGATTATATGAAATACTATAACACCACAATTTGAATGATTTTTAATTGGTTGATTTATTATAAAAGATTTAACATGCTAGTAATATTTTGATCATGAAATAGATAAATTTGGAATTAGAGGTCTCTATGAATAAAACAATATTTGTAATTACCTCTCCATAACACTTTCATGTAGTGATTAAATTAAACATATACATAAAAGTAATATTTACATGAATTAATTCATGAAAAAATATAATTTAACTTCATAAGAGGGGACTTTTGTAGTTTAAGATTTTTCAAATTTAAATTTTTCTAATGTATAAAAACATGGTGAATTTTTTATATTATAATGTTTTTTTATTTTTAATTATTATTATTTTTATTCTAATGAATGAAAATGATTATATATAAATTTTTTTCAACACATGTCATTGAGTGATCTAATTTATTCCCTCAAAATGAACAGAAATAAATTATGAAAATAATATTGTTTCAACTTCAAAACTTTTATAATTTCAGAAAAAGTCCTCTATTTTGTGGAAATGCAAGCCACATCTCATTGTATTTTTCATCAAACTCAGCATCGTATTAGGCTTCAACATCATATTATCAGAATATTTAAATTAAACTCATTTCATGAGATAGTGGACCCCTTATTTATTTAAAATTAAATTATTTTATTTTTGTCAAAACATTTGGGTTTTTGTTTCATGGTTGATTAAATTATTATGGAATTATTTTAGTTTTAAAATCCCTATATTCTATATTATCATTTTTATTCCCTAATTATATATATAGTTAATCCTTGTAGACATTATAATCCATGAACAACTAACTAGTTAGGCCATATTATAAGACAATTTTCTCTATTCAACACAATGTTGATAAAGAAAGCATGATATAGAGGAATATAAATGTGGTGTTGGGTGGTGGGGGTGGAGGAATATATTTTGGGGTGATACATATTTCGGTAATACTTTGGGTGGAAAATATGAGATAATGTTTCAACAAAAAAATATAGATTGTTAAAATTTTCACCTTGTTCATTATTGATAAGTAGAATTCAAAAACATTATTCAAATATAAATATAAAAAAAATCAATAAAAAATATTAATTTCAAACATCTAAAGGTTTATTTTCATTCAAAATATTTTCTTGTTAGTGATCCCCAGTTCTTGAAATTTAATGAACCCTAAATTCTTTCAAAATTCATATGATGAATAATTTAAAAATACATTAAAAAAATAAATTATATTGAAAAAATTTTATTTCATATCATTTTTATGATGATATAATAATTTGTTTAAAAATAATTTAATGTTTTCATGATTATTGGAGAAACTTATATACTATGAAGATTTATGATCTAATAATACCTGAGTGAAAATTAGAATCCTGTAATTTCTCATCAAAAAAAGCCAAACCCTCATTATTATGCATTGTAATTTTTAAAATTTAAAACCTATGAACTACAATCCACTGAAAACCCATTATAATAATCATAATTAAAACATTTTATGGACTCATATAATGTATAGATTTAATAATTTTGTAATACACCCATGACTCATTCATGAGTATTGATGAGAAAATAAATTATTGAAAATTAAAATTTCGATGATAATAGAAAATTCAGTTGGGTTGAGTATTTTGTGTTAATGGGAGAAGAAATGATGTGGAAATGGATTAAAATATATTAATGAATAAATGTAGATTGTATTTTTTTTCTTGGAATGATATCTTCTATTTCATGGTTTTATATAGGAAAATCTCTCAAATATGTATTTTAAATTTCGATAAATTTGATTTTGATGATTACTTTTCTCGGGGTCCAATTATTAATTGCGGGGGACTAAATAGAGAAATTAATTACACTAGTTTAATGTTAATTAATCTTAATAAACTCCACCAATTTATCAATAAAAGTTAAATTGCATCGTTTTTGTATATTAGGGATTTTTTTATCTTAACTGTGAAAATTTACTAATTATAGAATTATATGTATTATATATCAATTTTTTATTTAAATAATAGAATTTTCAATATTAAATCAAATGGATCAATTTGATTTTGGATTCTATTTTTTAGGGGCTTACACTTATTTAACTGATCCCAGTTATATTTCTAAATCTTTGGGGTCAAAATAAATCAATAATTATAGAAAATCATTTTTGGATCACAGAAATGACTATCCCTCATTAAATGTGGAAGTTATCAGGATACTAGAAACCAAATAAATATATTCTTATTTTATATAATATTATTATCTAATTACCATGGGGGAGTAAAATTTAATGTATAAATTCACTAACTATAAACTATTTTTCATTCTTTAAACCGGAGGATGATGAAGAGCCTCTATATCTATAAGAAATGATATTTCATAATATAATCATAAAATTCTATACAGTTGTCCAAATTATTTGAATTTTTTTTGGTAGACATCCAACACAATTAAAAACCCTACATATTGAGACCTCATTGAATGTATCAGTTGGATGGTGAGATGAAACTCTGAAAACAAAGGACTGGCAGATTCTAGTGGAAAAAATTAATTATTCTTATGATTATCTATTAATTTTATTATAATGGTTTCTTATTTCCCATTTTTATAAGAAACTCTCATAGTAGAGTGTTAAAGTTTTGAGTGATGGGGAAATGGGAGTTTTTATTATTATGACTCTTGATTTCATTCACATCATGTAACAAAATCCTTTCAATATTCTATTAACTTGCTATCAATATTCTATAAGTTGTTTTTATTATCAAATATGATTTTATTTAGTTTTATATTCTATTATTATTATTATATTTTTCAATGATCAATATATCCTTCCAATCGGTTCTATTTTATATAAAATCTTATAGAATAGGCATTAGCGGTGAAGTACTTGAAGATTTTATGTATGTGTAAGATGGGTAGTCGACATTATTGATTTTTATGGATAAAAAAGTCCTGATTGAGTATTTCATAAGTCAATATAGGATCTTTTATGTGACTCTATTAATGATTTTATGTACTGGAAAACAAGATATGATATTGTAATGTTCTATTCTCACCATCTTAATTTTACCAGGGGTGAGAGGATGAGAATTTGGAATCTCACTTTAATAGACTTATTTAAAGAAGATTAGAAAACATAAATCTAATTTAACATTTCTATTGGTAGAAAACCATTATATGATCACCCTTTTCATAGCACTTTCTTTAATCACTTTCTACATCCATATATTTCTAAAATATTTCTTCATTTAATTTTTTTTAAGTCAAACAATTTCAGAAGCACACTTTATTCGCTAATTTAACGTGTTATGAATGGTCATTGTGCACCACTATATATAGACAATATAGTTTTACAACTATTCTTCAATTCATATTAGGACATAATTTTTTTCAACACCCTATGATAGGCACATGTAATGGTTATTCTATATGGGTGCTATGAGTTCATTTGGTTTTATGATCAAGATAAACTCTATCATTTCTAGAGAAGAATGTCATTTAGAATAGAAGGCTTCCAGGTATAGGTTTTTTTATTGGGGATTGTCTTAAATGAATAATTTTTCTTAGTGTTGTTTATTTATTTGGCCTTTGAATGGTTACCTATCCATATCTTCCATAACGATTCTTTGAATCTTATTTCTAGTTCTTGGGGTTCACTGATTAAGGTGGATTCATATACTGCTATCATGTCCCTATTTTCAGTCAACCATGGTTGTATCGATATGGATCATTCGTGTTCTCTTCCATTATAGTTATAGATCCAGGATATGTAGTAGTTATATTTATAATCTATTAATTATGTGGATTTTCAATAATTTTTTATTAAAGTGTATTTGTAGTATGCACATGTGAACTTCCATTCAATGACCAGATCTCATATGGAATGTAAAATAAATGGTGGTGGTGGATGAGGATCTTTATTTGCAACATAATATTATATCAATGGGTACCATATCTAAAACTTTAAAGATGATAGAGAAACATTAATTTATGGATGAAATCCATAGTAAGTTTGAGGGATTTGATCAAGGATATTATATAAGATATCATCCTAGCACAAAGGCTTATGGGGATTCTCTTATTATATATTATTATGGCTTCATGGAACCAGATACACTTTCATTAAATAATTTTACAGATAATAATAAAGGAGTGGAGGCTTAGTATATTAATATGGACTTCAACATTGACTGATTTAATACATCTATAGTTCAAATGGGGGGTTTTCTGTCAAAAAAATTGTAATAAATCAAATGAATCATTTAGTAGATAAGGAGTTTTTCTTTGAAATTAAAGGAAGAGAAACCATGTTGATGCATGGATTTTTATTCAATCATACAAATATTCCCCGTAAGGTTCATAAGCATTTCCCCTCAAATATTGAATATGTATAAGATATACACAGTGATAATGATCAAGTTCAATACATTGATGTCTTCATATTAAATCTAGAATTCAAGATTCCAATGAAAATGAGTAATTTTTAATGGAATGTAAGATACCATTTTTTTATCCTTCCATGTTCAAATCAATCTAAAATAAATTTATGTTCATGTTCGTAAAAATTTATACTAGGATAACTTCAAGAATGATTTATTTATTACTCATTTGAACATGTAAGAGAAGGAATGATTGAATTAAATGATAACCGTTAAGATTCCAAATGAAAATCATATGATATAAATTGATGTAATATTGATGTGAAAATTAAAATATTTCAACATGAATATTTATCTTTAATCATTATATATTGAATATTTTTATACTAAACTCAATTTCAATGAACATAGTTATAAATGAGATATAATTTATCATCGATTTTTTGTTAGAACACATACATGATTTGAAATAATAGGTGTGTTACATGGATTTTTGTAATACTTGAAATTAGATTACAGTAGAATATTAATTTACAAAAATTACACACAGAAATAAAATTTTAATTCCATTAATATCATTTTTTATTTATATTTAATTTTTTAGTTTTATATAAATGATGTTAATTTTTGATTCACAATTATGACTTGTTCAACATTATTTGTCACAAAACGGTTATTGTGGTCTATTCATCCACAATATAGGATTAAAAAATAAAAAACTATCATTTATATTTTAACCTAGGAAACAAAAATTTATTATAAACTTGATTAAATCCTTGACTCAAAGATCTTATAAAATGAAGGTCAAAGTGGATATCTACACTACTAAAACATGATGGAAAGAACATATTTCATTTAATTTCTTCTACCATGGAAAATTTTTATTCCCTTGGGAATATAGATAATAGTTATATTATCTTGGATGGTTGATTTAATGGCATTTATTTATTGAAATGGGAACATATATTAAATAGTCCTTATCTCAAATTTTTTTTATTTTTCATGTAGTCTATATTCACATTGTTTTTTTAGAGACCATTGATATGTAACAAGGATAATTTAATGGGGGTGGGAAAATTAGGGTTTTGGGATATTTATAAAATTAAAGAATATTTTATCTCAATTTCATTGGGTAATAAATATTAATCCACACATTACACTTATAAGAAGAATGAGATCATTAATAAATCAATATAGGTGATTGTATAAGGTTCCGCACTGAATGTGAGTAGATAGTCACTAGATTGATGTGGGTTCTATACCATTTTATATTATTTATATGCTTTTTACCAAGAACAAACCAAGTGGGTAAGGGGATATCTTCATACACTTACAATCTTTCTCATTATTTGTGCAACACATTATTGTATTCATAACTATGATACAAATTAAAGAATATTAGATTATGCAGATATATTATATGATCATTGAAAAATAATTAGTATAATTATTATACAATAATTTTCCTTTACATAGGTAGTTTTAGCTCCTTTAATCATTTTTCATTTATATTTCATTAATTAAAAATATAATTGAAAAGAATAGATACAAATTCCTATTTTTTTAATCCATCCCCTTAAAAAAAATTTCTCTCAAATTTTTCATAAAAAATAGATTCATGACCAACAAATTTTATATAGAATTTTGGGTTCCTTCGCCCAAATTGTTTCTGGGATAACACATTATGTAAAATCATACGTGCCTCTTTATAATACATATGATATTTGTTAACATCATCAGTATAAAATGACCGTAGGATGGAGAATCATTTTTAAACATCCTAACGATCATGCATAAATCTATCAAAAATAGTTTTTTCAATTTCAACAAATTTAATAACAAAAACCAATTAAAATAATAGAAAGTGTTTTATGTAGAATATTTTAATATATTCAATAAAATAAATTTCTATTTATATGATATATTCGAAATAAATCTCAATATATCATTATATATACATTTTATGAATAATAAATTAATAAAAATTGACATCATAGTTGATATATATGTATCATATATAGAATTAAATAAATATAGAGACCCCTATCTCAACTAAATGCACCATATCATACTAAATCCTTGACCTCTACAAAAATTCTCATCTTGATCCATAAGTCCATCGTCACGATGATAATTATACCTTAAATTAAACATATGTTTATCCCCTCTTCACCAAAACCCATTTTGTGAATGTCTTAATAAGATCCATCGAATCATCCAGACTCACTATGTTTTACCATTTAATTGGATGCATGTGTAATTATATGATTATTATCACTAAACAAATATGGAATCATAAACAATGCATTCTCCTGGAAATCCATACCGACATACCATTATGGAAAAAATATGTACCATTGTACTACCCAACTATAGATAGGTCCCACCTTCCCTTCATTGATGACTTTAATTCCACTACACCCAAATGAGGTATAACTAACAACCACTATTCTATCATCAATTAAAATTCAATAGAAATCAAAACTGATATTCACAATGACTCATTCAACAGAGTCCCACTTCTATTAATGATTATATCTCCACTTATAATTTAAATCCTAACATATCATTAAAAATATATTTCAAATCATTAATCATGAAAATGAGAAATGAAATGGTACACAACATAAATATTAATAATTAAATAATTATGAAAATAAATAATGGTTGTTAATGGGATCCCTAAAAAATTGATAGCAATTTAATAAAATCCCTTGATGAATCAACTTACAAATTATAAATGGAATCTAAACACATGATATAATAATGAAATTTATTGGGTTTTCCCTATGTCATATTTTTGGATATTTTACACTATAACATTTATTACATATCATAATATGGATATAAACCTCTCAAAAATCGTGTAACATGGCCTCTACACCATGATCTCTTAAATCATCTATTAGTATCATCATCTAATGTGGGTTCCCTGGATATGGACCAAAGATTTTTGAATCCATGGTGAAGGGTCATGTTACCTGTTAAAATGTAAATATATTTCAATCTCCTAGGCATCAGCAACCTTCTCACCCAGAGCCCACTTAGCTGGTTTAATCTGTTTGGTTCTCCCTAATAATAAATGTATCAATTTTAATTAGGAAAATCAAATAACATAGAACATAGATTCATAAAAATTATTCATTCATTACAAACTAAACTCAATACCAAAGTAAATACTAGAAATCACCTCTCATAGGGGTCATTTCCTAGGTATGTGTTCTCTCACACAAGAATCACTGCCTTACAATAAAGATGCACAACCTGAAGGAACCTTAATTTTAGAGAATTACCAAAAAATATGAAATTTAATATTTTAGTTCTGAATTCATGTTAAAATCATTGAATACACAAAACCACCATCTAAAATTTCTCATTGGGTCATAAATGATTCAATTTTTCTTGAAAAATAAAATCAAACGAAACCATAGATGTTGTCATTTTCCATTGAAATAGTTTTTATTAATTTGTGCACTATCAGCATCATGTATCAATATCTCCAAACTATGTTTCCCCCATATCATCCACATAGACATTGTAATCCCTAGTTCATTTATATTCAAGTATCAAATTCTAGCATGGGAAAATAAATATCATTACAATGTACCCTATATTTCATGTAGAAAACTGACTTGATCAAGAAATAGGGATATATCAAACCTAGATCATTTATCAGATTCTCACACTATAAGTTTAAGAGGAGAGAAGTGGATATATTCTCTCTATCTGCCTCGAAATTTTTTTAAATGGAGGATTTTAACATAATCATGTCTCAAAATATATTTTATACTAAGGATATACTTAAAAAATAAATTTGGAAACTTGGATGTAATATCCTTCATTTTTGACACTTGTTCACACTAACAACATAATTACAATTTTCATAAATAACATTAAAAAATTATCACCAACTTGAGACACTTTAACATAATACATTATAGCATAAAAACCATTAACTTATCCACTAATCACCCCAAATAATTTAACAAACATTTAAAAGAACCATTTAAATGATAATATATTATTTATTTCACTATTATTATCGAATAACATGAGAATACCATGATAAATAAGTTCAATAATATTTATTATCAACTTAAATAACATAGTTTAATTATTACAAGTGTAATTTATCACAATAAAACATTCACAATCTCCCACACATGGGTGCTAATACATTTAAACACATATTAATCTAAATAGGTAGGACTTTTGGATACATGTATGATGTGATCCTCAATCATCTTACCAAAATAGTAGTTATAACCACCCATAAACTAAGAGAATATTATATAAACCCATCTTGTCATATTTGCAGAGAAGGAATCTTATTTCTATGAATACCTCATATGAACACGGTTTGTATAATATAGTATTTTTATCTCGCGATTTTTCATAAATCAATATGCACACATCAGTCACCATCATTTTATTGATTTATATATTTCAATAATTTAACGAATTAAACTATATTCATATACTATGGACCCATATTCCATAATGGTATTACTATCATAGTCATACTATGACATGAGATATCTCTTTATTTACTCAGATGAGAAAAAAACCTCTTGATCATTCTATCAATTTCATAACACCAAAGATGCACCCAAAAAATGATAAATCCCCATGATATCAATGTCAATGTTTTTACTACTCATTAAAGGACATGGTAAAATGGAAACAATTTATTATGTACTCAATACAAAGGAAAAAAAGACATTTTCATATATATGAACAAAAAATGACACCTAGGATAATTAGTGTTTATAATAGTAATTGAGTTTTCAGGATGATATCCACTCTACATCACAAATAGTGAACACCATGAGAAGATCTCTCAATTCTTATGATCCTCTAAAATCTGATAGTTACAAATAAAAATTGTCTTATAAGTATTATATATCATGAATATATGATATATATTTAATATTATTATCATTGAATATCTACATTCAAATTATAATTGAGAGCCTCTATAACCTTTTGATACAACACACTGTCTAAAGAAATTACCTTATGAAAATTGGATATAAAAGTCTCTACACAATTATGGAAATAATAAACAAATGTATTTATCTAACTGGATAACAATAATGGTAATCAAGGTATATAATGTAGTTGTGTTCTAGGAATCCACTCACAACACTCCCACATATATTATAACTAACTCCATGTACGTATTAACTAGAAATATCTCACATGAGTATCATGATTCTACTGAAATAGGAAATCGGTCCTGGGAAATCTAAATTATCATTTTTGGATACACTTCTAATTATAGAGATTAATAGTATGTAATATTATAAAAAACACCCTAGGATTGTTCAATATTGTAACTTTTGTGTATAATTTAAATATTTATAATTTTAAATATCCATTAATGCCTATTATATCTATCACTATTGATATTTATCAGTAGGATATAGACATCTTTAACTATGTATTTCCAAAAGATGAATTAATTTAACAATGTATTCACTAACTCTAAGACTTCCAGTTTTTTTCCCCATTTAAAATATTATTCCAAGATAAAATAATTAGAAACATATGGCCCTCCCAGTAACATTATTATAGAAAACTAGTTCATTTTCATTCATAATGAAAAAAAGTCTCTAATGATCTGATCATAATGAACATTCAATAAAAATGATTCTCTTTCTCCCAAAATCTAAACATGATTTTCTTATCCAGAATCTATTATAGAATGCATGGATTATTTGAATATATCTTAATGGGTTATATATATTTATTTCATGTAGGTTAGAGGTTTATTATACTCTATTAGTAGTGTGTTATCTAAATACTTGACAAGAGAACTATATACATTTGGTTCTCTATCCTATTGAGTAAAATTATGCAAAACTTTTTCCTAGGGAACGTCTTCTTCTCCTGATATATCATGTAAATTATTGTAGTACCTAATATTGTGCATATTAAAAATCAATGTTATAAAAATCAATCCTTATCCCACTATTTCCTTAATAAAACAAGTTATCCATTTATGAATGTAGCATTTATTTCTATAATAACTTTTCTATATTTAAGGATATATACGTAATATACATTAGTCTCTTTAGGATAACATATAAATATGTACATCACACTCTAAGATAATAATTTTTCAATAATTATAGACTTTCAAAATGTCTCATGTCTAAATACATGTACATGTGATATACAATGCTTATTTTGATACCATCAATTATAATTAACTCATCTGATTCCTTTGTTGATACACTTTTTAAATAAATATTTTATTCTATTGTGTATATCCCACGAAGGAAAAAGGAAACGTTTCATGAAACATCATCAATCTGACCATATCAAGTAGGGTCTACACCCATCTTTCTCTGGCATTAATCAACTAAGCTGTATAAAAAGGAATATGATGGGAAACTATGACAAACACCTTTAAATTATTAATTAATTGTTGTTAAATTCATTGTCAATTATGATCTATTCAGTTTTTCTTAATATTCATACCATGATGATTATATATTTAATTCTAATATTTTGTAAACTTGTTTAAATAATCTTAATTATACTAAATTATTAAAATATATTTATGTCCATAATAATCATATATAAAAGTAAACATGTATGAAAAAACACAAATTTCCTTTTCTCTAAAAAGACAACATGCATTAGTATGAGCTAATTTAAATTATTCATTTTATCTAACTCATTCACCACTAAAATTTGTCTTAGTAATTTAACCATAAGCATAATCATGACATTCATCCAAGAGTTTTAACATAATGGAGTCTAAATACCATATATGATGTATTGTCCCTAAATACAGGTCATTTACACCACCTAGTCTGACGTTCCATAAGTTATCATTATATGATTTATTCTCATTGGATTTATAAATGATTTTAAAAACATGATAATCTATTTTAGGAATATACAACCCATTATTAAGATAAAGAATATAAAAACAGATGTTTTCATTATATATATAAGAAAAAATTTATTTCCATACAAGTAATAAAAACTCCTAGTGTCTGAAAACAACACTGAGATAATAGTTTTGATAATATATGGTATATAATAATAAAAAATCATCATAAGAACTATTCAAGTAGGAATAGTAATATGATAATATCAGGCTACTAATTCTTCAAGTATATCACTATTTTAAACTAGATTAACCTCCTCATATTTTCAAATATTATTAAAAACATTGATTCCATTATTTGAATTCAAATGTGTGAGAAACATGTAGTATTCGTTACCCATCTTATAGAAATGGACATATTGTATTCAATGAAAAATTAAAAAATGTAGAAGAATCACATTTCTTCTTTTACCTAGCTAAGAAATTCATCTAACAGTGTTCTTTTGTCTACGTGAAAGGTAGACTACCTCTTAGTCATTTCTCTCAATGCAAATTTTTGGCTTCATGAATGTGTGGTGCATTTCTATCGTTGACATAGATATATCCCTTAAAACAATTGACTCATCTTTACTATTATTATTCTATATAATGTCCAACAAATTGGAATTCATCATATACATATATTATTGTTAAACTAATTCCAAAAAATATGGGTATGTTCTATTCATTCTACTCACATAATAATTAATAATAATATTTAAAAATGTATTCGATAAATAAGAAATAATTAAATTAGTTTATAGTTTTTTTTAATTTTAACCAATGGGACTTGAATATCTCAATGTCCCTAGTCAACTATAGTATATAAGGTATTCAATGATTTAATTATGCAAGATTCAATCTAAAAAACTCAATATATAACTCATATATTTATCACCAAAATCCCTTCTTTTATTACACTTGTAGATTAGATAAAATTTTAAAAGCCTCTATATCCTCTTGTATTTTTTGAAACTCACTAGATGTAAATTTAAATATGAATCCCTTAACATCATGTTGTTGACATATATTCATATTGTATTTATCTATCCCTACCTTGTTTTCTCTTTGAGGGTGATCAAGGGGATGTGTTGATTCCCGTAAATAAATCATACTATATAGGTCTAGGACTATATAAAAGGGCCTAATCTACTAATAGACGTTATGTATAGTTAATATATTGTATGTATTTAATATAGGTCATAGTAAAATTGAATTTGTGTTAGCTTCAATTTGACCTATAACATGTAAAATTAGTACTTTATCTTGGCCACCAGTAAAAATTTTCAAATTCTTAATTTAAAATTCCTCCAAATATTTATTAAAATCATAGTTTCCCTTAACTACTTAATTTGGAACACCAGCTTCTTGAGTATTCTAATGTCATGATTCTCTAAAATTGTCCTCATATTTATATATATGAAATCTAAACTACTCTGAGAGTCTAATTTTGTATTTTTTTTAGTATCCAATTGCATTTTTTATGAATCCTTAATTTTTTTAGTGGATTTCATCTTCTATAAATAATTACACTATGTTACTCAATGATTTTCATATAATGTTGTAACAACTTTTTTATGGATACTTCTTTGCATAAAAATTCAGTTAAGTTAAACCACCTATATCATAATAGATTTTTGATAGGAAGAGATTCCAAAATATATATCCAATGAGTTCCTTGAAAAATCATTTATTTCTAATTTTGTGTAATGGAAGACATCATTTTTACATAATATTTCATTTGATGGATTAATTAGTTTCACCTTAGTTAATGGAATAATTTTTTATTTGACATGCTTTATCTATGTGATTTTACTAGCATTATAAAAATTATTTTAATAGAAACATTCACCACATTCATTCAATTTATATTTTCATGATTGATTATTTTTACAGTATTTGACTATACGTAAAAAATAAGCACTCAAAAATAATAAACCATGTTTATGAAAAAATTAATAATTAATGAAATGATATTGAATTAATAACTATTTGTTAATCGATCGAAAAAATAAGGTATTAGATGATACAATAAAGAAATTCATTAAGTATATACTTGACTACAATTTTTATTGCCACAACTCCCATATACTTTAGTTGTTTATTTTACACAAAATCTAGACCCAAACTATGTCTCCAAAACCTCCTCCATTATTTACAATGTATAATATCATGATAATTTTGAGAACTCAGGTTATAAAATTTAATTTCATTACTTAAATGGGGACTCAAATCACCTTAAACAAATTATATATGTTGTGATGATTTGTAGATCATAAAAATAAAATAATTGCTACATTTTAAAATAACACAATTGATATCATTAAATTAAATAAATCATATAAAATCCGATCTAATCTCATGGTTAATAATTATGAAATTATATTACATGAAATAAAGAAATTTTTTAAAAATTTTACTTGAGTGTATTTGAAATGTTTTAATTTTTGTTTTAAAAAATATTTAATTATTTTTATGTCCCACTAGGTCAGAAATGGTTTTATTAAATCATATAGAATTAAATTTAAATTTTTAAATATTTATGAATATTTTAGGGTCATTTTGGACCTAGAAAGGATCTATGGATATTAATTTATGACTCATGAAATGGTTAGTGGGTATCTTGGGTTTGATCGAGTTAATACAGTTATGGGTCAAGTGTAATAGGGGAATTTATTTATGGGAGTATATAGATTTATATTATTATACTATATACATTATATATTATATATTATAATATAATGATATATATATATACAATTTTTCATATAATCACCCTCTATATAAATGGGGAGGGAAAAAAAGTTGGTGCACCATAAATTGGTCATCAAAGGCCCCAATTTTTATTTTTTTAATAAATCATATCCATAAAATTTGAATGATATAATTAGTTTCTTTATTTTTATATATTTTAATTATGTATTGTCCATGAATCCATTAATTTGACTTACTACCCCATAGGGATACTAGTATTTATGGATAACATGCAACAAATTTGTATCATTCCCTACGAAAAAATACAAAGCCCTAATATCAATAAAAGATAATGGAAAAAATAAATCTGTAAATTGTTTCAAAATAAAACCCTAAAACATTTCTCTCTTTGATTGATCATATATTATACATATGATCTTATATTGAGGTTTCATTAGATACATTGGGACCATATTTAAACCCACATTCTAAATAATCACACATTTAATTGTAATTTTGATGATCTCTATTTAAATAGTTAAAAGATTCCACTAATAACAATCAATAGAAACTGTGGTGAAGTGAAAGTATGATGATAAAAAATTTAAACACTGGCATTAGAATCATGTTGAACACAAAAATATAAAAAAATTACATTTTTTGTATTTCCAAAAGGACCACAAGTTTAAAAATTAAACTATAAAACACTAAATCAATCAAAATCATAAAAGGTACCATTCCCATTTCAAATTTCCATTTTGATTCACGGACTATCTTTGTGTGATGGATCAAAGTGGACATGAAATGAATTTTCACACCCGTTTTTATAATCATTTGATTTATTTCATTTCTCTTGGCATCGGGTGATTTTGGGTAAGTGCGGGTGAGACCCTATTTAAAATTCTAATGCTGGGATAGGTTTATGGTTTGGGATAGTGCGCAAACACCGTATGTTTATGACGCACAGTCTGCCTGGGCACGTGCTTTCCTCTTGGGTACGTGCAGCCCGCTTGCAGTCCTCTTGTGTACCGTACGGTGCACGGATACCGCACGGTTATCCAGTTTTAATGTTATTAAATTAGTTGGTTGACCGGATGAATAAAAAAATAAATATACGTTTATATATTTTTATATATAGGTACATATGTCTATATAAGTATATATATATATATATGTATTTATGTATATATATATGTGTGTGTGTGTGTTTATATTTTTAAATGGTTTTATTATTATAAATTTTTTGATTATAATAATTATATTTATTGTAATTAACTAATTAGTATTATTATTATCATTATTATTATAAAGAAAAAAAAAGAAAAAAATAGCCTAACCCTAATCCCCCCCCTCTTCTATTCGGCGCCCCCCACCCTCAGCCGAAACTTCATCTCCCACTGTCGCGCCATCCCCGCCGGCTCCCCCTCCGCTCTCGCTAGCCGACCGCACCGCACCCCCATCAACGCCACTCCCGGACCCCGCTGGATCGCCCTCCACTCTCACCGGCCGACCGCGCTACACCCCTTGTCCGCCATTCGTGCCTCCAACCCAGTCGTCCACAGGACCTCTACTAGGCCTCCGCCATTCTACCCTTCTACCTCCCGAGCACTCCGCACAACTGTTCTCACACACCAGTGGGTCCCCATCACCCTCGCCTCACACCGCTTCTGTCCGACGCCTTAGCCCATCCCGTGGTCCCCCCTTGTGTGTCCTCTCCTTACGCAACCTCATTTTCTGGTGTTCTCCTCTTCTGGTATATTTCTATTTGTTTTTTATTATTATTTTTGGTGTTCTTATCAAATATATCATCACCCTAATACATCAGTTCTTTATTTGCGCATTTTCCTCGGTATCTAGGGTATGCCCTTAGTCTCAGAAGTTCATTTCCCCCTTCCGTTGAAGCACTATTGGACTCATGCACCTTCGGGGTAGGTGAGTTTGTGTATTTTATCTTTGGATCACTATGCTAATATTTTCACTCTTCTTTTTTGTTTTAAAACTTGTTTCGCAGCTTTGTTATACACTCAATTATCTTTCTATTGAGTTCTGAAATTTTTAGAATTGGATAAAAATATGTTTTGAGTCAGTTCCTGGTTTATGTCATCATGCATCTACGGTGTTATGCTTGTTTAAGTGCCAAATCATTCTTTGATAATTTTTAAAATAATATTCTCATCCCTATGGTATCCTTTTACATCTTTTGTGATGATTTTTCATTGGTGTAATTGGTTAAAATTGTTCTTTTTTGTGATTGTTTAATTATGTATATGTTAAAGTAAATTGATGTGATTTTGGGGGAATTTCCTTTTGTTGTGTATTATAAAAATGGTGAAGATGTGATTTGAGTTTTACTTGTGAACTTTTTTATTTCTATAGAGTTGGTTTTTTAATCGTATTTTGATTCCTTTGTTTGGAATAATTTATTTTAGGGATTTGTGGTGTTTTTGAGTCCCGTGGATTTATCGTAGGGAGTTGCGGTCGGTTTTGTAGGTGCGCATGCATTTTCCCAGGGATGGAAATGTATAGGTATATGTATATTCATTGTGAGTGTTCCCTCATGGCACGGGGAACATGTGCATTAGTTTAAGTATATGTATATATATATATATGGAAGTTTGTGCATGCGTGCGAGCTGCTTCTTAAGTTAGAAAGCTTGGTGTGACCATTGTTCGAGGTATGTGTTTCCATCCCTTCTATATTTCCGAAGTTTTTCAAAGGCACCTGCATGGTTTAATTTAGTTTATAAATTTTATTTTCACCCTTATAATCCTGATAGTTTATTTATTGCAGTGTTTCTTTGATGGTTAAAAGTATTAAAAATAGCTTTGAAATAGTTCCTCAGTTATATTTAGGTGCTCCCATGCCATTGCTCCCAATTTTAAACAACTTATGCTTACATTTTCTTAATTAAATTTTAGATTATGTTTTTCACCTTTATTACGTTTATATTAAACTTATGGTAGTGTCTTACTATTGAAGTATTTGATTAAAAATGGTGTTTGGATGCTCCTCTATTTACACACATGTTTATGCCTTGCCAACTTGGTTGGAACTAACTTCATTTATTTACAAATGGTTCTGTTGGACGTTTTGATTAGTGTTTTATGGTAGAAATATTTTATGAAACTTGTTTGTCCTGCATTGGTTTATTTCATGGAACTTAATGCTTTTGAAGAAATGATTTCACATCTCATTGAATTGGTATTTTTCTCTAATCATTGGTTTATAAGCAGTTATTGTTTTTCTAAATGATGTGGGTCTCTTTGTGTGGTTCTTTAAATTGGTTTGAAAATAAATCCATGTGTATATGCCTGTTTGGATTTTGGTTTATAAATTTTGTTGAGTGCGTGGAGTAAGGAAACACTAGGGATTGTTTTTTTTACAAATTGAATATGGTATCATTAAAGACATTTATTTCAATTACTTGAAACATGGAACCTAAAGGCCCGTTTTGTTTTTTAAATACAAAAGTGGTTTTTAGGGTTGTTTTAGAAGAGATTTTGAAATGTTTTCATAAAGTCTTTGATCATGTAAAAATAGAGGGCCGATTTACAACTCTAAGTGTTTAATAAAGTGGTTTTGATAAACGAATGATGTGACGGCCCGGTTGGCACTTTTATTTTAGAAATGTATTCTTATATATAAATATATGGGGCGCTCCGATGTAGGGTAACCCTTTGTGGGAAAACGCATAGGAAGCGTCTGTGTTTGGGTTAGGAAAGTGCAGTGAGATGAGTCCCGTGTGCGAGGACCTTCCTACTTACACCGTATTGTTATAACCACCGTGGGTTCCTGGGCATCTTTTAGATGATCGAGTTAAGGTTTCTGACCAACCCCGATTAGACGGGTTGGTACCCCCTGGATTTGTTGTTAGGCTAGGTGGACTTTCCCACTGGATTAGTTAGTTAGGGCGGCTAGATGGTTATAGACATAGGAGCTTCACCATATGCAGGTAGGTGATTCTGAAACCGAGTACGTCCATGGGTCTTCTAGGGATTTTTATGATCACCCATGCTTACTGAATCACTTACATTCCGTGTTTACTTTTCATTGCACTGGTTTATTTTTAGTTTCACTTTCACATGTTTTACTCTAGCCTAGCTTTGGTATTTTCTCATTGGATTTCATTTATAAAATGCCAAATGATTTTGGAAATGGTCTGTAGTGTGTGATGGGTATTTAAATAAAAACAACATGTTGCATATTTTAAAATGTGAAAACCGTAATTTTATGTTTGTATTTTAAACTTCTGTCATTAGACTATTTTGGAAAAGAGAAGGGTTGGATTCAGTGGATTATTCTTTGCATCCCTACTGAGCATCTCAGTGCTCACGCCTATTATATCTTTCCAGTTGCAGGTTCAGTTTGATGCTGAGGTTTCTGGTTTAGCTTCTCAATGTTGGAGCGCACTTTGTTCTGAGTTGGGTGGTGACCTGAAGGGTTACAAGGAGGTATGTAATTCTATTTTCTTTCTACTTCTAGTATTTTATCCTTTTTTCAGTTTTTATTTGTTTGGTTATATTTTGTTCATGGGAAAAATTGTTCCCAACAGTTATATTTTTTATGCCCGGTAGTAGTTTCCAGCATGTGGGGATCAGGAACACCCCTCGGGCCATGCCGTGGGCTGCCTTGGGTGACTGGTTTAGGGTTGACCCGGGCTGGTTCATGACAAATGGTATCAGAGGAGGACCTTGATATTTAGGAAGGATGGTAGAAAGATATTATGATTTTTTGGGACTCAAGAGGTAGTTAACGGGTTGGTGCTTGATCACCACCGCCCGTGACGAGAACTAAGAACCAGTGGTAGTTTGGGTTTTGAGTCTTTTGACTTTGATTGTTATGGTTTGAGGGATGATAATGTAGTATAACTAGTTCATGTTGTGTCCTCACATGGGGTGGTGACCCATGTGGAGTCCAAGTGTCCAGTTCAAGGTCCTTTTAATGATATACCTTACTTGGGATATGGCTCACCACCATGTCGCCGAGTTAGGTGTATGCACTAGTTCCTCGTTCTGGTGGTTTGTTGTGGATTGTGTTTATTTTTGATCTTAGTCGATGTGAGCGTGTGGTATAAAATGGAAGTGGTTTTAAAATGGAAAAGTGTTTCTTATAAAATTGATTTGAAATTGGTGAATTGGTTTTTTAAAGTGGGAGTGTTTCGATTTGGAGTGTTTTATTGCATGTTTGGATTTGATGAGGGATAGAAGTGTTCGAACCTTGGTATTCCTTATGGAGGATCACATGTGCATCGATATGTGCAGAGAGTGCGTGGGAGATCTTTTCCGCAAGCGATGTAGCTAGGATTCGGTGAACGCACATGTGATAGTCCATAAGGGGCCATAGGCGAGTTTTAAAATTTAAAATAAATTATGGTTTTTGGAAAAGAAACGATTACATATATTTGTATATGTTTAGATTATGAGTTTGTTGCCCTTGGATCAGGCTATTGCTTTGATTGAGTTTTGGCTAGACGCTGATTTTAGTTTTGTTTTTCGTGTTGTTCTGAGTATGCCGCCCAGAAAGGTCACTAAGGTTGCTAATGAGTCATGCCCAATTTTCAGTTCTTTTTTCATTTTGCCTATCGATCAAATTAATCAAAGTCCATGAGGGCCAGTTGTGTGGTTGTGGAATTAGAGTGGGTCTTCCGGTTTTTGGGAACTCCCTGGGTTGTTAGGGTTCATACCATCATAGGTTTATTTGAGGATCCAGTTTTGGACTAGTGATGGTGAAATGTCCCACCATCGTTTAAGTTTGGGGTGGTGTGTTCAAGTTTCAAGGTCATCATGTTAGTGAATTTCTATGGTTGGGAGAACCCTCTAGTGTTCTCCCCTCAACCACAGACAATGATTGTACTCGAGCTAGTTGGGTGTGACTTCTGTTGGTAATGGTCACCCCGAGCCTCTCAGTTTTTTATGGCTTTGCCTGGTCATGGACTCGAGTTATGCTAACTAATGGTTGAGCGACTTTCTGTGGGAAGAAAGTTTTTGTGGTGGGGAAAATTGTCACACCCTTTTTTTAGTCATTTTTTTTATTTCTCTTGACGTCGGGTGATTTTTCGTAAGTGCGGGTGAGTCCCGATTTAAAATTATAATGCTGGGATGAGTTTATAGTTTGGGATAGTGTGCAAATATCGTACGTTTAAGATGAGCAGTCCACTTGCGTACATGCTTTTCTCTTGGGTATGTGCAGCCTGCTTGCAGTCCCCTTGGGTACCGTATGGTGTGCAAATACCACATGGTCATCCAGTTTTAACGTTATTAAATTAGATGGTTGAGAGGATGAATAAATAAATATATATATGTTTATATATGTTTATATATAGGTACAAATGTCTATATAAGTATATATATATGTGTATATATATATGTGTGTGTGTGTGTTTATATTTTGAAATGGCATTATTATTATAAATGTTTTGATTAGAATAATTATTTTTAGTATAATTAACAAATTATTATTATTATTTTTATCATTATTATTATAAAGAAAAAAAGGAAAAAATAGCCTAGCCCTAATCCCCCCTCTTCTATTTCCCCCCCCCCCTTGGTCAGAACTTCCTCTTCCCCTGTCATATCATCCCCAACAGCTCCCCCCCACCCCGTGCTCTCGCCGACTGACCATGCCACACCCCCCTCGACGCTACTCCCAAACACCGCCAGCTCCCCCTCCACTCTCGTCGGCCGACCGCGCCGCACCCCCTGTCCGCCAGCTGCGCCTACTACCCATTCATCCACAGGCTGTCCGCTAGGCCTTCACCGTTCTCTCCTACTACCTCTCGCGCCCTCCATACTACCAATCTCGCGCACAAGTGGGCCCCCATCGCCCTCACCTCACACCACTGTTGTCCGACGCCTTAGCCCATCCAGCGGTCCCCCCTTGTGTGGCCTCTCCTTGCACAACCTCATTTTCCAGTGTTCTCCTCTTCTAGTATATTTCTATTTGTTTTTTATTATTATTTTTGGTGTTCATATAAAATTTATCATCACCCTAATATCGCGGTTCTTTTTTTGTGCATTTTTCTCTGTATCTAGGGTATGCATTTAGTCTGTGAAGTTCATTTACCCCTTCCATTGAAGCGCTGTTGGACTCGCTCACCTTCGGTGTAGGTGAGTTTTCATATTTTGTCTCTGGATCAATCCACTAATAATTTCACTCTTACTTTTTGTTTTAAAACTTGTTTCGCATCTTTGTTATGCACTTAATTATCTTGCTATAGAGTTATGAAATTTTTAGAATTGGTTAGAAATATGTTTTGAGTCGATTCCTAGTTTATGTCAGCATGAATCTATGGTGTTATGCTTGTTTAAGTGCCAAATATTTCTTTGATAATTTTAAAAATATGGTTCACAGCCCTATTGTATCCTTTTACATCTTTTGTGATGATTTGGAATTGGTGGAATTGGTTAAAATGGGTCTTTGTTGGGATTGTTTAATTATGTATATGTTAAAGTAAGTTGATGTGATTTTGGGGGTATTTCCTTTAATTTTGTATTATAAAAATGGTGAAGATGTGATTTGAGGTTTACTTGTGAACTTGGTGATTTCTATAGATTTGGTTTTTGAATCGTATCTTGATTTCTTTGTTTGGATTAATTTTTTTAGGTATTTGTAGTGTTTTTGAGTCCCTGGGATTTATCGTAAGGAGTTGCGGTCGGTTTGGAAGGAGCGCACGAATTTTCCCAGGTATGGAAATGTATAGTTATATTTATCTTCTATGTGCGTGTTCCCTCATGGCGCGGGGACCACGTGCATTAGTTTAAGGATATGTTTATATATATATATGGAAGTGCGTGCATGCGTGCGAGCTTCTACTTGAGTTAGAAATCTTTGTGTGACCATTGTTCGAGGTAGGCGTTTCCATCCCTTCTCTATTTTCGAAGTTTTCCAAAGTCACCTTCATGGTTTCATTTAAATAATAAATTTTATTTGCACCATTATATTCTTGATAGTTTATTTATTACAGTGTTTCTTTGATGGTTAAAAGTGTTAAAAACTGCATTGAAATAGTTCCTTAGTTATTTTTTGGTGCTCTAATGCCTTTTCTGCCAATTTTAAACAATTTAATGCTTGTGTTTTCTTAATTAAATTTTATAATATGTTTCAAACCTCTAGTGTGTTTATAGTTAACTTATGGTAGTGTTTTAGTGTTGAAATATTTGATTAAAAATGGGTTTTGGATGTTCTAACCCCCGAGAATTTTATTATAAATATTTTTTATGCTATATAAATCATCAAAGGAATATTTCACTACACACAACACTAGCATGGCTTTCTTTACACACAATCACAACCTTCCTTGATAGCTTGCGTCGTATGCAATACTGAGTTTCACTAAACAACTATATGCTATTAAAATATTATTAAAACTAGCCGTTATGAATAGTAATACCCACTTTTTGAAATTTTTTAAATTTTATTTTTCAAAATGGACTTCATTTTTGGATTCGGAATATCGAAATTATCATAGGGTAAAATTTTGGTATTTTTCTGAAAACATTCAATTTTTGATGAATAGTGAAAACACTGGGTTAATATTTAAAAACTGACATTTTATTTAAATAATTATTTAATTTATTTAAATTTATTTTAGGTAAAAATTTATACATAATACCTATATAAGTTCAAATTAATTCATTGGAGTCATTTTATTATAATTCTAGATATATAATAATTTTATTGAACTTTTCACCGTCTTTTACCCACCTCCTAGGAGAATTTCCAAATTTACATAAAACATAATTTTACCACTTCTATGAGTGTAATTTTTAAAATCCAAGATACACGGTTAATATGAAGGACTAAAAGGTGCTTCAATGCGATGAAAATAATTGTCTGTGAATAGTAATTTTTTACTTTTGTTACCACGGTTAAAAGTAAATATGGTAATTAAGGGTACAAATGATATTATTATTACACAAACACATGTCATAATTCTATTGGATAAGATTAATTCAACCAAAAGCAACCTTAGGAATAAAATATGACCATTTAGGCCCACTTGGATAAGATTAGGACATTTATTATTAATTTATTTAAAGAAGGGTTAAAATAGTTAAAATCAATGTTTAATAACTAAATAATTTTTAATATGTGGTTATACATAAGATTAATTCTACTATAAATATTCATTAGAAAGATAAATTGATTTCCTACATAATGGTATTTTATTTGTAATTTTTAGACTTTAAATAATTTAATTTATTTATGACACAATGATGATGAAGTAATTATATTTTTAATGAAATATTGACATAATTGATGTTATAAATACACAAATAAATGTAATTTGAGACAATTTATGAATTTAAATAATTTTCTATGTTAATATGACATTAATTATTGATTTAATTAATTTTTTTCAAACTAATATTTCTGTTATGATTTAAATGAAATAATTACCAAATCATGTCAAAACTGACATAAAATAGTTTTTAAAACAAATATTATATTATTAATTGTTATTTTATTCCTAAAAATCTATGTTTCGGCAAAATAACATAGATAAAGTTATATATATTATGAATAAACAACTTGGGGTTCGTTTGGCATGTTATAGTAAGTTTATTAACCTTATAGTGTAAGAAAACAAGAAGACACGTTGAAAGATAAATTATCTAACCTAAAGTTAAATCTAAATGATAATGTTAAAATAGAAATCTAAACGTGTCTACATTCTATTGTATTAGAGGATTTCGACCCATCCCATCTTAGCTTCGAAATAAATCAATTTGGAGCTATTAAAAAAGAATATGAGTTTATAATAAAATAATATTTTTTGTTTTTCCAAAGGATCCCCTCTCCCCTCTTATAAAAGGGCACCTCCTTCCTATCTTCCTCACACAACTTTGAGCCTTCAATATTGGCCAACCCATTCCAAATTATCTTATACACTTCCCTAGAAACATCCTAGAAGTCCTGGTATTCTTCAAATACCAATTTTAGTGCCGTAAAAGGAGGTATCAAAGAGGCGCTTCAAAGAAGAGATAATGTCTGTTACCGATTCTTTCAAATTTAGTTCTTCTTCCACATCTTCTTCTTTAGTTGTTTAATTATGAAATAAAAACATCAGTATCACTCATATACTGGTATGTTATTATATGTATAAAAAAACCCTATTTCACCATCTATCCATCCTACGGAAAATGAAATCACCGCACGTGCGTACGTACAGAATACCGTCTCCATGCCGTGGTGTAATCTATTTTCCACCACCACCTTACTTGGATGTGTATAATGGTGTAAAAAATAAATATATATGATTATTGTAATGTAATATTGATTCTTAAATAGTATACATACACTCCAATACAATTCCATGATCATGGGAACGTTATCATCGCTCGTGCGTACGTACGGAATACCGTCTCCACGATGTGATGTGACTCGTTCTACATGATTTTCATTTCATAATGATTACATAAATGAATTGAGTGAATAAATATGATATGTATTACACTAATTACATTATGGAAATGATGTATCTATAACCTAAAAAGAAGAATAAGAATTTATTCAACAAAACACACATAACAAAAAAATGTAATAAACACCCGAATAACAAGTAGTAATGAAATATTACTAATAAGAAGCTAAGAATATGACCATATATGATATCATAAAAATAATTGTGCTAATGGAATAAGTCAATGTCATTATTTAAATCATTATACAGAAGGTTCAGACACTTACAAAGAAAATCGGGCCTAAGGTAAGGGAAAATCTCGCAATCTCATTTATATCTGAAATTGTTTATACTTCTGAATTTACTAAGGAATATTTATCATCCACATAAATGTTTCCTCAATATGTAATATTTATATACTCCTACAATTTTTTAAATCCAATTTTACACTTCTGTGAGTTTTTAGTAAAATATATGAAAGGAATCTTTTGTCGATTTTCGTACGAGGTACTTTTTGACTTTTCCGACAAAAGCACGATAAGAATTTTTTTAACTTATACGGCATGAATGGATTTTTAAAACATTATTTCCAAGAATCTTCCATTACATGTTTTCAAGTTTATTTTTAATCAACTTCTTTTAGTTTAAAATTGAATGACATGTTAAGAAAGCAAAAATGTTTTTGAAGTAGAAAGGATGTTATCTTCAAGAATGGAGTTCAGGCATTTTATTAAAATTATTTTCCATCTAAGATAATATATGATTATGTTTCTATCCTTATATTTACATTGATTTGATTATGTTATGATGGAATTATTTTTATTATGTCCTTTTATCTTATGATGGCATGATATTTAAGAATCCCATTTTTATTACATGGGTTATACTATGATGTATGGTTTATGATTTTGTGGCACACATAAGAATGGTTTCATTATGAGATGGGTGGGACCTATATCTCCCTCAAATGCATTGGGTAATGATTTATATCTCATGAGATAAACATGGTTGGAAAGGCAGGTTAAACCGGTTCAGTGAAACAGGACTGGAACGAGGATTGAACTCGGTTCAGAAAGGGACTTTGTCTGCAAAGATAGTCTTGGCAATGTGTCTTGACTACTATGAAATTATTCAATATGATTATGTGTGTATGCCACAAAGTTTCATGTTTTATGTTATGATTATTGGGATTACATTTCACTACTATGATTTATCCCTTGTTATGAAATTATGATCTCTTTTGTAGGTTAATATTTCCAAAATGATATGTTCTTATGAATATGATGTGATTTATATTTCTATTGTTTACCCTTACTGAGCATTTGAGCTCACCCTTTTTTATGGTTTCTTTCCCTATGTCATGAAGAAGGTTATTAAGTAGGATATTCCAAAAAGGGACTCTAGATATGATGAAATAAATGGGAGACAACGTAGATGATTTATGAACTAGTTGTTTATGTTTCCCAGTTTCCAAAGACACTCTACCTATATGGTCCATTCCTGGTTTTGTTATATGTTGTAATAAGTATGATTGAATTTTGAAGTAATAACAATTTATATAAAGTATGGGTCGTTATAGTTGGTATCAGAGGAAATGCATAGTCAAAATTTGGAAATTAGGATGTGAAAGCCTTAGTATGAAACCCAAAGATATGTCTAAGCATAGAACACAATATTAGTGTTTTAGAAATGGCCATGAACAACCTATGATAATACCTTAATTGTGAAATTTTATTCTTGATTATGTGTTTTTTCTATTATAATTAGTGTTTCTCACACTATTATTCTTGGTTTTAGTAAATGGTTGGAACCCGAAAGAACCGTGTTAATGCGGAATGCGACGGGCAGTGCAATGATTGTCACCCTGAGCAACCAAACCTTATGGGAGCTGGATTGAAAATTCTCGTAGCCATGCTCACAGAACTTTCTCAAGATATGAATCATGCATGACTTCCAAACGAGCAAAGCAACAAGCAACATTCTGTTGAATCCTTCATGAGGCAGCGTCCACCTTCATTCAGCGGGTCTTCTGATCCATTAGTGGATGAACAATGGATCAGTACCACTAAAAATATATTTTCAGTTCTTCATGTTCTTAACATGATAAATTCATTTTAGCAGTTTATTGTTTGGAAGGAGATGATGATAAATGGTGGAATCTTATCAAGAATATGAGGCAAAGATATGAAATTGAGTCCATGGAATGGGACGAGTTCAACAACATATTTTTCAATAATTACTTCCCTCGTATTATTCGAACAAACATGGAGAAGGAGTTTCATGAACTAAAGAAAACAAATGATTAAGTTGTTGGTACCTATGAAGCAAATTTTACAAGACTTGCAAGGTACGCATCCGGAATTATTATCCAACCTAAGAGTAAGATCGATCGATTCTTTAGTGTCTTAAAACCAATTCTTCGAAGGGTGTTAGCCATAAGGGACTTCAATAGCTACGAGGAAGTCGTTTGATGTGCTCTCAATGTTGACATGGATATTGGAGTAACCCATCAGTCATATGGGTTTGATAAGAATAGGAAATTTGAATTCAAAGGAAATTAAAAAGAGCACACTGAAAAGATGATGCGTTTTCCCTTATGCTCAAAGTGTGGAAAGAAACATAGAGGAAATTTTCTTAAGGGGACAAGTAAATGTTATAAGTGTGGAAAAGTAGGTCATCGGGAAATTGAATGTCGAAATAATGGGAAGAAGATGTCTAATGATGCGAACAAAGAAAAGGCAACAAAGAGTGCACCTCCTACACTTCAATGTTACAAGTGAAAGGAAATGGGCCATTATGCCAATCAATTCCCTAATCCAAGGGTTGTTGATGATGATCGACGTCAAAAAACTCTTAAGGATATAGACAAAGGAAATTCACATGTAATTTCTATCAGCGATGTGGAGTATGATAACGAAGTGGTGAAAGGTACACTTACCATCCACTCTAAAGTAGAAAATGTTTTATTTGATTCTGGATCCACCCACTCTTTTATTTCTAAAGAATTTCCTAAGGGTATCACCATATTACCTCAACAATTAGATGTTGAGTTGGTTGTGACAACTCTTAATGGCACAACAGTTTCATCAAAGGTTTATAAATCTTCTCCAATTGATGTTTGTGGGAAAGTGCTTCCTGTAAATTGTGTGATCCTTCCTATAGTGGAATTTAATGTGATTCTTGGCATGCATAGGCTTTCTTTATATGGAACTCATATCAATTTTCAAATAAGGGATGTCACATTTCATATTCCAAATCAATCTATGATCGTCTATCAATGCAAGGATGAACATAACCTTCTAGTAGAAATTTCTTCCATCTTATGGGTCTTGGTTCCACTAAATGAAGGTTATTTATCTCATATGGTTGGTGATAAAATCACGATTAAGAATATGCCCATTGTACGGGAATTTGATGATGTCATTCCGGAGGAATTTATAGGTCTTCCACCAAATCTTGAAGTTGATTTTTCAATAGAACTCGTACCGGGTGCTTTGCCTATTTCAAAGACACCTTATAGAATGGCCCCAATTGAGTTGCAGGAATTGAAAAAGCAACTCCAAGAGAATCTTGATAAAGGATTCATACACCCTAGTGTGTCACCTTGGGGAGCACTTGTTCTGTTTTTTATGAAGATAGATGGATCAATGAGACTCTGCATTGATTATAGAGAACTTAAAAAGATCACTATCAAGAACAAATATCCTCTCCCGCGCATTGATGACTTATTGGACCAACTACGTGGAGCTCAATACTTTTCCAAGATTGATCTTCATTCAGGGTATCATCAATTAAGTTTCAGAAGGGAGGACATACCAAAGATGGCTTTCCATACAAGGTATGGACACTATGAATTTATAGTGATGCCATTTGGTCTTACTAATGCCCATGCTATATTCATGGATCTGATGAATAGAGTCGTTAGAGATTATCTTGATCAGTTTGTAGTAGTCTTTATAGATGATATTCTTATCTATTCAAAGAGCGAGGAAGAACATGAAGATCACTCCAGAATTGTATTGAAGACCGTGAGAATGGAGAAGCTTTTTGCAAAATTTACCAAGTGGGAATTTTGGCTTCAAAAAGTTGCATTTTTGGGTAACATAATCTCAAAAGAGGGGATATCTTTGGACCTAGCAAAAATAGAGGTTATCGAAAGATGGTCGAGACCAACAAAAGTAATTGAGATCCGATGTTTTCTTGGTTTGTCTTGTTATTATCGACGTTTTGTGAATGATTTTTCATGATTATCTAATCCACTCACCATGTTGACTCGAAAAGAAGTTAAGTTCGTATGGACAATGGAATGTGAAGAGAATTTCAAGGAGTTGAAAAGAAGTTTATCCAGTTCACCTGTGCTCACACTACCTTGTAGTGGAGAAAGGTTTGTGAACTATAGTGATGCATCCAAGAAGGGGGTGGGGTGTGTTCTTATGAAAAATGATATGGTGATAGCTTATGCCTCATGACAGTTGAAAATCCATGAGAAAAATTACCCAACTCATGATTTGGAGTTAGCTTCAGTAATCTTTGCATTAAAGATTTGGAGGCATTATATTTATGGAGAAAGGTGTGATATTTATACTGATCATAAAAGTTTAAAGTATATTTTCACACAAAAGGAGCTGAATATGCACCAAAGAAGATGGTTGGAGTTGATTAAGGATTATGACTGCTCAATTCATTACCACCCTGGGAAAGAAAACAAGGTGGAAGATACATTAAGTCGACAAGACCATGCTAGCTTATCCATGATAAGGATCACAAAAGATCTAATATTTAAGGATTTACAAAGGATGGATCTTGGAATTATAATGGAATGGGAAAAATCTTATCTTTATCAAATGAATGTTCAACCATCTATACATGTGAAGATTAAAGAGGCACAGAAAGAAGAAGTAGAGTTACAAAAGAAGGTGAGAAATGTTCCTGAATTCAACCTTGATTGTGATGGGATAACAAAGTTTAGTAATCGGGTTTGTGTTCCTACCATCCTAGAATTAAAGAAGGAGCTGCTAAATGAGGCTCATAGTTCTTAATTATCTATTCATACTGGAATCACGAAGATGTATAGGGACTTGAAAGAGTAATTTTGGTGGGATAGCATGAAAAGAGATGTTGCTGAATATGTCTCTCGATGCTTGATTTGTCATCTAGTTATAGCTGTGAGACAGAAGTCTAAGGGGATGTTACAACCATTACACATACCTGAATGGAAATGAGAAAACATCACTATGTACTTTTTCACTGGACTTCCTAAAACATCCAAAGGCAATAATGTTATCTAGGTCATAGTTGATCGTCTTACAAATTCTACACACTTCATTGCTATTAGAGCAGATTTCTCTCTGGATCAGCTTTCTAGGATATATGTGAAGAAAGTGGTAAGATTGCCTGGAGTACCGCTATCTATTATATCTGATTGGGATCCGAGATTTACCTAGACATTATGGAGAAGTCTTCAGCATACTCTGGATACAGAGTAGAGTTTTAGCACTGCTTATCATCCTCAGACAGACGGTCAGTCTGAGAGGACAATTCAAACTCTAAAAGATATGTTGAGAGCTTGCTCTATGGATTTCAAAGGTGGTTGGGATCAACACCTAACTTTGGTGGAATTTTCTTATAATAATAGCTTTCACTCCAGTATTCAGATGGATACTTATGAACCTCTCTATGGAAATAAATGCAGGACACCATCTTGATGGGATGATGTTGGGGAAAGAAAGCTATTAGGACCTGATCTTGTTGATAAGATGGCAAAAAAGGTCAGATATATTCAACAACACATTAGAGCTGATCAGAGTTGACAAAAAAGTTATTCCGTCAACCAAAGAAAAGACCTAGAGTTTGAAGTAGGTGATAAAGTGTTCTTACAAATATCTCCTTGGAAGAGATTAATGAGATTAGGAATGAAGGGAAAGTTGAGCCCTAGGTATATTGGTCCTTTCGAAATATTGGATCGTGTTGGGAAGATAGCTTACTGATTGGAGCTTCCAATGAATCTATCCCAAGTACACGATGTGTTCCATGTATCTCTCCTGATAAAGTACATACCTGATCCTTTACACGTACTTAGATCAGAATTTGTACCATTGGAGCAAGATCTTTCTTATAAAGAACAGCCGATAGAGATTCTGGATCGTAGCAAAAAAGTCCTATGGAATAAGACAACTCACTTGGTGAAAGTTTTATGGAGGAACCACCAATTAGAAGAACCTATATGGGATATTGAGGATATGATGAGGGAGATGTATCTTCCTTTGTTTGTTACAAAGTGATGAATTTCAAGGGAGAAATTCATTTTAAGGGGGGTAAAATGTTACACCCGAGACTTTTATAAGAAATATTTTGTTTTTATGTTATATAAATCATCAAAAGAATATTTCACTACACACAACACTATCTTGGCTTTCTTTACACTCAATCACGACCTTCCTTTATAGCTTGTGTCGTACGCAATACCGAGTTTTACTAAACAACGATATGCTATTAAAATATTTTTAAAACTAGCCGTTTTGAATAGTAATACCCACTTTTTGAAATTTTGTAAATTTAATTTTCAAGATGTACTTCATTTTTGGATTCGTAATATCGATATTAGCCTAGGGTGAAATTGTTGTATTTTTCTGAAAACTTTCAATTTTTGATGAATAGTGAAAACATTGGGTTACTATTTAAAAACCGAATTTTTATTTAAATAATTATTTATTTTATTTAAATTTATTTTAGGTAAAAATTGATACATAATACTTATATAAGTTCAAAGTAATTCATTGGAGTAATTTTATAATAATTATATATATATAATGATTTTATTGAACTTTTCACCGTCTTTTACCCACCTCCTAGGAGAATTTCCAAATTCACATAAAACAAAATTTTACCACTTCTGAGAGTGGAATTTCGAAAATCCGAGAGACATGATTAATATCAAGGACTAAAATGTGGTTCAATGAGGTGAAAATAATTTTTCGTGAATAGTAACTTTTTACTTTTTTTACAACGATTAAAAGTAAATTAGGTAATTAAGGGTAAAAATGTTATTATTATTACCCTAACACATGCCCTAATTCTATTGGATAAGTGTAATGCGACCAAAAACAACCTTAGGAATAAATTATGACCATTTAGGCCTAATTGGATTAGATTTGGACATTTATTATTAATTTATATAAAGAAGGGTTAAAATAGTTAAAATCAAAGTTTAATAATTAAATAATTTTTAATATAGGATTATACATAAGATAAATAAGACTATAAATATTCATTAGAAAGATAAGACTCTTTCCCACAAATGGTATTTTATTTGTAATTTTTTTACTTTATATAATTTAATTTATTTATGACACAATGATGATGAGTTAATTATATTATTAATGAAGTATTGACATAATTGATGTTATAAATACCCAAATAAATGTAATTTGAGACTTTTTATGACATACAATAATTTTATATGTTAATATCACTTGTTAGTATTTATTTAATTAACGTTTTTCGAAATAATCTTTCTGTTATGATTTTCACAAAAATCAATTACTAAATAGTGTCAAAATTGACATAAAATAGTTTTTAAATCAAATATTATATTATTAATTGTTATTTTATTCCTAAAAATCTAAGGTTTGGAAAAATGACTTAGATAAGGTTATATATATTAATAATAAACAACTTGGGGTGCGTTTTCCTTGTTATAGTTAGTTTATTAACCTTATAGTGTAATAAAACAAGAAGACACGGTAAAAGTTAAATTATGTAACTTAAAGTTAAATCTAAATGATAAGGTTAAAATAGAAATATAAACTTGTCTAAAATATATTTTATGAGAGGGTTTTGACCCATCCCCACCTTATATTCTAAATAAATCAATTTAGAGAAATTAAAAACCGAATATGGATTTATAATAAAATAATATTTTTAGTTTTTCCAAAGGTGCCCCACTCCCCTCTTATAAAAGGGCACCTCCTCCCTATCTTCCTCACGCCACATTGAGCCTTCACGATCATCCAACCCCTGAAAAATTCTATTCTCCACTTCCATAGAAAAATCCTAGAGGTCCTGGTCTTCTTTAAAGCCCTATTTTATTTCCCTAAAAGGAGGTCTCAAAGAGGCGCTTCAAAGAAGAGGTAATGATTGTTACCGATTCATTCAACTTTATTTCTTCTTCCACTTATTCTTCTTTAGTTGTTTCATTATTAAGTAATAACATCAGTGTCACCCATATAATGGTATTTTATTTTAAGTATCAAACAACCCTATTTCACCATCTATCCATCCTACGGAAAACAAAATCACCGCTTGTGCGTATGTACGGAATACCGTCTCCACGCCGTGGTGTAATCTATTTTCAACCACAACCTTACTTGGATGGGTATAATGGGGTAAAAAATAAGTATATATGATTATTTTAAAGTGATATTGATTCCAAAATTTTATACATACACTCCAATACAATTCCACGATCATGGGAACGATATCATTGCTCGTGCGTACGTACGGAATACCGTCTCCACGATGTGGTGTGACTCATTCTACATGATTTTCATTGCATAATAATTACAAAAATGAATTGATTGAATAAATATGATATTTATTACAATAATACAATTCTGTAAATGAAGTATCTATAACCTAAAAATAAGAATAATAATTTATTCGACAAAACACGAATAAGAACAAAAAGTAATAAACACCCGAATAACAAGTAGTAATGAAATATTACTAATAAGAAGCTAATAATATGACAATATATGATATCATAAAAATAATTATGATTCTAAAATAAGTCAATGACATTATTTAAATCATTATACAGGTGTTTCTAACACTTACGAAGCAAATTAGACCTAAGATAAGGGAAAATCTCGCAATCTCATTTTTATCCGAGATTGTTTATACTTCAGAATTCAATGGGGAATATTTATCATCCACATCCATGTTTCCGAAATATGTAATATTTATATCCTTGAAAAAAAATTATATCAAATTTTACCCTTCGGTGAGTTTTTAGTAAATTATATGAATGGAATCTTTTGTCATTTTTCATACGAGGTACTTTTTGACTTTTCCGACAAAAGTACGAGATGAATGTTTTTTTAAACTTATACGGCATGAATGGATTTTTAAAATATTATTTACAAGAATATTCCTTTACAAGTTTTCAATATTGTTTTTAATCATCTTATTTTAGTTTAAAATTGTATGACATGTTAAGAAGGTAAAAATGTTTTTGATGTGGAAAGTATATTTTCCTCAAAAATGGAGTTCATGCATTTTATCAAATTTATTTTCCATCTAAGATAATATAGGGTTCTATTTTTATCCCTATTTTTTACATTGATTTGATTATGTTATGATGGAATTATTTTTATGATGTCCTTTTATCTTATGATGTCATGATGTTTAAGAATCCCATTTTTATTATATGGGTTATGCTATGATATATGGTTTATGATTTTGTGGCACACATAAGAATGGTATCATTATGAGATGGGTGCGACCTATATCTCCCTCCAATTAATTGGGTAATGATGTATATATCATGAGATAAACATGGATGGAATGGCAGGTTAAACCGGTTTAGTGAAACATGACTGAAATGAGGAGTGAACACGGTTCAGAAATGGACTTTGTCCGCTAAGATAGTATTGGGAATGAGTCTTGACTACTAAGAAATGATTTTCTATGATAATGTGTGTATTTCACAATGTTTCATGTTTTATGTTATGATTATTGGGATTACATATCACTACTATGATTTATCCCATGTTATGAAATCATGATCTCTTTTGCAGGTTAAGATTTCCAAAATGATATGTTCTTATGAATATAATGTTATTGATATTTCTTTTGTTTACCCTTACTGAGAATTTGAGCTCACCCTTTTGTATGTTTTCTTTCCCCATGTCATGAAGAATGTTATTAAGTAGGATATGCCAAAAAGGGACTCTAGATATGATGAAATAAATGGGAGACAACGTAGATGATTTATGAACTAGTTGTTTATGTTTCCCAGTTTCCAAAGACACTATACCTATATGGTCCTTACCTAGTTTTGTTATAAGTTGTAATAAATATTCTTAAATTTTTAATTAATAACAATGTATGAAAATTATGGGTCGTTATAGATGCTCCTCTATTTACGCACATGTTTATGCCTTGCCAACTTGGTATAAAATAACTTCCTTTATTTGCAAATGGTACTGTTGGAAGTTTTGAGTAGTGTTTGCTAATAGAAACATTTTTTGAAACTTGTTTGTCCTACGTTGGTTGATTACTTGGAACTTAATTCTTTTAAAGAAATGATTTCACGTCTCTTTGAATTGGTATTTCTATCGAATCTTTGGTTTATAAGTGGTTCTTTTTTTCAAACTGATGTGGGTCTCTTTTTGTGGCTCTTTAAATTGGTTTGAAATGAAATCAATGCGTATATACCCGTTTGTCTTTTCGTGTATATATTTTTTTGAGTGTGTGGAGTAAGGCAACGCTTGGGATTGTTTTTTTTACAAATTTAATATGGTATCATTAAATACTTTTATTGCAATGACTTGAAACATAGAAACTAAAGGCACAATTGGATTTTTAAATACACAAGTGATGATTTGAGTGGTTTTGGAAGAGCTTTTGCAATGTTTTCATAAAGTCATTGATTATGTAAAACTAGAGGACTGATTTACAACTCCATGTGTTTTATAAAGTGAATTTGATAACCGAATTATGTGATGGCCTGGTTGGCACTTTGTATGTTTGACATGTATTCTTATATATAAATATATGGGGTTATCTTATCTAGGGTAACCCTTTGTGGGTGAATGCATAAGAAGTGTCGGTGTTTGGGGTAGGCAAGTGCGGTGAGATGAGTCACGTGTGCGAGGGACTTCCTACTTACATAGTATTATTATAACCACCATGGGTTCCTGGGAATCTTTTAGATGATCAAGTGACGGTTGCTGACCAACCCCGATTAGACGGGTTGGTACCCCCTGGATTTGTTGTTAGGCCAGGTGGGATTTTCCACTGGATTGGTCAGTTAGGGCAGCCAGTTGGTTATATACTTAAGAGCTTCACCATATGCCGGCAGATGGTTTCAAAACTGAGTACATCCAGGTGACTTCTAGGGAAGTTTAGGATCACCCATGCTTACTGAATCACTTAAATTTCTTATTTATTTTTTCCTTGCACTGGTTTATTTTCAGTTGCACTTTAACATGCTTTAGTCTAGCCCAGCTTTGGTATTTTATGTTTAGATTTCATTTCTAAAATGGAAGATGATTTTGGAAATGGTGTGTAGCGTGTGTTGTGTTTTTAAATAACAACAAAATGTTGCATATTTTAAAATTTAAAAACCCTACTTTTATGTTTGTATATCAAACTTGTGTCATTGGTCTATTTTGGAAAAGAGATGGGATGGATTTAGTGGTTTATTCTTCGCATCCCTACTGAACATCTCGGTGCTCACGCCTATTATATCATTCCAGTTGTATGTTCAGTTTCTTGTTGAGGATCCTGGTTCTGCTGCTCAATGTTGGATCAGACATTGTTCTATGTTGGGTGGTGACCTGAAGGGTCACAAGGAGGTATGTACTTTTATTTTCGTTCCACCACTAGTATTTTATCCTTTTGTCAGCCTTTTTTTTCAGTCTTTATTTGTTTGGTTATCTTTTGTTCATGGGCCAAATCGTTACAAATGTTTATTTTTTTGATTCCTAACACTAGTTTCCAGCCTGTGGGGATCAGGAACTCCCCTCAGTCCATATTGTGGGTCGGCTCAGGTGACCGGTTCAAGGTCTACCTGGGCTGGTTTGTGACATTAATGATCTAGATAATCCACATATATTACACAAATCAATGATAAAAAACATCTATTATTTTTTACTATCATGGAATATCATAGTGATTTATGATGACCATTTAATTATGTAATGAACATGGACTAAATTTGGAATATAAGATAATTTAAATTATATAATTATTTGGATTATCATAAAAAGATATTGGTAGGAGATATGTGTAGATATTCTCTATATAATTTAAACCAAATGACATATCATACTATTCGATAGAATAAAATGATCTTTTATACCTAGGTTTTAAATCTCCAGAATATTACTTTGGTCCATGTAATCTAATAAAATTAATTTTAGAAACATGTTCACGACTACATGTTAATTAAACATGTATTAAATATCCAATAAAATTATCACATTCTTGTAAGAATTTAGAGTTTTATTTTATTATAAAACCATTAACTTACCCTCATTCTCCCCAGATACTTTAATAAACCTATAAATTATTATGTTCATTGTAAACAATATACCTCATCGTATTCATTTTGTGATAAAAAATCTTTTTAATAGCTATAAAAATAAATTCAATCACCATTATTATAGACATAATTAATATAATTGAATTCTTTTAAATATAAGAAATTAAACATATAAATTATATGTCCACCTTACATGATGATAACTCTTCAAAAAACTCATATTCATCCGAATTGGTGGATCGTCTAGATACAAATTTTGTGTAACCATATAGGTCATTATCTCAATAATAGTGATTCAGACCTAAAATAATAGTGGAACTCACTAATACATCTTGTCCCATAATGAGATAAATAATAAAATAGCCTTGTAATTCACCTATGAACACGTTTTATGTAATAAAATCTCATTGTCTCTTTATTTTTCATAAAGAACGATCCATAATTTTATCATAATCATTTTAATGAATTATTTATTACATGAAATTACTGAAGGAACTTACTTTCATGTATTATGTCTATGTATATTATGAATGTATTACCATCCTAGTCATCTTGAGAGCAGTATATATCTCTTCTTAAACATATAATTTAACATATATATTTTGATCCTTCAACTAATGTCATTCCACCAAAGTTGAATGAAACACAACCAACCTCAAAACAATCTCAATGTAATGTTTTATTCCATACATCAATGTACTTAAGAAAATGGAACACATTGATAAAAAAATACTATCAACATACCAGTACACATCTTCGTCGATATAAAAATCCAATGAAACCTAAAACATGTGATGTTCCTAATGGAATCATAGTCTTCATGATCTCATCCACTAATGGTCAACAAATCAAAACATCATGAGAAGAGATCCCAATACATAGGGCCCCTAACACCTGATATTTAGATTTCCGTTATATCCCATATATATTGTGTATTTAGGAAATAGTACAAATAAATACGATTAATATCATATTTCCTCTAATTTTTAATTACATCTAGGAATTACTATAGACTTCTGAAACATATATTAATTAAAATAAATCTATATATAAATAGTTAATGAAAAATTACCAATAATATTATGGTAAGAATAATCAAATTTACATACAAAATAATATATAAGTAAGTATAATAAAATTATATAAAGGATTTGAGTGTAGGGAACCCACTCACAACATGATCAATGTCTCTCATTCTATAATAATCCAAAATAGTAAGGAGGGGATCGACTCTCCACAAGACCATCATAAAAAGGAGGGAAACCACAATTCCTATATTCAATAATACATAATAGGGAAACCAATCTCTTCATATCTAAAAAAATAAAACTACTCATAGAACCCACTCTCTTATCCCAAAAATCCCTTCCGATGTCATGAATTTTTCACAATACTTTGATAATGTGACTCCTTTATGTTTAATGAAAATATAAAGGGAATTTAAAAAGAGAATCAGGAGGAAAAATACTCATCAATAATGTAAACCTCTAAAAAAATGGATGATAGTGATTGGTCTCATGAATGTATCAATCCACATAGGGGAAATCATATTATCCCAAGGTGATCCCATGGAATGACCACAACCATAGTGTTTTCACCCATTAAAAACTAACTATGGATTCATGGATATACCCTATGTAGTTGGGAACCTAGGATTTTATGATTCGCTCAGTCATAATAGGGTACCCCATAGATCCCATAGACATTCACTAAAAAGAAAAATAAATTCTAACAAACACAACAACAAAAGAACGGTTTCACATATGGTTCTTATATTATAATGTATCCACATATAATATAGGTTGGAATACAATAAAATCATACATTAAATGGATCATGTAAAAACATAATATCATCGAAAATTGTGTTGTTATTATAAAAGTATAATAAATAATATTATAATTACATTTTTTATTCATTATTAAAATAAATTGGTTAAATTACATTGCTTATAAATCCATTAATGGGTATTAAATTTTGAATTACACACCCTATACTTTGTCCAATCATCTGTGAAAAATTGTTTAGAAAATAATTTATTATGTTTGGAATATAATTTAAAAACATACATTGATGTGAAATCCTTCCGTTGAAATATTAATTCAAGTAATTAACTATTTAAATATTAATTAAATGATAAAATTATTTATTTTTTGGAAAAATAAAGATATAAATCATCATAGACCACCTTTGGATCCTTAAAATTGATCACTGACACTCATAACATGGAAGAGACACCAAAAAAACTATTAAATATGATTGTTGGTCATTTGATGATTATTAAGGTTATGTAAGTCCATCCCACTTATGGGTGAAATCATGTCCTATAATATTTTCATTGATAATATTAATAATCACACAAAAAATGGAACCATCATAAAATACAGTACATGACTAGTAATTACCATACACAACTGGTAAATGACACATATGTGTATTTTGAATCCATTTAATAATATAATATTATTCTAGTAGTCCATGACGTTATATGGACTTATATTATCAAGAATCACTATTTTATTAATGACCAATTCACTTAATCTAAAATTATATATACAAAATAATCATAAAAATACACATAATGTGGTGTGATGAAGCCAAAATTTTGAGCAATGAAGTATAAGATACTGTCAACATACACTTGTTTCTACTACAAACTTGATAAATAATGTCAATAAATTTTTACAAAAATCAAATAAAAAATAACTATTCATGGTACCTCAAGTGAAATAACATGTCACTGGGTGAAAAACCTCGTATTGGTATTCCTTTAGTTTCTACTGATGAAGTACCCATAATATTGAAGTGATCCTACCACACTGTAATGGAATTATTTTTTCAAATCCCTAATCCCCTTAGATTGAATCTATGAGAAATGTCACGACCCGTCCTCGGGGCCCGTGCCGTGACTACCCCAAGCCCGCCTTCCATAGGCCAGGGGCTGGCGACTAGCACCAAAGGCGTAAAATCCCGATAACTGGGAAGGCATTGCCTTTATAAAGAAAACAAGCACCACAGAGTACAAGCGGAAGTAAAACACTAAGTACAAAAAGAAGAGCTGAAAAGTAAAAAGGGGCCGGAAATACAAGCCCAACTGTAAAGTACAACTCGAAAGGGAAAACAGCGACTGAAAAGTAAAGCTGCTACGCTGAGATGTCCACTGGAAATCCCACCTGAAGGGTGGGTACAGATAGCTCCTCTGCTCCACGGGTTCCGCCATCCGCTCCGAGTATGTTCCGCCCAGTGGTCTGCCTCTGGGAACCGCCTCGTCGTATAGTCCACCTCCAGGTACCGTCCAGTCCTCGAACACTCGGCCTCTGCCAGCACTGTCCGTCGTCTGCAACCAACACAACGAGGTGCGGGCATAGCCCGTGCAGGGGTGAGTATAACGATACTCAGTAGGGACCCCGAGACCCTCAAGGTCTCACTAAAACCAACAAGGATAAACACAAGAAGATCTCAACAGATAAACTTTACTTAGGTATATGCCCATACATATACCTAAGTTATCAAGTAACCCATCTCAATCATGAGGAAACACAAGGATTGTGAAAACGACGGATAACCACTACTCGGGTATATGCCCATACATATACCAAAGTTAGCAAGTGACCCATCTCAATCATGAGGTAAACACAAGGTCAAAAGTCTCAGCTCAAACCAGGATTTTCATTATCGAAACCGTAACTGCTGAAGAGCTCCGTCTCTGGAGTGTGCAGTGGTCCTGTCACGACTCCGAGGTACTGCTCACTAACCTAAGACTGCTGAAGTACTCCTCCTGTCGAGTACTGCGGGCCAACCACCCAAACACAGTAGTGCTTCCCGCCGAGGTATGTCACCCAAACTCCGTAGTGCACACCCCCTAGTAGCCTGCTGAGGTACTCTCCGGACGAGCACCGCGGGTCTGCACTGTCACACAGGTAGTGCTCCGTCCGCCATGGGTCTGCACCTCAGAAAGTAGTGCTCCGTCCACTGGGCTAGTCGACTCACTCCAAGTCGAGTCGGTCAAGCAGTCGTCAGGTCTCAGCCAGCTACACGGTCTCCGTACATCGCATGCTCGTCACTGGGAGGGTCCGCTCCACGAGCTACAGGTCGATACTCCAAGTATCTCAAAGTCCCACGAAGAAGTGTCTCAAAGGTCCGTCTCGTCACAGGGGTCTCAACGCAACAGACGGCGCGTCGATCGGACGCCCGGTCTGTGAGTTATTAGCCTTTTCGTCCCAGGGGCCCGGTTGGTTTCGAGTGCGAACCAATCCCGGCCGTATCTCAACTGTACCCCGAACTCCCATAGGGTATACTCATAGGGACCGTTACTAAACGTAACTACCAACGCCGCTGACGGCTCGTCAAGCGGACGTCCTGTCTGAAAGATATCAGCTTTCCCGTTCCAGGGGCCCGGTTGGATTTCGGGTACAATCCAACCCGGCCATACTCCGACTGCATCCAAAACTCGGGCGGAGTATGTCAAAAGTTCCGTCTCATCAAGAGGAAGTCAACGAAACAGACGGCGCGTCAATCGGACGCCCGGTCTGTGAGTTATTGGCATTTTCGTCTCCGGGGCCCGGTTGGTTTTTATGGAAAACCATCCCGACCGTACTCCACCTGCGTCCAAACCTCGGGCGGAGTAGCCAAAAGATCCGTCTCACTAAAAGGAACACAACGCGACTGACGGCACGTCAATCGGACGTCCGTAGCTCAAGATATGAGCGTTTCCGCTCCGAAGGCCCGGTTGGTTTCGTGAACGAACCAACCCGGCCGAACTCAAAGTAATCCGAAACCTTGAGTGCGATATACCGAAACGACCGCCTCGATCCAAGGATCGCGTTGCCGCAGACGGTTCGTCATTCGGAGGTCCGAGGCTCAAGTTATGAGCCAAAAACCAAAACTGGTTCGAAACGGGGGGGTCCGGGTCCGGGCCGACCCGGCCCGACCCCCCCCCCCCCCCCCCCCCGGGGCGGCGCGGCGGCGGCGGCGGGCCGCGGTGGCGGCGGCGGCGGCGGCGGGCCGCGGTGGCGGCAGCGGGCCGCGGCGGCTGGTGCTGGCGCTGCACGGGGAGCCGCACGCGGGGGGCTTGATTGCCCCCGCTTTCTTCTGGCGGCACGGCTTAGCCGCGCCGATTTTAAGCAAACCGCCCCCCTCACATGAGGGGGGCCTGCTTGTGCGGATCCGAGGGGGCCGGTTGCCCCCTCCTTCAAAGAACCCCCCCTCTCTTAAAGAGGGGGTTTTATTAAAACGGCCGGGGAATTTATTTCCCCGGTTTTAATGACTTCCGGCCGGCCAGCTGGCCGGCCAGTTTTTCCCCAACGGGACCGGAAATTTCCGGTCCCCTCTTCGGCTTCCGACGCCGGCGGCCCGGCCGCCGGTCTTCCTTTCCGCCGCGGCCCGGAACCGGCCGCGGTCTCCTCGTCCCGCCGCGGCCGGGAACCGGCCGCGGCGTTCGTCGTCCGGCGCGGTGCGACGACACCGCGCCCCTTTGCCGTGCTTGATATTCATTCAACGCGGCGCGACAGCGTCGCGTTTCTGTTGTTTCTACCATGGTGCGTGCGACGGCATCGCGAAGATATTTGCACGTTCATCCGCGTGGTGCGACGACACCACGCCACTTGCTTCCTCCCGCAAGATAAATCAACATAAACGTTGGAGGGGGGTTCGGCCGTGTTCATGCGGTCCGGCCCCCCTCACGTTAAATAAAAACTCAACATGAACATTCAAAGCCTCATGTTAGACATGCCAGATCCACGTTCAAGAAATGGAATAATTAAAGAATGAAACAACAATCCCCTACCTCGGGTTTAAGATTCGAAGAATCGTCTACGTTCCGCGGAAGACGGCGTCGCGGAGGTCGGGCGTCGCGGTCGTCGTTCGTCAAAACCGTTGACGAAGAGATATGCCCGAAGAGATACGTCGTTGGCGAATCCTTGTACGCCGACGAAGGTTGTCCGAGGAAGGTGGCGTCCCCTTCGTTGTCACGGTGAACGAAGAAAGGAGGTGCGACGTTCTCGATAGTCGCACGTTGACGTAGTCGTGAAATATCGGTGTCGCGGAGGAAGAGTCGTTGTCGAATCTTCGTATGCCGACGAAGAAGGTCCGAAGAGGAAGCGGCGTTCCCTCTTGTTGACACCGAGGACGAAGAAGAGAGGCGTCGTTCTTCGTCGGAGAAGTTCTTCGTTGAAGAACGACGTTCTTCGCGTTCTTCGTTGAGTTTGAAGAAGAAGAGGAGAAAAGCTTCCAAAGCTCTCAAGAAATCCTCCCAAGGGTAAAAGAAACTCCTAGAATAATATAAGCTTTAACTTATATTATTTCATAACTTAACCACAAGAATTTCAAAGGTTTGAAATTCAAAAAGGGTTTAACTCCCTTAATTAACTCACTTATTTAATATACATGAATTGTATAATTAAATAGAAGTTAACTTGTCAAGACATTAAGAGGAAGAGAGGGGAGTTGAAAAGGTGGGGGTTCGTGTGGGCCCCACCACACTTAATCCTCCCAAGGGAGGTTAAGTGGATGTGGGTCCCACTTCCAACCTCCTTTGAAAGGTTTTAAGAAGTTATAATAAAATTGTTCTTCACAATTTTATTTAACTCAAACTGAAAACCCCAAAACGTAACTTTCAACCCGCAACAAACGCAACTCCCGAAAAGGTCTCTTTAAGCGAACATCGGCGCTGCGAGTTCATCGGTGCCCTCGGATTTCAATTCCGAGCACCGGATCAAAAGTTAGGAATTCCCGCTCGTTCGTTCACTGAACGTACCCGAGCCAAACTTCGGAAATTAATTCCGGGCACTCCGGGCCTCGGAATCAGGTGCCGTCTGAAACCGCGCTCTTGTAAAATTCTAAAGAAAATTAAGAAAAAAATTCCCTTGAATTTTACGGGTCTTTACATTACTCCCACCTCAGGGCTTTACGTCCCCGTAAAGATACATCAAAAACTAGGGAAACAAAAGAGGATACTGAGCACGCATCTGAGCCTTCCGCTCCCATGTGCTCTCCTGGAGATTCCCGTGCCGCCATCTGTTGCGCACAAGAGGAATCGATCGTCCATGTAGGACCCGCTCCTGTCGATCCTCTATCTCCACCGGGACCTCCGTAAAAGTCGCCCCATTGTCAACGATGTGCGTCGGGTCGTGCACGTATCTCCTCAGCTGAGACACGTGGAAGACGTCGTGCACCCGGTGCAACTGAGGTGGTAGAGCCAGGCGATAAGCCACCTCGCCAACCCTGCTGAGGACTTGGAAGGGTCCGATGAAGCGCGGAGATAACTTGTCGCCTCGGCCAAATCTCCGAATACCACGTCGAGGTGAGACCCGCAAGAAGACGTGGTCACCATCCTCGAACTCTAGTGGCCTCCGCCTCCTGTCAGCGTATGACTTCTGCCGGCTCTGTGTTGTCCTCATCCGCTCCTGGATGACATGGACCTCTTCTGACATGGCACGGACCATCTCTGGTCCCACAAGAGCTGCAAGATTTCTCCTTTGCCGATAAGAGAAACCTGGTCTCATCCCCTGGATGAACCACATTCTTTGCCTAAAACAGTCAATCCTAACATGGATGATTCTAATCCATACCAAGGATGACGTCGTAAGGCCTCGACGCTACTACTAAGAGATTCAACCGTTACTCTCGCCTCCAAGGGTTGAGTCACACTGTCGGCATCAGTGTGTGGTAACTGGGTCTCCTCCAGTAGATGTCTCACAAGTGAGGGTCAAGTCAACAGTCAACTGGAACCTCTTAGTAACATCACAAAAGAGGACAGGAATGAAAACATCACAAAGGATGCGTCTTTTATTATTGCAGCTCATAATACAAGACGCTACACAAAAGCAACATCAACACGGAACTAGAAGTACAAAAGACGTAACCACTAGTTCCTCCCCTGTCCACCTGCTCCCAGAGCTTCAGCATTTGTCGCTGCCTCAACCTCGGTGGCTCCCTCCAAGCCTGCGGATCGAGGAGTCGGACAGTCACGTGCCAGGTGACCCTTTCCGCCACAGGAGTAACATTGTCCGTTTCTGGCACGCCTGGCTCTGACCCCACCTCGGGTGCCCCGCACCACCGGTCCTAAAACCCGAGATCGCCCAACTACTGGTCTGGTCCTCCTGGACCTCTGCATCATCTGTCTACTGCCCACAGATGACTCGACTTCTGATCGAAAAACACGCGGCAAAGGCAGAATCTCCTGTACACGCTCGGGGTGTAGAGATACTGGCACAAACTCCACCCTGAAGAAGGTCTCGAAGTCTTCCCATGCGAAGTTCATCTCATCGCAAAACTGAAACAAGTGGCTCCACCACCTACCTGCTGCTGCCTGAAGGAGGCTGGTAGCAAAGATCACCATGAAGTCTGCCGGCGTCCCCACTAGCCTGAAGACTCTCACCACAGCCTCCAGCCAAACCTCAGCCGCCTGCGGGTCCGTCTCTCCCCGGAACCTGGGTGGCCTCTGGCGCTGGAACTCGTGCAGCGCGCTCAAGCGTCGTGCATCGCCTACTGCTGGGGCTGGTGGCATCGGTGGCCCAACGTATGGTAGTACCGCTGGTGCCTCCGCTGGTGCCTCAACTGCAAGAGGGCCCTGTACCGAAGCCTCGTCGCTCGACAGACTGTCAGCACGCTCATCCCTCCGGGCTCTAGCTGGTCGTCTGAGAAAAGACATCCTGGAAGAAACAACGTAACACGATCAAACGATTATACCTGGTGAGCTGACCTGGTTTGAGCTGTTTTATGGGAAAAAAACTTTTGAAAACACACACGCAATCAGTGTTTTCGTGCACAAAGTCGGAAATCAGTTGTCAGGGTCCTGGTGTATGGATACGTCGGCCGCCCGCACCAACACTGGACTCCCTGAACTGAAAACCACACTCGGTACTCTCAACACTATTGCTTCACAGAAAGAAACATCAGAGTTATAAGTTCTGCGGTAGAACCGAACTCCTCTGATACCAATTTGTCACGACCCGTCCTCGGGGCCCGTGCCGTGACTACCCCAAGCCCGCCTTCCATAGGCCAGGGGCTGGCGACTAGCACCAAAGGCGTAAAATCCCGATAACTGGGAAGGCATTGCCTTTATAAAGAAAACAAGCACCACAGAGTACAAGCGGAAGTAAAACACTAAGTACAAAAAGAAGAGCTGAAAAGTAAAAAGGGGCCGGAAATACAAGCCCAACTGTAAAGTACAACTCGAAAGGGAAAACAGCGACTGAAAAGTACAGCTGCTACGCTGAGATGTCCACAGGAAATCCCACCTGAAGGGTGGGTACAGATAGCTCCTCTGCTCCTCGGGTCCCGCCATCCGCTCCGAGTATGTTCCGCCCAGTGGTCTGCCTCTGGGAACCGCCTCGTCGTATAGTCCACCTCCAGGTACCGTCCAGTCCTCGAACACTCGGCCTCTGCCAGCACTGTCCGTCGTCTGCAACCAACACAACGAGGTGCGGGCATAGCCCGTGCAGGGGTGAGTATAACGATACTCAGTAGGGACCCTGAGACCCTCAAGGTCTCACTAAAACCAACAAGGATAAACACAAGAAGATCTCAACAGATAAACTTTACTTAGGTATATGCCCATACATATACCTAAGTTATCAAGTAACCCATCTCAATCATGAGGAAACACAAGGATTGTGAAAACGACGGATAACCACTACTCGGGTATATGCCCATACATATACCAAAGTTAGCAAGTGACCCATCTCAATCATGAGGTAAACACAAGGTCAAAAGTCTCAGCTCAAACCAGGATTTTCATTATCGAAACCGTAACTGCTGAAGAGCTCCGTCTCTGGAGTGTGCAGTGGTCCTGTCACGACTCCGAGGTACTACTCACTAACCTAAGACTGCTGAAGTACTCCTCCTGTCGAGTACTGCGGGCCAGCCACCCAAACACAGTAGTGCTTCCCGCCGAGGTATGTCACCCAAACTCCGTAGTGCACACCCCCTAGTAGCCTGCTGAGGTACTCTCCGGACGAGCACCGCGGGTCTGCACTGTCACACAGGTAGTGCTCCGTCCGCCATGGGTCTGCACCTCAGAAAGTAGTGCTCCGTCCACTGGGCTAGTCGACTCACTCCAAGTCGAGTCGGTCAAGCAGTCGTCAGGTCTCAGCCAGCTACACGGTCTCCGTACATCGCATGCTCGTCACTGGGAGGGTCCGCTACACGAGCTACAGGTCGATACTCCAAGTATCTCAAAGTCCCACGAAGAAGTGTCTCAAAGGTCCGTCTCGTCACAGGGGTCTCAACGCAACAGACGGCGCGTCGATCGGACGCCCGGTCTGTGAGTTATTAGCCTTTTCGTCCCAGGGGCCCGGTTGGTTTCGAGTGCGAACCAATCCCGGCCGTATCTCAACTGTACCCCGAACTCCCATAGGGTATACTCATAGGGACCGTTACTAAACGTAACTACCAACGCTGCTGACGGCTCGTCAAGCGGACGTCCTGTCTGAAAGATATCAGCTTTCCCGTTCCAGGGGCCCGGTTGGATTTCGGGTACAATCCAACCCGGCCATACTCCGACTGCATCCAAAACTCGGGCGGAGTATGTCAAAAGTTCCGTCTCATCAAGAGGAAGTCAACGAAACAGACAGCGCGTCAATCGGACGCCCGGTCTGTGAGTTATTGGCATTTTCGTCTCCGGGGCCCGGTTGGTTTTTATGGAAAACCATCCCGACCGTACTCCACCTGCATCCAAACCTCGGGCGGAGTATGCCAAAAGATCCGTCTCACTAAAAGGAACACAACGCGACTGACGGCACGTCAATCGGACGTCCGTAGCTCAAGATATGAGCGTTTCCGCTCCGAAGGCCCGGTTGGTTTCGTGAACGAACCAACCCGGCCGAACTCAAAGTAATCCGAAACCTTGAGTGCGATATACTGAAACGACCGTCTCGATCCAAGGATCGCGTTGCCGCAGACGGTTCGTCATTCGGAGGTCCGAGGCTCAAGTTATGAGCCAAAAACCAAAACTGGTTCGAAACGGGGGGGTCCGGGTCCGGGCCGACCCGGCCCGACCCCCCCCCCCCCCCCCCCCGGGGCGGCGGCGGCGCGGCGACGGCGGCGGGCCGCGGTGGCGGCGGCGGCGGCGGGCCGCGGTGGCGGCGGCGGCGGCGGGCCGCGGGGGCGGCGGCGGCGGCGGGCCGCGGTGGCGGCGGCGAGGGCCGCGGTGGCGGCAGCGGGCCGCGGCGGCTGGTGCTGGCGCCGCACGGGGAGCCGCACGCGGGGGGCTTGATTGCCCCCGCTTTCTTCTGGCGGCGCGGCTTAGCCGCGCCGATTTTAAGCAAACCGCCCCCCTCACATGAGGGGGGCCTGCTTGTGCGGATCCGAGGGGGCCGGTTGCCCCCTCCTTCAAAGAACCCCCCCCTCTCTTAAAGAGGGGGTTTTATTAAAACGGCCGGGGAATTTATTTCCCCGGTTTTAATGACTTCCGGCCGGCCAGCTGGCCGGCCGGTTTTTCCCCAACGGGACCGGAAATTTCCGGTCCCCTCTTCGGCTTCCGACGCCGGCGGCCCGGCCGCCGGTCTTCCTTTCCGCCGCGGCCCGGAACCGGCCGCGGTCTCCTCGTCCCGCCGCGGCCCGGAACCGGCCGCGACGTTCGTCGTCCGGCACGGTGCGACGACACCGCGCCCCTTTGCCGTGCTTGATATTCATTCAACGCGGCGCGACGGCGTCGCGTTTCTGTTGTTTCTACCATGGTGCGTGCGACAGCATCGCGAAGATATTTGCACGTTCATCCGCGTGGTGCGACGGCACCACGCCACTTGCTTCCTCCCGCAAGATAAATCAACATAAACGTTGGAGGGGGGTTCGGATGTGTTCATGCGGTCCGCCCCCCCTCACGTTAAATAAAAACTCAACATGAACATTCAAAGCCTCATGTTAGACATGCTAGATCCACGTTCAAGAAATGGAATAATTAAAGTATGAAACAACAATCCCCTACCTCGGGTTTAAGATTCGAAGAATCGTCTACGTTCCGCGGAAGACGGCGTCACGGAGGTCGGGCGTCGCGGTCGTCATTCGTCAAAACCGTTGACGAAGAGATATGCCCGAAGAGATACGTCGTTGGCGAATCCTTGTACGCCGACGAAGGTTGTCCGAGGAAGGTGGCGTCCCCTTCGTTGTCACGGTGAACGAAGAAAGGAGGTGCGGCGTTCTCGATAGTCGCACGTTGACGTAGTCGTGAAATATCGGTGTCGCGGAGGAAGAGTCGTTGTCGAATCTTCGTATGCCGACGAAGAAGGTCCGAAGAGGAAGCGGCGTTCCCTCTTGTTGACACCGAGGACGAAGAAGAGAGGCGTCGTTCTTCGTCGGAGAAGTTCTTCGTTGAAGAACGACGTTCTTCGCGTTCTTCGTTGAGTTTGAAGAAGAAGAGGAGAAAAGCTTCCAAAGCTCTCAAGAAATCCTCCCAAGGGTAAAAGAAACTCCTAGAATAATATAAGCTTTAACTTATATTATTTCATAACTTAACCACAAGAATTTCAAAGGTTTGAAATTCAAAAAGGGTTTAACTCCCTTAATTAACTCACTTATTTAATATACATGAATTGTATAATTAAATAGAAGTTTACTTGTCAAGCCATTAAGAGGAAGAGAGGGGAGTTGAAAAGGTGGGGGTTCGTGTGGGCCCCACCACACTTAATCCTCCCAAGGGAGGTTAAGTGGATGTGGGTCCCACTTCCAACCTCCTTTGAAAGGTTTTAAGAAGTTATAATAAAATTGTTCTTCACAATTTTATTTAACTCAAACTAAAAACCCCAAAACGTAACTTTCAACCCGCAACAAACGCAACTCCCGAAAAGGTCTCTTTAAGCGAACATCGGCGCTGCGAGTTCATCGGTGCCCTCGGATTTCAATTCCGAGCACCGGATCAAAAGTTAGGAATTCCCGCTCGTTCGTTCACTGAACGTACCCGAGCCAAACTTCGGAAATTAATTCCGGGCACTCCGGGCCTCGGAATCAGGTGCCGTCTGAAACCGCGCTCTTGTAAAATTCTAAAGAAAATTAAGAAAAAAATTCCCTTGAATTTTACGGGTCTTTACAAGAAACATCATGGTATGAAAAGGAAGTGAGAAGGAATACTCTCCCTCAAGCCAATGTGATGAATCAATCCTATACAACCTATATTATGGGATAAATAATAGGATTAGATGGTAGTCCTCCCTCTATCATAAATATTACCATGGAGGAAACAGTGAGTTGGTTATTTATGGGAAAAATAAAAGTACTTATTTTCATTATTTTTCAAAAAAAGGACTAGGGAGGTTAATATGCTTGGTGGCACTACACCAATGACTTGATATCTTATTTATTACCCATTGTTAATCCCCCAACTAATTTAGGGCTTGAATAGCAGGGTATCCCTTATCGATACTTCCATGAGTAACTATTATAATCTCAATCATATTCAATGGATTATCTTACCATTATCCAAATACTATTTAATTAATCAACATATGATATATTACACATATACGTTATGGCCATATTAACATGTCTAAAACATTTAACTTAATCATTTATAATCATGTAATGATTCACTTCATTCATTTTCAAATTCAACTATCAAAATCCACCCCTGATCTAGTCCTAATTGAGATTGAACCTTCATTGAATTCATTAAAACATGATGACATGGGTCCTAAGAAACTCAACATCATAACGAATTTCATCCACACAAATCATTTCAATTCTCTACCATATAAATCCTATCATGTTATGATCATTAATAAATACTAGAATCTCCATATTCTACATGAAAACTCTTATAATTCTTCAACTACATGAACCAAAATCTATAGATAATTATTGACCAAGTGCCATATTAACTTCTTATTTTGAATAAAATAAATTCATAATGATATCAATAATATCACAAATTTCACAAAATTTACATATGCACTTGTCAATTCCAAAACATAAATGATCTAACAAATCATATAATTTTGATGATACCCTATATAAATATTTTCTACTAAAATCATGTTTCACCAAATGGAACTAAATACCTCAGGAATATCCTTCCAATAAAAAATTAATGTAGTTCAAGATAGTAAACTATCATTTCACATAAATGGTTACTGGAGATCAACTTTATAATCCTATAATAAGAAACTAATAACATGATATCTCAAATTGATCACTGTATAGATCATAAAACCTGAAATTTAAAAAATTTCTATCACACCATATTCAAACCCAAAAACCAATAATGTTTTATTATTCCTACACCAACCATAAAATTTAAAAAATCAACCAATTCATATAATCACAGACAATAATGACCTTGTTTTCCAAAAAAATACTTTATATCGAATGGGTTTCTATTAAAACACAAAAAATTATGTCTCTATCATAGATTTTATTTTGCATAGAAATATATATTTATTTGAAAAACAAAATTTTAATCCAAATATTAAATCATTTCATTAAATATTATATAAGACATAATATACAAAAAAATTCAATAATACAAATTATTTTATATGAACACATTTTTTAAAAACATTTATTCCCATTATATAATGAAAAAATACCAATATTTTAACTAGGTTCTTTAGAAAAGTCTATTAAAATTTAAAATATCATATTAATGATCATTATTATATGAATTACCCTTTTAAGATTCTTTTATAAACTATTTATTCATTTTCCTGGTTCTTTATTTAAAAGATAGAAAAAACCATTACCCCATGTCCACTGAATTTCCTTATTCAATCAAGAAATTACATTTATTAAAATCATTCAATGCATCCCTAATAATATATTTGAGAAATAATTGAATGGTTATTAACTAATATTAATTGATAACTATCCTTTTCAGAAAAAATTTCAATATAAACCACCAAAATTTATCTCTGACATGCCCTAGGAATACCGTTAAAATTATTACACAATAATGCATATTCCATCTCCATGTAGATCCTTATAAAAAATTATGATTATTTCATATAATATAATACCAAAACGAATGCTACATTTATTCTAGAGTTATTATTATAAATAATATAATACCATATAAACATTGGTTTCAATAGTATATATGCTATCAATACATGCACATAATCATCCTTCAAAGTCAAAATAGCATATATTTTCATATAACTAGCATTTTATAAAATAAAATTGTGCTATGTTACCATTTTATAACATCGCAATGTTCTCCACACTAATAATACATGAACTAGTATACATCATGGATATACGTGTTCCTCCCTAGATTCTATATTCATTTCACTAGTTGTGAAGGTCTAAAAGAATCATTGATAGAATATTCCATTATTCCTCTAAATTCAAATTTTTTTATAATGGGAAACTTCAAGGGTGCATTGGGAACCTACAAATCCTTAAAAATTGGGCCAAAATACAAAAAAAAAACAAAAATATATTAATTAAAAAATAAAATAAAATTTTCAATTCAAAAAATAAAGGGAGATCTGAAAATGATGTTTTCTGCATCATATATCTAAAAAGACATCACTTTCCTTTATCCTTGCGCCACCCTGAGTTTAATTTCACAATACAAAGCACATCGACCACTTATTTACTACTATAAAATCCTGTATATAACCATATTATCACATCTCGTTACCATATCAACCATATTCATTGGAAACACCATCATCTGTCATCACCAGATTAGTGGGACAGACCTAGAAGGAACTATTCCAAATGACCACCACCATCAATCAATATCATGAAACATCAACGACCACTACACATATAGCTATAACATTGAAATTATCTATATATATTATCCATATCCATTTAATGTGAATAGAACACCCATAGGATGAATAATAAGGGTGAAACCAAGAAATCAGCAACAAACTCCAGTGAGAGAGAAAATAGTACTATTGTTGGAAAAAATAAAAAATACAACAAAAAAACATAACCAAAAGACCATCATATTTTACTATTATAGAACTAATTTAATTCATTTATAAGTTTATTAAATTACACCAATACACACTAACAAAAAATCTCCCTACATAACATCTTCACCAACATATAGGATACATGAAAAAATATTTATAAAAAAATATTCTTTCAAAACCTTATAGAATATAACAATTAGAATTATATGTGAAAATAAAAACATGAGAAAAAAATTAGGAAGGGGTGTTTTTAGATTCTAAGACCTCTAATAAAGGTCCGCAAGAATAAAAATAATAGGTCACTGAAGAGGGATAAAATACAAATATTCATCACATTCAATAAATTCTCTACCGAGGTCTCCATAAAAATTGTTCCAAAATAAAGTGAATACCATCATGTCTTAGAAATATGTGCTCAATCATGGTGAATCAAGAAACAAGACCATATATAAAAGTTAATGAGGTATTCAAATGTGACTAATAGAATCAATTGAAAATCCCTCAAACACAAAATAGAAAATAAAATCAAACAAGGAACTCAAAAGGGACCCCCTATAGAATTCGACCATCACAGTAAAAAGAAAACAGAAGACACTATCTCTAATAACCATAGATAATTGATATGTGTAAGGGGTAATGATAAGATATAATATATAAAAGATACCCTTTAATATAATACACAACTTTGAAAAACTACAATGAACTAGATACAATAAGATTATGAAATCATAAAACAAAAATATGATTTTATTGATCGAAAACACAATATATTTAAAAAATTACTAAAATAAGATAAAGGAGTCAGAGTAGAAAAAAAGTTGATGCCTCTAAAAGTGGATTTGAAATTAAAAATGATGAGAAATTTATTATTCTGTTGAATGGAAGAATCAACACATAAATCCAATGTGAGAGTGAAGGTAGGAGAAATGATTGGGCATAATTCTGGCTGAGGAAAGAAATGTTTTATCATAAATTGGATTTGAAGATGAAAACCCCTATAAATCTAAGTTATTTCCTAAGATAAGAAATGGTATTAAACTATTTAGAATATAAAATAACTATCGCTCTATTCATTTAAACATTAATAAAATATGTTGGAATAGAAATTATTTATGTCATGAATTGAAAAGCATCATTGTCTAAACCCTTTCATTATTTGTTTACTTATAATATTTGAGGAGAAATTCTGTATCCTAGTAAGTTATAATATATAGATTATTGAATATTATTCGTATAATCCTCAATATATTTTACATAAAATACATAATGTATCACTAAATAGTGTCACACATAATCTTTTTGTCATCACACAACCAATAAAAACAAGAACCAATATATCATTTGAAATATTTATTATATCATGAATAATAAAAATATGTAAACAAATTGGTTACAAAAATACTATCATTCATCAATCACCAATTAATAAAAAAAGGGGTTCAAAGGTGTAAAATAAAGTAAATAATGATATAACACCAATACCATAAAATAATTAGTAAATAATAAATTGGTCGTAACAATATAAATTATCAATTCCAACTCACATGTCTAGTTCCATCTAATCTATCATTACCACATTAGAATATCATTTTCAATAAGTCATACCTGACTGCAATACTCATATTTATATCACCCATCATTGGACACGAACCAGTTTCCCATAATTGATGTTTTCATACTAACATATCCCAATACTTTATATCATACCACCAATGCAATCTTATTACATTAAATCCTCAAGATGTTCCACCTAATATAATACATGGCTAAGTTAATTCATTCAAATATGACCCATCAATCATCACACTTATTATAAAAAAACATTAAATATCATTGTAAAACTTGAATATATCAAGAATAATAAAAATATGAAATTAAATAGGGACTAAATAGAATATCATTCCTTTAATGACTAGGGATAGAAAAAATAGTAATCAAAATGGGTCTGAATACATAAATAATCATATAAAAATACTATGACAGAATGTTGGTAAAAAATGAATGGGACATAACCATATAAAATATTGATTCTATCTATCATGGATTACAATATATTATCTCTCTTGAATTCCATTTATTACTAATGGATTTTATCCAACCTTATGATCTTGTAGTATGATCAAAACACCATGATCATATTTCTTATCTATCAATATCATATTTATATGTGTATTTCAATGACATGGTATTACTATATATGTATCTAGGGGGAAAATAATTTTTCTCATCATAGAATCAAGATATATGAATTTCGAATGAATAATCTATCATATCACCAAGAGATAACTTGAAAATTATGCAATGTCTATTCTATTAACAAATAAGGAATTCCTAGATAATGTTTCAATTTGATCATTGAAAATGAATCAGTTCATGAAAATTCATTTAAAAATTAATTAATCACATTGATCTTTGCACAAATCATAAGGTTGTTTGAAGATTCACCTCTCAAGGGTTTTTATAGGGGTATCCATTTATAGTATGGAAGACTCAATACCTCGTATATAACATTCCCAACCACTCTAACTCATATAGAAATAAGATAATAATTATAGGAGGTAACCCAGTCTCCTATTTTCTAATAACTCTATGGATGGAGACTATACATATCCTATCAATGAATTATTATGACATAATCAACAATCCATTTTCCCAAAAACACTATAGTGTGAAACAATTCTCATCCCATTGAATAAAATAAAGTGGAATCTCACTCAATACAAATTCCTAAATTCCCAACCCATTCTATGCATTTATCGCATGGTTGGGATGGTCACTCTACACAACCATGGTTTTCATCCATGAGATAACTTCTAAAAGTGAATTAAGTGGATAAATACCCAAATGATATTCTCTATTACGATAAAGATGATAGTGAATGGAAATATCAATACATGCTAACTCATACAATCCAAATTACAACCCTTAACATGTTCAAAACCTTATTGTGGTCATCTATTAAAAACTCATTGAGGTTATATGGCTCAATCCCAATATTTTGGGAACATAATACTCCCACACTATATCAAACCCCATAGGTTATCCTAATAATTTGAAAAACATACACTTACATAAAACCTATTTTATATTTCAATCCAATATAACATAACCATCAATAAAGGATATAATTATCACATAGTTTTTATGCTATTGTGTATCCCTATGAAACAAAAGATAAAATACAAGGAATCCATTAATTATAGCATTAAAATGATTATATAGTTTATATTAAAACTGATATTTTTTATATTTTTTCAATAAAAACATATCATTTTTAAAAATAAGTTTTCATTAAATTACTAAAAAACATAGATTGTAATAATTTTTTATAAAACCATTAAAGCGAGTCACATACCGACATGCAATCCACTAACCATAAATGAAATCTTATTGTATCTTATATAGAAAAAAATTTATCATTTGTTAGAATACCATCAAAAATACATTGATATAAACACAATATTTCTATAAAAAATAAACTTCAAAATAATTTTTCTTTTAAATATAACTGTAAATATTGAATAATTTCTTTTTAAGAAAATGGTTTCATGTGTAACCTAATGTCACTATATAAAATGTTGAATGGGACATAGACCCTAATTCATATAATGTGTCACTAAGTATTATATTTGGTAATATTTATAGTCATTTTTTTACTATTATGTTGATACATGTGTTGACTCTAAAAAAACACTATTACTATAAACATTGACCAATAAATAGATGATTTAAAGTGAATTCGGGAAAAACACTCAAAATGTAATGATCCAACCCCAGAAGCCTGGAGTAAACGCATTATTATATAAAATTGGGAGGATTACAAGGAATAATATTCGGATGGACCAATCAGATTAGTAGTCATGGAAAGATAGATTATAGGTATAATACCCCTAATACATTGGAAAATGGAAATTAAAAACTAGATACATAATAAACATAATAAAAAGTATCCTTGAAACTAATTCAAAGGATTACTATACATAAACATGGGAAAAGAAATATAATAAGGTTGAGATGAAATTATATGTAAGGTTAAGTAAGATGAATCAGCAATGAATAATTGAGAATAAATCAACTTGGAATGGTAAATAATTGATAACATATGATGTGAACTTAAATAAATAATTAATTTCTATATCATGTTAATAAGTGATATAAAATGAATAATAAACATGAAAAAGGTCCTCAATAAAGAAAAAATTAACCATTGTTTATTATTTTGGAATGTAAATATTATACATAATGAGTCAGACACAAGGTAATGGATTTGGTCTCAATATTCATTCATTGAGTCATGTTTTGATGATTTTCACCTCAATTATCCTATAACGTGTATATAAAATTCTTTGGACACATTATATCATTCATTAATTTATTATCATTTTATTTAAATGTTTTATTATATTATTCATTAATTATTTTTTATTCAATTATTTCTCAAGTTGTAAGGGACTTTAAATGAAAACATCGTTTTAAATGTTGTAATGATTTATTCTTATAAATAATTCTCATTACTATCAATTTTTTTCAAAATGTTTATAAGTATTTATTTATATAAACATTAAATTATTAAAATTTCAATTCCATTAAAATGTTTCAATGTGGTATGTGACTCATTTATTTAAAAATCCTCATTTTTATATGTTTTAATTGTGATTTAAAAATAGATTGATTATTTCTAAATCTTGGAATGGTTTTTTACAAATACATCATGAACCAAATTTACCAATTTCATGTCATATTAATGTTTTGTTTTTTCACTTTAAACGTTTAAACTTTTATTTTCAAATAGAGTGTTTTCATAAAAAAGTGAACGAATTTGTTAAAATGAAATATAATTTCAAAGTGAAAATTTTATATTCTCATTTATGTTTGATTGATGTGTTATAATTATGATAAGGTTATTGGGAATTTTTTATGAATAATGGTGGTTCCATGATAAACTATGGGTGGTTTATCCCATGATATCTCTCCAATGAGTTGGTAAATGAGACTGAGTGAAATGCTATGCTTTCTCCTAAGAGATTTTGTGAATATACAGTGTTGGGTATTCCAAACATATCCATAAAGTTACAATCTATGTACCCGTGAAATCTAATCTAAAATAACTATTAGGATTCCATAAGTTAAATTTATTATTTATGATTTCTATGATGTTTTTCTTGAATTTTATGATTTCATAAGGTAATATAAAGAGTTTATGTTTTATTTATGAGAAGTATGATTTTGTGAGAAATAAAATAATGTGAATAAAATATTCATGGAATAACAGTTTCTTTCATTATTTTATTCCCCTTAGTGAGATTTTTATACTCATAACATGTTTTTTTGTAGAGTATAAAGATGGTTAAGATAAAAGAGGATGTTAAGATGATGTTTGTGTAAAACTTTATAAAGAAAAATAATTTCTGTTTTATTTTAGAATATTTTACATTGTTAAAAAATTAGATTGTTAGTAGAAGTGTTAAATTTGTAATATTTAAGTTATTTTGTATTATTTATGGCCTAATTTTATATAAATATATAACTAAAAATATCCTATATGTTAATTAATGACTTAAATAATGATTATGTAATGATTATATTCCCGGATATACAGTTGGTATCAAAGGATGGCTTAGACAAATTTGGAGATTTGGATGTCTTATTAAAAGTTTGGGATATCACTATATATTTATAATATTATGTTTGATCATAAATTCAATTTCATAGAAACCCCTTTTTAGGATTTATTTTCTGAAATTTTATAATGATTTATCGGTATTTTGGGAGACCTTTTTAGTTTATTATGTGTTTTTACTTTTTGAGAAGTAAAATGAAAGGTGTGAGATAAATTTTGAGGTTAAAACATGTTATGGATATATTTTAGTATACTATAATATATTATGAATGTTATAAGACTGATATAGTTTAAAAAATGATGAACCACATGATGGGTTACAACCCTTCACATCCAGCAAGGCCTCGGGAATCAAACACACAACTATAGGGCGATAAGGGTGCATCACATACCCCTAGACAACATGAAGTACTTGCTTAGTATGATGTTTTTTTAGTTAAACAGTTTATTGGATATGAACTAGTTTATTTTATAACATATGTTTTATTAAATGTATATCCTTGGTACTGTAAAATGATTTGGGGATTAAGTCATGAATGTTTTTTCGGAAGATGTTTTACTAATTTGAGAAAACTTTTTATTTCAGGTAAATATAATACAAAGGTATTTTATTTAATAAGTAAAGGTTGAATTATATTTTTTAGAATCAATAATAATCTAATGATGATTTTATTTATTTGTTAAAATATTTTTCATATCTCGAATATTATTAGGATAATTACTTTTTTGTGAGACATCAAGAGTAATTGAATTCATTTGGAGAAATATTTTGAAGTCTATCATAATAAATTATGTGATAAAATCATTATTCATTTTGGGGTTCAGTTTTAGTTTGGATTATTTTGAGTAATTTTAAGTGCAATTATTTATCAAATGGTCTATGTCAGGCTTTGGGTATTACTTTTGAATTTTGAGATTAAAAGTATTTTTTAATCATAATATGGTTTATTCTTTTAAAGTAATTAATTTATATTATCCTATCCATTATGGTATTGGTTCATGTTTCATGATATTAGAACTAGATAGATATTATTATTTGGATTATTTTATTCTATAAAAGTTCATTCTATAAATTTAGGCATGGAAAATTCTTCTTTAATACTCCTCGTTTGGAAAAAAAGATGAGTTTGTGGTGAAAATTTATTAATGGAAGAAACACTACTTGTCAAGTAATCATGTTTCTTTATGTTTATAGTGAAGGAAGTAAATTAATCCATAACTCTATAAAAATGATGTTAAATTTTTTTTGTCCAATTAATTTTCTTAATGGAATTTTGACCCACCACATATTTATATTACTATGGTGGATAACATTTTAATGATTATGATCTCTATCACTCTCTGTTAGTCCATGCGAGTTAGTTTTATCATCCAAGAACATTTTTTCCAACATTTAATCCTAGTTTGTGTTGTCTCGGATGACCTTTTTACTTAATTTCCCATCTTTTAAAGTGAATTATTTATTGACTCTTTTTCCTATGTGGATTTCAATGAAGTAATATTTAAAAGTAAAACCTTAGCTATCTAGCCGAAATCTAAAATTACGAGGATGAAATTTCCAAAAGGGGGAGGGAAGTAACATCTTAGGTAATTATAAATAATAATATTACATATTTAATAATATTAATGAATTAGAGAGAAATATTACTTTAAATGGGACGATATGTCCAATAGCGCACCCAACAAACAATAATTGGTTTCTCTAAAATCTTATGTTGCACAACAGACAGAGTTAATCAAAAAAATATATATTATTAATATTATTTGTAGTTATTTCGTAGAAGAATAAAAACTAGTAACTACATTATAAAAATAGGTTTTACACATGTTAATATAATGATTCATTGGTTATAAAATTATTTAGAAATGAAAATAAAAACTAATTGTATATAAAAGTTGTGTTTTTATGAAAAAATAATTTTGTGGGAATAATTGTGTCTATAAAATAATCAAGATACTATTAATGTATTATAATGACTAAATATTAATTCAATATGACGATAAAAATTCATCTTATATATTTTCTAGATATGAAAAAATATAAAATTCAATTTTTTTCATAAAAGGAGTATTTTAAAGAATGTCATTTTTTCGCCTTTTAATGGTTCATCTATTTTAAATAGTACCTGGAAATCTTAAAATATGACATAAAATATGGTAATTTATTTATTATTTTTTTAAAATAAATAATTAAATTTAATTGGGACATAATGATGAGGTAATAATAGATTTATTAAATGAAGAATCTATTAAATGATATTAATAATATTAAAATAAATTTAATTTGTAATATTTGATGAAATACACTAATTTTTTGGATGTATTTGACATTTTATATGTGGTTTAAATTATTTTTTAGAATAAATCATGTTTTTATTATTATTTTAAAAGACATGTTATGAACAGTGTCAAAATTGACATTATTCACATCTTAAAATATATTATAATAAATTAAATGATTTAAAATTTATAACATACCAATATTAATCCAAATAGTATAAGAATGTCTACAATTTTCATTAATGACACATTCATTAGTCTTTTTTCAGGTTATGGTACTTATTTTAACACTCGAGTGTAGATTACTTTATAAAACATGAAGAGTGAAAAGTGGTTAAAACAAAAAAATAACATTTAAAATAAAATAAATACATGTATAAAAATTATTTGATTATTATATTTCTCCCCATAATCATCCAATATTATAATTAATAGAATTTTGAGTCATTTGAATTCAAAACATTATTTATATTAATTTAATATTTTAAGGGTTTCCAAGGGTGCCCCTCCCCACTCCTATAAAAAGGCACACATTCCTATGTATTACTATCCATTAAAAATAGTTTCATGAAAAGATCTATCAAAAAAACTTCATTTAATCCCACTACATTATGGATTCCTTAGTTTAGGTATAACATGCTCCTTATATGTGTAAAGATGTTAAGAATAGTGATCATTTCATGGAAAGGTAACATTTTTAATTAAGTATTTCTATTTTGTTTCTTCTCCATGTTCATTAAAATATTCTTCCATAATGATTAAATAATAAATCCAGTAACCTAAACATACATATATTCTATTATGTTAATATCATCACCTAAATCCATCTCCAATTTCATCAAATGTGAAATAATTATTTCGTTTGTGTGTAAGGAAGACTACAGCCTAGAGAACCGATATAGTTCATTTTCTATAACCGCCTCTCATGATAGGTTATAATTAAAGAATTAATTTTCATATGTTATATTCATTACTTATTAATCATTATAATATAATAATATATCAATTATGTTCTTACATCCCATGCACATAAAAATGATAATGTTCTTCATTCTTACGTGTGAACTATAACATCCACAAAGCGATGTGATTCGTTTTTAATCACTAAATAAATTCTAATATATATATATAAGAATATTTAAATTATTAATATGATATTCAAGGTTTTATAATGATTATTTAATGTGAAAATAATACTTACTTTTTTCCATAATGAGCAATGAAATATGGAAAACATTACTCATGCATACATATGTCTTAGAGTTTCCATGGTTGGATCATTGTTCATTTTTAATATCTATATTAAATGAATGAATTTAAATGTATAATTTATATAAAAATTGATTATAATTTAAAAAATTGTATTCTATAAATGATGAACTTATGACCACATGGACTATTGACACCATGTCAGGTTCATTTTTGACTCATGTATCGAATATTGACAAAGCGTCCAACGTGAAGCTAAATAATTATATAATTTCAATAAAATGAAAATAATTGATATAAAATGAATAATAAACATGAAAAAGGTTATATATTAAGTAAAAAATGACCAATTTTTATCATTTAGGAATATAAAAATTATACGTGATGAGTTGGACTCATGGTATGAGATTTTGTCGAAATATCCAGTCATTGAGGCCTATTTTATGTTTTTCACATTTATTATCCTATAAGTGTATATAAAACCCTTTTGAAATTTTATATCCTGAATTAATATATTCTAATGATATTTTATATTTTATTTGATAATATTATGAAAATATTTTTTATTCATGTATTTCTCATGTGGTAAGGGACTCTATAACTAAAATATCATTTTAAATGTCTTAATGATTTGTTCTTATAAATATTTCTCATTAATGTACATTCGTAAAAAATGTAATAATGTTTTATTTATTTTTACATTAATGTTATAATATGTTAATTCCTTTAATGATTTCATGGTGGTATGGGACACTTTGATTGAAAAATATTCTTTTTTATATGTTTTAATTGTTTTTTGAAAATGATTTTATTATTCCAATAACATGGAATGATTTTTTAAAATGTACATCAGAAACCAAATTTCACACATCTATATCACTTTATTGTTTTATTTTTTACATTACATTTTTAGAATTTTATTTTTAAATAAATTATTTTAATTTATGAGTGCAAAACTTTGTAAAAAATAAAAGTGATTTCAAAGTTGAATTTTTTTTCATTATTATTTTTTATGTGTTTTGATTATGTTATGGATCTTAGTAATTGTTTATGAATATGGGTGGATCCGTGAAATACTAAGGTCAAGTGATCCTATGATATCTCTCCAGTGCATTGGGTAATGAGACGAAGTGAAAAGGTATGGTTTATCTTAAGAGATTTATGGAATATACTGTGATGGGTATTTCAAACATTACCATGATGGTTATACCATATATGTGTGAAAACTATGATTTTGTGAAAAAAATTTCAAGAGTTTAAAATATTCATGGACTAAGGGTTTATTTCCTTATTTTTTCCCCTTATTAATATTTTTATTCTCATCCCATGTTTTAATATTATGTTCACATGGTATAATGCTATGTAAGATACACGAGGATGTAAAAATGAATGTTATGAATATTTTTATCAAGAAAAAATATTTATGTTTTATTTTAGAATGTTTTACATTATGAAAATAAATATAACGAGTTAATGTGTATAATTTGTTATATTAGAGTTGTTATGTCATAGTTATGGCCAAATTATCTAAAACTATAAACATAAAAATATCCTTAATTTCAATTCTTCACATAATTCAAGAGTATGTAAGGATGAAGGTCAAGGAATTACTTTATTCCTATAAAATATATTATTTGGGTGTAAACATATTTTATTGAATTATATATATATATATATATATATATATATTACATTAATGTCACTCACTACGTAAAATTAATATAAATTATTACGATCAAATATCTTAGTGTGCATAAAAATAAAATTAATTTCATTTATATTCAAATGGTTGTTCTATTTATTACTAATTAATTTGTAAAAAATATTTACATTTTGTATTTTTGAAAACCAATGATAATAACATGTTACTAAACCCTTATTATAACTACAAATTTAACAGCAAGTTTATATATTGTTATATTAAATAATAATATTTACATTGTTCGTTTTTTTTGTAATACTCAGTTTTGCGTATAACATAAACTACAGAAAAAAGTAGCTCTTGCGTGTAACACAAGCTAACTCACTGTTGCATGAATTGATATTTATATAATATTTTGAAGCTATTTAAAATAATAAATAAACTATAAATTTTTATGTTATTATATTCTCTCACGTGCTTGGTGTTGTGTGTCATACAGACTTCTGAATATAGTATTCTTACATTAGAATTTTGGGGTGTTACATTATACCCACAATAATTAAATTTTGTCATTGCAATTTAAACAAGGTATTGGAAATATATAGTTTTATATTTCCTAGGTTTAATTCCAAAATCAAGAGAAGGGTTCATATAACATCCTCTAGAAAAGAGAGAATGGGAAGTGAAAAGTTCACATGGATTAACATATAAGTACATCTCTATGTAGGATAACATGTGTGGAGGGTAGATATGTGTACATGAAAGAAAAACATAAATATTCATACGGAGTTGGTTATTTCATCAATAAAAAACAAGTTAATGATCAATGTAATTTTGAGGGACTCAATTCATTCAATATGTGATGATTTAGGAGAGAATTAGTTCAACAAAAATTAATATATTAAGGAAATCTGTTTGGTTTCGAAACCCTTTTCATGAAATCATTCACTATATAAGAAAATATGTAATTGTAAATATCTATGGACATAATTTGTTCTATTTATTATGTCTTTAACTATTTATAATTCTTCAATTAGAAAAATATTTTTCATATATTGATGTAATATTTCAATCTCTAAAACCATATCCAATGTTGATCTTAATCAATTTCATAAATTTCCATCCTCTCAAAAAGAATATGATCCTATACTTTATAAAGAAGATCATAAAATTTCCAAAAAGGAAATATCAATTTCCATTAATAATCACGAAGAAACACTAAATTTTAACATTCAAAACATGTGAATAACATGATCTGGTATCCTCTTGAAATATGTTAACAACTCGAATCACTAGAAAACCATATTTGAAACATCAATTCGTCCTTATTCTTCTCATAATACACATGTTTTTAGATATATTCCATAAATCCAAAAGTGTTTTAAATAACAAAAGTGATATCATAGGCCAATTGTCTATAAGTCATCAATTATTTATAGGGTATTTATAACATATCCAAATCAATCCTTTCTTCATCATTATCTCAATATATGGAACATCGTAAGTGTTGTCTTTCCCTCAATAATGTTTTTTAGAATAGTTCAACATTCTACTGAATAACATTATCTTGATAAATTTCAGAATATGATATCAAATCCATAACCAAAAAATAATTGTGGTAATATACAAAAATATTTAATCAATCATAATAAGGGAACATCATAAATAAAATACATTTACAATATATTTCATATATCCAAATACATAATAACATTAATCATTCCACTTTGGTTGTGTCAATGACATATACATGATCATGATCCCTTAGCTTCTTTTGAGGTATATCCCTTTGATGTATCATTATTCATTTGTGTTGTGTCCCATATAATTGTAGTTATAACATTTAATAGTAGTGTTTTCCTACATTACATTTCATTCTATCTCCAAGTGACCTTTCTCTCTAAACATATAACACACTCCTAATCCATTCAATCATTTAACAATTTGAATTTTTCTACAGCTATCCCATGTAGAAAAACCCTTCATTCCATTCATCGCATTATTTTTTATTTTTATCTTCCTTTATATACTTTTATTTATTTCCTTTGAATCCATATTACTTAGTGAATTCTTCATCTGTCTCGATAGCAAAAAAATATATATCATCATGTGATGAAATTTTTTTGGAGACCATTTCCCTTTAAATAAATGGATTATGAGCTACAAATAAGTGGTCAACATTGTAATCATTGTTATGCACCAAATGAATAACATGCCTAAAAGAACTTATAACATTTGCTTCATAATCTAAAACACATTCATCATATATTTTACTTTTGGATAAGTAACATCGTATTCATCTAGTGTTTTTGATCATGATGGATGTATTTACTAAAGAATTTATCCTTAAATGTTTTCCATTTCATGAGTTCTATTTCATCCTCCACCATAGTATTTTGGATCATAAACCACCAATGATTAGAAACTCCGTTGAGTCAATAGACCACATGTGTATCCTTTTCCATTTAACTACATCCCATGGACTTAAAAAAAATTTCTCGAGACTTAATCCATTTACTTTTTTGGATAAGCAACAAAGTGAGCCATCTTATAAACATGAATGGTTGATAACCACATAATCCACATAGATTCATTAAAATAGTTAAACATCAAACAACTCTGGGTACTGAGCACGTATCTGTGACTCACATTCCCAAGAACACTCCTCCATGCCCCTATGTCGCAACAAGACATGAACCAAGGGGATAGAACACCCACACAACACCTTCTCCTTGCAGTCTTGGATCTCCAAAGATCTATCCTCAATGTTTGCATCATCATCATCATCGATCTCTCCCCAATCGATGATGTCAGGGTCATCGTGAATATAACGATGGAGTTATGACACATGGAAAACATCATGCATCCAACTCATCTGTGGGGGAAGTTCTACTCGATATTCCACACCTCCAACATGATCTAACACCTCTAGATTCACAAAAAACAAGAGAGAAAGCTTACTCCCATGACTAAACCATCGATTCCCATGATGGGGAGTCACCTTCAGAAACACATGATCCGCAAAATTAAACTCTAATGGTATCCTTATTTGATCAACATATTATTTATGATGATATTATGTTGTCTTAATCCTATCAAAAATCACCTGAACCATCTATGTTTTATTCTTTAGTAGTTCTGGTCTGAGAATTGCTGACTCTCCGAACCCAGTCCAGCACAACAGATAAAGGAAATTTCAACTAGAAAAGGCTTCAAACAGTTCTATACTGATGGTAGAGTGAAAACTATAATTATAAGCGAACTCCACCAAGGGTAAGTTCTTCATCCACAAACCTCCAAAAGAAAAACCACAAGAGAGTAATGTGTCTTCAAGAGTCTGGATGGTTCGCTCTGTCCGACCATCCGTTTGAGGATGAAAAGCTGTGCTAGGAATAGTTGAGAACCGAAGGCATGTTGGACACCTCTCCACACACTTGAAGTAAAATGAAGTTCATGATTTGAAATTATCATCCTTGGGAATCCATGACGTATCACCACCTCTTATAGAGATTGCCTCGACAAAACATCCACTGATCCCGAATCCTTGATTGCTATGAAGTGGGAGGATTTTGTTTAATGATCCAAAACCATCCAAATAGTATGATTTTCTCCCAGATATTGAGGTAAAATAGTAACACATTACATTGAGATGTCCTCCCACTTCCACTGAGGAATATTTAATGGCTGGAGAAGACCACCAGGAACACGATGTTTGTCCTTCACCTTATGGCAGACAAAACATCGAGACACAAACTCTAAAACCACATGATATAGCCCAGCCACCAAAATTGGTTCCTCACGGCTCAATACAACTTTGTCATGCCATGATGCACTGCTAAAGGTGAACTATGGAACTCTGTTAGAACTGTCTTGCACATAGTCAATGGAATAAAGAGCTTTCTAGGATACAACAATCGGTGTTGTTCATCCTCAGTCCAACCATCAGGGGCCTTTCCACAAACAACTCGGTCACTCCAGACCTCTACCTCAAGATACCCCATTTGGGACTCTTTCACCTTTTACATTAGGGATGATTGTATCGTCATCCGAAAAAGATAACTTCTAGCCGCAACTTCTCCCATATCAAGATGTAATGCTGACAACTCTTCCATTACTCTACAGGAGTCACCAGATTCACAAACAACATCACTATATGAATTTTGACTCAGCGCATCAACTACAACATTCGCCTTTCCAGGTGTATATGATATCTTGAAGTCATATTCTGGTATGAAATCCATCCACAGATGTTGTCGTTAGTTCAAGTCACGCTGGTAGATAACATTCCTCAAAATTGTATGATCGTTGAAATCCAAAAACCACTCAGAGATGAGGTAATGTCTCCATAATATGAGAACAAAAACCAAAAATTCCAACTCAGAATCGTGAGTGGAATAGTTACGTTCATGGGGACATAACTGTCGTGACCCATAAGAAACACCTAAGCTTTTCTACATCAGAACACAACCCAAGCCTAGATGTGAAGCATCGTAGAAAACATCAAACTGAACTCCCTCAGTTGGAAGACAATGAATTGGAGCACTTATTAACTTCTCCTTTAGATACTTGAATGATTCGTAACATTTATCAGTCGATATGAATGTGTAATCCTTCCTGGTCAAAGATATCAGAGGACTCAAAACTCATGAGAAGTTGGCTATGAACCCATTTTAGTAACTTGCAAGACCCAAGAAACTTTAGACCTCTAACACTGTCTTGTGGGCTGCCCAAGGCACAACAGCTTCTATCTTCGATGAATCCACAGCTACTCCCTACTAGGACACAACATGCCCCAATAAATGGACTTCTCGAGCCCAAAAATAAAACTTCAACAAGTTCCCAAATAGTGGATGTTGACGAAGAACTCTGAAAACGGTTTGTAGATGCAGTGCATGCTCCTCATCAAATGTGGATTACACAAGGATTTCGTCGTTGAAAACTAACACGGACATGTCCAGGAACTCATGGAACACAAAATTCATCAATCCCATGAATGTAAGGGGAGTATTTGTCATGCCAAATGACATTAGAATGAACTCATAATGAAAATAATGACAATGGAAAAAGTCTTCAGGATTTCCTCATCCTTTACATGCATCTGATGATATCCAAACTGCAAGTCGATCTTTGAGAACCAACATTCACCCTTCAGTTGACCGAATAAATCACCAATCTACGAAAGATGATAGAGATTCTTTATTGTCGCTTTTTTTAAGAGCCGAAAATCGACACACAACTACAAACTGCTGTCAGCCTTCTTCATGAAAAAAATTGGTGCACCCCATGGTCACCCACATGGGTGAACAAAACCACACTATAATAGACCATCAAGCTATATACATAGCTCTCGTAACTCAGAAGGGGTCATCCAATATAAATACGTAGAGATAAGAGATTATTCTTGTTGTAGATCAATCCTAAACTCAATCTCTCATCGAGCTGTTAATGCAATAACCTCTTATGGAAATACATCAGGGTACTCTTATACGAACCTAGGAAATGCCAACTGTTGTACCTTTGATGAACTCAAAATCACCTCAACTCTCATGGATGATAATGATGAAACACACCTATGAACCATCCGATGATTTCACTCAAGAGAAAACACCACTGGCTCTCCATCCACGACATTGAAAACAACCTTCTTCATGAAGAAATCAACGATATCTTTCACCGAATACAACAAATCCATGTCAAGGATGACATCATATGGTTGTATTAGTAAACATAGTAAATATACGCAAGAGTTTTGTAGCCCCAACACTAGATCATGGTCTCTAAACACATCAAACAAGTCGATTCAACCTCTAACTCGCGTAGTCAACACCAATGGAACTAGAAGCCTATCTACCTCAAGTCCCAAAGCATGGACAAGGGTAGGTTATATGAATGACTGTGTCACTCCTAAATCAAACAAGGCACACACCAAGGTAGAAAACAAGAAAAGGTTACCTCGAACAATGTGTGGCTCGCCGGGAGCTATAAAAGCAAGAGCATAAAGCTAACCATGACCTCCTCCATAGCCTCTCTTAGCCTAATGATAACCACCACCACGGCCGCACTCGGATCTATGAGGATGGGGAGAATCATGGGGTTGTCCTATTCCTACACCATCTACCCTCTGCTGATCTAATGATGGTGTACCCTGCTGCTGCAGCCTCATCTGGAACTGCCTCAACGGAGGAACATGTAGCGTAAAACCTGGAGCACGATGACTACTCTGAAAGTTCTGGTACTCCCCCTATTGATGACAATGAACACCACTAGAAAAAAAGAGCACCATATCCATTATGATAGGACTGAGAGTTACTGACTCAGGAGAAACAAGATGTGAAGGGCTCGGACCTACCCCCGTCAGAATGGAAACTCTTATTCCATGAAAACAGGGTACCCTAGACCACAGCTCTGCATTGTGAGTAATCATGAAGAATCCCCTCTCATGATGATCATGTCTTGGTCAATGTCCTATCTACAACCCATGCCCACCCCAGCACCTCAAGATATGCTTTTAGTTTAAATTTGGTCACCTGACGCTGGATCACTGGATGCAAAGCCTCCTCGAAGTGCCTCGCCCTGGCCTGCTCATCTAACAGCAGGTCTGAAGTATATCGTAAAAGGTTACTAAAACATATTCAAAACTCTAAAAAACTGGAGGTCCCCTGTCGAAGGGTAAGAAGCTCCTAAAGACTGTATTCCATTTTGATTAAAGAAAGAAACGTGACTCTAAAGTTTCACGAAAGTCCTCCCCTGAGATTGCAGACTCCTCATAATCCCGAGGAACAAGAAACCACACTGCCTCGCTGCTCTAGGCAGCATCGTCACAACCAAGGACACCCAGGGCTCCATCCAAGCATGAATCTAACCAATTCCTATTTTGATCTCCTCCAACCAGTCTTCCGTGGCTAAATATGAAATGGTGCCCCCATACTTCTGAAGACTCTGGCATTGGAACTCTCGGAGTGTCTTCCTCTATGTGTCGTCGTCGTCAACCTCTACCCTGTGAAGACCTACTAGAACATCCTACTGGAAATTTTCAAACCAAACCTGATGAGGACGTTGACATGGAGCCACACATGTAAAATAAAAAACCTTTAGTTCTCCTAAACCTAGAATATGGATCAGTCAATATTAATTAATTTATTGTTTTATTTTATTCATTTTAGGTTATCCTATTCTAAGGTATACCCATTCAAACATAGGCACAAAGAAGAATGTTTCATGATCCTTTCCTAGGTCTCTACCCTGAAACTACTATCACCTTGTTTAGTAGCCATTATAAACATAAAAGTCCATAAATCAGATCATATGGGGCCCTATATGCCTATGTCTCAGCCAGTCTCTAGTGTTTAACTCACATGATAAACATGAATGATATCTTTTTCCTACCAACCCCTGCAACCTCACATATGCCTATTTCCATTCTACATCCTATCCCTCAACCTCCCTCTGATATCAATATGTCACGAACCCCTCACCACAAAGTGTACCCCTCCTAGGTCAGAAATGTGAGAAGGGAGATAATGACCCCCTGAGTCCCTCTTCCAGTAGGCCCCGGGATGGCGACTTGCACCAAGGGTATATTAAACACACCAATGGGAGGAATTACCCTCTAAGAGAATACATGAAAAAGAGATAAATAAGATAGACACCAGCCAACTCCAACTCAACTCGTAAGATGAATTAAATTCCAAGTAAAAATATGAAATGTCATGAAAAATGACTTCAACGGGATGGGGAAAAACTACATGTACCGAAAGGGAAGTAAAACAACAGCAACTACAAGCCCAAACAGCTTCTACAACCACAAGCTAGTAGTAACTAGTATGATCTATAACCTACTCCAAGAGACCTGAAAAATTGTTTATATATACATAGGGTGAGTATAACAGTATACTCAATAGGATCCTCCCAGACACCTCTCATGAAAAAGTAAAGAAAGCTTTCTAAATCACAGTGAACAACAAGTAAAACTAACTCATCCCCTAAACAAGTATACTAAGTTCCCAACCTCACCATGGATACCCTCACTGATTAATTCATAAAATATTATATCATATTATAATGAATATCAAGGGTACACAACTACTAATTCCCCACTGGTTTGCCTCTTTTCCCCAACATCGCACGTCTGGAGCATCTCTCTCCAAAAAGGCTAGCCCACAAACACCAGGGCAAAGCACCAAAACATGCACCACATGAAAAAAAAACAACCATGTCCATGTAATTGAAATAAACAAGTAGTTTCATGGAGCCACCACAACCCGCATAATGTGTATCATACATCGAGTATTATAACTCAAGCCATTACAGCCCATACACCGAGTATGGATCCTCAAGACATCACATCCTATACACGTTACACCTATAGTAGTCTATAGAATACTATATCCAGAATATAAGTGTATGAATTACCAAAATCCATTACAGCCCTCTACTGACATACGTGGGGAAAACTAACAAATTGCCTACCCGAACTTTTATCTACCATGTGAAGAGAGAGGGGCCAAAGGGGGTAGTAATCCATTCATCCATCCACCAGAATGTTGTGGAAAACACCCCCAGTACTTAGAATCCTCGGGGTGTCAGTATCCCTTACTAACAGGGTGAAGTAGCGTATAGAAACACAAAAATTACAGAATATACTATATCTCACAACCACGCTATGGGCATAACCTAGTCTTAGAGTCAACTGCAGCTAACGTCTCTTGGACTCCGGGCTTCCACTTCAATGACTAGGTATTCTATAAGCAAACACCCCCTTAAAGAGATTTAAAATATTATTTCATTCCCTTTTTACCAGTTTCAATTTATGTAAATTATTTCTTTAACCCTTAGTTAACCATGAAAAATTCCACATTAAATTTTATTAGAATCACACCAAAAGTCCAATGTTCCATTAAAAATTAAAACCTCTTCATTATGTATCAGAAAACTCCAATCCAACGGGTTAACACCATTTATTCAATTATTCAGTATAGAATTACTTTCCCATACACCAAAGCAATCTAGAATAACAATCTATGCTACTAAACACAAGGGGGATCAGCATGGTGAGTAGATGTACTACCAGTCGAGTCTTTGCCACTAATAGAAAGACCATAAACCCATCCTCCCTTGAGAATATAAATACGGATATCACATGGGATACCCCGCACGTATTCACCTCTTTTGGAAGAAGGTTAAGTAAGACAAACTGCCTTGATTACTGAGGAAAATAAAGGAATATAATCAACCAAAAAGGAATAGAAAGCATCCAATAAACACATCTATCCCATTCCATCATCCCTGGTGTCCTTCCTAGAACTCACATGCATAATATGATGCAGCTCGCCACCCTAGGCATCTTTATTTTCCACAACCATATGTCTCCATGCCCCCACATATAACCACAACCATCCAGGCACGTATAAAAGCACAAGAAGAAAGAAAAAAAGAATCACATTAATTGGACTTTTGGACCATTAACAATCAAGAGGGTAACTCAGAAACCTTCAAGGAATTATCAAATAATCAATTCTTTAATCCATCTCTAATTAATATATTTTTTATTCATAGGTTCCAAAATTCCAGAAACCTAACTAGTAAGCTATCACAAATAATTAAACATGCTTACTACACCAATTTGATTAAAATAAAATTAAAACAAGAATAACTATATTCATTTACATGAATCTTTATCCATAGCCAACCTTTTCCAATTATTTCCAATTTACGTTATTTACCAATTTTTATCACGAACAAACAACTAAATGAAGCAACATGGATATCACACTATCTAGAAAAAAAGTGCAATAACATATGACTGATATTAATTTATTTATCCAGTTCAAATATTTATTAGGTCAGTTCCATTGTGGTCTAGTGGGATAAAACATTATAACAAAATAGTTTCACATAAAAGAAATTATAAGCAATGAATCCCCTAACTCAAACAGTTCTTGACATTCTATATCCACCCAAAGGATCACGATTCTCTTCTCTTGTCAACTGAATCCACCTGAGGATTCCATGGTAGGACAACAGCAACCAAAACCCAAGAACACCCCTTTAGAATCATGAAGATTAAATTCTATATTATGGAAAGTGGAAACAGGAGAAGATGAACCTAAAAAGAATGAGGATAAAACATAACTTATCTCGATGATTTACAGATACAGCTCGTTTGCCTCAAAACAGCGCGAAACCAATCCTAGGTGGAATGTTTGATTGTGAAACTCCTACGAGATTGTATGAGATGTTCGAGAATCTTACAGCCGAGAACATGAAGAAAGAATTAGGGTGGAAGATATCCTGTCTCTTTAGAAGATTTAATAGAGTGGTGGTTTAAGATATACAAGACTTCCCATTAAAAGTGGATAACATTAAACCACATGGTTTGACCAAGTAAAAACATCCCAAGCCATAGGAATAATTAATATATGGGTTATGGATTTTGAATTGGCATTAGAGTCCTTAAAACAAAGCATTAAATACATTTTTATTTCAAAGGAAAATTTAAAGGGGAGAAACTATAGGATGCTAGAAACACTGTTCACAAACCAAAAATTTGGAAAAGGAATGAAAAGGTCACCGTTAGAACTTCACAGTTCCGGAAACATTTTTCACAACTCAAAATTTAGTGAAGGAAAGAAAAGGTCACCATTTTCACCTCACCGTTTTGGACACACTATTTACAACACAAAATTTGGAAAAGGATACAAATGTTCACCATTTGAACCTTACCGTTCTGGAAACACTATTCATGAACTCAAAATTTGGCATTGGAAAGAAGAGGTCACCATTAGAAACCCACCATTCTGGAAACACTATTCACATAACTCAAAATTTGGCAATGGAATGAAAAGGTCACCGTTAGAAGTTACAGATAGTGAGTACTGGTGGAAGTTACCGATAGAGGTTACCGATAGACCTCACTAATAGAAATATTCACTAATGGAACTATTCATAGCATTGGAATTTTGGAAAAGGAAGGAGAGGTTACCATTAGTGGTTACCGATAGAACTATTCACTAATAGAACTGTTCACATAATTGAAAATTTGGAAAACGAAAGAGCGGTTACCATTAGAGGATTCTGATAAAACTGTTCACCGATGGAACTGTTCACATAATTGCAAATTTGGAAAGTGAAATAGAGGTTACAGTTAGAGGCTACTGATAGAACTGTTCATCGATGGAACTGTTGACATAATTGGAAATTTGGTGAAGGAAAGAGAGGTTACCGTTAGACCTCACTATTGGCACTATTCATCGAAATTGAAATTTAGAAAAGTGTTGGATATATGTCACCTGGACCTCTAAGAACACCTCAAACACCATTGTTTTACAAAAGAATGGATCGGAGAGGTCCAAACCATTATAACATGTTTGTTTACAATGAAACGACATCCGCCTTCTCCTACCAACTTCGTCAAACAATGAACAAGTTAGGGTTTTTAATTAAGAATAATCATATTCTCGTGATTCATTCCTTATAAATCAAATACAACTCAGTTTCATAAAAACAGATCGAAACCAATCCTAGTAGTAATGTTTGATTATGCATCTCTTATAAGATGGTATGACATGTTTGAGCATCTTATAGATGAGAACATGGAGAAACAATTATGGAGGAAGATATCCCATTCCTTTAGAATATTTAATGGAACGACGATTTAAGATACGCTTGACTTCCCATTAAAAGTGGATTGCATTAAACCATATTGTCTGAAAAATTAAAAACATATCGAGCATTATGAATCTTTAATATAGGGATTATGGCCTTTGAATCGGCCTTAGAGTCCTTAAAAAGGCTTTAAATACAATTTTACATCAAAGGAAACTACAAAGGGGTGAAACATTATGATGTTGGAAACAATGTTTACAAACCCAAAATTTGGAAAAGGAAAGAAAATGTCACAATTAGAACCTCACCATTCTGGAAACAATGTTCAGAACTCAAAATTTATCAAAGTAAAGAAATGATCACCATTAAAATCTCACCGTTACGGAAACATTATTCACTACTCAAAATTTGGCAAAGGAATGAAAAGGTCACTGTTAGAACCTTACATTTATGGTAACACTGTTCATGAACTCAAAATTTGGAAAAGGATGGAAAAATATCACAGTTAGAAACTCACTATTCTAGAAATACTTTTCACATAACATAGAATATGGAAAAGGAATGAAAAGGTCACCGTTATAACCTCACCATTCTTGAAACACTATTCACAACACTCAAAATTTTGTAATGGAGTAAAAAGGACACTGTTAGAAGTTACAGATAGAGGTTACCGGTAGAGGTTACCAGTTGAGGTTACTGATAGACCTCACTAATAGAACTGTTCACCAATGGAAGTGTTCATAAAATTTGAAATTTTGCAAAGGAAGTAGATGTTACCATTAGAGGTTATAGATAGAACTATTCACCGATGGAACTTGTCACACAATTGGAAATATGGAAAAGGAAAGAGATGTTACCATTAGAGTTTACTGATAAAACTATTCACCAATGGAACAGTTCACTTAATTGGAAATTTTGAAAAGGAAAGAGAGGTTACCATTAGAGGTTACTGATATAACTGTTCACCGATGGAACTATTCACATAATTGGAAATTTGGAAAAGGAAAGAGAATTTACCATTAGACCTCAACGTTGGCACTATTCTCCAAAATGGTAATTTGGAAAAGTGATGCGGATAAGTCAACAAGCCCTCCCAAATCACCTCAAATGCCATATTTTCACAAAGGAATGGACCAGAGAGGTCTGGGACATTACATCAGATACCTTTCAAAACAATCTCATCCCCGAGAATTCTAAACCCACATAAAGTGAAAATGAAATGGGGTCCGAACAACCACCCATAGAGATACCTCTCAAAAGAGAGCAATCCACAAAATCACATAAAGTGAGCAATCTTATAAACATGAATGGATCATAACCACATAAGATACATCGATACATAAATAGTTAAACATCAAACATCTCTGGGTACTGAGCACGTATCTGTGACTCACATTCCCAGGAACGCACCTCCATGCCACTATGTTGCCACAATACACGAACCAAGGGGATAGAACACCCACAAAACACCTTCTCCTTGCGGTTTTGGATCTCCAAAGATCTCTCCTCAATGTTGGCATCATAATCAACATTGATCTCTCCCCAATCTATGATGTGAGTGTCATCATGAAGATAACAATGGAGTTGTGATACATTGATAACATCATGTATCCAACTCATCTACGGGGGAAGTGCTACTCGATACACTACAGATCCAACATGAGCTAACACCTCAAGAGGCCCAACAAACCAGAGAGAAAGTTTACTCCCATGACTAAACCATCGATGCCCATGATAGGGAGTCACCTTAAGAAACACTTGATCCCAAACATTAAACTCGAAGGGTCTCCTTCTTTGAACAACATATTATTTTTTACGATCTTATGCTGTCTTAATCCTCTCACAGATCACCGGAACCATCTCTATTGTATTCTGTAGTCGTTCTTGTCTAAGAATTGCTGACTCTCCGACCCCAGACCATCACAATAGAGAATGGCAATGTCAGCTAGAAAAGGCTTCAAATGGTTCCATGCTGATGGTGGAATGAAAACTATTATTGTAAGTGAACTCCGCCAAGGTTAATGGATTCATCCACGAACCTCTAAAATCAAAAACACATGAGCTTAGCAGGTCTTCAAGAGTATGGATGGTTTGCTCTGTCTGACCATCCGTTTGAGGATAGAAAGCAGTGATAAGAAATATTTGAGAACCAAAAGCATGTTGGTGACCTCTCCACACACTTGATGTTAAACAAAGATATTGATTATAAATTATCATCCTTGTGACTCCCGGAAGTATCACCACCTCTTCTAGATATCGCCTAGACAAAACATCCACTGATCTCGACTCCTTGATCACTATGAAGTCGGCTGATTTCGTTTAACTATCCACTAGAATCCAAATATCATCATGTCCTCTTGGAGATTGAGGAAAACCAATAACAAAGTACATTGAGATGTCCTCCCGCTTCAACTGAGAATTATCAAATGGTTTGACAAGACCACCAGGAACACGATGTTCGACCTTCACCTTCTGGTAGAGAAAACATCGAGACACAAACTATCCGAACACACTCTACAGCCGTGGCCACCAAAACTAGTTCCTCAAGGATCAGTACATCTTTTTCACGCCAGGATGCACTGATAAAGGGGAACTATGGAACTCTCTGAGAACTATCTCGCGCATCATCAACAGAACAAAAAGATTTCCATGATATAACAATCGGTGTTATTCATCCTCAGTCCAACCATCAGGGGCCTTTCCATAAAAAACTCGATCTCTGTAGACCTCCACCTCAAGATAACCCAATTGGGGATCTTCCACCTTCTGCATCAGGGGTGACTACATCGTCAACCAAAAAAGAAAACCTCTACCCGCAACTTCTCCCATATCAAGATGTAATTCATAGAACTCTTCCATTACTCTACAGGAATCACCATATTCACACATAGCAACACTATGTGACTTTTGAATCAGTGCATCAGCTACAACATTCCCATTTCCAGGTGTATATGATATCTCAAAGTCAATTTCCGAAATGAACTCGATCCACCAACGCTTTCGTAAGTTCCAGTCATGCTGGTAGATAACATACCTCAAAATCTTATGATCGGTGAAATACCACCAATGAGTTAATGTCTCAACAATATTAGAACAATCACCACAGATTCCAACTCTAGATCGTGAGTGGAATAGTTTTGTTCATGAGGACATAACTATCGTGAACCATAAGAATCAACTGACCTTTTCTACATCAGAACACAACTCAACCCTAGATGTGAAGAATCGTAGAAAACATCAAACTGAACTCCCTCAGTTTGAAGACAAAGAACTAGAGCACTTATTAACATCTCCTTCATATACTCGAATGATTCCTGACATTGATCATTCCATATGAATTCATAATAATTCTTGGTCAAAGCTATCAGAGGAGTCAAAACTCAAGATATGTTGGCTACGAACCTCATGAAGTGGCCTGCATGCCCAAAGAAATTTCACACCTATGACATTCTCTTGTGGGATTCCAAAGACACAAAAGATTCTATATTCGACGAATCCACAACTACTCCTTACTGGGACACAACATTCCCCATGAAATGGAAATATCAAGCCCAAAACTCACACTTAGATAGGTTACCAAACTGTGAATGCTGACGAAGAACTCCAAAAAATGATTTGTAGATGCAGTGCATGCTCCCCCTCAAATGTGGAGTACATAAGGATTTCGTCGGTGAATACTAACGTGAAATTGTCCATGAACTCACAGAAAACATCATTCATCAGTCCCACAAATATAGCTGGAGCATTCGTCATAAAAAATGAAATTACAATGAACTCATAATGCCAATGAAGAAAATGGAAAGCAGTCTTCGGGATATCCACATCCTTCACATACATCTGTTGATATCATAACCGTAAGTAGATGTTTTAGAACCATCTTTCACCCTTTCATTGATCGAATAACTCATCAATCTATAGAAGAGGATAGTGATTCTTTATTGTCACTTTGTTTAAGCGAATATAATTGACACACAACTGCAAACTGATGTCAGCCTTCTTTACGAACAAAACTGGTGAACCCCACGGTCACACACTTGGATGAACAAAACAGATCTATAATAGACCATAAAGATATATAATTATCTCTCGTAACTCATAATGGGCCATCCAATATGGAGACATAGAGATAGGAGATTCTTCTGGTTGTAGCTCGATCCCAAACTCGATCTCTCGTCGAGGGGTTAATGATATAACCTCTTCTGGAAAGTTATCAGTGTACTCTTCTATGACCCGAGGAAATTCCAATTGTTGTACCTATGAAGAACTCATCATCATCTCAGCTATCATGGATGATAATGATGAAACACACCTATGAACCATCTGAGTATCTCACTCACGAACAAACACCACTAGCTCTCCATCCACAACATTGAAAACGACATTCTTCCAAATGAAATCCATGATAGCCTTCACTAAATACAACAAATCCATGTCGAGGATGACATCATATGGCTGTATTAGTAAAAATAGTAAATCTCCCCCACAGAAGTGTATCCCCAACACTAGATCACAGTCTCTATACACTTCAGACAAGTCGGCACGACCTCTATCTCGTGTACTCAACACCAGGGGCACTGAAAGCCTATCTACCTAATGTCCCGAAGCCTGGACAAGGGTAGATGATATGAAGGATTCTGTCTCTCCTGAATCAAACAAGGCATACACCAAGATGGAAAACAAGAAAAGGGTACCTTGAACAATGTATGGCTCGGTGGGAGCTGGAAAATCTAGAGCATGAAGATAACCACGACCTCCTCCACAGCCTCTCTAAGCCTGATGACGACAACCACTATATCCACGCTCTGCTCTCTGAGGATGGAGAGTGACATGGGGTTGTCCTCTACCTACACCATCTACCATCTACTGATCTAAATCTGGCGTATCCTACTGCTGTAGCCTCGGCTGGAACTACCTCAACGGAGGAACCTGGAGAGTAGCACCTGGAGAACGATGACTGCTCTGAATGGTCGGGCACCCCCACTACTGATGACCAAGACCACCACAAGAAAAAAATGGTACCTTCTCCCTTGGGATATGCCTGAGTGTTACTATCTCAAGATAAACAAGATGTGAAGGGCTCAGACCTAACCCCGGCTGAACGGAAACTCTTCTACCCTAAAAACTGGGTACCCTGGACCACAGCTCTGCCTCGTGAGTAATCATTATGATTACCCTATCATGATGATATTTTCTGATCCAATGTATTATCTACAACCCATTCCCTCTCCAGCACCTCAATATATGTTTTCATCTTAAATTTGGTCACATGTCGCTGAATCAATAAATGAAAATCCTCCTCAAAATGCCTCGCCCTGGCCTCCACATCTGGCAGAAGGTCTGAAGTGTATTATAAATGGTTCTTGAAATGGATTCCAAACTTTCGAACATTGGAGCTCCTCTTTCAATGGGTAAGAAGCTCCTAAATACTTGATTCATCTGTAGTCAAAGAAATAAACTTGACTCTAAACATGTATCGTAACTCATCCCATGAGATCTCATACTCCTCACAATCCCAAGGAACAAGAAACAACACTGCCTCGTTGCTCTAGGAAGCATCATCACAAACAAGGACACCCAATTCTCCATCCGAGCATGGATCAAACCAATTCTTATCTTTATCTCCTCCAACAATTATTCCATGACTAAATATGAAATGGTTCCCTCATACATCTATAGACACTGACATTGAAACTCTCGGAGTGTCTTCCTCTAATTTTCTTCGTCGTCAACCTCTACCCTGTGGCGATCTGCTAGAACATCCTGCTAGAAATTTTCAACGCAAACCTGACGAGGACGTCGACTTGGAGCCATACCTATAAAATAAAAAACCTTTTGTTCTCCTAAACCGGGAATATGGATGAGTAAATATTAATTAATCAATTTTTTTTGTTTTATTCATTTTAGGTTATCCTATACCAAGGTCTACCCATTCAAACACAGACACAAATAAGAATGATGCATGATCCTTTCCTAGGTCTCTACCATGCAACTACTATCACATTATATAATAGTCATTGTAAATATAATGATCTATAAATCAGTTCATATTGGTCCCTAAACGCCTATTTCTAAGCTGGTATCTATTTTTTACCTCACTTGATAAACATAAATGACATCTTTTCCATACCAACCCCTACAACCTCAAATCTGCATAATTCCAAACTCCATCCTATCCCGCAACCTCTCTCTGAGAGCACTCTTTCATGACCCCCTCCCCACAAAGTGTACCCCTCCTAAGTCGACAATGTGAGAAGGGAGTTAATGACCCCCCAAGTCCCTCTTCCAGTAGGCCCTAGGTTGGCGACTAGCACTGGGGTTATAGTAAACACACCAATGAGAGGCATTATGATCTTTTAGAATACACGTAGAATAGAGAGATAATATTTACACCAACCAACTCTAACTCAAATAGTTTGATGAAAGAAATTCCATGTATAAATATTAAATTTCATGAATAACTACAACAACTGTATGGGGAAAAAATACATGTACCTAAAGGGAAGTAAAACAGCAGCAAACACAAGCCTGAACATCTCCTGCAACCACAATCTAGTAGTAACAAGCCTGATCTCCAACCTAATCCATGTTACCTAAAAAATAGTTTATATATAAATAGGGTGAGTATAAAATTATACTCAGTAGGATCCTCCCAGATGCCTCTCATGAAAAAGTAAAGAAAGCATGTTAAATCACAGTGATCAAAAATTGATACTAACTCGTCCCCTAAACAGGTATGCTAAGCTCCCTACCTCAACATGGATACTCTCACTGAGAAATACATATAAGAATATATCATATAATAACGAATATCAAGGGTACCCTGCTATTAATTCCCCACTAGTTTGCCTCTTTTCTCAAACGTCGCACATCTGAAGCATCTCTCTCCAAAAATCTTACCCACAGACACTAAGGCGAAGCACCACAACATGAACTTCGTGCAACAAAACCACCATGTACACATAATTGAAGTAACCAGGTTGTTTCTAGGAGCCACCAAATCCTGCATAATGTGTATCACAAATCGGGTAATATAACTAAAGCCATTACAACTCATACACCATGTAAGGATCCTCAAGCCATCACAACCTATACACGCTACACCTATAGCAGTCCATAGGATTCTATATCTAGAATATATGTGTATGAATTACCACAATCCATTACAGCCCTCTACTGACATATGAGGGGAAAACTAACCACTTTCCTACCAGCACTTGTATCTACAATGTGAAGATAGTAGAGCAAAAGGGGGTAGTCATCCATTCATCCTCCCACCAGAATGTTGGGAAAAACACCCCCCAGGGCTCAGAATCCTCTGTGTGTCAGTTTCCCTTACTGACTGGGTGGAGTATCATATAGAAACACAAAAATTATAGAATATACTATATATCACAACCACACTATGGGAATAACCTTGTATTTGACTCAACTGCAGCTAACGTCTCTCGGACTCCAGGCTTCCACTTCTAAGACTAGGTATCCTATAATCACACAACCATTTAAAGTGATTTAATACATTATTTCATTCTATTTTTACCAATTTCACTTTATGTTAATTAATTCTGTAAACATTAGTTAACCATGAAATATTCCACATTAAATTTCATTAGAATCACACCAAATGTCCAATGACCCTTTAATAATTACAACCTATTCATTATGTTTCAGAAAAATCCAATCCAATGGGTTAACACCATTTATTCAATTATTCAATCTAGAATTACATTCCCATATTCCCTGACATTCTAGAATAACTATAGATGCTACTAAACATAAGGGGGCTCAACCTGGTGAGTAGATGTACTACCCGTCGAGTCTTTGTCGCTTATAGAAAGAGAATAATCATGTTCCCCCATGAGAGTCTAAACACGGAAAGCACATGGGATATCCCACACATCTTCACCTCTTTTGGAAGAAGGGTATGTAAGACCAACTGCCTTGAGCAGTGGGGAAAAGTAAAGAAGATAATCAACCAAAAAGGAATAGAAAGCATCCAACAAACACATCAATCCCATTCCATCATCCCTGGTGTCCTCCCTGGAACCCACATGTATAAACTGATGCATCTCGCCACCCTAGGCATCATTAATTTCCACAACCATATGTCTCCATGCCCCCATATATCCCCACAGCCATCCATTCTCATATCACAGCACAAGCAGCAAGAAAAAAAACATCACCTTAATTGGGCTCTTGGACCATTAAAAATAAAGAGGGTAACTCAGAGCCCTTCAAGGAATTATCAAATAATCAGTTCTTTAATCCATCTATAATTAATAGATTTATAATTCATAGGTTACAATATTCAGAAAACCTAACCAGTAAGCTATCAAAAATAATTAAATATGCTTACTGTACTAATTTGATTACCATCAAATTAAAACAAGAAGAACTAGATTCATTTACATGCATCTTTATACATATACAATAGTTATCAATTAATTCCAGTTTACATTCTTTGAAAATTTTCATTAAGAACACACAGCTAAACGAAGAAACATGGTTATCAAACTATCTCGAAAACAAGGGGCAATAACATACGATTGATATTAGTTTATTTGTCCAGTGAAAATATTTATTAGGTCAATTCCATTGTGTTCCAGTGGGATTAAAAATGTTAACAATATAGTTACATGTAAAATAAAAGATAAGAAACGAATCCCCTAACTCAAACTGTTCTTAACGTTCTATATCCACCCAATGGGTCATGATTCTCCACTCGCATCAACTGAATCCACCCGAGGATTCCATGTTATGACCGCACCAACCGAAACCCAACAAAACCCCATTAGAACAATGGAGATTACATGCTATATTATGGAAAGTAGAAACAGGAGAAGATGAACCTCAAATGAATGACGATAAAACATACCTTATTTTGATGATTGACTGATACATCTCAGTTGCATCAAAACATCGCGAAACCAATCCTAAAAATATTGTTTGATTGTGAAACTTCTATGATATGGTATCAGATGTTTGATCATATTATATCTGAGAACATGGAGAAAGAATTAGCGAGGAAGATATCTTGTCCCTTTAGAAGATTTAACAAAGAGGTATTTTAAGATACACATGACTTCCCATTAAAATGGGATAACATTAAACCACACAGTTTGACCAAGTAAAAACATCGCAAGCCTTAGGAATAATTAATATAGGGGTTATGGATTTTGAATCGGCCTTAGAGTCCTTAATACAAGGCTTTAAATTCATTTTTACGTCAAAGGAAACTCCAAAGTGGAGAAACAATAGGATGTTAGAAACACTGTTCAAAAAACCAAGATATGGAAAATGAATCAAAAGGACATGGTTAGAACCTCAACATTCTTCAAATACTGTTGACAAATCAAAATTTGGAAAAGGAAAGAAAAGTTCACCAATAGAACCTCACCGTTTTGGACACAATAATCACAAGTCAAAAATTGGAAGAGGAAACAAAAGGTCACCATTTGTACCTTACCGTTCTGGAAACAATGTTCATGAACTCAAAATGTGGCAATGGAAAGAAGAGGTCACCATTAGAAACTCACTGTTCTGGACACACTATTCATAGAAATCAAAATTTGTGAAAAGAAAGAAAAGGTCACCGTCAAAACTCCACTGTTCTGGAAACACTGTTCACAGAACTCAAAATTTGGAAATGGAATGAAAAGGTCACCGTTAGAAGTTACCAAAAGTGAGTACTGATAGAGGTTACCGATAGAGGATACTGATAGACCTCACTGATAGAACTGTTCAGCAATGGAACTGTTCATAGAATTGGAAATTTGGAAAAGGAAGGATAGGTTACATTAGAGGTTACCGATAGAACTGTTCACCGATGGAACTGTTCACATAATTGAAAATTTGGGAAAGGAAATAGAGGTTACCATTAGAGGATACTGATAGATCTATTCGCCAATGGAACTGTTAACATAATTGGAAATTTGGAAAAGGAAAGATAGGTTACAGTTAGAGGTTACTGATAGAACTGTTCATCGATGGAACTGTTCAAATAATTGGAAATTTGGAAAAGGAAAGAGAGGTTACCGTTAGACCTCACTATTGGGAATGTTATTCAAAATTGAAATTTAGAAAATTGTTGGGGAAACATCACCTTGACCTCCTAGAACACCTCAAACACTATTGTTTCACAATGGAATAGATATGAGATGTATGGTCTATTACAAGGTGTTTGTCTACAATGAAACGACGTCTTCCTTATCACACCAACGTCGTCGAACAACAAACAAGGTAGGGTTTTTAATTAAGTATGATCATATTCCTGTGATTCATTACATCAAAATAAAAGAATTTTGATCTACTTATAACTACTTGATCCACATATGTTTTCCTTTTGCGGGTTTTGGGAATAAACATTTTGAGTGGATTTTTTGTGCTTCGTTCTTATGAGCCAAATGCTACCACCCAACATGCGGAGGGTGCGATCCAAACAAACATGGACCCACACCCTATGTCTTTCTTCTATATGATTTTCTTCGGAATGGAGACGAGGTGATGAAGGCCATGAAGGATATGACACCACACAACCTGCAGCCTCCTCAACCTACACTGCCCCTATGACGATTTGCTACCCCGGACCGAACCACGCCGCACGTCGACCGCCCCACCAACCGACTGAACCGGCCGCAGCCGCGCAACACCCCGGCTACGCCATGCCCTGGCATCCGGCTGCCCGCACATACTGTACCAACTGGCCTCACGACACCCTCTCGAGCAGCATCAACAGTGCCAACCCACCAGCCCTTTCGAGCCTCCCCGGCCATGCGAGCCTCCAGCCTCCCGAGCTCTGGGCCAAACTCGCACCGTTGCTGTACCCTAGATGAGTTGGACTCCCATACCCCTCACGGTACCCCAGACACGCCGGCCTCCCTTGTCCCTCATGGTGTCCTAGTGGATCCTCCCCCTCACACCCCTCGCGGAACCCCAACCGAACTGACCGACACTCTCGTGATGCCCTCCCAGACCGGTATCCCCAACAGTGCCCTCCAGCCGAGCCGACCTCATGTATCCCTCATGTTTCCCTCGTAGAACAGGCCCATGCTCTCGTGGTGCCCTCCCGGCTGAGTCTCCCATGTGGTTCCCTCCGGGATGAGCCGCCTTAATGACGAACCATGGACAGACCACACCATCGTGGCCGGTCCGCGCTCTTTCTGTCTGCATGCGCCCTCGCGGCCGGTCCGCGCCCTCACAGGCGGTCCACGCCCTCGTGGGCGGTCTACGCCCTCGCGGTCGGTCCATGCCCTCTTGTCCTTTTGCGGACCCTCGTGGCATGCTGGGTTGGGCCCTGCGGGCCAGAATGAACCTAACCGGCAGACCCGCCCAACAGGCCGGGGGTCGGCCCGGTCGACCAGAATCGGGTAGGCCGAGACTGGATCGGGCCGGGTCAGTCGGACCGGACATGTGCCCACTATAGCCCTTTACCTTCTTGTCCATATCTTTGGCACCAGACATCTGTTTAACGAACCGTCTACAACACTAGTAAACATGGATTATGAAGGTCCCTTTGAGTATATCACTCTAGAGTTTGGGGTATAGTTTAGTTATGGTCAGGTCGGATCGTGCACAAATCCAAACGATCACTCGAGACTAAAAGGATAACAACTCCTAGACCGGGGGGTACGATGGACGCATCGTCTATTGGTTTGAGAACCCTATGATGTGGATGACATGTGGTATAATTTCTCGTGGGACGTCGTGGAAGTGGAGCCTCGACCAGTAGCTTGTGTAGCGGATATTCCAAAGATGAGCGAGCATTTAGTGGGGAACCTAGTAGCTGGCATATACTTGATGACTCCTGACCATTTGACTCGAATTGACTCAACTACCATAGTGGGATGTACTTGGTTGTGGCGGTAAACCCATGATAATCAACAAGAGGACTACCTCTATAGGCTATGAGGGGGAGCACCTTGTTGTGGCCGGAGACCCACAGTGGGGAGCACCTCTATGTGATGCTGCAGACCCACAGTACTCGACTTGAGAATTACCTCAGCAGTCGAAGGTTACTGGGAAGCACCTCTGTGTGATGTAGCATGCCCACTGTACTCGATTGAGTAGGAGTTCTCTAGTAGGTGAGGTTTCGATAATGTGTATAAAACCCTGGTTGAGTTGAGTCAGTACTTTTGTGTTTCTCTTATTATTGAGATGGATTACATAATAACTTTGGTATATGTATGGGCACATACCTAAGTAGGGTAATCTATTGATTCCATAAATTGTGGTTTATCCATGGTTGATTAGTGAGACCATGATGGTATCAGGGTCCCTACTGAGTATCATTATACTCACCCCTGAATGGGTTATGCCCACACTCTGTTTGGTTGGAAACAGACGACGGACAATGCTGACTGAGGCTGAGAGTACCAGGACTGGATGGTACCCAGAGGAGGACCATACGATGAGTCGGTACACGGAGGAGACTAACAGATGTGGAGTGCTGAGGATGCTATCTATACCTACCCTTCTGGTATAAATCTTGAAGGATGACCCAACATCTATTTATCCTTTCTTTAGTTCTACTTTTACTTCCTATTCCCTGTAATTTATAGCTGGGCTTGTATTTCTGACCACTTTAACTTTCTAGCACTCTTTTGTTATATAGTTTACATAGTGTTTTGTATCCAGTTGTGTTCTCTGTTATGTGAAATTAAAATATATAAAGGAAATTCCTTCTCAGTTTTAGGGAATTACAACATTGGTGCTAGTCTCTAGTCCCTGACCTATGGAATGCGGGCTTGGGGTAGTCACGGCATGGGCCTCGGGGGACAGGTCGTGGAAAATTGGTATCAAAGGAGTCAGTTCTACCACAGAACATAGGACTCTGATATTTTTGAAGCAATAATGTCAAGTGTATTGAGAGTGTTTTTTAGTTCAGGGAGTCTAGTGTTGGTGCGGTGAAAGACATATCCATACTCTAGTACCCTGAAATCTGATTTCTGGGTAAGAGCTCAAAAACATTGATTGTGTGTGTGTTTTCAATAGTTTTCTTTAAGTGAGATAAACCTGGTCAGATCACCAGGTATACCTTTTTAACCACAATGCACCTATTTTCTTTTCAGAATGCCTCCACATAGACAACCGACTAGAGTTCTGAGAGTTGTATGCATAGATAGACTACCAAGCAACGAGGATTAGGTGAAGGGCCCTCTTACTATGTTGGCACCTTCAACTGGTGTACCAGCAACACCACCACCCATTGGGTAGTAGATACCACTAGCCGCACTATCGGATGGTGAACGCCAAATAATCATGTTTCACGAGTTTCAAGAGTAGAGGCCTTCGAGGTATCGAGGTGAGACAGTTTCCTACGCAGGCGAGGGCTATCGGAAGGCTGTTTCAAGAGTTTTCAACCATGTTGAGACACCAGAAGGGTAGATGGTGATCTTAGCTACTAAAAGTTTTCAGTAAGAGACCATGAGGATGGTCCGCATAGTGATTAGGTTTTAGTTTGTGGATCATTACCCGAGATAGTACATTTGGGTAGTGTGTCAGCTATATCACTACTTGTTGGTCAGCTGTTACAACTGGCAGTACTGGTAAAGGACACATATATGATTAGTGCCTTATGCATGATTCATCATCATATACAGATCCAGTTCTGAGTTGAGCCGACTCAAAGGTGGCTAAGTACTGGCTTGAGGTGCTGGGTGACAGTTCTCTAGAGCTTCAATAGCTTCGACATGAAGACATGTTAGTATTTGAGTATTCATCGAGGCGTACCAATCATTCCGGGTAATCGATGAATACGACACGATCAGTGAATCAGAGCTCGGACCTCTAAGCGATGTGTGTTTAGGGACATCCATGCTATCCCTATTCCTCTATGAATTCCTACTTATGTTAGGTTTCTAGAGAGAACCATTGTCATTGAAAATTCTTTGGCTGAGCAAATACAACCATTCAATGTTAGTTTTGGGAAAGCAGGAAACTGGTGCCAGTCTTAGAGACATGGGCATATAAAAATGTTTCAAGTAGAAGAAGTGTTAGGGATAGATGAATATTCAGGGCTACAGACACGGAAGCAGAGCTAGGGGAGCAAAATGAGGTGGTGTACATTTCTACATGTTATAACCACAACCTTTGTGGTCCTCACCAGGCTCAGGGAGGTGGAGGATGGGGGGAAGAGAATAGCTGCATGCAGTCAAGGATTGCGACCCTAAGGATCTAAGAATGATTCAAGGTACATTTTGTATCTACTACTAGCTTCTGTATCAATTGACATAGGTACTAATCATTCATTCCTTCCAAGAATCTTTTCCTAGACCTAGAGTTTCCATTAAACCATTGACATGACCCTCATTTCTGGAGATACCTTTAGGAAGAGACTCGATAATCACACTTAAGCAAATGGTGTGATATGACCCTTGAGGTTAGAGTTTCAGTTGGATCCTCATGGTGGAAGCATCGAGGCCTTACGATGTTAGTTTGAGTTTGGACATGACATCCATAGTTCACAGTCATATAGAATCTAATAGGCAAAGAGTATGTGGTTTATCTACAACATTGGGATGGGGTTTTCCTTGGTCGGTGAAAAAGTAAACCCTGGAAAAATATGATAAAATCATCCATAGGAGGGTGAAACCAATCACTTGTGAGTCAGCCAACCTCACCCTCATGGATGAAGATGTTGACTTTAAGATATTCTATACTCCAGGGAAGGGGAACATGGTAGTAGACGGACTCAGCAGGGGGTCTGGCCTACATCTACTGAGTGAGGAGACAGAGCATTTTGCCGCATTGCCGATATCATTTGTGGATTGGGAGGGAGCAGCTTTTCTTCTGTCTCTAATAGTCACTCCTCCACTTATCCAACGTGTCATGGAGGCACAGTGTGGGGACACTGACTGCGAAACACAATGTGCTCAGATATCCACACGGTAGGCACATGATTGATTTTATGACGGTCGGAAGCATGTCATCCTATTCAGAGGACATACCATTGTACTGAGGTCACATCAGGAGGATGTGTTGAGGGAATTCAACACTTCCCCTCTAGAGGTAAATCCAAGAGTGACGAAGATGTACCAGGATCTCCGAAAACATAATTGGTGACCGATAATGAAGAAAGTAGTTGCTAAGTTTGTCTCTCGATGCCTCACTTGTTAGCAAGTGATGTCAGAGCATCAGGTACCAGTAGGATTGGTTCATCCTTTAAAGGTCCCAGAGTGGAAGTGGGATGGGAAATCCAAGGTCTTCGTGAGGGGTCTTCCACGTACATCCATGTTTCGTGACTCAATATGGGTGATCGTTGACTGACTCACCATATCTGCCTACTTCATACCGATCAGAGAGAAGGGTTTAGTAGAGATCATGGGACACCTCTACATGCATAAGATTATGCGACTACATGGATTACCTTCGACGATTGTCTCCGATCATGACTCACGTTTTACTTCCCTTCTTTGGAAGGGGTTTCATGAGGATTTTGGGATGTAGAATCTTTTGAGCACCAACTTCCATCCTTAGACAAAAGGAAAAACTGAGCGGACTATTCATACCCTCAAGGACATGCTCCGTGCATGTGTCCTCTGCTTCGGTTACATCTGGGAGGATAACTTTCCTTTAGTGGAGTTTTCATACAACAATAGCTATCACTCCACCATTGGTATGACACCATTTGAGGTGTTATATGGGAAACCATGCAGATCGCCTTTGTGATGGAGTGACCTAGGGGAGTCAGCACTTGTGGGACCAGAGATGGGATGGGCTAGCATAGAGAAGGTGAAGATATCCAAGATTCGATAAAGACTATACATAGCTGGTAGAAGTCATATGTCGATAGAAGACAGAGACCTCTGGGGTAAAAGGATGGCGACCACATCATTCTACGGGTCTCACCTCGATGAGGTCTATAGAGATTTGGCCATGGGGGAAAGTTATCTCTGATATTATTAGACATTTTCAGGTCCTCGGTAGAGTTTGTGAGTTGGCTTACCACTTATTTCTTCCACCTCAGCTACACTGGGTGCATGATGTCATCTATGTATCCCAACTGAGGAGATACGTTCGTGACTCTTCTCACATCATCGACCACAGAGAGATGGACATTGACAATGTGGTGAATTTTATGGAGTTTCCAGTATAGATTGAGGATCGAAAGGAGCATGTCCTTCATGGTTGGTCGATTCCTCTCGTGAACATTTGTTGGTAGCATGAGAACCTCCATTAGAGATCATGGGAGCAGGATGCTTAGATGTTTTCTCAGTACCCCCACTTGCATACCTAGATTATTTATGGATTACAGGGAGGTAGAACCCTGAGGTGGGGAGAATGAAATGACCTAGAATGTCCATAATTTTATTATAATAAATGATAGTTTTATGAGTCCGTGAAATCTGACGGCACAGGAGTTTGAGGCCCGAAGTTCCCAGAATGATACGTCGAAGTTTTTTTAAGGTTATGTTAATGCGCATAAGCAGTTTTCCTAAATAAGTGAAATTTTTCTTTAACGGTTACTCAGATAAGAAATCTGAGGGCACCATTGCGCTCGATATTGTGGGTTTACCTTAGGCGCGACTTAAGATTAGTTGGGACGTGCCTCCTGTTCGAGAAACAAAAAATGGAATAATTGTAAATAAAATAATTAAATAAATTTTTTTATTTCTCAAATTCTTATAACTCACAAAAGGTAACTCAGATTAAAAATCCGAGACCACCGCTGAACTCATGAGCGTATGCTTTCTTTATGAATATACTAACATTGTCCAGCACGGGCCACCAGAATAAGTTTGTTTTTGGCTGCAAATAATATAATTAAGTGATAAATATTTTATTAAAGAATTCATAACTTCTAAATTCTAACTCGGATTGAAAATCGTAGAGCATTGTTGGGTTCTTTGGGATGTCTCTCACCTAGGCCGAGCCTAACATCGACCATGCGGGTTGAGGATGAATGATAATAATTTTATGAACATTTTTTTGGGTTTGTTCAGTAAACGTACGAGTGAGTTTTTATAACATTTAAACTAGTGCTCAGAATTGAAATCCAAGGGCACTGTTGAACTCGCAGCACCAGTTTTCTCTTAAGAAGACTTTCACCTCGATGGAAGTTGGTCAAGGGTGAATGTTTTTTTGGTTTTTTCGTGGAATTAATAAAATAAAATAAACACATGTTTTATTTTATTTTATCTATTATAACCACCCATGTGGAAGTTATAGGTTGGGACCACCACATCTTACCCTCCCATGAGAGGTTATGGTGGTGGGCGAGACCCGATCCTAACCTCCCATGAAAGGTTACAGTGTGGGGATCACACCGCCCTAATAATTGAGGGAGATGAAAATCTCTCAACTCCCTCATAAATGAAGGAGAGCCTCTTGACCTCCTCCACCTTTATTGTGCCAATGCACATTCATATAAATTTTCCAACTCCTATAAAATTTAATTTTCCAACATAACCATTTTTAAATTTCTGTCAACAATTAAATGATAGAAAACATAATCTATTATCATGGCTTGGATTTTTAATTTTGGATGAACTTGGGAGAAATATTGGTAGAGGAGAGATCTTGGGAGAAATAAAGTTCTCTAACAAAGACCTTCATCTCCCAATGAAGAACGATCCACCGACGAAGAACGACCTCAACATCGGCCTTCTTCCTTAGATCCTCCTTCGACATAAGAAATGTTTGTCTACAACGAAATGATGTCTACCTTCTCGGGCCAAAGTCAATGAACAATTAACAAGGTAGGGTTTATAATTATGTATGATTATATTCCTATGATACCTTTCCTCTAAAAAAAGAACACATATCAACTTCTAACTAGTTGATCTGAATTTGTTTACCTTTTTCGGGTTATGAGATTAATCATTTTGGGAGAATTTGTTCTACATAGTTCATGTGAGCCAAATGATACCACCATAAACGCGGATTGTTCGAGCCAAACTAACATGGGCCGAACCCTTCTGTCGTTCTTCAATATTATGTTCTTCGGAATGGTGATGAGGTGACGAAGGTGATGGAAGAAACGGCATCGCGCTACCTGCAGACTCTACAACTCGCGCCGCCCCCGCGACGCTCCGCCACACACTGGCTTCCGGGCCACACTGCAAGAACCCCCCGTTGGCTGAACTGGCACAGGCCGCACCGTGCCCCAGCCATGTCGGGCCTCAGCTTCCAGAGGTCTACACCTCTCTGCTGAACCGGCCTCATGGCACCCTCCGGAGCCGTCCCACCCACGCCAGCCCACCAAACCTTTCGGGCCACCCCAATAGCTCCATCCACCAGACTACCAAGCCCCCAGCCGAACCCTTGCCCTCACGACGCCCCGACTGAGCCGACCTCCGGTGAACCTCGCGGTGCCCATGTTGTGCCAACCACCTGTGCCCCCCGTGACACCCAGGCCGAGCTAGCCTCCCACGCCCCTCGCGGATTCCCAGCCTAGCCATCATCACATTACCCCTGTGGTGCCCCATCTGAATCGGCATGCGCTCTCAGGGAATCCTCCTGGCCGCATCACCAACACAGCGCCCTCTGGCTGAGCCCACCTCCCGTGCCCCTCACGGTGCCCCGACCGAAATGAACCGCACTCTCGAGACACCCTCCAGGCTAAGTCGACCATGTGATTTCTTCCGATCCGAGCTTCCCTCATGTCAACCCACGGCCGGACCGTGCCCTTGAGGCCAGTCTGTGCCCTCTCGGCCCTTCGTGACCCCTCGCGACCCTTCGCGACCCCTCACGGCCCACTAGGTTGGGCCCCGCACTCCGGTCTGATCTTAATGGGCTGACCAACCCAACGTGTCAGGCCAGACCAAACGGGTCAGGCTAGGTCGACCCAAATCTGTTCGGCCCAGACCGGTTCGGTTCGGGTCAGTCCTACCATCTCGGACCGGGCTCGGGCCCACTATAGCCCTTTACCTTTTTTGGCCATATCATTGGCACCAGACATCTGTTTTATGAACCATCTATGGCACTGGTAATATTTAAGTATGACGCTCCCTTTTAGTATGCCCCATTGGAGTTTGGGGTATAGTTGAGTTATGATCTGGTCAGATCGTGCACGAATCCAACGAGGCCCCCAGGACTAAAAGGATAATAACTCACTGACTGGGCGTCCGATTAACATTCTGTATGTTGCGTTGAGACCCCTATGACATAGAGGACCTACTTAGTACATTTTCATGGGAATTCACAATAGAGGAGCATCGAACAGTAGATTTTGGAGTAGATCATCTAGAGACGAGTGAGACTTTGTGTGGGAAACTAGTATCTGGCTGAGACTTGACGACAGGTGACTGTTTGACTCAGAGCGACTCGACTATCCCAGTGGGGAGCACCTAGTTGTGGCGGTAGACCCAAGGTGGAGGAGTGCCTCATTGTGGTGACAAACCCACGATACTCAACAGGAGGAGTACCTCTGGAAGATTTGAGGGGGAGCGCCTGGTTATGGTAGCAGACCCACAGTGGGGAGCGCCTCTATGGGACGCAGCAGACCCATGGTACTCGACAGGAGGAGTACATCAGTAGTCCAAGGTTAGTGGAAAGATCCTCTATGGGGTATGACTATCCCACTGTACTCGATTGAGCAGGAGTTCTCCAGTATTCAAGGTTTCGATAATGTGAATAAAATCATGGTTGAGCTGAGTCAGTACTTTTTTGTTTTCCATAGGATTGAGACGAATTACTTAATAACTTAGGTATATGTATGGAAATATACCTAATTAGGGTTATATATTGATTCCTTACTTTTTTGTTTATTCATTCGTAGATTTTTGAGACCTTGAGAGTCTCGGGGTCCCTACTGAGTATCCTTATACTCTCCCTTACATGGGCTATGCCCGCACCTTGTTGTGTTGGATGCAGATGACAGACAATGTAGAATGAGGCTGAGAGTACCAGGACTGGATGGGACCCGGAGGTGGACCTTACGACGAGTCGGTACACGGAGGAGACTGATGGATGTGGAGTGTTGAGGAATCCAAGAAGATATTTTTCCTTTCTTCAATTGTACTTGTACTTCCATTTCATTGTACTTTACAGTTGGGCTTGTATTTTCAGCCCCTGTTACTTTTCCGCACTCTTTTGTTATATCGTTTACATTGTGTTTTATGTCTACCAGTGTGCTCTTTTGTGTGAGTTTACATGATATAATGGAAGTTCCCTCCCTTTTTTAGGGAATTACGCCTTTGGTGCTAGTCTCCAGCCCCTAGCCTATGAATGGTGGGCTTTGGGTAGTCACGGCACGAGCCCCGGGGGATGAGTCGTGACAGTACAAAATTCTATTTTTTACATCTTAATTTATCTTATATAAATATATTGTATTTTACATAAATTAATAAATTAATTTTATTCAATATAATTAAATGTATTTTGGTTTTTATACGAACCATTAGAAACCATATTTCCCATCAAATGAGAAGTGAAAGTATCGTTCGTATATATATTTGACATACCATCTCCAAGTATCAATACAGTTCTGTTTTCTTCACCATATCTTAAGTATGGTTATTATGATTGGATTATTATTTATATATGATATTTATGACATAATTATATTTATTTAATTATAATATCATATCAAATTTCATAATTTCAAATCTGTTAGAAAACTATGACGTCACACGTGCGTATGTTTGGACAACAACCTTTATCAAGAGATATGATTAATTCTTCATTTATGATTTACCTGGATGGTATTAAGGTTTTATTTAATTAATATATGTGATTTATATGATATTATAATGATTTTATAAAGGTGAATTTTTATTTAAATTTTTTCATTCCATCCATCTAAAAGAGAAATTAAAATTCATAATTATGTGTGGAATATCATCGCCATGAATTGTGTAATTTATTTTTCTCTATATGAAATCCATTTAAGACTAGAAAAAATAAATATAATGAATATATATGATATTTATATAATGATTAAAAGGTTTATATTATGAAAACATGGTCAAATTACAATGGATAAAACTAGAAAAATGAAATTTTAATGAAAAAGTTGATCAACTAACACACAGAAATGAACATTTTAATAAGTAATTAATGATAATTGGGTATTGAAATGTTATAGAGCAATAATAAATGATATTATAAGTATGTAAATTTTTATGGTATATAATTATAATAAATTTAAATTTATTATATGGGATGATATAGAACTATCAATGTTGGTGGAACTTGATGTAAGGGTTTATCATCACTAAATCTCACCCTTGGGACAGTTGTTTTTTATTCATTAATTTTATTTTATGGGTGTAAGTAATTTCAATTGAAATTTTATATAGTTATTATATATATATATATATTTTAAGGAAATTTAATGTTTCATTTTATGTTATTATTTCATGATGAATATGATTCAAAAGTTACCAAAGTGGTGTGAGTTTTATGTTACTATCTCATTGTCTATTAAGATATCTTTTGAACAATTTTCAATAATGGAAGATGTCATTTTATTCTCATAAATCCCATAAATATTATTTTCATGTGGATATTTCTATATATTACAGTCTTTCCTTTCAATTTCCAATCTTATAGAACTCAATAGACAAAATGTTTTATTAAAATCTACATTATTTCCCTCTTAAGTCAAAAAATCAGTTTTATTCCATATCCATGTATTTTAAAAATTATTTCAATAATTGGTTACTAATATATAATTAATGTTTAATTTAATACTAATTTATATTTAAATTTTTACTAAATGGTTAAAAAATAATTCATATTTTGGTTTCCTGAATGAGGTAATTTTTACTTTTCTTCAAATGTAAAAAGAATATTTTTAATAACATATGTTGTATAAAAAAGATTTAAAGTTGTTTGGATCATTCAATTAATTGAATATTCACTTAAAATATTCCATGTTTATTTTAAAATAAAATGTATTCTTTAATATTTGGTAAATTATTATTTTTTAATTAATTTATTTCTAAATGAAATGAATATTTTCATCAGAAAAATTTTATTTGATCCTTTAAATGAATTTTTTATCTTTGATAAAATCTATTGATTTTTCAAAAGACTTAATAGGGACATGATCCAATGATAAAATACTTATTTATTATCTATATTGTTTATTATTATTATTTTAAAACATTTATTAATCCCATTCCTTTTTCATGGGTTTTACAATAATGAATTATTGAATTTATTATAACACTCATTTATTTTCAATAGGATATGTCATGATGAAATATTTATGAATCCTATTTTAAATTTATAGGTTATGATATGATGAATGATTTATGATATTATGGAATAAATATATATGATATTAGTATTTCTATGGGTGAGGGAAAAACTTTGTATATAACAACCCTACAATTTATTTTATATTTAAACATGATTTATTACATAAACATGCAATTAATATAATTCATATGATCAAGAGGTATAGTGTATTTGTTGATTAATAAAATTACATAACAATATAAAACATTAAATACAACATCTTTATTGATAACATCGTTTATAGTACCACAACATTCCTCCATACATAACACTGCACGGGATAACCTAAGGACATATATAAGAAAATGGTGAGCTATAAAGCCCAATAAGAGATAAAACATAGAATAACATGAGAAATACAACCCATGTTAGTTAATTGGTATATAAATGGATCTAAAAATAATCATTAACTTAATGTCATGATATATCATGATATTCAGAACATAGAAATGTGGCAATAACATACATCCTGATATTAGCATGAGATAAGGCTATTTTCATATGGTCTAGCATGAGTAAACCATATTTTCACATGAATTAGCATGATTAAACCCACATTTCACAAGAATTTTCATGATTAAACCCTCATTTCATTGGGCCAATCATGATACTAAACATTACCCAATGCATTGTATCTCTATCAGGATGCACCCTTCATAATAATTTTATTTTCATGTATAAGTGTGCCACATATATCAAACAACATGGATTCAATAAATATCATTTTTTATTCCATGAGTATGGAATGAGGAAGACATAAATTTATGTCATGAATCATTATGTACATGAGCTTAAAGGTGAATACGTTTGAAAGAGAAAAGGGTATTATTTTCCCAACATGATGACTTTGGCATGGAATATGAGGGTTCAATTTCGACTGCATCACGACATCAAATTGAAATTCATAAAATGAGATGATTAGAGTGAAATGGGACTATAATTATTTATATATGAAATGGATATTAATGGGATCATGAAACATAATATCCCATAACATTAAATATAGTTTATATGAATAAAATAAATGAAATGGTTGAATGGAAATGAGAATAGTGAAATCCCTTACTGAATTATGGCATGGTAACAGGTTTACGCTGGAGGGATTAATGAGTAATAAAGCGATATATCGTCATTCAAATATAATAAGGTATGTATGGGGGAGGTGAAAAAACATAACCCTTCAATTTTAATTATAAATAAATGGTGGCACCAATTTAAGGAATCCTTGATAAAAATGAGAAAGGAACAAACCCTTACTTGGATGTGTGATCCAAAAGGATTTAGAAATGCTTCTTTGGAGCCTAGGGAAGACTTGGGGGGACTATAGGGAGTATAGGAAAGACAATGTTCTAACATAAAAGATCTTTAGTGAAGATAAATGGGTTCTTTGATTTGTTTATAAAGGAAATGAAGGGAATTACTTTATTATTTTGGTTTTGGACACCTCATAATAAAATAATGAAAACCAAAAACCATACCTTGGTTTTTTCCAAGTCTTTTAAGATGGTTCTGCCAAAGGATAGAGCAAAAAAAATCTATGGTAAAGGGAAGAACATATAAAAATATTTCCATTGCTTGTGTGGAGATGGGTCACACTTTCAAAGAAATGGTTTTAAAATAATTAAATGGTGTACATGTCTTGGAGGATTCACTAAGAATTTATAAAATAAATAATATAAAACTAAAATTACATTAATTTAAATAAAAAAATTATATATTTAGGAATATTAATTATATATTATTTTATTACATCACTATTGGGTCATTATGATGTCATTAAACACATTATATATTTATTCGGTATTTAATTTTTTTTCCCAAAAAATTGAATATCTCAGAAAACTATGAAACATTCACCATTGGATAATTCCAACATCCTAAATCCAAAAAAAATATTCGTTTTATGTAAATAATTTTATAAATATGTAAATTTTCACTCTTAAAATAAAAATTGATATTTATTTAAAAATAAAGAGTTTTGAAAAAAACATTTTTCAAACCATAATAAAAATTACATTTGACATGATGAACATTATACAATAATTTATATTTAATAAAAATAATTTAATAATAATATTTTATTAAAATAATATTTAATTCAAAAATCATTTTTTATTCATCAAAATATATTTCATAATTGAATTTGAATACTAACCAAAAATATTAATCATTCTTTAAAAATAATTTACAATGTAATAATAATAAAATAAATGTACATTGATTATTCTATAAAAAAGTAATTCACATAACCATATTTCAATGGTCTTGTTACACATCCCATTATTACACCTTCATATGCCCTATGAGTAAAGTGTTTGATGGTGGGGCTTTCATGGGGTCGTTCGGTGAACATGGATTGAGTCATGATCTCGATGATATTGAACTTCTCTAGTAAATGCTTATTCTCATACATATGTTGTTGGATCTCAGCTTGGGATTGGTCTAGGGAAATTCCTAGAAATGATATCTCCCTAATAAGCTCTGATAATTGTGCTTCATATGGTATAACCATATTAGTTGAGTCCATCACTTCCATTGTCTATGTCAAAAGGATTTGTTTCTACCCTATATTTATACAAGTCATGTAGTCACTATTCAACCACTACATTATCAATGGTAATGATACTTAATAGTCAATTAAATCCAATTGGATATAATAAAACAATATAGACTGCATGTGTTTTGAATATCCATAATGTATTGAAAATGGTAATTTATTAATAACTTTTTTGGTCATTACAACCTTCCAAATTAAGAAATTCACCCTCAAAATTTCATTTTCAAGCATTAAAATAGATAAGGGTAACTCTGCTTCATCACATCCACTAGTTCACACATTTCTTGTTCAAACTTTTGGTTTCTCCACAACACCATGACAAGGGGAATCGTCCTATTTCGTAGAAGTCTCTCTCCGAAATATAATATCTTCATCATCTTCTACACATAGGTGAGGTCATTCTCTAAAGGCACCACCTATGGATTGAGTACATTTGATGGGTTAGCTATATAATTCTTCAATATTGATAAGTGGAATACATCATGTACTTCTCATAGGTTCAGTGGGAGTGCTAGTGAACTGACCACTACTCCAATGTGATCAAGGATATAAAAAAGAAATATGTACCATGGACTAAACATTCACTTCTTCCCAAATCTCATGAAACTCTTACATGTATATATATGGAAGATTATCTTGTCTCTATCATCAAACTCTAGGTCTCGTCGATAATTGGAATCATAGCTCATTTTTCGACTCTGGGTTTCTATAATGTGTTGTTGTTTGGTCCTAACCTTCTCCACCATTTCTTTGACCATTTTTGGACCTAGATGTTTTTGTTCCCCAACTTCACCCTAACATGTCGGTGTTCTTAACCTCTTCCCCTTATGGGCATCATAAGGATCCATTTGGACATTTGAGTGGAAGTATTTTTTTAAGAGCACTCCACCAAAGGAAGATGTTGGTCCCATATTCCTAGAAAGTCTATTTATAAATCTATCAATATGTATTAATGTTTCTACATATTCCACATAGATTGGCCATCTATTTGTGGGTGAAAGGTCATGCTGAAATTTTACTCATTATTCACAGCATATTGGAGAAACTTCTAGAACATATAGGTGAATCATTGATCTCGATTGGACATAATCGATAGTGGTACTCCATGCTGCCTTACCACTTATCTGATGTATATCTATGCCAGTTGATCAAATTATAAATCCTCTCAAATTGCAACGAAGGGTGACTTCATTGTAAGATTATCCACCAAAACCCAAATATCATTGTTTTCTTTCGATGTCTTCAAATGTCTGGTGAAATATTCCATGATAATTCTTTTCCATTTTCACATTTTTATGGGTAATGGTTACATCATCCCCTTATAATTCATCCCCCCATCCTTTACTTGATGATATATAAGTCACATTGATGTATATTCATCAATCTACTAGTTCATGTTATCCCACCAATAGTGCTCTCAGAAATCATGATAAATTAATGTGTTTCAGGGTTGAATGGAGAAATTCTAACTAGTTCTATCTTCCAAAAGTTCTTTTCTAATCTCAAAATTTAATGGAATACATATTCTCAATCCAAATCATACAATTATTTCTTTATTAATATTGAACTCTGAGGATTTACCTTTTCTTATAGTTTCTACATTCTTCTAAATTCCCTAATTATATTTTTGAGCATCCTTTATCCTTTCGAAAAGGAATGGATTATTAATCATTTGTGAAAGAATTGAGTATGTTCCTTATTTAGGATTCACATGTCCTTCTTAATCAAATACACGAAGATTATATCAATTTCAATTCTCACCCATAAAATAAGTGTTGTGTCCTTTCTAATTTGTGCATATGCCACCTTGTTCACTTTCATATGGTTGTAATTGATTGAGTAGTTATAATACATTATGAACTCTATCCATCTTCTTTGGGATATATTCATCTCTTTCTCTATGAATATATATTTCCGACATTTGCGATCCTTATATATTTCACAATTTACCCCAATGAGATAATTTTGTCATAATTTCAATGCAAAGATCATATCGACCAGCTTCAGATATTGCTTGGGATAGTTTTCTCATTATTTTTCATCTTCATTGAGGTATAGGAAATGACTTTTTCATTCAGCATCAACACACATCCCAGTATCTTCTTCGAAGCATCGTTGAAGATAATAAAATTCTACCCACTTCTGGGTTGTGTGTAGCATAGGGGCATTGAAAATAATATTCTTCAAATCCATGAATATTTCCTCACTTTCATTATTCCATGAAAACATGACAACCTTTTTATTTTTCCTGGTAAAAGTGTTTTAAAATGATTATAAATTTCTCACAAATCGATGATAATATCCAGGTAACCCCAGGATGCTATTGATATCCATCGTAGATGTTTGCCTCAGACATCCCTCAATTGCTATTGTTTTAGAAGGATCCAAATATATCTCATTTCTTGTGATGTTATTCCACAAGTATGATACTTCCTTTAAATAGAACTCAGACTTGTATAACTTTTATTGAGAATCTCCATTCGTAAGGTCTCAAGAATAGTGCTAATACACTCCTCATGATCCTCCTTGGTTTTGGAGTATATTATAATATCATCTATAAATTCTCCTAAAAAATTTGTAACGTAATATATAAAGACTATATTCATCAAGTCCATAAAGATTGATGGAGAATTAGTGAGTCTAAAAGGAACTACTTTGAATTTATAGTGCCTAAAACTTGTAAAAAATATAGTCTTGGGGATGTCATCCTTCATTACCCATAGATGGTAGTATACCAACAACAGATCAAGCTTGGATAAGTATTTTTCTCCACATAGATTATTGAAAAAGTTATCAATTCATGGAAAAGGATACTTGTTATTTATCATGATTTTTTTGAGTTCACAAGAATCAATGCAGAGGTACATTTACCAATCCTTCTTCTTGACTAAGAGGACATGTGTGCCATATAGTAAAGCACATGGGTGTATAAAACCGTTATCCAGTTTCTCCAAAAGTTGTATCTTTAGCTTCTCACGCTCTAAAAGAAGTCCTCATATAAAGTGTTTTGGATATTGGAAAATCCCCACGTATATAATCAATGGATAATTCAACATTTATTCTAAGAGGAAGACCAGGTAATTCCTCACAAAACACTTCAGCGAATTCCCTCACAACAGGCATGTCATTAAGGATGGTTCTTTCCTTAGACTCAATCATTTAAGAAAGTTATGATTTCGAATATAGAATTAATATCAATTCATGAGATGATGGTTTAAAGAATATTTATCCTCCTCCTTGAACATGTAAATAATTTGGGGTCAATTCACTATATGGAGAGTGATTTCCCTCTCATGACAATTTATATTGGCTCTGTATTTGGGAAAGAAAATATATACCATGAATTTCACCAACTCTACCAGAGGGAGTATGATGAGGTTATCTAGGAATTTAAATCCAATAATTGTGACATGGGGGAATTTATATAAATAAGATGAAATAATTATCCCATTTTCTATATTCAATGTCACCTCTACTTCTATTCTTTGTGGTAGTGTTTGGAATATTCACTTAAAATTTTAGTATATAAATGAATGCGTAAAATAAGAGTAATAAATTATAGTCGCTATTCTTGAATGAATAACCAACGTACCTATCACTACTTTGTTTTCGAGGTTCAATTTGGTAGTAGTAATGGAAAAGGCTCACCCATGCTTCCATGGAGGTTGTTGGTTAACTTTAATCACCCATGGCCAGGGAACTAGTTTGCAATGTTCCTTGGTTCCTTTTAGTTGTAGCAATGAACGTTGCGCTGAGGGCCGACCAGAGAATTCCATTCCTATTTCAAATTTAGAGGTTTAACATTTTGGAAATTATTATCTAGGTTCAATTTTATTCCAACCATATAACATTTCCTTGATCCCTTAACGCAATTTATGGAGTTCTTCCTTCCTCGCATTTGACAATAGAGGTACTGTAATTTCTTAGCACTGTTAGATTTATCCATCTGACAGCCAGAATTTAATTCCACTTTCCACTTCTTATCCCTATGATACCCAAAAGAATCTCTAATATCCATCTCAACATTGAGGGAACATCAAACAATTTCCTCATAGCAATCAAATTCACCTATTATCCCAACATAGAGACAGTGAACATTGTATCCAGGGGTGACAACCAAACAGGAGGTGCACTGGAAAGTTCTTGTAATTTTATACTCATACGATATTATGGGTTCGTCATTGTTTTTCTTGAGGGAAAATAAGTCCATTTCCATCATATGATAGAGGGTTAAGGGAAAAAAATTATAAAAAAAATATTTAATTAAATCCTTCTATTCCATCACTTTGATCGATTCACCAATATTAATAATTTTTATCAATATCTGACACTGAAAATTTTAACCCTCCATATGATATGTATCTAGAATAAAAATATAATATTCAAAACACTGATGGATGGATAAGATCGTCCTAATTATGTTGATCTATTTTTTCGGTGATTGAGGGATCAGATGGTCAATTAAATATAGGAGGCCTTTATCTCAGGAATACCTTGATTATGATTTGTTATTTCATGTGGGGGGGGGGGGTTGGATATTCCTATTGAAAGTAAATATTATTCAAAATACGAGATAACTGATTGAGTATTGTAATTTTTTTTTATTCTTGCTCATATTTGTATTGGACATCTCATTAGGGCAGTCAGCACATTGATCTTCACATCAGTTGTTAGCCTGATTCGTCCTACTACCTACCATTGTCATGAATTGAAGGATAATTATGGATGATTATCTTAAACTATTCATCATATAAAGGGGAACATAATTATGTTAAGGGGATAACTTATAAATTACATTTATCTCCATAACATATGTATTTATAGGCATTGATCCAAGTTATCCATTGTATGCTTCATAACATATATTATTATTGGTTTTTTTGTACCCTTAATAATGGTTCACACTTAGATTATAAATTTAACAAAGTGTATCCCCTATGAGTGTCGATCCACAATTGAAAAAATGCCCATTTTCATGCACCAGTTCCCATTCTAGTATAGCTCAAACTATTGTTTTCGGGTTTTACCACTAGATAATTTGTGCTAGAGCCACATCTATTTGTTTTTATCAGGACAATAATTGATTTTTTGGATAAACACATACTCTATAATCTCCCAGATTTAGGATTATTTTCTTATAAATAGTATTATCCATATCCCTTTAACATAAGTATTCTAATTCTAATCCCTAATATAATTAAACCTTCCCTTTGATACCAACAATAAAAGCCTTCAAATTATTTCATATTTAAACATGATTTATTATATATACATGCACTTAATACAACTCATAAGATCTATAGATATGGTGTATTTTTTTCTTAGGAAAATTACATAACATCGTAGAACTTGAAATATGATATATTTATTGAAAACATCTTTTACATGACCACAACATTCCTTTATTAATAACTCTACGTGGGATAACCTAAGGACATATATAAGAAAATGGTCAGATATAAAGACTAGTAGTGTAATAAACATGGCATAAAATGTGGACGAAAATATATGTTGATAAATAGGCATATCAATGGATCTCAAAAGAAACATAAACATAAATACATGATATAAAATTATATTCATAACATGTAAATGAGGTAAGATCGTACAACATGATATTACCCTAAGCCAAGGCTTGTTGGACATAGACTAGAATGGGTAAACCTTCTTTACACATGAATTAGCATGATTAAACCCTAATTTCACATGAATTAGCATAAGTAAACCTTCACTGGAAATGGTGTATCATGATATGAAACATTACCCAATTCATTGGAGCGTTATCAGTGTGCACCCTTCATAATTATTTCATTTTAATGCATAAGTGTGACATATATATCTTACAACATGGATTCATTAATCGTAATTATTTATTCCATAAATTTGAAATGTTAAATACATAAATGTAATTCCCATATAAGTTAGTACATGATCATATAGTTGAATAGCCTAGATTGATAAATTGGTATGGTATTCATTACACAATGATTTTTTCATGGAAAATTGTGGAGAAATTTCGGCAGAATAACAACTTCAAAAAGAAATTTGAAAAAATGGATGATTAGAGAAAAATGAGTCACTCATAATTTATACATAAAATGGATAGTAATGGGATCATGTAAAATAAAATTCTTGTATATGAAATGGAATTTTGACACAAAAAATAAAAGAAATACATTAATGGAAACGAAAAGAGAGAAATCCATTATGAAATTTTGGTATGGTAACTGGTGTACATGGGAGGAATTAATGAGATATAAATGGGTATATCTTCATTAAAACAAAACAAGGGAGGTACGAGGTAGGTTTTAAAACGTACCCCATCATTGTTAATTAGAAATAGGGGATTTTAACAATATAAGGAAACTTGTATAAAAATGAGAAAGGATGGATCCAATACAAGAATGTGTAATTTTAAAGGTTTGGGAGAGTATTATTGGGAGCAAGGGGGTTCATTGGGAGGACTATAGGGTTTATGGGAAAAGAATATGGTCATTCGTAAAAGATCTTGTTTGATGTTAAATGGGTTCTTGTGTGGGTTTATATAATAAAGGAAGCAGATTTCTTTATTATTTTGGTTTTGGACACCTTATAATAAAATAATTAAAACCAAAAACAATGTACTGGGTTTTCCCCATGGTTTCAACCAAAGGGGAGTGGAAAAAATTATTTTATAAGGCCACTGTCTGAGCATATTAAAATATTTTCCTAGCATGTGTGGAGGTGAGTCAAACATTCAATAAAATGAATTTATAATTTAAAATATGTTATTTGTCTTGGAGGATTCACTAATGCTTTATAAAATAAATAAAATATATTTCAAATTACATTATTCTAATGGAACAAACACATATTTAGATTAATATTACTTTCATAGTATTTTATTACATCATTATTAGGTCAATATGATGTCATAAAACACATTATATATTTATACAGTATTTAATTTTTTCCAAAAAATTATAGTATTTTAGAAAATTATGAAAAAAATGACCATTAGGTAATTTAATTATCCTAATTCCAAAAATAGTATTTTTTATCTAAATAATTTCCTAAATATTTGAATTTTCACTTTTAAAATTAAAACCTACATTTATTAATAATTAATGGGTTTTGAAAAAAATAGTTTTGAAACCTTAAAAATTTTACAGTTAACTTTTTTAGAAATTATACGACAATTTTTTATTTAATTAAATTAACTTAATAAAAATATTTTGTTAAAATATTATTTAATTAAAAAATCCATTAATTTATCAAAATAGATTTCTAAATTGAATTGTAATATTAACCAAAAATAATATCTGTTCATTAAAATTCATTAACAAAGTTACCATAATAAAATTAAGGTATATTTATTATTCTATACACAAATAATTCACACAATCTTAATGTTATGGTATTATTATAGATACTTTTATTACGCAAGTATACACTCTAAGAGTAAGGTGTGTGGTAGTGGGTCTTTCATGGGGTTATTTGAGGAACAAGGTTTGGGTCCTGATCTTAATGAGTTTGAACATCTACCATAAACAATTTCACTCATACTAAAGTGGTTAGATCTCGGCATGGGTTTAGTGTAGGGATAATCCTAGATATTCTATCTCCCGGGGAAGCACCGATAAATGGGCTTCATAGGGTATGATCCTACTGGTTAAGGGAATCTCTTCTTTTATCTATGTCAAAAAGATTTTTTATAAACCTATATTTATACAAGTCATGTGATCACAGTTCAATGGCTAAAATATCAAATGGTAATGATAATTAATGGTAATTAAAATTAAATTGGATATAATAAAACAAAATTAGTTTAGTTGTTTTCAATATCTATAATACATTAAAAGAAATTTAATTTCATTCATAACTTTTAGGGTCGTTATAATGTAGACCTCCAATGCATTTGGTTAAAATGGATAACTCATAAGATAAAAAGTAAATTAATGGGGAGTCTATCTAATTATATGAGAGATTCTAACCACTTTTTTATTCATGGTATTGAAAATTTACCAAAAAATTGGGATTGAACTCAATACAGTATGATAGTATTGGGAGTGAACCATGTCTACAAAATGGATAGTCAGCATAATTCACAATGATAGTAAAGGAAGTGCTCCTTATATACTAAAGAAATTATTTTATATGATTATGTGTACGCCAAAAAAAAATAGGTCTTATGTTAATGTTATTCTATAATAGATCATATTAATTGTGTATTTTATGATTTACATCTTTTGAACATCTAGAATGTATTCCATGGATCATGATTAGTATCTATGATTTTTGTGGTATGGTTTTAAACTATTATTCTCATGTTATCATACCAATAAATTTATTTTATGATGAAGTGAACTTTGATATATAACTTCCTTACCATTACTATGAAAATGATCTATATATTTCTTATATTTGCATTCTCCAAGTTATGAAGAATGCTTTTATGTATGATATTTCAATGATGGGTGCTAGTAATGAATAATTATGTGGGGGAAGTTGTAGAGTTATTTTGACCTTTTTTTATGTACCCTTGTTTCCAATGGCATTTTACTATATGATTATGGAATAGATCATTCTGTTATATAATGAATATTCATCTAATAAGGTGTAATACCTATTTATGAAATATAGGTTAATTATAGTTAGTATTATAACATGTTTTAGTTATCAATGAAATCTATTATGGGGAACATTTACTAAGAACCCAATATATATGTCTTTTTTAAAGATAACATCATTAATATTTGGTGATTGTCACGGAACACCATGTTCAAACTTATGGTGTCATGACTGGGAAGATGGTTTTATGATTCAAACATCTAATAAATGTTTTTTTCATGATTATTTAGTTTCCTATAATGTATATTTTTTAAAGAACTATTATTGTATGTTATTTATGGATTGAACCCAAGGGAACCTTGTTAATGTTTGTTGTGATGGAAAATGCAATGATTACCTTCTGAGAAACTAAAATTTAAAAAATATTGAAAGAAAAATTATATTTCTAATCATAAAAAACATTCTATAGATATGAATCATACTAAACATCCAAATAATCAATGGAGGTGAAAATTTCATTTTGAATCCATTATTAGGCATCACCCAACATCTATTAGTGGGTCCCCTAATACACAAGTTACTCTGTAATGGAAATGTATAAATAAAAATTTCATTTCAATTTTATCATGACTAAAATATTAAAAAGTAATTTTTTTATTGTTTTGATGGAATAGAAGGTAAATGGTGTAACAATTTCAATAAAACAAAGCATCAAGATGAAATTGACTCCATCATGTTGGATGAATTCAAGATTTTATTTTAACAACAAGTAAATCCATAGTGTTTGTTTTATGGAAATTGTGAAGTAGTTCCACGATCTATTTAATAAGTATGATTAATATATTAGTACATGTATTGAAAATTTTAGAAGACTTTAAAGGTATGCATTAAGTATTATCATCCAACATGAATATACTTTTTATCAAATCCTAAGTGCCTTAAAAACCTATCTCTATGTGTAGTTATCCAAAATAGACAATGGTTTCTATTAATAAATTGATTGATGATCTAGACAAGTGAAAATGGATATTATAGTTACCATTTAATATATTTTAATTGATATTAAAATCAACATAATATTCCACGGATATTTTTAAACCATGGTGAGAGAAGGATTATACTCCTTCTATGATCAATGAGTGGAAGAAAACATGGAGGAAGTTTTCATAAGGGGATTGGTTAATTTTAAATGTGTGAAAGTATGATCATTATCAAATAAAATTACTATATTATTTGAATTTACTATTAAATGAAACGGAAAATGAAAAGGCACAAAATAATGCACCACCCAAAGTTCAGTACTTCAATATCATTGTGTACGATTAGTATGTTTACAAGGTTAATGACGTTGATCGAAATCAGTATCATCTTATTCCTAGAGATGTAGATAAATCATATATCATAACTATTGTCGATCTGGAGTTTGATAATTAAATGGTGAAAGGAACACAAACTATCCACTATTGAAATTATGATGTCTTATTTTATTTGTGATCTTCCTGCTAATTTATGTCTAGATAATTTTGTAAGGGTATCACGGTACCATCCCAGTGATTATATATAAAAATATCAATGAAAACCTCTAATAATATGATGATGGAATAATTGTTATTTGATTTTTATCTGATTGGATTTAAGGGAATTTGTTTCGTGCAAATCACATTAATCTCCCTCTATTTTAATTTTATGTTATTTTGGTAATGTAATGGATTTATATACATAATGTACTCTTTATTTTCATAGGAAATGAATTCACGTTTGATATTTCAAAAAATCATGTGATCGAATATTGGTAAGATGATAAATATAAACATTCAATGGAAATTTATTCAATTATATAATCCCTTATTCCTTTTTAATTGGAATATTTATCTCATATTATTTAAGAGAGACTAAACAAAGGTGATATGACTTATTTGTTGGATTTTTTTTGTTCATTTCAAGAGTTGTTTTCTAGTATTCCACTAATCTATGATGTTGAGTCCTCAATTGAACTCATATCAAATGTGTCAGATATTTCAGAGACTCTATATAGAGTTTCCCTGACTGAGCTGTAGGAATTGAAGAGGATACTCTATGATAATGTTGAAAAGGAATAAAATCACCTACTTCTTCCACAATGGGGTGAACCTATAATTATTTTTTAAGAAATGTAGATAAATGAAACTATACATTTATTCACAATGACATAACAAGATCAAAATCAAGAATAACTATCATCTATATCATATTTATTAATTATTTGATCAATTGTGTGGAGACATATTCTTTTACAAGACTAATCATCATTTTAGATATCTTCAATTTTGTGTCAATAAGGATGATATACCCAAGAAAACCTTTTTTAAATGTATAAACTATATGAATTTATAGGGTTGAATCATTGTCGTAATACTTGCCCTATCTCTTCATGGATTTAATTAAAATATTCTTTGGAGATTAAGCTGATCACATTTTAGTAGTATATATAGATGACATTATTATATATTTAAAATTATAGGCAGATCATGTAGATAAAAAATGATTATAATGAATAACCTATGGAAGGATAATTTTTATGAAAAATATTTAAAAAGTGAATTTCGGCAACAATAATTTTCATTTTTGGACATATAATCTCATGAATGGGTATATCCATTGATCTATTAATGAAATACATTACAAAATGTTTAAATATACTAAAAACTATGAATGTGATCTAGTGTTTTCTTGGTTTGAATGGATATTATCCACCCTAAGTGTGAAATCTATCATGAATTCCTAATTCAATCACTATTTTAAAGGATAATAGATACAATTTCATTTGGAATTATTAATATAGAGAAAATATCTAGGAACTTAAGACATTGTTAGTCAACGAACCCATTATTAAATTAACCTATATCAGAGAAGGTTTTAGAAAATATTTTTCATTCATTGTAGATGGGAAGGGAATGTATTCTTATGTAAAATTATATGGTTATAGATTATTTCTTATTATAATTGATGGTTTATGATCAAAATGAATGAATACATTAATTGGAGTTAGGAACAATTATTTTATCTTTAAATGCATGATGGAAATATCTTTATGGAGAATTATGATATATATATAAATATAAATATCATTAATGATTATTGAATAAATTCACTAAAAAGAGAGGAATATATTCTAGAAAAGATATTTATAGTTCATTAATGATTATGAATAAACAATACATTACCACCATGGGAAAGATAAGATTGTGGAAGATGATTAGAGTCGAAAGGGTCAATGTAGAAATTCTGTGATGAGTTTCAAAAAATATAAAATATTTATGGTTTTAGAAAGAATTGAACCTGAAATACTAATGGAGTAATAAGATATCATGGATTACCACATTCTATTATATCTATTCGTGATCCGAGGATTACCCCAATGTTCTAGTGAAGTCATAAAGAGGATCGAGATACAAGGTTTATTTTCAATATCACATATCATCGTCATATATATGGTCATTATGAGACCATTAGTCCTATCATAGAGGATATACTATGATATTTTTTTATGTATGTCAAAATGGTTGGGATCATCACCATTTACTGGTCATGATATCATTCAAATTAATCTTTCACTCGAGCATTATGATGACTCCATATATGTCCATATATGGAAATATGTGTAGAACTTCAATGTTATAGGTTAATATTATATAAATAATGCTATTATGACATGTGAAATCATAAGAAATGGCATAAAATGTTTGTGATATTCTATATCACATCAATGAAGCTTGTAGTTGATTGAAAATTTTTGTTCTTAATCATTAGTATGATCAATAGTTTGATGTTTTTGAGAATGTGCTTCCAAAAATTTATCATTTGAATAAATTTTTTGAGATTTAGAAATAATGGAAATATTCAACTTATATATATTTTTCCCTTTGAAATATTATATTGAGTATGGAGGGTATATTATCTTTTTGAACTTCCAGCGAACATTTCTCATGATTATAATTTATTCTATGTATCACTCATGCAAATGTGCATTCTTAATACATCAGATGTGATAAAATCAGAGTTAATACCAAGAGAACATGAACATTCACATGATGATTATCCTTAGGAAATATTAGACTATTGCAGTAATGTTAAATGGAATAAGACTACTCACCTCATTATAGTTCTAGGGATGAATCATAAATTCAGAGAATATTATTAGGAACCTAGGGATGTAATGATATAGAGATATAACAATTTGTTTGTATAGGAGTGGAATAATATAAATGCCAAAATTCATTTTATTGGTGGTATAAAATAACATCCCAATGTTATAAGATATATATATATATATATTATAAGATTAATTTATTAGATTTAGTTTAATTCAAAAAACCCTAAGTATAGCGGAACTGTATTACAGTATAAAATTATAAATATGTTTTTAAATTGGTGGGGTATGATTTTTAACTATATAAATTATAATATAATGTATGGTTTAAAAATATATAAAATAAATTCATTGGTTATAAATTAATTATAAATTAAAATTATGATCCTTTTAAAAAGAAGGATACAGTTTTTTAAAAAATGTTTTAATGCAATAAATTTATTATTATCTTAGTATATAAAATTAATCACTACTATTGATTGATTATGATGAAATGAATATATTATATATTAAATAAAATTTTAACATTTATATTTTTTTTTCTTATAGTGAGATTTGAATAAATTTAGTTTTTGTGATTTAAAATGTATTTTATGAGAAAATGGTTTTCGTCATGTTTTTATAACTTATTTTAAAATACAATTATAAAACTTATATAAATTGAATAATAAAAAAATTTATTTTTTATTTTAAATCTGGATTGTCATATTTTATAAATAGTTCTCTTCTAATTTTTTAAAATATGATTTGTTACAGTTGTAATTTTTTCACCGCAATATGGTTGAAATGGGAAAAATTTGTTCAAAACATTTAGGTAAGGCTTCAAAATTTATCTAACAAATCTTTTTATCCAATTATATGTTTTGAGTTGATCCATTTCCGTCTATTTCCATAATATATTGTCAATATGTACCATATTTACTGGATTATATCATTTATATTAATTTAATAAAATTAAAGGCACAATGACACTCTCATTACATCTAAATAATTATATTTTTTAAATAGGGATAACTATAGAATATGTTCTATTATAAATTTTTATTCTCAAATAAAAATTAACTAATTTTTATAGTAATTTATTTATAATTTTTTAGTGAATTAATGAATTTATTAAATTCTTATGGAATTTATTCAATTAAATAATAAACTATTTTAAAAATATTAAATGTATAATTATTTATGTCAATTGTTATGGTTCAAAATATTATATGTACATTTTAAATATTAGTCATGTTGGAAAATATTATATTATAATTCCATAATTTTTTTAGATTCATTAAAGTCAGATTATATGAATTGTTTCAGAATTGTCATTAATGTAATTCTTTAATGAATAATAATTTAAAAAATATAAAAAATTAAGAAATATATATATTTCCAAGTTAATAGAATATATTTAATAATACCAAAAAAATTCCATTTAAGATTCACATTTCCATTTATGATAACAGTATTATCCCTTTTAAAATTGAAATAGTTGTAACCATGGTTAAGGTTGAAATAGATTAATGAAGGGGTTAATAAAACATATAAGGTAAAAATGATACTATATAATTATAAATATAATTGGATGATTTTATATCTATCCTAAATTCTTTGTGTTTTAATTAATGTCCATTTGGAATCATTTTTATTGAGAATTGTTTTATTATATTTTAATATCTTAGGAAATTTCTTGAGTTACCCTACCCTCACATATAAAATAGATTTATAATCACACCACACCTTGAGCCATCCCACATGAAAAAATAAAAAAACATTATCTTATTAAAATTATTATACACATTATATAGTTACTTATAACCTCACAAGGACAACCCTAGGATGATTAAGAGGATATCTATGGCAGTTCTTTTAAGGAAGAGTTAATCTCTATAACTGATAACTTTCTATTTAAATCATTGTTACCACAACTAAATCTATGGTATTTGACATAATTTTTTAGTTTATTTCCCTAAATATACTAAAAGGTTATTATTTATATTAAACCACCACCATCTACCCTAATTATCATCATAAGGGGTGTAAATGTATCTCTCCTACATATATATGGATTACAGTCTTCATATAGAAATATAATTCATTTTTCGTCACCATATTATATGTATGGGTATTAGGATGAGTTTAATGTTTATATTTGATATATATAACATAATTACATATATACAATGATATTATCTTATCTACCATCATACTATAAAATATTTTGGAAAACGATAATATCATTGGTTCATATGTATGGACTACCACATCGACAAAGTGTTGTAATTCGTCATAATTTTTCTATTTAAGTTGATGAGAAATAAGATATAATTAATTAATACATATGATTTATATGATATTTTTTGTATTTTTTAATGTTTAAATATTATAAATCATTGTTTTTTTCTATCTTTCAAAAACTGAAAACAACATTCATCTGTACATACAACCTACTATCTATATGAATGGTGTAATTTTATTTTATATCACTAAATTTCTCTTCAGATCTAGATATATTTATAGAGATTATATATGACTATTTTTTCATCATTAAAATTTATGATGTCATGTAACCATGATCAATGTACAAGTATAAGAACTATCATATCAAAATTCACATGAAAAAGAGAAATAGTTAACACCTAGAAATTATGATTTTAATAATGAATTAATGATAAATGGATATTTAAATGTTTAAAAAAGAAAATATTTAATATTATATGTATTAAAATTATTCAGGTATATAATTATTATAGATATAAATTTATTATACATTATGATAGAACATTGTCAAATATTGTGGCACTTGAGGTTAGGGTTTATCATCTTGAATTGTCTTCTTTAGTATATATGTTATGTTATGAACCTATATTCTTTTATGAGGTGTGTATACATATATTAAACATTTTATATAATGAATTTATTTATATTCATCCTATTTTAATTTTATTGTTATGTTATTCTCTCATGGGCCTTTTAATTCAGATGTTACCAAAGAGGTTAGTACTCTATATTGGAATATCATTATTAATTGACATTGTTTATAATGGAAGGATTTCATGATATATATCTATGTAATCTATTTAAGTTTCTTTTAAATTTTTATAATTGATATTACATGTTTTTCATTAATGTTACTCTCTTTGAGACTGAATGATTCTAGAATAATGTTTTAAATAAAATTGGCTTTATTTCTCTCCCTGGTCAAAAATACATTTTCTCACATATACATGTTTTATAAAAATGATTTAAAGAATGTATTTAAAAATAATTTCTAATTTTTAAATTATTTTTTAATAATTTTGTTTAAAAAAATGGTTTCAATGTAATATTCACTTCATTTTCCAAATTTGGTACTTTTTTACTTTTAAAAAAATTTGAATCCTTGTTATAATTTACATAGTATAAACAAAATTTTATAATGTCATGAAATTTAGAGGATTTTAAGCATCAATTACATTCTTCCATTTTAATTTTAAAATAAAATATTTTTTTTAATATTTTGGATTGTTTTTAATTTTAATAATGTGATTTAATATTGAAAATAAGATTTTCCATAAGAAGATTTTCATGTTACTTTTAAGGAATGATTTCATCATTGATTACATCATTTTATGTTACATTTTATTTACTTGGGGTATTATAAAATTAAACAATCCTTATTATTTAGTTAGATGGTTCATAATTATGAACATAACATTTTTATAAAACCCATTCCAATTTCATGGGTTATTATATGATGAATTGAGGAAATATTTATAGAACATTTTTGTTTTCAATAGGTAATTACATGATGAAATGTTTATGAAACCAATTTAATTTTGAAGTCTAATGATATGATGAATGTTTTATGATATTTTAGATCATATCTGTATGATTTTCATGACATAATATGTGGGCCCAAAATTATATATCCCTCCAATGCATTGGGTAATTGTGGATATTTCTTGTGATAAAGAGATGTTGAATTGTAAGTAAACGTAGTTTAGAAAGGGACTTTGTAAACTATAAAAATATTGGTAGTTAAGCATAACTTTAGAATAAGGGGTGATACCGGTCCACTATGATATTATTGGTGGTGATTTTTTACTCCGAAATAAGGAGTGGACCTAATACATTATTATATACATGTAAATGATCATTCAGTACATGGGAAATTATATTCTATACTTATATGTATTCCACAAATCTGTGTCTTATGCTAGTGTTATATTTTTTTGTTCATGTTCATTGTATCAATTATGATTCACTTCTTATAAAATCACTTGGTTTATGCAAAGACTCGTAATTATGTTTCATTATATAGTGTGAATTGTTTATAAATGTTATGATATATTATCATATCATTATTATCATTTTATGCTAATGTGATCTTTGATATCTCCCTTTTTACCCTTATTGAGCATACGAGCACAACCTTTCCTATGTATCATTTACTCATGTATGAGGAAATTTTTTACTTAGGATATAACTAATAAGGGTTATATTTGTGAATAATTACGTGGGAGATGATGTAGATATTATATGACCAATTTGTTAATATATCCATATTTCCAAAGGCATTAGACCTATACAATTTATTTCTGTAGATTATTATGTTATATAATAAAAAATCATCTAATTATATGTAATATATATGTATAAAATGTATGGATTTCTATAAATATATATATAATATTATTAATTATATCTTTTAAGATGAATGGGAAAGTTGTGAAAATAAAACAGTAATCTATACTCATTTATGACTCGGCATTTTTTACCATTCCTGAAGCACAACTATGAAAGAAAATTATATTACCATTATGTGCATAAAATTAAAATGTATAAAGAATAATACATGTTGGATTATCATGATAATTATAATTATTTATTTACAAGATCTCATCATCAATTCTATTTTAATTTACAAAATTACATTGAATTTTCCAATATTTTATTCAACTAATTTTAATTATTACTATGTGAAAACTCATTGTAATATTTCTGTAGAGAATATAAATATTTCACATGAAGGGAGAGATTATTGGAATATTATTTAAAAATTCCCAATAATTTCCAAAATTTTATTTATCTCATTTCCTTTTATCTCTATTTTTTATAATTATTAATTAATAAAAACTACTGTATAGGTTTTAAGAACACAAGTGGTCTGTTGGGGTTGTTCGAAAGATGATTTTTTTGTAAATAAATTGTGAATATGAATTTTTTTTATACTTGATGACTATTGAACCAATATTGAAGATCAAATACACATATCAATGGTATTTGAAGAACTAAAATATTTTTTTCTATATAATTTAGAAATTATGAATAGTACATAGAAGGTTAATGAAAAACATATTTTTTTTGGAATTGTTGAGGAATTTGGGAAATGATATTTTGAAATTAAAAGGGAAATTAACGCATAGTTTATGGTTTGGAGCCATTTATATTGGATAATTTTCACTTACATATTATTATCAAAATGTTATAAAATAACTATTTCCCATAATCTGATGGCATGAAATATATAAATCACATAAAAATGGGAGGAGGTGTCAACTAAAGGGTAAAGGAAACCCATAAATCTTGGATGGAGGCAAGAAGACTATCTGGGAAGGAAAGTGTGCACAAATGTGCATATGTAAATTGATGGTGGTGACATAGTGTAGGGTGGACTGATGATAGAAGATTATGTTTGCAATATCTTTTTCCAGTGGGATTTCAAAAAGGACCTCAGTATATCATTTTATATTATGACGGTAGTATATTGTACTTTTATGTGATGATAATTCAATCATCCCACAAATGTGGCATCAACCATTTTAAGGACTTTTTTTAAAATGATACATAAATAATAGGGGACATCTGATCTATCTTATATTGAAAATCCAATCAGGACAGAATGTTTTTTAACCTTTGTTATATGTTGAAGTGTTTTTATTTACTAGGTTAATTAAGGCTAATGATCTGGTGAACAATTATATCATTAGATTGACATGAGGATGATTAAAAGGGATCGAATGTTTCTCAAAATTATGGATACATAATTATAAATATTTATTTATAGGAAAATATCACAATTATAGTGATATTTACTTGCACTCAAATATATGAAGTCTTGATATGGTTTTTCGCATTTGAGGATGAACTAATGTATTAGATGTTTTATTGAAAGGATTTTGTAGATTGAGACAACATTGTGGATATACATGTATAAAGTATGAGGAAAAGATTTGTTTCATATAGCAATGATTATTATTTTCCAAAATTGAAAAGCGTATGATATCATTGTGTTCGTAGTTTTAAAGAGGTGATGTACTATGGTAACATTTTTAGAGGATATTTATCTATAAATACCCCAACCATAACCATTTTAATTGTTTTTTGATAGTAAATTTGTGATATGTACAAGAACTAAAAAAGTACCTCTAAAATGATCTCTATTCATGAAGATATTTTTATGTTTACATGATATTCCATTTCCGTCATGACTGCATATTGATTGGTTTTTTCCATCACCCAATATACACATTATCACTATGTGATACATTGAATTAAATAGAAAAAACTCCATATATACTAATATGTGAAGGAGAATAAGAAAACATTCCATGCAATTTCCTTTATCGCATGTGGGTGGATATTTCATGAACTATATATCCTAAGAGATTTATGTTTTATGATTTTTAGTGCATGGAGAAGAAGGATAAAGTGAAGGACTACTGGTTTCCATATATAATATATACACAATTACAAAATTGTGAAATAAAAATGATAGATGTGTTCTATTGAAACATTAAAAACATCAGAAACAACATTCATTTTATAATATGCAAGCATATGATTTAGTGAAATGGTTCCAAGAGAAGGAGGATTCATCAAATGGTTTTAAATTTTTTGAAGAATAAGTGAGTAAATATAAAACAAAAAATATAATTATAAATACTGAAGATATTTTTGTGAGATATTGTGTAAGGATTTTGTTACGTTTTTGGAAAAAATAACACAGAAGAAAAAATGTGAAGACCATGAATTTTTTCATATATATGATGTATGATGAAAGTACATCCAATAAAAATTGCATGATTTATGTGAATTGAAATGTGATAAATTAAAATTAATTATAATAAATTAAATATTTTATTCATACTCGAGTAGTAATTATGTTTTGAAGTTACATATCATTTGACTGATTTGGGTACAATAGGATAGACTAGGATGCTGAATATCAGTTGTTGACGTTGTTGATGTTGAATAAGAATATATTTGGTTATCCAGTTTTCATATGGATTAATATTTTATCACTAGGTAGTGTAAAATATATCATAATTTTAAATAATTACTTCCCATTAGTGGATCATATTTATAGAAAATTAGATGATTATAATGGGAAATTGGACCATGTGAAGACTTTAGTGGGACATTGATATATAAGAAGGTCATTGGGATACTTGAATCACAATGTGGTACTATATAATGATCCTCTTATGTGAAATAGAATGTATAGAAGACATTACGGGACTCTATTTTGAATGCTTGTAGAGGTTATAACATCTGATCTCTAGTGGTAGTCTTGAATTGAACACTTTGGGACACAGTTTATATTGGAATAGGGATTTCCTTGGTTATAACCACTAGCATATAGTTAATAAGCTATAAATGAGTGGATTAACTAGTTTCAAAAGGGTTGTCTCTTTTATATTAACTATGTTAAAATAAAATGTGTTGTATTTTATTTAATTTCAGAAGTTCATGTAATATAAATGTGATTGGGAGTGCACATGATCCACTTATCCAAATAGGTTAGTGATGATTGGTGAAAAAATTGGGTAAAAGTAATCAAAATGATATAATTCAAAAAATTGTTACCTAATTAACACCCCCCAATTTAATGGCGACTTCACATTCCATTGGGTTCTTCAATTGGAATTATATGAAAGGTTACACCTCTAATTGGATCTAAATTATTGGATCAATATCTTATATCAAAATCGTACACAATATATTTTTTATTTGATGAAACATTAGAATATTTTAAAATGGAAAGGCCTCCCACTACTATTGATGTTTAAAATGATTTAGTTTCATCTAAGCTTCAAAGATGTATAAATACAAGTGTAGAAAAGAAGAATTAGAAAAACTAAATGGTGAAATAATATCATTTTCTAAATTAAATAAATCTGAGTGATATTTAGTTTGTGTAATCAGTTGAATAATATTATGATGAATCATGTTCATGTTATGATAAATATCTATAAAATTATAAAATAAGAAAAAAATTAAATAAAATTTCCAAATAAGTGGTTATTGTAATATTTAGGGTTTTAAGGTTCCTCTTGATAAAAAATCACTAGTGGAAGAGGAAGGTAATTTAAAATGATAGGCACTTGTAAATAAGGTTTAAAACCTCAAAAATTTCTTAAATATTTATAATGCGAGGGAATAAAATATGGTGTTATATCAAGAATGAATTATAATCACTGAAAAAAGAAAACTAAGAGTTTGGTACACATTATAATAGAAATAATTCATTGATTGAATAAAATTTTTATTGTTGTTTGTATATGAAAGATGTATTATAATAAATTGTTATTATAGAATACATTAATGTAATTGAGAAGATACATAATACATTTAGGAATATAAGTGATGTTTAAATTGGAATTAAAGAAAATTGAATTATGGAGCCTGATAATTTGTGAGTAAATTAAATCATTTTTATTATTATGAGATATAGAATATGATGATTAAGTTGGATGAAATCCTATAATCAATTCTAGATAACATGATTTCTCTTAGTATAGAATGAATGCATTATGTGTTAGACATGGAGATATGTAATATTTACAATTTGTGTAACACCCTATGATTTTTTTAACATTTTTTATAAAATTTAAATTTATTCAATATTTCTTTAATACATTATGTACATAGTTTGTCTTGTATTATAAGAAATACATGTTGTATACTGCATAACACACAACACCAAGATTAAATGAAATATGAAATAGTATAATTTTTTTATTATTTAATATGATAGTTGTCACCTAGATGTTGGAAGGGAAGTTATGAATTAGAAAATTTATATCATGATAATATATGGCTCAGAAATATATATATATAACTTTTTATTTAGTGACTAATTATATATAAATAACAATAAAAAATATTTGAATATAATGGAAGTATTATTTTTAAGAACTACATTTTCTGTGAACAAATATGTTTCACATCAATAAATTAAAAATATCACTTTTAGAAAACTAATTTAATGAATTTTATATATTAAATATTTAATTATATATCTTATATCCATCTAATGTGTTTTCTACACAATAAATTATAATAAAAATAATTATATAGTTCCCAAGTCTCTCCTGCGTGACAGCGTCTATCTTCTATGATTTCCTAGGGATTCAGTTCTTTGTCTGTCCGGTTTCTGGCGGTGTTGTCTCCTTTCGTGCACCCTACCTGAAGTATGTGTTGGTCTCTCTTCCCCAGCTTTGGGGTCTCTGGTTCTATCCTCCTTAATGTGTCTCTCCCCTTCACTTCGCTGCGAGATACCGTGTTCTGCCTTCTTTCCCCTTCGCCCGCTCTCGGATTCCACTGTCTGTGTTTTGGAAGGAGTCCGTTTCTCCTTCATCTACTCGACTTGGACCTCAGGAATTGTATCAGGCCTCCCTCGGGGCCCTGGTTTCCCATCTATCACTACCCCCTCGCCAGCTTTAGATTTTCATGAGGGAATGCATCGCCAGATCCCCACCTCCTTCTTCAATGGCACTCCAGATCTTTGCGACCTTGGCTCCTAACTTCACCATCATCTTGAGAAATTCCTCCTTTCTTCAAGTCCACTTTGGAGTCAGAACATCGTGCTCATAGTCTCGAGGTAAACTTGAATTCAAGGATTTTTTTCTCTTTTTGTTTCTTCTTCCTGCTGTCGTGGAGTGGGTTTTGTACTGTTTCAGGTTTTCGGTCTCCTTGATTCGTGAAGTGTCCACCACGAAGTGGTTCTGACTAATGAAGCTCCCCCCACAGGCAACATTGAGTTCGAGGATTTCTTCACCCTTTTGGTTCCTCTCCTTGATGTGGCGAAGTGGGCATTATTCTATAGTCGGATTTGTTCTCCTTGATTCGTGAATTATCCACCGCGAACTAGTCTGGACTCGCGAAGATCCTTCTGTGACGATTCACTGTTCCGAGAGACTATGAAGCGGCTGTCGGAAAGCGATCTGATACGTGAAGTCCCCACCACGAACTGGTATGGACTCGCGAAGCTCCATCCGCAACGATTCACTACGTCGAGAGTCCGCGAAGCGGTCTGATTTGCAAAGTGCCTCTCGCGAGGTTCTTCCATGCTGTATGTCCTCGAAGCATCTGATGTAATGATAAAGTAGTTGGGTTTTGTTCCGCTTGGTGGGGTGTGTACTATGCTGAAGGTGGGGACTGCTAGGCGTAAGGCAGTCCCCTTGTGGTGGTTCCAATGCTCAGCTGCGAAGTGTCATGTTGCGGGCCTGGTGTGCACTGCGTCACTGTGAAGCAATTGTTATGTTGTGAAAGCCAAAGGTCTATCGTGGGTTTTTCCCAGTGCAGATCGGTGTGAGCTGTGGTGTGAGTTTCTTGGGTACGGCCAACCAAGAGACACATTTTACGGCATTGGTCATGGAGATTGGCCAGGGGTGTGATTAGTGGCTGGAGGCCGCATTGGGCCTACAATCTTGGGATCCTTTCATTGCACCTGATGTTGACTCAAGGGAGGGCCGTGGGGATTGAAAAACACCGGCCCTAGTGGAGGCATGAGAAATCTTTTTTTCACTACGGATGCAGAATTTATTAATCAATGGAAGAGGTTTTCCCTGACGAAAAAAGAAAATGAGACAATTGAGGCACATAGAAATGAAGACACATTCAATGAAATGTGGTTGTCTCTACTTGTGGTGGGAAAATTCCTGGAAAACATATCATTTAATCAGGGGGAGCTCAAAAACACTCTATAGAATATCTGGAAACTTGAGGCAGGAGTGGATATTTGGGAAGCGGGGATCAACCGCTTCATCTTTGAGTTCTTTAACGAGAAAGACATAGACAAAATATTGTGCAGCAAACAGTGTTCCATCGATAATAAACTCCTCTTTATGGATGAATTCAAAGGGGGGATGATATCTATTGAGTTATTTTAACCAATTCCACCTTTTGTATACAAATTAAAGGTATCCCCTTCCATGCAAGAACGGATCATACTATGAAGATAATTGGGGATAGTTTATGGAATTTTCTTGAATGGAACATGTCAGACCCAATATAATGGGGCCTTGAGGTTCGAGTAAATGTGGAGATTGATGTGTCAGATCCACTAATGGGGGGAATGTTCTTCAAGATCGATGATACCAATGTTTGGATATCATTCGAGTTTAGAAACTCCCAATATTCTACTTTTACTACGGTCACCTTGGCCATCTATAAAACATGTACACCACTAAAAATAAGAGTGATGCGGGTAACACTATCATCCAGTATGGCCCCTGGCTTCATGCCAAAACTAAGAAATATGCATTCATCCCTGAGACGGAATAACAAAAAGACCGCGACTGTCTCACATTGGAACATTCCAGACCGACAAACCCCATACCTAAAAATGTCTTAATTCCTGGGCCAACAAATTTCACAAAGGATGGTCCTCCCACTCAAGGAGAAGCTGGAACTCAGAGTGAAGTTGGAGCTCAACCCAAACCCCTGAGTGACAGTTTTCCAACATCAGCAAAGTTGGTGATGATGCAACAAAAATCACCATCACATTGCTCAAATCCAATGTTGATGCACATCGAACCACCAGATCTGGACCCTGACCCACCTTTGACCGCAGCTGGCACTCTTACAATGAAGGTCCATCGAATGTCGGGCCCTCCAATAATGGGCCCAATAACCCGCCGTACGTGGAAAAAGAGGCAACGAGGTGAGAGTGATGGTTACACAGAAGATCCAAAACATATGGTGAGGAAGAGACAAAGAGATACATGTCAATCAGGAAGAAACCTCAACAAAAGATGGAAAACTTAAAATGGAGAAGCAAGTTCAGAGAAACCAGAGGCGGAGGCGGGAGAGACCCAGCCCCGACTAGAGCAATGATTGTCTTATTTTGGAACTATCGTGGGCTTGGAAATCCTCGAACGGTTCGCATGCTTCAGCAAAATTGCGCAAAAAGTCTCCCCGATATGGTTTTCCTGTCCGAAAACATACTAGAATGTAAGGACACCAATGGTTTTTCTCGGAAGTGCAGCTTCCAAGGTTGTTTCCCGGTGCCTAGACAAGGCCACTCCAGGGGACTCTGTCTCCTTTGGAAGGAAAGTGTCGATTTAAAAATTTTGTCCTTTCCCCGCACCATGCGGCAGCGACTATTCTTACATAACTTCACCCACCCTGGACTTCTATGGGTTTCTATGGATGGCCATCCCATAATGAGAAGCTGAAGTCATGGGATCTTCTTTGCAAGCTGCGTGTTGACTTACTGAGCCCTATTCGGTTCGGAGGAGACGTCAATGAGATTATGTTCCATAAGGAAAAGAGGGGCAGAACCATCCGACCTTCAGCTTCGATGTCATACATCAAATATGCTATTTCCAGGGCGTACCTAGTCGATCTAGGGTACTCAAGAAATCCGTTTACTTGGTTCCACTACAATTCAGAAGTAAATCGTATCATTGATCGTCTTGATAGGTTTTTGGGCTCTATTTATTGGATTAATATTTTCTGCATGTTTCATATCGACCACATGTCCCTCAACTACTCGGACCACTGTCCAATACTCATTGATTTTACATGTGGAGAACGTACTAGACACTTTAGCACACCCTTCAAATTTGAGAGCTTCTGGTAAAAAGATCAGGAATGTGAAGAGGTGATCCGGTCAAGCTGGAAATGTACTCATGAGTATATTTGCCTCATCCTCCAACAGGTCACATCTGTTCTGAGGTCGAGGAGTAATAAGAAATTCCACCACCCTAACTAGAACTGCGACGTCCTTAAAAAGAGACTGAAATTTCTCCTGAAACAACCCACATTAAATGGCAACCTCTCTATGATTGGTTCCACACAAAGAGAGCTGGACATGGATCTTAGTATCAAGGAAAGCTTCTAAGCTATGTGCACGCGGGACAACCATATTAATGAAGGGGACGCTTAGACCTGTTATTTTTACCAGAAAGCTTCATCCAGGCATCGAAAAAACTCTATTACATGCATAACACAACCCGATGGAAGAAAAGTTCCTGACACCAATGGTATTCATGAGGCCTTGAATGGATTTTTTCAGAACATCTTTTTTACAGGATCCCCTTTCATGTCTGCTGAGGTGGAAGAATGTATCAGACCTATGATCACTGAAGATATCAATAGGAAGCTGTCCAAAGATGTGACAGATGACGAGATATGCTTGGCTCTGAAACATCTTCATCCCACCAAGGCTTCGAGACCAGATGGGTTCCACAACCTCTTTTTTAAGAAATACTGGCACATAATCGGTCCTGACATCTGCAATATGATCAAAAATATCTGGTCTGGGAACCCTAGCATTGCGGCCATCAATGAAATGGTCCTCGTTCTCATCCCCAAAATCAAGAAACCTTTGGAGATCCCTGACTTTCGACCTATCTGGCTCTTTAATTTCTCTTACATGATATTCTCAATGATCCTTGTCAACCGGCTACTACCTTGGCTACCAGATATTGTCTAAGAAAATCAGAGCACCTTCGTGGCAAAGAGACTGATCACTGATAATGCGAATGTGGCCCATGAAGTGTTCCTCTCTATGAAATCACTCTCCAAGGTGAAAAGAGAAACCATGGTCTGGAAATTGGATATGTCTAAGGCCTACGATTGAGTGGAATGGCACTTCCTAAGAACCGTTATGCAGAAAATGGTTTTTTGTGCTAAATGGAAATATATGGTCATGAACTGCGTTTCGACTGTCTCTTTTAAAATCAAGTTCAATTGGGAGCCCACCAGAAAACTCACCCCATCTCGAGACCTTCGCCAGGGAGACACTCTGTCCCCTTTTCTCTTCTTCCTGGTGGCTGACGTGTTTTCTAATCTTATTTCCAGGGCTTTTTCCTCTAAGTCTATTCATGGGACAAAAGTCTACCGAGTTGGCCCTCTAGTGTCGCATCTCTTTTTCGCTGGCGACTGACTCCTTTTTTCCATAGCATCAATTAATGAATGCCGGGGGATTTTATAGACGATTCGGCAGTATGAGAGGGCGTCTGGTCAAACAATCAATCATGGTAAATCTGAGATTTCGTTCAGTGCAGGGGCGCCTCTTTCTAAGAGGGATGAACTTTGCGCAACAGCTGGAATCCATATGGTTATTTAACATCAGAAGCATCTCGGGCTTCCCACAGTGATTCTCTGATCTAAAAAAGAAATCTTCGCATCCATTGTGGATAGGATTGAGGCTAAAATTCAAGGCTGGACCCCAAAAAGAATTTCAAAAGCTGGAAAAGAGACCCTCATCCAAGCTATCATCCAATCTGTCACCAACGACTTTATGTCCCTTTTTAAGCTCCCAGTAGACATCACTGATCAGATCCACACACGTACTTCCAATTTCTGGTGGGGGAAGCATGATGGAAGGAATCGACCCCATTGGGTGTTCTGGGAGAAACTCTGCAAACCCAAATCAAGGGGTGGGATGGGGTTCCAGAATCTTCCTCTCTTCAACGACGCACTTTTGGCCGATAAAGGATGGCACCTTATTAACCTTCCATCATCTCTATGTGAGCAATTTATTCGAGATAAGTACTTTCCCTGCATAGAATTTCATGCTTCCTCTCTTGGTCCTCATCCAAGATTCCTCTGGAGAAGCATCTGGGGGGTTAAAAAGCTCTTGGATAAAGGATTGGGCTGGAGGATTGGGACTGGCTCATCTGTCAAAATTTGGTCTGATCCTTGGCTTGTTGATAAGGATGGTTCACGGGATACATCCCCTGCCCAACCAGGTTTGGAAGACACCACTGTCAGTTGCCTCCATTCCAACCAGGGACAGGGGTGGTGCTTGGATATGATCCTTGAATGGTTTAACGAAAGAGATCAAATATTTTTCTCAATATCCCCTGGGTACCATACATAAGCACGGACCGTCGCTTCTAGATCAATGACATTTCGGCCGATTATATAGTGAGATCCAGCTACAGACTTGATCTTGGTATCCACCTAGTAGGCAGGGATGAGGGTCATTGGAAATCAATCTGGTCTCTCAACGTCCCCGAAAAAATTCGTCATTTTTTTGTGGCAGTTTTGTACTGGCACTCTCCCAACAATGAGCCTTCTCGTTTATCGATATATGGACAGCACCACCTTTTTCCCTTTCTAACTGAACACTCCTAAAACCCCTCTGCATGATATCATTTTCTCCCCGGGAGCTAAGGAAATCTGGAATCAATGGGGAACAGCTTCTACTACTTCGCTAGCATTGGCCTCTCACCTTCCCGATCTTCTAATGCGTTGGTGCTCCTCTATCTCCCTGGATGATGTTGGTTCACTCTACACTTTGGCCTGTATTATTTGGGTCCGGTACAACGACGCTGTTTTTTATCATTCCCACAAACTCCCCAAATTCTGGAATGATCTTGATACATCTTGGATTGAAGGTTAGGAAGGCCACAACAGATGTTCTATGCCGGATGTCTCCCCCTACCCTCCTGTTCCCTGGAATCCCCCAATGGAAGGGATTCTCAAGATTAATTTGGACGCATTGCTTCCAAAAGATGGGCTTGTTGCCCTCGGCCTCCTTGCCTGAAATCATCTAGGGAAAATCCTTGCTGCTATGTATGAACCACATCAGAAATTCTAGGAACCAGCACTTGCTGAAGCCACGACCATCCTTGCTGGTATGATGCTTGCAATTGAATGTGGTTGGGGTGACATCATTATTGATTCTGACTGTCTTTCCGATATTGACGTAATCAATCTCAACGAAGGAGGACTCCAGTCATTTGGAACCATTATCAATAGAATTCTCGCACTTTGCCAATGGTTATGATTGTAAACTTTCTCATTCACCAAAAGGGAAGGAAATGTAGGATTGAAATAATTATTTAGATGATTTATATACAAGAGGGGGGCGAATTGTATACATTAAAAATTCATTTAAACAAAGGAAAGAGATAAGTTTGACAAGGTTAAACTAATCAAATTCACAACACCTCTAACACCGATTGAAATCATGTAAAAGGATTGAAGTTATAAACTTCAAGACCTATGAACATTATTAAGACTGGAAAGAAATTCCGAAAGTAGGTTTCGAAAATATGGTTCCAGAAATTGAAACTAAACAAAAGATTACGATATGAGATTCTACCTTAAAGCATATAGAATCTAAATGAAACAGATTATAAGTAAGGAAGTATAAATAAATTTATAATTTCTTTATAATACAAAATGCAGTGGAAATAAACAAGTAGTAAAACTAAAAGTAACAAGATATAAGTCTTTTAATACAAAGAGAAGGGTATACAACAACCTTGGATAAAGGTCCCTTGATTTATACTTTCAAGAAAGTCTGTCTTACCCACACTAGGGTAATCCCTCGATACGAAGATCAGAGTCTCTATCTTTCTATCCTCGCAAGCCCTCAGCTTCAATGTAGTTGGGAACCTCTATCTTCCTCAGCAAGGAAGCCCTCAACATCAAGGTAGTTGGAAACCTCTGTCTTCCCCAGCAAGGAAGCCCTCAACTTCAAAGAAGTTGGAAACCTCTGTCTTCCTCAGCAAGAAAGCCCTCAACTTCAAGGTGTTGGAAACCTCTATCTTCCTATCCCCAGAAGTCCTCGAATGTAATCACAAACATTCGGAGTCGCACGAATATTTGAGAGTTAATAAGATCCTCTCTCTCTAGAAATCACTTCAAGCGTGTAATCACATGAGTCGAATATCAGTCAGCATTTCAGCACTGAGCTCTTTCAAATGAGCTACTATTTATAAGTAAGGTCGGCCTCCTTTCCAACCGTCATATTTTCCTTAAAAATCTGAGGGACCTGTACACGTGTAACTTAACCAATGGTAAGTTTATAACAGAATAGACAACATCATTTTATAATAAAACAATCGTAACAGAATGTACGACATCATTTTAAGTCTAACTCAAAAGTTCAGAGTAAATGTTCGGAGTGTAAACAAAAAATATTTTTTCAGAGTCTAAATATATTCGGAGTGTATAAAATAAAGATGATCAGATTCTGTTTAATAGTTGAATTTGGAATGAGAATTTGGAAAGAGAATTTGTCAACAGAATTCGTAATGAGAATTCATCATCAGAATTTGTAATGAGAATTCATCATCAGAAATATTATTGAAAATTTGTTATCAGAATTCGTAATGAGAATTCGTCATTAGAATTCGTAATGAGAATTCGATGTCGAACATCATAAGGAATCGTATACTGAATCTGGAGTAGAACATAATCAGAGTTCGTATCCAGAATTCGGAATGAAACTTTATCACAGTTCTCATTCTGGATTTCGGAGTAAAACTTTATTACAGTTCTTATCTAGAATTTGGATCCTAAAATAGAATACTTTGTATCAAAGTTTCAAACAATTCTGAGAATATTGAAATTAATCTGAATCGTATACTTAAGAAAAATATGTGTGAAAATATGATAAGGATAATTATTCTTACAAAATCTATTTTCCTTATAAAATAAATTTTCCTTATAAAAGCGATTTTCTTAAAGATATGTGTTTGTGATTTTTAAAACAAGAAGGAATGGAAAAGTCATAAGGAAAACCTTATCGACTAAACAATCTCCCCCTTTTTGGAATGCACAAACATTGCTATGAAAAAGAAATTCTAAGAAGAAAGAAAAACATTAAGGCTTATCTCCCTTTGCTTTAAGGATATTGATGAATACGACTAACTCCCCCTTAGGCTTTGAAACTCTAAGGATCATATTCTAGATTTCCGGAATGACATTTCATTACGAATAAGAAAGTCTTTTTAATGAAAAACTCCCCCTTAGATAAACTCTTATTAGAGTTTGTTTTCATTATCACCCTTTGTTTATGATTCTTTTTCCCTTTTGTTAGGGTTCTTTTCCTTCTCCTCCTTTGTGATTTTCAAAAAGAATTTGAGGGAATGGAAAATATATCAAAGTACCTAAAATAATTAGTAGAAACAACAAAAGAAATGAGCAAGCACAAATTTCATTAAGTTTGAAAGCTTGAAAACAAAGAAATTTAGATACAACAAAAGATAGGATCAGACTATTTTGGATCTTTTTCCTTTGCCATGAGGCCCTTAAGAATAGTCTTTATCTTCTTCAAGTCTTTATGGTCTTCCTTGGCTTGCTTCACTAATACAAAAATTCTTTCATTTTGAGCTTCAATATTTTCTTCCTGGCCTTTAAGCTTTTCTTCCTGAGCTTTAAAATTTTCTTCCCGAGCCCACAATTTCTCTTCAAACTCAATACGATGACCCCATTCAAACTTCCAGTTTTGAGAAATAGAATTTAGCTTTCCATTCAGATCTCTGACTTCTTGAATCCGGATGTTCTTTTCATCTGTCAACTTTTCTTCAAAGGATGATGTAAGCTCGTTTATCTTCATGTGTTCTGTCTCAAAGGCATCCTTCACATTGTCTTAGAATTCAGCAAAGAGCTTCATTTCTTTCATAGTATTCCTCGACCAACTAGTCGTCCTCTTGAAAGATCTTTTGTGGGATTCATATCCAACAAAGAAAGTTTTGAACTGAGCCTCTATCTCAACACACTTGTCCATAACCATAGATACGGAGTCTGTTTTCTGATTCAAAGCATGTTGGAGCATCTGGCATCTTGAATCAATATGTGAGAAAGTTGGAATAGTACCTACCAACTTTTTTAAAGACTGAACATCAAAGTCATGGCCCAACGAAGATGACTCTGATTCTGAAACATTGCTTGGAGAATCTTCTTCTTCAAAAATCTCAACCTTCTTCTTAGACGAGTCACCAACTTCCTTTCATTTTACTACCACAAAGCTCGAGGTATCAACAACAGGTTGTTTTCCCTTGTCCTTTTTCAGAATTGAGTCTTATTCCGGAGTTCTCTTTTCACATTCAGATACTTGAACAACATTTTCTTCCTCATCAGCAGCTTTTTGAGCACCAACCTCTACATTCTCCATTTGAGCAATATCATGTAGAAGTTTTTCTTCCTCTGCATGATAGGCTACTTCTACTTCTCCTTTCTCCTCATTCATCGCTAGAGTGACTAACTTAGAAGTCTCACCTTATAATGTTCGGAGCGACAAATTTCCCAAAGGAATCCCCTTATAATCATCTACTTGCTTTAAAACATCTCCGGTTTCACCACTTCCTTCAGCACCAACTTCTTCTTCTTCCACATGCTCAATCTGCTCTACTTCCTCAATAGGATTAGCTACTGCCTCTTCCGGAGCAACAAAGTTTCTTCCTGGAGTCTCAGGTAGAGATTCCAGAGAAAAAGATCTCAGAACAGTAATGTTTTCTCAAACCATCTCATTGAACTTCAACAAAGCCTGAGCTACCTCAGCTTCAGACATATTCTTCATAAGCTTCTTTTCTTACACTTGTTTTTATAGCTCATCTGCAGCTCTTTCCTTCAAGGCCTTCGCCTCCACTGGATCCAATCCAAACTGAGGCTCCCCTTGCACTCTCTTTTCATTGATCTCCCTCCATTTAGCAACTACCTCATCTGGGTACGTTTTCTTCTTTTTTGGTTTGGAGGTGAGGAATTAACTTTCATAGACATGGGATTCTCTGCTTCAAATTCAACTTCTTTCAACTTTCTCTTCCTCAATGGCTTAGAGGATTCCGGATCAGCAAGTTTCAGAGATTCTTCTTCTTGAGCAGGTAAATCAATAAACTGACCAGTCTTCTTGTTGAAGACTACATCCATCCTTTTGAGTGTACCATCACTCCCCATCATAATTTTGCAAACTCTTGGCTTAGACTTGCATTCCTCCTTGAAAGACTCAAGTCACCGAACTATCAACTTTGAGAGGATTGCTGGATACATTATGATCTGAGCTATCATATTTCCTTTCTTAACATTCTCAAGAGTAATTAGAATATGTTTCATCAGATTAAAATTCCACAGATTAATCAGAAAATCTAGGATATAGATCTCACCCTTTTTCAAACTATCTTTGTCACCCTTTCTTGGTACGATAAGGCCGAGTACCCATAACTCTAGAATCCGTAAATTTATAGATAGAGAAGAAATCTTCCGAGCCTTGTCATCTGCTAGTCCGAGAGTCTCCAAAGCCTTTTCCTTATCGAATCTTCCCTTTGAATCCGACAACACATGAGATATGAATTCGGCTTCTCCTTCATTGTTCAGCCCTACAATACTGGCTTCCTTAGAATATGAATGTTTATAAGTCATGCCATAAGACTTAAACAACAATTTCTCTTTTCCATCTTACTTATAGAAGGAAACTATCTCATAGAATTATACAAGAAAATCTGAATAAACTTTATCTTGATTCTCGGGCTTCGACACCGCAACATCTTCCCATCCATTGAGCTTAATATTCTTGGATATGAAAGAATCATACCTATTAAAGAAATCAGGATGAACCACCCTTTCTCTATATACTAGACACTTAGAAATCGGCTTAGAGGAAGACATGTCTTGAGAAGCTACTTCCATAGACATTTGGATCTGAAGACCTCTGAGAGGTTCGGAATGGAGAAATATGAAGTTCGGAACGACTTTAAAATGGAGGGGCAGAGCTTCGAGACACTGGAGCTTGAAAACCTATGTGGGAAAACCATTTGGGGTCCCCTATATATAGGCAATGAGAATACAGTTAATCTTCCTCAGTTGATCGAATGGTTGTTACAAGATGAGATCAGATCTGACGGTTGAAAACAAATTATCAAGAAAACTCGAATCCAATCTTTTGAGGTTTTTATTAAAACAATGAATTAAGAAAACTATAATCTGAAAAAAAAATATAAGAAAATGACATCAAGAAAAGTATGATTACGAAAACTTGAGTAAGGAAATCATACCTTTCGGATTGGCTTAGTAAGATTATTCGTAATTGGTAACATTCTTAAGAAAACTACGAAAAAAAATCTTTACTACAAAAAGACAAAGTTCACAAAACTCACTACGAAAAACCAACTCAGTATTGAAAACTTAGTACAAAAATTTCATTACAAAATTTGAAAAAGAAAAACTCATTATGAAAGATTCGGTACGAAAATCTTCTTATGAAAATACCAGTTCGAAATTTTCCATTCCAGAAGTTTTCAATACGAAAATTTCCATTCCGGAAGTTTTCAATATGAAATTTTCCATTCCAGAAGTTTTTTATATGAAAATATCCATTCTGGGAAATTTTAGTTCCGGAAATTCCCATTCCAGAATTTTTTTTTCCAAAATGTTTGAAAAACTAACTTTGAAAAAATTAGTTACTCTAACAATAAAATATACCCCCCTATGAAAAGGATTTTATTACTGTAAGGATATTTTTTTAACAGAATGTTAGTTAAGAAGGATTACCTTACGGTTATCATTCCTAACGTCTATTTAATGTATTCAAATCTATCGGAAGGCAAAGATTTTGTGAAAATATCAGCAAGTTGATCTTAAATTTCAATAAACTGAAGAATAATATCTCCTTTTTGTGTGTGATCCCTATTAAAGTGATGCCTAATATCTATGTGTTTTGCATGAGAGTGATGTTCATGGTTCTTACTTAAGGCAATGGCACTTGTTTTATCCCACAAAATTTGAGTTTTAGTAAAACTCAATCCATTGTATGTGTGTGTGTGTGTGTTGCATCCACAATACATGATCACAACAACTTCAAGCTTCTACATATTCTACTTCAGTAGTGGAGAGTGCTAGAAAATGTTTCTTTTTACAGGACCAAGAAACTAATGAATCTCCTAATAAATGACAATTTCCGGATGTACTCTTTATATCCATTCTATATCCACAAAAGTCAGCATTAGAAAAGCTTTTTATAACAAAATCATTTCCAGAAGTGTAAAATAATCCTAGATCCATGGTTCCCTAAAGGTAGAAAAAAATTCTTTTTACTGCCTTTATGTGAGATTCATTTGGATTGGATTGATATCTTGCACATAAACATACTGAAAACATTAAGTCTGGTCGACAAGCTGTTATGTAAAGTAAACTTCATATCATACCTCTAAAAGATGCTTGATCTACTGGTTTCACAGCTTCATCAAGATCTAAAGAGTTTGAGGTACCAATAGGAGTACTTATACTCTTAGTGTTGTCATAACCATACGTTTTGAGAAGATCTTTAATATACTTATGTTGAGATATGTAGGTTCCTTCTGGTTTTTGAGAAATTTGAAAACCAAGGAAAAAAGTTAACTCACCCATCATACTCATTTCAAACTCAGATTTCATTAGACTTGCAAAACATTCAGTCAAAGATTGGTGAGTTGAACCAAATATGATGTCATCAACATAAATTTGAACAATCAAAACATTTTTCTTATCTTTCTTTATAAAAAGGGTTTGATCTTCATTTTCCTTAACATAGTTATTTTGAAGCAAAAATCCAGTGAGTCTATCATACCATGCTCGTGGGGCTTGTTTAAGTCCATATAGAGCTTTGGTAAGTCTAAAAACATAATTATGATGTTTTGTATCTTCAAAGCCAAGAGGTTGTTCAAAAAAACATCATCTTGAACATAACCGTTAAGAAAATCACATTTCACATCCATTTGAAAAAGTTTAAAAATAATGAATGCCGCAAAGGCAAGTAGAATACGGATAAATTCAAGTCTAGCTACTAGAGAATAGGTTTCTTCATAGTCTATTCCCTCTTGCTGATTATAGCCTTTAGCAAAAAGTCTAGCTTTATTTCATACTATGACTCCATTTTCATCAAATTTATTTCTGAAAACTCATTTTACTCCAATAACAGAATTTTCCTTTGGTCTTTCAAACAAGGTCCAGATTTTATTCCTTTCGAATTCATTTAGTTCATCATGCATGGCTTTGATCCAATCATCATCAACTAAAGCTTCATCAGTTCTTTTAGGTTCTAATTGGGAATGAAATGCTAGATGTTCTACTTCATTTCTTAAGGAACTTCTAGTCCTTATAGGTTGATTTACATCACCAATGATACTATCACTGGGATGATTCTTAAGAAACACATGATTTGAGTTTTGAAAAGCCAGTTCATCAACATAGGGTAGAAAGTCTTCCAGGGTAAATGTTTCAGTATTATCTTCTTGAACATTATCCTTATCAGAAGGTTCTTCTGTCGACGGTTGACAATCAGTTTTTGAAAACACATCCGAGGATAGAGTCAGGGATGGTTTTAAAAAAAAGGATCAGACTCCTCAAATTTTACATGTATTGTTTCTTCAACAGTACAAGTATTTTTATTAAAAACTCTATAAGCCTTAGAAGTTGTGGAATAGCCTAAGAAAATTCCTTCATCATATTTTGGTGAGAATTTATGTAGGTTATCTTTAGTATTCAGAATGAATACATTGCAACCAAAAAACTTGAAGTAGGATAGTCTTGGTTTTCTACCATTCCATAACTCATAAGGAGTTTTATTAAGAAAAGGTCTAATCAAAACTCGATTTATTGTATAGCAAGCAGTACTTACAGCTTCAGCCCAAAAATGTCTAGCTATAGAATATTACATCAACATGGTTATAGTTATCTCTTGAATAATTATATGTTTTCTCTCATCTACACCATTTTTTTGAGGAGTTCTAGGTGATGAAAAATTGCTAGTAAGACCATTTTTACTACAAAAAGATTCAAAATCAGAATTTTGATATTCTCCTCCATGATGACTATGTATAATTTTCAATGGACGATTTTTCTCATTTTAAAATTGAGCTCTAAAGTTTTTTAAATAATAAAAATCTTCATATTTCTTTGCTAGAAAATAAACCCAAATAAATCTAGAGTAATCATCAATTAGAACAAACACATAGTATTTGCCTCCAATACTTCCAGTTTGTGGTGGACCAAAAAGATCCATGTGCACTAACTGCAATGCATCAGTTGTTGAGACTTCACCGATCGACTTAAAACTAGATTTATGTTGCTTTCCATATTGACAAAGATCACAAAATTTATAATAATCAAATCTAAGCTCCGGTATATCCTTAACTAGTTTCTTCTTAGAGAGTTTACATAGGTTTCTAAGGTTACAGTGACCAAGTATTCTATGCCATAACCATGAATGATCTTCCATTGTACTTAGACAAGGTAAATATTGACTCCTGAGGTCTTCTAAGTTTAAGGTGTAAACATTCTCATGCCTATTGGCGGAGAGAATAAATTCTTCCTTGGAATTGTGAACTAAGGACTTATCATTCCTAAAATTCACAAGGTAACCTTCGTCACATAACTGTTTTATGCTAATGAGGATGTGCATAATACCCTTAACAAAAAGAACATTTGAAATCAAAGTTTTACATAAAAGAACAATATTACCAATACCAACAATCTCACCCTTAGCATTATCTTTAAAAGTTACCTTTCCTCCTTCATTTTGATAATATTTTCAAAATAGCTTTTGTTACTAGTCATGTGCTGGAAACATCCACTATCCATGTACCATGTATTGTTGCTGGTACTCTCTTTATTTATCTGAAATCAAGAAGAGAATTAGATTTTCAGAATCCAAACTTGTTTGGATCCAATATTTCCAGATAACAAAATTTTAGGTACCCACATCTTCTTAGAAAAGTAAGCTTTGTGAAATCCTAGAGATTGGGTTTTGTTTGAGGAACAATTCCTTGCCCAGTGACCACCACATTGACACTTATTACAAAATGGGGGACTTTGAGGAACAAAATAATTGTTACTAAAAATTGGTTTTGCATGGGTATAACCAAATCTGGATTTATTTCTTAAAGGTCGTATTTGGGAATACATTTTATCAAAATTTTCCTTACCATGGGTAAAGTTTGATAAAAACTTCATTAAGGAAAAAATTTCAGACTTGAGTTTTATATCCACGTTTTTATCCTCAAAATCATTAGATTTAGAACTAGAGCTAGGTTCGAAAACATTTTTCTTAGAAATTACTTTTTCTAATTCTTTAGAAAGTGTGTTCTTCTCAGAACTTACTTCCTCAAGATTTTTTGAAATACTTTTAAAATAAGCATTTTTCCAATCAAGATCTTTAGAAAGATCTGATATCTCTTTTGAAAGAATAGAATTCCTAGAGTTTGCCTTATCAAGTATCTTATTGAGTTTGTAATTCTCAATTTCAAGAAGTTCAGCAAATCTAGAGACTTCTTCATAAGTAGGTAAATTATTTTCTTCATCAGAAAAAGATTCTTCATCAGAATAGTTATAATACTTACTATCATTTGAATTTAAATAAACATTGGTCAATGATTCAGTATTTTGTACCTTAGACATAAAATAATAATTGTCAATAGGTAGTCTGGCTATAAGACCTAGATTCTTCTGTCCTAATGATTCGTAATCTGAAGATTCATCTGAAGAGTCACCACCACTGGCACTCCAAGTGTCATTAGCTTTCAAAACATTCTTAGCTTTGGCATTATAATACTTCTTTCTGTTCCTGTCTGAATGCCTTTCTTTCCCTTATTTCTTTTTAAGAAAAGGGCAATCTGGTCTAATATGTCTTTCTCTCTTGCATTCATAACAAGTGACTTCTCCATCTTTTTTATCTTTCCTTTCCTTTTTCTTATACTTGGATTGGAAAATTCTCTAGACAGCTATCTTGTTAATCCTTTGAGCAAGATTTGCTAACTCATTCTCAGATATTTCACTCTCACTAGATTCAGACTGGAAAATAACATTCTTAGACTTGGATCTGGTTACTCTCTCTAGAGTCTTAGCTTTCATCTGATTTGATGTTGTTGTAAAAGGAACAGTACCATTCCCATTCTTCTTTTTAATGTTGTCAGCATCTCTCTTCATTCTTGTTTCATGTTGGAGAAGAGTTCTAAACAACTCATCAAGAGAAATTTGAGTAACCTTCCTGTTCTCACCTATAGCAGTTCTTTCGGATTCCCACTTATTTGGCATAATTTCAATTATCTTATCCACAAGTGATTCATCATCTATCCCTTTTTCTCCCATAGAATGTAGGCTGTTGACGATAGTCATAAATATCTGTTGAACTTTACATATTGATTCTCCATAAGGAAAATTGAAGCCATGATATTCAGCTCTAAGCATAGCTCTCCTAGTCTCAATCACCTTAGAAGTTCCAAAGTGTGTAACATCTAACTTCTTCCAGATACAATTAGCTGATTCACAAGAAGAAATTCGGATATATATATTTTTAGTTATTGAACCAAGTAGAGTATTGTATACCTTATAATTGAGTTGATACTCTTGCTTTTCCTGGTTAGTAAATGTTATATCTTCCTTATCAAGAATCCTATAGTCACCAGTAAGCATAACAAAGTTTTCCACATCAGTATTGATAACAAAAGTCTTCATTCGACCTCTCCAGTACTCATAATCATTTCCATCAAATATTGGTGGTCTTGTAGGATTTATATTATCAATGTAACCAACATTAATTCCTGCCTTACTTAAAAAACATTGGCACACAAACTTGTTAGTAGAAAACAAAATTTGTAATAACAAAGTTCGAAATGAGAAAGTTCGGAATGGAAATGTTCGGAATGATAAAGTGAGAAAGAAAAACGTATACGTGAGTACATGTATTTTAGAGACCTCCTCTAATACCAATTTTAGGATAGAAATAATTATGTAGATGCTCAATATCCAATAGGGGGGGTGAATTGTATACATTAAAAATTCCTTTAAACAAAGGAAAGAGCCAAGTTTAACAAGGTTAAACTAAGAAAATTCACAACACCTCTAACACCGATTGAAAACTTGTAAAACGATTGATGTTATAAACTTCATGTCCTATGAACTCTCTTAAGACTGAAAAGTGATTCAGAAAGTAGGTTCCAAAAATATGGTTCCGGAAATTGAAACTTAACAAAATATTACAATATGAGATTCTACCTTAAAGTGTATAGAATCTAAATGAAACAGAGTATAAGTAAGAAAGTATAAGAAAGTTATACTTTCCTTATAATACAAAATGCAGTGGAAATAAACAAGTAGTAAAACTAAAAGTAACAAGATATAAGTCTTTTAAACCAAAGAGAAGGGTATCCAACAACCTTAGATAAAGGACACTTGATTTATATTTTCAAGCAAGTCTGTCTTACCCACACTAGGGTAAGCCCTCAATACAAAGATTAGAGTCTCTGTCTTTCTATCCCCGCAAGCCCTCAATGTCAAGGTATTTGGAAACCTATGTCTTCCTCAGCAAGGAAGCCCCCAACTACAAGGTAGTTGGCAACCTCTGTCTTCCTCAGCAAGGAAGCCCTCAACTTCAAAGTAGTTGGAAACCTCTGTCTTCCTCAGCAAGGAATCCCTCAACTTCAAGTTGTTGGAAACATCGGTCTTCATATCCCTGTAAGTCCTCGAATGTATTCCCCAACATTCGGAGTTGCACGAAGTATTGAGAGTTAATAAGATCCTTTCTCTCTAGAAATCACTTCAAGCATGTAATCACATGAGTCGAAGATCAGTCAGCATTTCAGCACTGGGATCTTTCAAATGAGCTCTTATTTATAGGTAAGGTCGGCCTCCTTTCCAACGGTCATATTTTCCTTAAAAATCGGAGGGACCTGTACACGTGTAACTTAACCAACGGTAAGTTTATAACATAATAGACGACATCGTTTTATAACAAAACAAGTGTAACAGAATGTACGACATCGTTTTAAGTCTAACTCCAAAGTTCGGAGTGAATGTTCGGAGTGTAAACAAGAAATATTTTTTCTGAGTCTAAATAAATTCAGAGTGTATAAAACAAAGATGATTATATTCTGTTTAATAGGTGAATTCGGAATGAGAATTCAGAATGAGAATTTTTCAATAGAATTCGTAATGAGAATTCATCATCAGAATTCGTAATGAGAATTCATCATCAGAAATCTTAATGAGAATTCATTATCAGAATTCGTATTGAGAATTCGTCATTAGAATTTGTAATGAGAATTCGATGTCGAACTTCACAAGGAATCGTATCATGAATCTGGAGTAGAACATAATCAAAGTTTGTATCCGGAATGAGAATTCGGAATGAGAATTTGTCAACAGAATTCGTAATGAGAATTCATCATCAGAATTCGTAATGAGAATTCATCATCAGAAATCTTAATGAGAATTCATTATCAGAATTCGTAATGAGAATTCTTCATTAGAATTTGTAATGACAATTCGATGTCAAACTTCATAAGGAATCGTATCCTGAATCTGGAGTAGTACATAATCAGAGTTCGTATTCGGAATTCAGAATGAAACTTTATCACAGTTCTCATTCTGGATTTCGGAGTGAAACATTATTATAGTTCTTATCCAGAAATCAGATCCTAAAACAGAATATTTTATATCAATGTTTCAAACAATTCCGAGAATATGGAAATGAATCTGAATCTTATACTTAAGAAAAATATGGATGAAAATATGATAAGGATAATTTTCTTACAAAAGCTATTTTCCTTATAAAAGCAATTTTCCTTATAAAATCGATTTTCTTAATGAAAGGTGTTTGTGATTTTCAAAACAAGAAGGAATGGAAAAGTCATAAGGAAAACCTTATTGACTCAACAGGAATCAATGTGGCCCATCAGCTAGCATCCTCAATCCCATTCAGTACTAACCAGCTCTGGCTGGACAATTTCCCTTCATGGCTTCGTGCATGTACTTCTTCTGATCTTTGTCATTAATGTTATACGATTTTATCAAAAAATAATAATTATATTCTTAAAAGCATATTTATCTAAAAAATAGTAATGTGGTATTTTGGGAATTTATTTTAAAATTGGGATTTTAATAAGGTTGAATTTTTTTATTGAAAAAATAAATTTCATTGTTAAAATTATCATGTCAACATTATATTAGTGTGATTAATTTTAAATTTTATGAGAAGATATGTTTTTTCAACCTATAGTGAAAACAATAGTTTTTATTATGAATTGCAATTTATTTTGAAGTTTTTAGAAATATTAAACATATAAAGAGGGTTATAATATAAAAATTATTTCAATTATATATATTAATCCAATTTATTATATTTGAATAATTTTAATATTGAATTTTTATATAAACTCTTTTTTAACTTCTGACAATTTCTGTCTGAAATATTAATTTATCACCTCGTTCGTGGGATTAAGTTTAAATAATTGTCTTAAAATATTATAAATAGAATTTCAAAAAATGGATTTCATAATTGTGATTATTATAGTTAATATTATCCAAAAATTATAACACAATTTTTAGCCAAATTGAATAGAAAATAAATTTTTTTATTAAGTCAAAAATGGCTTTACTAGGGGTAAACTAAAATGGGAAGGATTAAAAATGGGCAAAAACATGTTCCAAACCAATTTTAGGTAAATATTTTTACATTACACCTTATATTATCTAAAATTTACCATTGTTCTTATTTTGGAAAGTGAAAAAATGTTGGTATACCTTTTTCTTTTCAAAACGTAGAAGTGAACCACCCAACTAACTTATAAAAAGACACTCACTCTCCTCCCATATTCACACATCCAAAACCCTTTGATTCATCAAATACCCCCAAAAAATCACAAACTAAATTCTATCCTCTCATTCTATAAGACTTATTTGTTAAAAAATCCTTACCAAGATACCTTGTTTTGTAATCCAAAAGAAGTTTCATGTAGAATATGTAAAGTCCATAATCTAGAATTTTATTTTATTTCTTCCTCAAACTACTTAAATTATTATTATAACATTATTATAATATAACCTCAATATATTACATATACATAGATGTTATTATGTTATTTTCATAATAAAAATACTCTCCTCTTCTATCAATTTTGTTGCGAAATCATCATTCGTTTGTGTTTTAGAATACCACATCAAAAATCAATGTTATTCATCTTCAATTAGCCCCTAAAATGGATATATATAATGATTTGTTTTTATATATATGATATATATTATATTATTATTCTTATGGGATAATTATATCACATATTACTTATTACCTTCCATTCTTTTTGGAATATGGTAAAATCATTCATCTATATGAAAGACGGTTGCCTCACAAAGTGATGCAATTCATTCACGATTTATATTTAAGGTAATAAGGATGTTTTTAAGGAAATATTTATATTTATATATATGACATAAAAGTTAATATGTAATTTTAATTTATTATTTATCTTTCATTATTTCTTCCCTTCAGATAAATGGATCCTACATTCATGTGTACATATGGTCAACCGTCTCTATGAATGGTGCATTTCATTTTTTATCCCCAATATTTATAGATCACTATAATTACATGTATACCAAATATTTCATATATTTATATTATTGATCAAATTAACGATACTATGGAATAATGATCAGTTTTATAGGACCAAATATAAAAAATCAAAACATAATATAAAAAATGATATCATTTCTAGATACGTGATAGTAACATGAAATTTTTAATAAACGGTTAATAATGGGCCAGAGGTAAATAATGTTTGGAAATATATATATATATATGTGTGTGTGTGTTTTTTTTTTAGTGCGATTATGTTTAATTTATCTATTTATGATAAACTTATATCTATTATAAAAGGTGTCCAAATATTTACTAAGGATTTCAATACTTATAGTACGAGATTTTTTGTCTATCATTTCTTTCAGGGAAACTTATAAAAATTAAAAACTCATTAATTTTTTGGAGTGTATATAATGAACCATTGAATTTTTATATCATGATTCTCCTTTATTTAATGATATTATGAGAATAAATTGATTTTAATATTTATATGGTTATACGATTCAAAATATTACTAAATTAGTAATGGATATATAAATCACTTTTTACTTCTATGAGTAACATCCCATATTCCACACCTATTTCTTTAATGTGGCGTATATAATGCCCATTAATTTATTTTATGATTATTCTTTTAAAAATATTTTGATTGAAATATCTATTTTATAATATATCATTCATGTAATTCTAGGTTCAAATGTTTTCGAAATAGGAAGGGATTTTTTCCTCATTTTTCCATTATTGAGACATATGTTATATTATACACCTATATTATTCTATTATGTGTATATAAATCCCATATGAAAATTAATATCATGAGATTATTTATTATAATTATATATAAGGTTTAATTTATTGTCATTCATTCACGGGGCTTACAATTAGATGTTATAAAACTGGTAAATATTTAATATTAAAATATCATCATTAATCAGGATTATTTATGATTAATTTTCATATGATAATATATTATTATCAATCTCTCATGAAACTCTTTAATTTTATTATACTATTTTTATTCCATAACAATACCTGTTTTAAATTAATTAACCTCTCTTTATTTACTCAATAGCTCAAGATAATGTTTTCAATAATAATTGTCTTTATTTATCTCTTTGATTAAAGACACTTTATCATCAAAACCCATGACGTCAAAAATGTTTTAAAAAATTATTTTAAGATTATTAAAATGATTTATTGAAAAAAATACACATTTTTTACTTTTAATAAAAAAAATTAATTTATTATTCATTTAGATTACCATACAATTTTATATTAACTTTTACAAAAAAACGGGAAAGTAATATTGGTTTTAACATGTATGTAATTAACCAAATTTCCAGCCATCATGAAAATTATTTTCATTTAATATTCCATTATAAGTATTCATGGTTATTTTAAAATAATGCCTTTTCCCAAATGATTTATTTTTTAAAATGATATTTTCAATTCATAAAGGATATTTTCCTCATGAATGGTTTTAAATGGTTTTTATCGATTCCATTATATGTTTTTGTTCATATTTTAAATGAAAATTGATTCTAAATTATTTGATGAATTTTTTGATTTAAAATTTTATTTATATATAATTATTTTTTATTAATAAATTTATGAAGTTTGTTTTAAAAATCATTTTCCATCTATGTTGACATATATAGATGTTAGTTATTCCTTACTAGGGATATAACACAGGGATACCATTTTTATTCATTCGATGAATGGTTTATCATTATGATAGAATGATTTTTTATGAATATTTCTTCTCTTTAATGGGTTATACCATGAGTAATTTATCATGGAATTTCTTCTTTTAATAGGTTATACAAGGAAAAAATTGTGAAATTATTATGAAATATGTCTCATGTCTAATGTTTTTGATATGATGAAATGTTTATGAATCCCATCTCATTTCATAGCTTATTTAATTATGATTGTCTTATCATATTATGGTGCATATATGTATTATTTTCAATATATGATGTGTGGGATCCATATCCGCTCCTCATTCACTGGGAAAATATTTATATCTTATGATATAAATATGACTATAATGGGGATTGAACTCTGTTTAGTAAGGAACTAATGCCAACGATAGTAGTCTTGGTAGTGAACCTTAACTACTATGATATTTTTGGGAGTTAACCCAGTACACTATTATATTCATGGAAATTATCCATGAAATATTAAGGAAGTGATTATATATGCTTATGATTATGCAAAAAATCTAGAAATTATACCAATGATATGATCTTATGGCTTATGATCTTTTATTCCCTTATGATTTATATCCAGTGAACTGCAAATCACTATTACATGACTCAATATAATAATCTTTTATATACAATAAATTTTTTTCATATGTCATCCTCATGTTAATATACCCTTATATTCATGTTCTAATTACTTATCTCCATTGTTTACCCTTACTGAGTATCTAAACTCACACTTCATTATGATTCAATTCAATATGTTATAATGAAATGAAATTGGTATGATACCTCTATAAATGGATCTAGTAATGAATAACATAGTTGGTGATTATGTGACTCACTTACAGACTAATAGTTTATGTGTCCTTGTTTCTAAAGGCATAGTGGATTTTGACCAACATACACATTTTTTAAAATGTAATGAATATTCATCTAATGAGATATAATTTTTATAAATAAAAATTCGTAGATCAAATTGTACATATAAATGAATAAGTTTATATATCATTTGGAATGTAAAATGAGAAATATTGAGTTAGATCCATAGTACATATTTATAACGATATATATCGAGATGTCTTTGAGGATAAGTCATAGGATTATTCAAAATATTGGAAAATGAGCTGGAATTATGGTACATGATATAGAATGTAGTTTACAAACAATTTAATCCTATCGTTAATACTACAGTTGGTTATGGATATAGAATAGAGGTAAATGTGGTAATAACTATAAAAATGACTCATTGATCTAGACTCAATTATCAGTTGGTGCCTAAATATAGCCCTTCTTGCTCACCAATTTTGACACTACTGGGAGATGTGATTTGGAAATTTAGACACTCTTTTTAAAACCATCTTTATAAATTTAAACAGATGTTGACCTTGAATGACCTATGATAAACATAAGGTGTCATATATTAAAAATAAGGTGTTGTCATTTAGACATCCACTGAAGGAGTTTTATTAATATATGGTTCCCCAATATTATTATTTACTCAAAAAATTATTTTTTATTTACTAAATTATGAGAACTATAAGGTAGTGGATGAATTTACATTATAATATACAGTGTATTGATGAGAAACAAAGTGGTATGAAATCTAGATTGATGGATTTTGTTATTATTCATCATTTTTTATTAGGGTATATGATGAATAGGGTGCACTTTTACCTACTCTTGGACTCACCATACAAGAGAAGGATATATTTAATTCAGATATAGGGTGGTGGATACCATTGTGAAAAGATGATTAATTTTTGTATATATATATAATGTGGGAAGAATCAACTAAGTATATGTCATAGTGTAACTGGAATATGTTTTGATTGTAGAATATAAGGAAAAAATTAAAGTATTTATATAGGGAAAATGAAATGTTTTTTACATAATGGATGTGAATAAGGGTCAACGTATGATAAAATTGATGGATGAATCTTTTAAATTTGGAATGTATAGTTATTATTAAAATAGTTTTCCTATGAGGAAATATCATGAATAGATGTGTCAAGGTGGTATTATTAATGGTTTTACTGCTAATGTCAAGGAGACAATTAATGAAATATAAATAGTATTTTCTTTTCTAAAATTATGGTTTACGTTTAATGTGATAAACATGAAATCATTTAAGATGAAAAATGTCCAAAAAAGTATTCATAAATAATATATTAAGAAATAGGTAATAAAGAATAATATTATGAATCCATATTAATGGTTTTATAAAGATTTGGGATGATTGAAATGTATATGTATTAGAATTTATGAATTTATTAATATAAATTATGAAATGTATAGTTATTTTTTAGTATTGTTTTTTTATTATAGATTTGAAAAATTTATATTTAGTGGTGGTGATGACCATGAAATGTGATTTCATGGCATATTTATATTTTTATTATCACATGATTTACATTAATATGTTCTTAATGTTGAGAATATGGTGTTTAGTCTAGATAATGAGATGGTTGATATAAATAATGTCAATTTGATAGTATTTATAACCTTGGAACTGAATAATGATTTTCAAAAAATTTCGTTTCTGTTTTCAATGATGGTTTATACAAAATTATAAGATTTATGTAACATTTTTAATGATATAATTTTATTTATGGAATGAGTAAGTATGTATTTTCTCGTTCTAGCTTTCTGATAATTCTGGTATTCCCATGAGTTAAGTAGATATATGAGTAAGGTATTCACATATTCGATATATGAACATAAAGATTCACATTATGATAATTTGGGGATTAATGTTAAGTTGATTTTGAGAAAGTTAGTGGACTCCATTTTAAATTTTATATTTTGGAAGGGTTATAATCATTACCATTTACTAAATGGTTTGTCTTGAATTTTGGATGTGTATTTAGATATTTATTTATAATTTTACCATATAATTATTTATTCATAACATGTGAAAACCATTTGGTTTTTGAAAATATATATTGTCATAAGAATTGACTTAAAATTCTTTTACTAATAATATTTATTGTTTCATTCATGAAACAAATCATATCTTACAATAATATTAAATGTGGAAATTGAACAAGGAACAACCAAAGTATGATATTGGGATTATTAAATGGAAATAAATTGTGAATGTAAATCTTCTCATAAAAATTCACCATCATTGAGAAAATGATATTAAAATGAAATTTCCTCCAGTTATCCACATTTTTATGATATAAATGACCTTATAAAATCTCATTGGTTTATGGAATTGTGGTCTTTAAATTTAAACTAACCATGTTATCAATTACTCTTCATCAGTATTTGGGTAATGGTATGATCTTCTACGTCAATTTCCTCACTTATAACATGTTCCCTATTATTTGGAATACTTTTATGTGTTATTATAGATAAAATTCACACATCCCATATCCCTTTTCAATATGATGTTTGATTAAACTATTTTATAATGTCAGTTTTTCACAAATGGATTTCAAATGTTTAACCATTATTTAGGAAGATAAATATGAAATTGTAAGGGAAAAAATTATTTATGTGAGATAGTATATAACCCCTACAGAATTTGTGAAATTGTTTTTTAATAAATTTTTTCCTTTCAATATTTTTCATTACACCCAATACAATATTTTTATTGTGTCACAATAAACAGTGGGCGTATCTTGTGTTACACTCAACTAAAATTTCAAATAAAACATGGAATACAATTTCAACATTATTATTGTATATTATAGTTTTCACCTAGCCATTGAAATGAATTTTATGAATAGGATTAAATAAATAATTAAAATATAAGGATTAACAATTTATATATAATGTATTATTTGGTGACAAGTTAGTTAGAAATTGAAATAAAAATGTTTTTGACAATAATGGATACATTTTTTGGGAAAAACATTTTTATGAAAAAAATGTGGTTTAAATACAAAACATAATAATTTGATTTGGGGGAATAATTTTATTGATAATTATATATTATATATTAAATGTGGAGTTGAACATTCCTCTGATGTGTTTTCTGGACCAGTGATAATAACAAATCGAATTTTATAGTTAAAACTATATTTGTATAAAAATTTGTTTTGTCACCTTTCTCACGATTATTATAAATCTAATTTATTAAATATTTATAAATTTATTGAATATATAAATTTTTTCTTGGAGGCACTAATTTCCAAATTATCTTGGGGGTTCATTTTTTAATATTTTCTTAGTAGATTTTCTTGTTCAATTAGTACTGAAAATACTGTTTTTATTAAGAGTTTTTATTTTTTAAAAATCTTTTAAAAATTTCAAAATTATTTTAATCTATATTTAAAAAATTAGTTAAATTATATATTTTTTAATTAAATTAATTTAATTATAATCCATTAAATATTTAATTTTTATATAAAAACGTTTCAAACATTTAAGCACTTTATATTTCAAAAAATACTTTCCCATCCCATTTGTGAGAGTATTTTTGAAAAAAAAATTTCCACATTTGTGAATATAATTTGACCAAATTTATTCTGTAATTGTATTAATAATAATTTATTATATTTAATGTGGTCATTTAGTAATTTCAATATATTGAATTATAAAAAGAGTAAAAATTATTTATTATAGTCAATGTAAAAAATGGGTTTACCGAGGGGTTTAACTAAAATAGATAAGGTTTAAAAATGACCAACAACTTATTAAAGACCCGTTCTCTATCCATATATTAACTTTTTTTATGTTAGATTATTTATTCTTTAAATCCTTAGGGTATGTGAAAAAAATATGGGTACACATTTTTCTTCTCAAAAATTACATGTGTTCTGCTCACTACACTTTTAAAAGGCCACCCCATCCCCTCCCAAATTCATATAAAAAAATTATTAGATGGTCCCAACCCAAATTACATAATTACCTACATAATATTAAAAAAGAATACTTTTTCTATTATAAGTACAACCTCATTAATATTTTATTGCAAACCAAAAGATATTTCTCGATGAAGATATAATGTCCCTAGAAACAAAATTTATTTTAGTTCTTCTTATACCTCATTAAATTATTATTAAAAAAATTTGATATGATATCTAAATTATATTTTATACACATATATGCTATAATATTAATTTAATTACCTAATTACCTCTCCTCTTCTCTCAAATGGGTTATGAAATCATCATCAATATGTAACATTGAATACAACCTCACAAACCATTGTTATTCATTTTCCATTACCACCTATCACTGTTATATATGATGATTTACTTATTTTTTGATTTATTATATTTATGATATTATTATTCATATGGAATATTTTTTCCACATATGCCATTTTTACTTTCCGTTCCATTGGAATGCGATAATCTCATTTATGTGTATGGAGGACTACCGCCTCACAAAGATATGTGATTCAATCATGATTTACATGGAAGGTAGTAAGGATGTGTTTAAAGACAATATGTGATATATAAGGCATAAATTTTTTTTTTAATGGTAATATTTTATTTACCTTTTTTTATTTTTTTTTCTAATAAATGGGAACAATGTTCACGCATACGTAAAATATTCCTCCTCTATGAACAGTATATTACATATTTTATCTATAAATTTTTTGGATAACTATAATTAAATGTATATGAAGTATAAATTATATTTATATGATGGTTAAAATTCTTGAAACTATTTAATGATTTTGAATTTAATATTAATAAAAATAACAAGCCAAAACATACCTGAAAAACAATGTCGTTACGGCCCAAAACATGACTTTGACATGGATTTGTTAATTAAAAAGTCAATAAAAGCTATTATGTTAAACTTTTATGTTATGATATATATATATATATATAGTTATAATTAAAGAAATATAATAAACATATATTAATTATAAATTATTTCTGAATTCAGAAAAAGTAAATCGAGACTTGTTGTAAGGGATTTATAGTTGCTCTTTTATTTCACGGAGACATATAAAAAAACACCGCTCATTTTTTTGTGGATTGTAAACCATTATTCGAAAATTTATTTCATAAATTAAATTTTTTAAATTATATTTAATGTTTTATTTGAATTTATTATTTATCAAGGATTATAATTCAAAATATTACTTAAGGAGAAAGGGATTTCATTCTCACTTTTTACTTCTGTGAGACACATGTAATGTTAACTATATATTTCGGGTATGTAGTTTATATATTTATAAATAATTTATTTTAATATTATAATCCTGAATATAGTTATCAAATAATACGTGTACATAAATAATATTTGACAAGTATGTTCTAAAATTTATTTATTCTAATGATGTTTTAAGATTAATTTAATATTATTCCTTCATGGGGATTACTATTCAAAGTTAACATATTGGTAAACCTTTTATGTTACAATATCATAGATTTTTGGGATTGTTTATTGTTATGTTTCTAATGATAAAATATTAAGATCCATACCTCATAAAACTCAGGAATTTTACTCTCCTCTTTTTTTGTCATAAAAATACATATTTCACTAAATTTTACTATCGTTATATACTATTGAGATCAAAATAATGTACTAAAGCGCAATCATATTTATTAATCACTTTGGTCGAAAAAAAAGTCATCCAAAACCATTATTTATGAAGAAAGAAAATTATAATAAATTAATATTCATGAAATAAATTTTTAATGAAATATTTATCTCTATTTTCATTTTTAGAAAATTTGTTTTTAAGGAATTTTCATGTCTTTTTTTCAAACAATTCATATTTTCCATTTACATAAAATATGAAATAAATACTTTTTTTAAATATATGGAATAAAAAACATTAATCTCTATCATGAAAATTATATTATTTAAATTTTATTTTATATCATTTCTTAATTATTTTCATAAAACGTTTTTTTGAAAATGATTTGTATTTTAAAATGCGATATTATTGCAGAAATGATTATTTATTAATGAAAATTTTTAAATGATTTTTGAAAGATTACATTTGAATATTTTAGGGTTATTTTTAATGAAAATTATTTAAAAAATTTTAAATGAATAATTTGTTTTAAAAATTTATTTTCAAAGAAAAATATATTTCCTTTGTTAATCTTCCTATTATCGTTTAAAAGTAATTTTCCATCTATGATGACATCCATTCATGTTACATATTTCTTACTAGGGATATGATCCAAGGATATAATTTTTTTATTTTTAAATTATTATTGTTTATGATATCATTATATTTATGAAATATTTTTCCTTTCCATGGTTTATACCATTAGTAAATTTATATGAATACCACTTCATTTCCTTAGTTATAATATGATGTGATAATGAAATTATTATGAATATTTGTTATTTTCCAAAGGTTAGATATGATAAAATTTTTATGAATACTATTTTATTTTATGTGTTATGAAATGATTAATTTTTTATGATCTTTTGGAACACATATGTATGTTTTTTAATATTCTACAAGTGGGACTTCTATCTCCATCTAATGTATTGGGTATATATTTATATATCATAATACAAAATGGAATTGAATAGGGAGTAAACCTAGTTCATCAAGGGACTCTATCCAAAATGATATCCCTGTGAGTGAACCTTGTCTACCATTTTGGTTTTAGGTGTAAGACCAACCCACTATGATAGTGTCAGAAATGATACTTGAAATACAACAGAATGGATTTTCCATTCTTTTGGGTGTACCAAAAATCTATGTATTTTACCAATGTTTTTATCTCATGAATCATTTCTATTGTCCCTATTGTTATTCATGTCTTTTGACCATATAATATTTATTTCATGAATCATGATTATGGTCTTTGATGTAAAGGGTATGGTTTTTATATGATATGATCATTTTCCAATACCATTATCTTCATGTTATGATTACTTATCTCCCATGAATACCCTTACAGATGATCTAAAATCACCCTTTTATATATTTATTTTCCCAATCCTAGGAGGAAATTTATTATGTATGATATTTCTAAAATGGGTTATAGTAATGTCGAACATTATGGGAAATAAAATATCTTTATTATGGGAAACTTTTTTTGTATCCATGATTTAAAAGGCATTAGCTTTATGATACCTAGGATTTTGTTTGTGTAATGTTAATATTATTCATCTAAAGAGAAGTAATATCTATGTATAAAAAGATTCGGTCACTATATGTTGAGACGTCCCAAGATGTTCAGAGAATAGTAAATAACAATATTATATAAGATTAAAGTCTTATTTATGAAAATACTAAACCCTGTAGAAATAATCAATTTTGATTTTCAATAGAAAATCTACTGTATTGTCACTATTAAAGTTATAAATTTGTACAAATAAATCTACACATACTAATACATTTTTTAATAGTGTAGATTATACATTAAATCATAATAAAAAATTGATGAAGATAAATTATCAAGAATTCAATACATCATAACATTTGTATGTGATGTGGTACTATAATATTTGTTTCCCAATGAATGTAAAAAATAGGAATTGTTTTGTCAAATTTTTTGAACGGTTTTAAAGATAGGTAAAATATTACAATGATTAAGAAAATGATATTTTTTCGGTAATGATGGTGTTGCGGGATGATCGGGAATCAGGAAAAAAATTGTTGTAATAATTTTCAATTTAAAGATAATAATAAAATTCCAATATTCAATGGGGTGAAGAGATTAATAAAAGAGTAAACGTAAATAACTAATGCATAATTCACAAAAAATGAATTAATCTATCAAAATAATATTTTAATACATAGAAACTTCTTATGGATATTCCAATATGATTGGTCACTATTAAGATGAGATCTTGTATGTACCAATCATCCAAAAATCATCTATTTGATTAAAGAAAATTCCACAATAAAAAGAGCAGCATTTATGAAAATTATTAGATAGGCCATCATTTGTATGTGAATATAATTATAAAACTTTTAAATAATCAAATATAATGATGTTAGTGTAGAATGATTTCATGTATGTTAAAATAATGAAATAATGATTAAATTGTGGTAGGAAAGGTCAATCCATGGAAAATATAAAATACTCCATGGACATAAATACTAAAGAAGGAATTACATGGTCAAAGAAATAAAAAAAATATAATATAGAAAACAAATATTGATTATATGAAATAAATCACTAATGGAGAATATAAAACATTGAATAAAAAGTGTATTTTTTGAATGATATATATGTGTTCTAATGTTTAAATATATATATATATATATATTTAAAATTAGCTAAAAAATTATTGTCATGGAAACCTGGAAAAGAAGAATTAATGTGTAAGAAAGGGAATGTAAATGTTTGATATTCATATAAAATACTGTTAGGAAGGGGGAGTCTATACTAAAAAATAGATATTTAGTATGTATCCTTACAATTCATGATCATATGTCCAAAATAGTTGGAATAGTGCAGGATGTTTGTTAAATAATATAAAAAAAATTCTTTGATAAAAAGTGTGAAGAAATATAGTCTAACTCCGAAAATATTTATGTTGATAAGTAACACTTAACCCTATTGTGGTTACATATATTCATAGATGAAACACCATATTCCCATATACAATATTTGAATTTTTATGTAGTGAATTTCAGGTGATGTATATATTCATTGGGATATCTAAATTTTATTAAATGGATGTGAACATATTTTATCTACAAATTTAACAATCGTGGAGTAATTTTGGAATAATATTGTATCATTATAACAAATCAATTATTATCAGAATATTACTGGATTTTATTAATGAAAGAATACAATCACATTGAATAAGCATAAATGTATATATTTTGGGTGTTCACAAAATAAGATCCACTAAATGTCTTTATTTTAATTAGTATATCATGAATCTCCGATGTTCTGGAAAGGGATGTATCTAATGATTCCATATTGTAAAGGTTTTGAGACTAATTCGGGTCATCATTGAAGTATGTTTATTATATTTTCTTATTTTTTTACTAATCAAAATAATATAAAAGGGAGAATCTTATTAATTTATTTAAAAAATGGAAATGAATTGTTGTAATGTTCAATTCATTCGTGTACAAGAGTTTCTCTAATCTATTTTTTATGAGGATTATAGAATATTAGTAAAAATATTATTTAGAAAATTCATCAAATGAATTATTTAGTGTTGGAATCACATGTTGAAGAATAATTGATAGAATTTATGTTAATATGGGAAAAATATTGTTTTCAATATAGAGCATAGGTCACATAGACTTAGTGTTAGTAAATTTTATCTCATTGCAGTGTTTTGTGTGATGGAATTCTTCTCTTATATAAATCAGACTACAACTATCAGAAGATGTTAATATGTTTTCATTAAAATTTAAATGAGGGAGTTACGAATTACTTCTCAAACCTATTTAATTGGTTTTATCCATAATAATGGGTAGAATATAAAATTTAATTTAGTAATGAAATGGATATTTAAAATAATTTTAAATGGGTATTTTGAAGAACCCAAGTGGTTTATTTAGGCAGTGATAAATTATATTTTATAATAAATTAATTAATAATTTGAAAATTAATTGAATTTTAAATTTGATAATTATTGACATAAAAATAAATTTAAAAGAAAATTTCCAACTTCAATTTAATATATGATAAAATTAATTCAATGTTCATGATAAATTACAAAACTATTTAAAGGCCATACAAAATATAATTTTCATGATGATTTAATAGAGATTTTGAGAAAAGATAATTTCAGTTAAAAGGGGGTAATAATTTTTGTTTCATGATTTATGACCATTTATATTTTAAATATATGACATTTCTGTTATTTTAAATGTGTTATAAATAAAATAAAATTATAGGGGTGATAGAAAGAAGTTTAATCCCATATATATGGGTGGATTCATCAACCCGATAGGAGAGCCAACTCAAAGAGATCGCAGGGGGGAAAGGGGTCAATATAAGAATATGGGTGTTCATCATGAAACGCTAGATAAAACTAGAAAAGTATATTTTATATGATGTTACAATGGTAGAGGTGGATATAGTAGAAGGTTAGGGCAAGCTAGATTCAAGCGCTCACCCTAGTACTTGGTTTTGGAAAGTAGAGGGTTCCCATTGTGTTATTAAGAAAATATAATTCATGGTCTAGAACAATAAGAGAATAGAATTTTTATGTTTATTTTATCTCTTATTTAAATTTTATAGAAATTACATTGGTCAATCAATCCATTATATCTAGTCCATCTAATTTATTCCACTATCATCTATAACCATTAATACATATTAATGGGTTATTATTCATTGGTTTCTTATCATATGAAGATATATAGAACAAAATAATAATATAATTAACACGTGGATTATTATATTATATTTAATGTTTCAAAAAAATATTTAAATTATTTTATATATTATACATCAATAAAAAATAATAGTCATGTGAGATTTACAAGCATTCAACTTCATGAATCTGAGAAATGATTATCTTTATTCGATGATAAACCAGAGCACTGTAGGTCCCCATGCATAGGTTGTGATATATTGAAATAGAATATTTGAAATTTATATGTAATATATATGGAAATGTATAGTTTCCTTGAGTTAGGATAGTGATTTTTAAAATCATGAAGTACAAGTTTAGTCAATGCCCCTAGGTTCTGAGAGGCGGTACACTAAGGGTGGTAAGGTGGTGTAATTTTTTCTATATATAACCATCAACTATATACATTTGTAAATATGATATTAATGTAAATTAGAGTGAGAATAATGAAAAAAATAGAGTGATTTAAATTATATTTATTCACAAAGAGTGTGCCATGCTTTCATATTATTCCTTTTCCTTCTTGAAAGTATGGTGTTTGATTAATTATAAGAGCCATTGTAAACATTATCACTATGTTATATAGAGAATAAATAAGAAATATTGTCTTGTATACTGATACTTGGATAAAAATAATACATATTTCCATGGATCTTGTTTATCAATTTCTTGTGGATGTTTCATGAAAAATAACTCCTGAAATGTATTTTCGTATTAAAATTTAGATTTCAAAGTATAATTATAATTTAAAAGAATACAAGTTACCATATTATATTCTTAAACCTATTCAATAGTGAAAGAAGAATAAAATAAACCTATTCTATTGTAATATAATGAACATTATAAATAACGTGTATTAAATAATTTTCATGCACAAGGTTGAGTGAAATAATACAGTGTAATTGAATGATTCTTGAAAATGATTGAGACATTTTTAAAGAAAAAATGAGGCATAGTGAAACAATAATAATGAAAAGAAAAAAATTTAAGATAGTGTATCAAGAAATAGTGTACTGTCGATGATAGATTTTATTATGAAAATTAACTAGTGAAAATTTGATAAAAACATCAATTTATTATATAATGCATGATGTTTTAGAATAGAACATGAAATGCACATTGTTTGAATTTTTTGAATTTAATTGGGATAGATGAGGGGGTATTTATTTGATGAAAATAATTTATTTATACATTACTAATTAGTTTATTGAAAAGTTATATATCATTTGAAATATTAGAGGATAGTGTGAAAGATAAGGTAGTTTATTATTAGTTTTTTGAAGTTCATGTTATTTTCCACAAATGTATCAGGTGATAAATTATTTATTGTGGAGGAATGTTATAGATCATGTAAATAGACAAGATATAAGATGATAATAAAGATATTTATTTTCAATGAATCATAATTTATGTGAAGTAAGATTCTATAGTGGGACCCTTGATCTAGAAAAGACATCAATGGGAATCTAAAGTACATGAAGGCCAGCGGGATGTTGACGAAACTATGGGATTCCGTATAAAGATCCTCTTTCGGGACTCAAGAATTATAGAAAACATAGTGGTAACTTGTATTTAATTCTTTTAGGTGGGAACTTTTAAAGTCAATTTAGATTCTAGAGTGGATACTTATAGGACTCAATGATTATGGTAATGGGAAATTACATATTTTCAACAACCTCTATATTGTAAATAATGTATTACTAGTTAGATTAACTGATTACATCCTAGAGTAGGAAATTTCAAAAATCCTTATACAAATTCAATTTGTTGTGTTTCGTGTACATTTTCTATTTCATGCTATAGGATTCTGACTATCAATGTATATGAAATACTTATACTAACTGATGGTAGATGATTAATGTAAAAAAGGGTTAATATAAAAAATTATATTTAAAAAGAATCCACACCACATTCATTCCCCTATGAGTTTGACTACATGATCTTTTAGGAACATCTAGATTCATTTATGTTTTCATGATGGTTGTTTAATGTTGGAGAATAATTAAAGAACTCAATTCTCCCCCACCACCTCTTGAGTCAATGTGAAAAACCTAATAGTTATGAATATTTTATAAGATAGAGTGAGTTTGGATTTCAGAACTATTATCAGTTGTAGTACAAATATCATTTCGATAATGTTGATATAATGGATGAACTAGAAAATGGAGTATTAAGGAGAAGGAATTCAATTTCTAATGTATGAAACTATTGTTTTGGGAATCCAAATTGAATATATATTAGAAAACTATTGGTATGGATGTTTATCACAATTTTTCTAAAACATTAAAAATACATTTTGGGGGACATGAAATATGGTTTTCTACTCAAGATGATGATTATGATTTAAATTCCACAACAATGAATTCAATTATCTATATATTAGGAAATGATTATTTCATTAGATTTTCACAATGTTCTATATCTAATGAAATGTGGGAAATTTTCATTGTTTTATATAATGTTATTGATATTATCTGACACCTAACATATGCTCCTCTAAAACTTATGTACACAAATTTAGATTAATAAATTGTTAAAGAATAACATAAATTAATGGAAAACCTAAGGATATTGTCTATAATGATACTTCTATGGGGTGCCTTTTTCTCGATCTAGATAATCTATGAAATGTTATAATATTCTTACCTCAAAATTGGAGGTTGATATTTATAGTAATAAAAAAACACATGCAATGGATTTATAAATAAAAGATCGGATTAGTAATCTATTGATGTGTGAAGTGGATATATGGGTAGAATTTGTGGAGAATAAGTTGATCCATAATGAGAATACATCCTTGTATTACTATACATAATACTATGATTGGAAAGATAAAGATAAATTCCTATTTGAATCATGTGATGAGAAGATTCAAACCATTCAGTATAAAATAATGAACTTTCTCAGTGTTCTAGAAAATTCGGAAATATTTAATATAAAGGTTGTGTAATTAGAAAACCCTTCAATTATTATATGATGTTTGATGGAAACACAATATAATACGATTTGATTCAATGATTCTAGAACATATCAAAACTAAATGTCCTCAGTTGAAGGGAATGAAAAAATTATTAGAAAATGTTGTAAATGAAATATTGTTATTAGAAGAAAAAAAACTATGGACTGAACATGAAATGATTCAAAGGACTATATTATTGAATCTAATTCTGATACATATTCTTGGAAATGAAATGAAAATGTAAACATGAAAAATAGGGATCAGTGTGAAGAGGAAAAACCAGTTCATTAATATCTCACTGATTCTGAAAAAATAAAACTATTATTTTATCTATTTGGATGAATATTTTTATATTTTATAATATACATATGATTATATTTGGATAAATTATGTGTCTTCAAGAAAATAATATGATGTTATTTGAAAATAATAATCTAAACTACCATGAAAAATATCAAAAATGTTATCTATTTTTGAAATAAAATATATCTATTTATTCTATCAAAAATATAAAAATAAATTAATTAATTGATGAATTAAAATATTTAAAAAAATTATTAATATATTTACAATGAATAGGTATTATCTTAATTAAATCTCTCGTAAGAATATAGAAAAAATAACACTATTTACATAAAATTAGGGGGAAATGCAAAGCTTCATCAAAATATTTTATCCCCAATAATAAGAAATAAAATTTATTAACTATTATATGATTTAATTTGGGAGTATATCTAAATTATTCTAAGTAAATTGGTCAAATAAATCCTCAAATGTGTATAAAAATAATAATAACAATACTAGGAAATTAGATATTATAAAATCTGTAATTTCATATAGATGTAAATAAATATGGTCACCCAGGACTATGCCTACTAAAATTTCTTGACCTATGATTATTTGGGTACCAAAAGTCTTATTTTTTTGTTTTCTTATAGGAAAATATCCACATTAACATGAAATAATTTTTTATATGGAATGTGTTTATTCAACATATATATGCTTAGATTTTATTAACTTACGCACACTATCTAAATTTGATAGAGGCTATGTAAAATTTGGTGGAAATGATAAAAAACTACTATTAGTGATGTAAATTTTAGATATATGGAGTTATAAATTATTTAAAAGAGATAATTTTGTTAAATTATTAAATTAAAACCTAATAACTATTTCTCAAATTACTGATGATGAATTTTATATTGGTTTTTATAATAATTCATATTCATTTTTCTAAAATAAACTACTTATTTTTAAAGAAATGAAAAGAAAAAATGTTTTCACACTAGATATTAATTAATTTTATAAAAATAGTTGGCGTTGTTTTAGTGTTGTAGTTAATTAATTGTTGATTTATCATAGATTTATTTGAAAATGTATTATTTATTCATATGAGAATTATAAAAGTGGAATTAGATTTTAGATTTTTTAAAAGAATAATTAAATATAATGTAGATATGTCATTCATGTTAACAGATAAATAAAAATAAATCAACATTAATCAAATTAAGGAATTTTCTAATTCTAAACCCCCTGAACATATTCACATGGATCATTTTGGGAAATCTATAAATTCTACAAGCATTGGTAAAAAACATTTATTGTTGATTTCTCAAAATTGTCATCCATTTATTTCAATAAACATAAATAAGAAGCATGTAAATATTATTAAAATATTTTAAATATTTTAATAATATTTAAATGGTTCTAAAAAATCATTAGTAAGGGACTATATGAATGAGTTTTAGAATCATGTTTTAAATTAGATTTTCTCAAATAGTGGAATAAAAAAAACATTTTTCCACCTGGACACCTCCACTAAATGGTGTTGTTGAAGATAAGAATAGTAACTTACATGAAATTTCATGAACATTTTTGTGTGAATATAGAATTGTGTCTTACATTTTGTCTTTATATTCTAAATCAACATGTTCTGTAATCAATAGATTTTAATAAGGCGTATCGTAATAAAAAAATAATGCAACCATTTGAATAATAAATAACTAAATGTTTTATACATTACTGTAATTATATTGAATTTTTTATATCATAAAAACCAAATATATTATTGGTACATTAGATTTAATGGGTGTTTAAGGAATCATCCTTGTTTATTCTATAACTTTTAAGTCTTATAGTGTTCTTAATATGATGTAAAATAATTAAAGAATCTATAAATATAAAATTTGATTAAAATTTTCATTTTCATACTAAAATAAAATAAATGGATTAAGGGATTATATAGTATATCTAAGACACGTACCATACATTACTAACAAATATTATGACGACAAAAAACTTTATAAAATAAAATAACTTCCTCAAAGTGATGGATCTGAATAACTTGAATATATGCTTCCTAGATATCATGAAGAACTTAAAAACCATCCATTTGATTATTTCATGGGAAGAATAGAATAATTTGTTAGGGATAAATGAATTGATGGAGATATTACTTATTTTTATTCATTTTCATATAGACTTGATCTTAAAACTAGAGATGAATATTTAAGTAATGATAATTTTTTAGTTTATATGTTTTAAGAGTTAAACTAGTTAAAAGGGAAAATGTTTTGGGAATTAGTTGATAGTACAACTTATTATACTATTATTAGGAGTAAATTTATTTTCAAAAATAAGTAGGATTATCAATGAATTAACACTAAAAATATGGCATGTATAGTGGCCAATGTTTAGAACCATGTTAAAAGGAATCTAGAGATGAGGTGATTGAACTATGAGAAAACTCACTTTCTATGATAGATTTGGTACTATTGAAAAATATGATTGTATCCAAAGCTGATTATATTAATAGAATATATATACCTCAATAAAATGTTTACTCTAAGATGGATTTTGAATAATGAAGGTCACACTACAATTGAAAACATACAGATCTCATAGAGTAGAGCATGTTGGAACTGGTATGTCATAATCCCCTACTCATGGAGTTATATAAGATAAGTATAATGTTTTTTTCACATCCCTTTTTTAATTTATTGAAAAATATTCCATAGTGACATGCGATTTTTTTCATTCATGGACCATATTTATTATACCAGTTGGGTTCTATCTTCTAACATAAGTAATATATTTGGTCTTCCCTACTATATCATCTAAAATTGTTACCAATTATTGAAGGTGTTTGATTAATTTATTTTGGATAATGTTTCTTCCTTGATGGATACTTAATCTAAAATTATAGAGTAATCTTATTCATTCTTTATTGGCATTGAAAAAAATGTAAGGATTCGTATCTCATATTTATCATTAGATTGATATAAAATTTGATAATATTTGTTAATGAACTTCTAAATTTATTTCATTTGATCCCCAATAATATTCAAAATAATAAGTACATATAGATAACAAAAACCAAAAATATTCCTTAAGAATTTAGGATATTACTTCATCTCAAAAAACATTATGATATTTCAGTAGTATTTTTAGATATATCCAATTTTTATGGTATATCAAATTAGTGGATGGATATGTTGAATAATATGATTGAAATCTATAAAAAATAATCAAATATTACTAACTGTACTAGTATGTTATAGGAATCACAGTTCTTTTAAAATATTAGCAACATAAAACCGTTAAGATGGTTGATATGTCTGCTAATGCATAGTTTTTATCAAAATGGAAATGTTATTGTGGTATTATTATCCCAAAATACCGAATATAGCTTTATAGAAGTTAAAATTTATTATTTATCCTATCACTATCTATCCAAGATAGTGTTAAAAGACTTATGTTATGTCCTCTCAATTTTATTCTACACTAGATGATCCTAAAAAAAATTATTTTTACTCCATCTTCTAAGTATAAAAAAATACGAGGATCTGAATACAAGTACCAACATTTGACCTCATTTGGTGAAGGATTCTAAGAATAACCACATTGGTATTTAAGGATATTGTAGTTATGGTGTATCTTTGGGTGACCTCTATCTAGAAGATCATGTCTCCCCTTTTCGTACATCTTTATTACCTCATGGTCAACCACACTCTTTCAAGAAATCACCACTAAAATTTAAGATTATGTATTAATATTATTATTTCTTGTATATTTCTTATTTCATTATTCGTTTCGTGCTCAGTAATGAAGACATATTTATTTTGGTCTTATTTCTATCAATCCCATGACTATTTCCTTGTTATTTATCATCTCTTATTATTTCTATTCTATTTACTAAGACTTATTTATTCTATTTAGCACTTAATATAATTTTGACCTCAATATCCCTATAATCTAAATAAATAATGTCAGTTATCTAGTTAGCCTTTCTTAATTTGGATTTTATAAAAAATCAAGAACATATCATAGAGAAAAAAATAAAAAAACATGATATTTTAGTAATTATACCTTTATCTCTACTATGTAAATCATGTTAATTTCTTTTTTACATTATTATGGGTTTTGTGATCATTATAATAGAGGACATATTTGGATATAATTTTTTATTATAACATTTCCCAATGTTTCACCTGTTTAATTTTATTTAAATTACCTCTTTCTTTTCTAATGAGTTTCTATTAACCTATTTTAGTATTAAAAATCATATTTAATCAATTGATCATTCAGTTGAAAGAGATGTTTATTTATTTGAGTTTTTGGAAAAATATAGAATGGTAATTATATTACATAGTTTCAAATTTTTTAATTAACTTGACATACACTACCATTAAAATTATCTTTTAAAAATAGGAATTAGAATTATAGTTGTGTCCAATACCATAAAATAGTTTCACTGTATAAACGAATTATCTTAGGAAGTAAAGAATAACGTGGTAAGGAATATCAAAAATAATTTTATCTTATAAAGATTTAATATTTCTCTTCCTTATCTGATTGTATCATTATAATAATATGTAAAAAATTTGAGGAATTTTTTTATCATTAAAATAATTTGAATGATGTAAACTCATTTTATTGTTTTGTGAGGAATAAATATATATGAATAAATTATATTTCATCTAAGTAGAATATCTATTTCCCTCAAGATATACAACTCTATGGATGAAAATATCATTAACAAGGATACCTCTTGTTTTTTTATGTTCAGAAACATGGAAAGATGTGAATAAAAGAACATGCCTCTCAGAAATTTTACTTATCTCAACTATTGTATACATATACATATATATAGTGTTTTAAAATTGTTCAAATATGATTCATGTGAGTATGTAACAAATATCTGTGTCCATGATATTCATAGATGACTATTTTTTTAATCATTCTTTTCATATAATAGTGAACGTAAAATCTACTATTATTGTGTTCTTAAATGTTATATATAAAGAAAAATAAGTTCATTCATAGCTTCTCCAAAATGTTTATTCATTATCTAGAAGTGTTATACTTAAAAAGATTCACATACAAATATGCATGTAGATTCCCATATTTCCTTTATCTAGTTTCCTGTATTGAAAAGTGAATATTCATTGTACATAGTGTAAAATGATTGAATAATTATTGTAAGAGGATATCCTGGTTGAAAAGTCATAGACTTTATAAAAAGTTATGAAAGCATTCAAATAGCTTGGGAACCAATAAAAAGGATGGCATAGTGAATATGAAAAACCTATTAGAGTAGAGAATTTGTATAGTGCGGAGTCACAAAACTCACCATACATTTCCAAAAAATATATATTTTCATTGTTATATAAGTAGGATAACAAATCATATTTTAATATTCATTATTAAAATTAGAGTTTTACACTTATTAAATATTGAGACCAATTGTGGAAGACTCGTGTATTTTTTATTCTTCCTCCATTCAAGTGTTTTCATGTTACTTCATAACATTATGTAGAATTTATGATGTACTAGGGTTAATGAAAAATAAAAATAGGATATAACTACCGCATATTAATATATTTTATATATTTTATCAATAATGTATAATGAAAACTCTGATATAAAATCTGAGAAATTATTATAGGATGGAATGATGTGATTAAAACAGTTCGTAAATTTTTACCCAAATCCCTTGATAGAAAAAATGAAAGGCCCAATAGAGAAACATAAAAATAATTAAACTACCATTAATGGATATTTAATTTTGATATATTCATTAAATAATTAAATATATTATCACTAAAGAATGATTATTTCTTTGTATAATTTATATAATCAAGAGATGAGGTGTTAAAAGTACCTCATTGAGAATTTGTTAAAGAATAAATCAGTGAGGAAGAAACAAAAAATGTGGTATATTTGAATTATGTGGACCATGTTTACACACATTGAACTTCTATTTTTTTATAGTAATATATTTTTTGATACGAACATGTTTTGTGATTAAAAAAATTGAAATTATATGATTTGAAAAATAGAATTTTCATTCTGGGAAAATATTATTAAAATGTGGCTATTGGGGATTACATAAAAACATTTTTTTAAAGAACATTTCTAGGTGAGTTTCATTTTAATTATCTTATTTTTTTTGTTTTGATTATATTTTTATATTTGAATCAAAATAAATTTTTTTATGTAATTTCGTTGAATAGTTTCTATTGGAATTATCATTATTTATAAATTCAATTGATTTTTTGAGTTTATTTTTTTGATTTTGGAAGTTGGGTATCTAGATAAATATAATTGAAAAATATATTTATGATTTAATATAATTGTTTTAGAAGAATTAATTCATTTTCATAGTACCCTGAAATAAAATAGTTGATTAGTTATGGAATCAAAATTTTAATTGACTAAATTCCATAATTAATATTTTAGAAAATTATTATTTTTCAAATTTCACAAATTCATTGAATTTTTGTTTCCTCTATCATTACCCTCATTCCTAAAACAACAACTACCTGATTCCATAGGGCACCATCACCTTCCACTAATACCTTTCTATCCTACTACATTCACCTACCATTCTTATTGATTTTTCTACATCAAGTTCTTACTAATAATGACACCCACAAGTCCTTAATATTTATAGCACTTAACATCACAAAAACTTTCTACAACCTCAAATTATATTTTTAGTTGAAATCACATGTACCCGAGAAATACCCAGCTACTATTCCCCCAATCTCTTACTTCCACTATAAACTCATCCATTGCCCTTCCGGTGGATGTATTAATGCCCCGCCTCACCACTTTAAGAACCACACATTCCTATCTCCCATAATAAGAGACCTTTCTTCACTCAATATTTTAAGAACAATTCCATTTTCGTGTGACAACAAGTCAAAAAATATTCTTTAAGAAACAATCATTATTGCCGCTCACCTAGGGATGGAATCAATGTCCACTAAAAAAATAAAGAAATCAACCTCTATATCAGCCTCAAATCTGGGAGATGTAAATGAACTCACTTATAAATATGAAAAGTATGAAGTCTAGGGATATCCACCAATATTTTATAAGGGTCTACACACTCACGTAAACCACATCGGTTGCACCACATATAGATGTGACCATGATCCACTATAGATTACAAAATTCTCAACCCAAAAATACAATACCTCTAAGAAACCATGAAACCATATAAATTGTAAATGTAAGAATATGTTTAAAATATAACTAATGATGAGGAATCATAGTTCCCTGATATGACATGCCAAATACTTAACTATATCATTCTTGAAATAACCTTCTATTAAGATATTGAGTTCTACAATTTCAGTAAGTCGACCGACTGATTACAAATATATTAAAGATTTTAATTGGAGTGGAATATGAGCAAGATTAATATGGAAATATTAAATGTGGCATCTAAATTATCATAGGATCATCAAATTTGAAAACATTATAGAAGAAATGAATGAACCCATGAACAATACCAAAATATGATGGGTAAAATACCTATTCATTAACTAGGCTCTGGTCAAATTAGGTATTCATAATCCTATAAACACTAGTAATGTATTATTAATGTTAGGACCAAAAATTGGAATATATTTTTAGACTAAAATGAAATAAAAACCTAAAAAACATACCAAACATGAAATTGGAGGAAAATGAGTAATTGGTGATGTAGTGAAAGTGGCTAGACAAAATAAAAATAAGGTGAAAGAGACAATGGTGTTAGAAGAAACAAAAAGGTAAACTAGATAATTAATTATTAAGGGGAACTACATTAGATGGTATCGAAATAATATTCATATCTGTTGTATTAAATTAATCACAAGGGTACTATAGATGTGTGTAGAGGAATAAAAATTTGATTATCATCAGATAAATCACCGTCAAGAGAGATCTCTATTGGGAACTATTATCTCTAAAATAAATAATGAAATGATGCTCCATAATAGAGATGATCATAAAAAATTGTTTTCAATATTATTACATCGATAGTGGTTTTCATAAATAATGATACTCAATGCTTTACCTCATGATACATGAGGTAGAGTGAAAATATGCACATTAGGAAGAGAAAATAATATCCCTGGATGGAACACATCACACCACTATGATAAATCCCACTATAATAAAAGAAAAAATTTAATATAATTCAATCCATATGATCTAACCTCCAATAATGATTAACTATTTTTAATAGATCTTGAAGTGCATTGTGTTGCATTTGTTGTCAATGAGGCATGAAGTTGTCATGGAACGAATGGATGTCAAGGAATGTCAAGATGTGAATGACAAAGGATGTGATGGTGATGGTGATGAAGGAGAATGGCCATGGTACTAAGATGCATGTCACTTAGGAGATTCACTAAGTGACATAGGATGTTGTGGTTGAAACATTCTCATACCAAATCAGACAATTGTTGAGCTGTTCTTAAAGTTCAAAGAACTTGTATCAACTGGATACAAAGTCACAACATTATTTGAAGACCATGCATTGTCTTCACAATGCATGAGGAGATGAAAGGGATCCATCCACAACTTCTAAGTGGATGAAGTGGATTAATGAAGTCCATGCACTAACACTTAGTGCATGTGAATGTGAAGAAGATACAATTGATCTCTGATTTGATCAATGAAGCTCATTGGAGATTTGCTGTGATTCAAGAGCTCAGTTGATGAAGAACCTTCAAGAACTTCCATTCCTAAGTGATAAATAAATTTTGAGGATGAATGGAGGAATTCTTAAGAAGAAGAAGAAAAATGTAGAAGAAGAATGGCTTAGAAGAAGATGGCTTGGAATTTAGAATGGGCATTTTTCATATGGAGTACTTTGTTTTTGACAAAGTAACATTCTGTCCCTTTGCCAAAAATATGGCCAGCCAAGGCACCTTGAGGGTTCAACCCCAAGGCATGGGCGCTAGGGCACCACGCCCATGGGGGAACCCGTGGGGCGAGCCAGGGCGGCAGGGCGCACCCAAGACACCGCATGGGCGCCTGGGGCACGCCCGATGGAGCGCGACAGGAGCGTAGGAGTGCGCCCTCAAGAGTATCAGGGTGCATAGTGGGCGCCAGTGGCGCGCCCGCAGGGAGCAGAGTGGGCGCAGAGCGCGCCCGCAGAGAGAACCCGGTGCGGGGCGGCACCGGGAGGGGAGAAGATGCAACTGAGGTGAGGATGGGAGCGCTTTGGTAATAAGCCGCGTGAAAATAGGAGGCCGCTTCGATGTGGGACGTGGAAAAATCCCCGGGAGCAAATCTCAGCCAACTGAGCGATCTCGCGCTTGATCTGCGCCGCACGATTCATCTGCCGCGCGCCGCGATCTAATCCAGCTGTCCGATGTCATCTCAACTCCGGATCCGACGGTTCTGAGGCGTCTTCAACCTCGAGCTCGACCGCTGCCACTCGCGAGCTCCGTTCGAACAAGAGGCCTCCCCGACGTCAGAATTTGAGTTCCCGGCCATCTCCGATCAAGCCGAAGAGTCCATTGGGATCGTCTCGACGCACTGAACCGATCCATGATTAAAAATACATTTGCATGCAACGCATGGGAGATTTCGAGGTTGGCCGAAGCAACCGGAGGTGCGAGGCCACGTGATTTATTTTCTGCATGGTTTGGACCTAAACGAAGGTCGTGCATGCGTTCTATGTCGCATGCAGGTAGAGTAAATGAAAAATAAATGAGCCCGCGTGAAACAGAGAGTAAATTCAAGATTCGGAAAGATTTTAAAGAACCGAAACTTTTGGGGATTTGGGATTTATCCCACGCGGATGTTTTGGCACTGCCTCTGCCTATATAAAGAGAGGCCGAGCCCTCGAGGAAGCTTGCTGATCCTTTGTTGAAAATCCGAAGTCCTGTGAGAGCGCTTAGCCTCGCGAAGTAGAAGCCCTGCGCGTACCACTTGCGCGGCAGAAGCCCGAAGCCTCCTGTTGGCTTCGTGAGTTCCTTTTGTGCACTCCTTGCACGAAAGAAGAAAGGGAGTCCCCTGCGCGCCTCCTTTGCGCGACAGGAAGAACCCCAGCCGCATCTCCTTGCGCGCTCGAGGTTGGCACCCTCACTGCCCGTGTACCTGTGTGGCAGGAGGAAGTGCATGCGGGTGTTGCACCTTGCACACCCGAGTGCTTGCGCGACAGTAGAACCTGCGCGCTCGGGCCAGTGCACCTTGCGCGGTAGTGTTGAAGAAGAAGTGGCCCTTTCACTCATTGCACTAGCACGCTTTGGAGAAGAAGAGAAGGCCGAGACCACACCTTGTGTGTGTGCCAAGTGAGGAAGACCCTACGGGTTGGTTGTGCACACTTGAAGATTAAAAGAGAGAAAAAAAGTGTGTGTACAAAGTGGAAGAGTACATCTTGGCCGTGTGTGTGCAAGAAGAGGAGGAGGCCAATTCAAGTGTGTGCAAAGTGAAGAACATACCTTGAGTGTGTGTGTGCAAACAAGAAGAAGAGGCCGAACCTTTGTGTGTGCAATAAGTGGAATGAACACACATAGAAGAATAAGAGGAGAAGACCCACAGAAAGTACAACACACTTTTATGTGTGTAAACAAATAGAATTAAGTGTGTGAAGATTGTGAAGGAGGTGTGTACTATAGTTGACTACACCCTCTGAGGGTTTACTGCACCAAGAAGAGAAGAAGGGGAGTGCATGCATGCATGCATGCACGTGCACACGTGAACAATGCTAAATCAGTGGTGTGCATCTGAGGAGTCCAAGACTTGAAGATCTTGAAGAGATTTGAGAACCCATGCTATCAGTGCATGAAGATGAAGAGTTGCCATGCACTCAGTGCGTGATGTTGAAGTGAAGTGAGACTGGACCAGACTGAAGTTAAAGATATCAGTTGTCTGAGTATTTAGTAGTTGGAAAGAAGCCAGGTCATCCTTAGAAGAAGGTGATAAAGCCTGAGCAAGACGAGAAGACCTGATCATCATAAGTGATCAGAGGTACAGAGCAAGGCCAGCAGCTTTTATCCCAGGCTGCTGAGGATACTTGAAGAAGCTTAAAGAGAAGAAGAGCTACTCGTGTGACTCGGGGAGCCAGGAGAAGACCCTGTGGGACTCAGGGAGAAGAAGTCTTCAGTGGGATTCTGGAGCAGGCCAGTGGGACTCTGGTAACACTGTGGGACGCAGTATAAAGACCCTCCTATGGGACTCAGGAGAGATACGGTGGGAAGCTGTATCGACCATTGTAATACTAACAGATTATAATGGGAGAATCCATGCTAGGAGAGCATGGTAAGGATGTAGGCCTTTGGCGCTGAACCTTGTAAATCATTATGTCCTGTGCCTTTTCATTACTGCATCATTCGGGAAAGGTTGAGAGATACAAGAAGAGTGGATCGAGGCCTTAACAAGCCATAGAGGTTTAATTGATAAAGAATCAATTAGTAAAAAGTTTTAAAGGATCACTGATTCACCCCCTCCCCCTCTCAGTGATTCACACTGATCTGGGCACTTCAATTGGTATCAGAGCCAGGTTACCTCTAAAAGATCCAAGGGAGTCTTTATGAAGTGCAGATTTGAGGAAATGAGTGACCAGCCTCAAATGGAGATATCTGCCAAGACTCTGAAAAATAGAAAGAAGAAACAGGCCAAGAAGATGAAGAAAGCCTGTCCTAGCTGTGATAAAGTTGGAATAATGAATGATCTTCAAAATGCAATCGAATATCTTCAGAAGACAGTCCCCAAGGAAGTGGCAATGTGTATAGCTACATGCATCCTTGATCTTCAAGAAGAAAAATCATAGTTAGAAGAAGAAGCCAATGCAATGGAAGATCAATTGGCAAAAAGGGTTGGCATAACCAACACTCTCAGAAAGCTGGTGAAGGCTAAAGACGAAACAGTATCGCTTTGCAATGAAAGATATGAAGACACTGCTGAAGAATTGCAAAGAAGCATTTCTGAGAAAGAATTCATTATGATATTAGTCAAAGATGTTTTGCATGCACTGGAAAAGAGGCATAAAGTGTCAATGAATGTCAAAGATTCTCAACTCAAAGACAAATTCAAAATGGTGAAGGAGCTTGACAACTCATTGCATGAAATAAAGAAGGTGCATGATGACCAGATAGAACAGCTGAAACAGAATTGGGAAGGTAGGCTAAGAACTATTGAGGATGAGAAGAAGTCCCTCAATATGAAATGCTTAGAACTGGAGGTGATATTGAAAAATAAGCAATCACCCAAAGCCAAAGCCTCCCAGACAGCTGAAAGAAGAAATGTTGCCACTCAAGTGAGTTTTGAGAAGGATGATTCTAAAATAAAGACATCCTCTAATGAAAGGGCAACATCTTCTACAAAGAAGGTACCATCCATACCATCTTGTACTGATGCTTCTAATTGTGTTTCCACAAAAAGTGCAGGATGGAAAAATAATTCCAAACAAGTATGGATGAAGAAAATGAAGAAGAAGAGCTCTCCTGAAACAACACAGCAGCTCCAGAAAAGTACCCTAAAATCAGAAGAACTGAAGAGGTCAAGATTTGTGGGTCAATGGTGGTGTTGTAATAAGTATAGGCACTTTGCAAAGGATTGTTGGTACAATCCACTAAATGTCAAAGCACAAAGGAAGCCCATGCCAAGGGGGATCAAGCCAGAAGGAAATAAGAAACATCCACAGGTCCAGAGACATCTGTTTACTGCTAACAGATTTGAATTTCTTGAAAACATCTGGGATGATTGAAAAAGTGGTAAAAAAGATACATGTCAATCTCCAACTGTATCCAGAGCTCAAAAGAAGAAAAGATCACAGAACCTGGCTCAGAAAGAAACCTTGGGAAGCAAACAGAAGAGAGGTGACAATGCTCCCAAGAAGATGTTGAAAAAGGAAGAGAAGTCCTTGGAGTCTAAATCCAAGAAGGGTGATGCATCCATAAGGACCACCAAGAAGACATGCTTCTACTGTGGAAAGAAAGGTCATACAATGGATCTTTGCAAAAAAGCCATGGAAATCAATAGAAGCCAACTGAACTCAAACAGACAATCAATCCAAAAGAAGCAGAAGGGATTGATTGAAAATAACTTGCCTAAGAGAGGTAGCTTAGCAGCATCCAAAGAACCATGTGGAACTTCCAAAACTGAGGCCACTCTTCCAAATGATTTACTAGTCATATGGCCAAATTAGTTGCAACTTTCCAAAGATCTGCAAAAAGCTGAAGATAAAGTTCTGGCAATTGCTAAGGAAAAAGGGAAGAAGAAGATTTCACATGAAGATGTGTTGAGATCCACACCAGCACAAACATCAAAGAAGATCAGATGTGCAAGTGTGAAGAATGGTGAAAATGGGACATCTCGGTTGAGAGAATCTTCTCAACCTTGTTGTTCACATTGATGAACCAAGGAGGTTCCATCTTATTCCCTTATACTATTGGTATTTACATGTGCTGACATTGCAGGGAATTGATGATGATGATCATTCTCAACTGGAGGATGGTTTGGACAGAATGGAGTGCACCCCTTGAGGGGGAGCCAATCTGGAGAAGATGATGTTCTGAAATTAATATCATCTTTAGAAAGTAGATGAAAGGGGGAGCTTTATCTTTGCACCTGAACATTCTAATGTGTTTTGTGAAGTATGTGCAGGATTCAGCAATTCATTTTTATATCTGAAAAATTTCAAACCCCTAAAGCATGATCTCACATGTACAGTGAATGATGGATAGCATTGAGTTCCTTGGTTACATCACTCTTGTTTTCTACACCGGGTTATCCCAAGTAGACTTAGAGTTGATTTACTAAAGGTTCTTTGCTAAAGAGAACATGTGACATCATCCCTCTCTCAGTGTTTTTCAAGAAAATACTTTTCAAAGGGAGGAAGTCATATTTTGAAAAGGAACCACACCACACCTTTGCATTTGGTTGCCAATAAGGGGGAGAAATATTGGCACACATATTGACCCATTCATATGTGCTCTAGTGTATTGCCAACAAATACAAAGGGGGAGATTGAAGTGCATTGTGTTGCATTTGTTGTCAATGAGGCATGAATTTTTCATGGAACGAATGGATGTAAAGGAATGTCAAGATGTGAATGACAAAGGATGTGATGGTGATGGTGATGAAGGAGAATGGCCATGGTACTAAGATGCATGTCACTTAGGAGATTCACTAAGTGACATAGGATGTTGTGGTTGAAACATTCTCATACCAAATCAGAAGATTGTTGAGCTGTTCTTAAAGTTCAAAGAACTTGTATCAACTGGATACAAAGTCACAACATTATTTGAAGACCATGCATTGTCTTCACAATGCATAAGGAGATGAAAGGGATCCATCCACAACTTCTAAGTGGATGAAGTGGATTAATGAAGTCCATGCACTAACACTTAGTGCATGTGAATGTGAAGAAGATCCAACTGATCTCTGATTTGATCATTGAAGCTCATTGGAGATTTGCTGTGATTCAAGAGCTCAGTTGATGAAGAACCTTCAAGAATTTCCATTCCTATGTGATAAATAAATGTTGAGGATGAATGGAGGAATTCTTAAGAAGAAGAAGAAAAATGTAGAAGAAGAATGGCTTAGAGGAAGATGGCTTGGCATTTAGAATGGGCATTTTTCATATGGAGTACTTTGTTTTTGACAAAGTAACATTCAGTCCCTTTTCCAAAAATATGGCCAGCCAAGGAACCTTGAGGGTTCAACCCCAAGGCATGGGCGCTAGGGAACCACGCCCATGGGGGAACCCGTGGGGCGAGCCAGGGCGGCAGGGCGCACCCAAGACACCGCATGGGCGCCTGGGGCACGCCCGAAGGAGCGCGGCAGGGGCGTAGGAGAGCGCCCTCAAGAGTATCAGGGTGCATAGTGGGCGCTAGTGGCGCGCCCGCAGGGAGCAGAGTGGGCGCAGAGCGCGCCCGCAGAGAGAACCCGGTGCGGGGAGGCACCGGGAGGGGAGAAGATGCAACTAAGGTGAGGATGGGAGCGCTTTGGTAATAAGCCGCGTGAAAACAGGAGGCCGCTTCGATGTGGGACGCGGAAAAATCCCCGGGAGCAAATCTCTGCCGTCCGAGCAATCTCGCGCTTGATCTGCGCCGCACGATTCATCTGCCGCGCGCCGCGATCTAATCCAGCCGTTCGATGTCATCTCAACTCCGGATCCGACGATTCTGAGGCGTCTTCAACCTCGAGCTCGACCGCTGCCACCCGCGAGCTCCGTTCGAACCAGAGGCCTCCCCGACGACAGAATTTGAGTTCCCGGCCATCTCCGATCAAGCCGAAGAGTCCATTGGGATCGTCTCGACGCACTGAACCGATCCATGCTTAAAAATACATTTGCATGCAACGTATGGGATATTTCGAGGTTGGCTGAAGCAACCGGAGGTGCTAGGCCACGTGATTTATTTTCTGCATGGTTTGGACCTAAACGAAGGTCGTGCATGCGTTCTAAGTCGCATGCACGTAGAGGAAATGAAAAATAAATGAGCCCGCGTGAAACAGAGAGTAAATTCAAGATTCGGAAAGATTTTAAAGAACCGAAACTTTCGGGGATTTGAGATTTATCCCACGCGGATGTTTTGGCACCGCCTCTGCCTATATAAAGAGAGGCCGAGCCCTCAAGGAAGCTTGCTGATCCTTTGTTGAAAATCCGAAGTCCCGTGAGAGCGCTTAGCCTTGCGAAGTAGAAGCCCTGCGCGTACCACTTGCGCGGCAGAAGCCCGAATCCTCCTGTTGGCTTCGTGAGTTCCTTTTGTGCACTCCTTGCACGAAAGAAGAAATGGAGTCCCCTGCGCGCCTCCTTTGCACGACAGGAAGAACCCGAGCCGCATCTCCTTGCGCGCTCGAGGTTGGCACCCTCACTGCTCGTGTACCTGTGTGGCAGGAGGAAGTGCATGCGGGTGTTGCACCTTGCACACCCGAGTGCTTGCGCGATAGTAGCACCTGCGCGCTCGGGCCAGTGCACCTTGCGCGGTAGTGTTGAAGAAGAAGTGGCCCTTGCACTCATTGCACTAGCGCTCTTTGGAGAAGAAGAGAAGGCCGAGACCACACCTTGTGTGTGTGCCAAGTGAGGAAGACCCTACGGGTTGGTTGTGCACACTTGAAGATTAAAAGAGAAAAACAAATTGTGTGTACAAAGTGGAAGAGTACATCTTGGCCGTGTGTGTGCAAGAAGAGGAGGAGGCCAATTCAAGTGTGTGCAAAGTGAAGAACATACCTTGAGTGTGTGTGTGCAAACAAGAAGAAGAGGCCGAACCTTTGTGTGTGAACTAAGTGGAATGAACACACATAGAAGAATAAGAGGAGAAGACCCACAGAAAGTACAACACACTTTTAAGTGTGTAAACAAATAGAATTAAGTGTGTGAAGATTGTGAAGGAGGTGTGTGCTATAGTTGACTACACCCTCTGAGGGTTTACTGCACCAAGAAGAGAAGAAGGGGAGTGCATGCATGCATGCATGCACGTGCACACATGAACAGTGCTAAATCAGTGGTGTGCATCTGAGGAGTCCAAGACTTGAAGATCTTGAAGAGATTTGAGAACCCATGCTATCAGTGCCTGAAGATGAAGAGTTGCCATGCACTCAGTGCATGATGTTGAAGTGAAGTGAGACTGGACCAGACTGAAGTTAAAGATATCAGTTGTCTGAGTATTCAGTAGTTGGAAAGAAGCTAGGTCATCCTTAGAAGAAGGTGATAAAGCCTGAGCAAGACGAGAATACCTGATCATCACAAGTGATCAGAGGTACAGAGCAAGGCCAGCAGCTTTTATCCCAGGCTGCTGAGGATACTTGAAGAAGCTTAAAGAGAAGAAGAGATACTCCTGTGACTCGAGGAGCCAGGAGAAGACCCTGTGGGACTCAGGGAGAAGAAGTCTTCAGTGGGATTCTGGAGCAGGCCAGTGGGACTCTGGTAACACTGTGGGACGCAGTATAAAGACTCTCCTGTGGGACTCAGGAGAGATACGGTGGGAAGATGTATCGACCATTGTAATACTAACAGATTATAATGGGAGAATCCATGCTGGGAGAGCATGGCAAGGATGTAGGCCTTTGGTGCCGAACCTTGTAAATCCTTGTGTCCTGTGCCTTTTCATTACTGCATCATTCGGGAAAGGTTGAGAGATACAAGAAGAGTGGATCGAGGCCTTAACAAGCCATAGAGGTTTAATTGATAAAGAATCAATTAGTAAAAAGTTTTAAAGGATCACTGATTCACCCCCTCCCCCTCTCAGTGATTCACACTGATCTGGGAACTTCAGATCTAACATAAAAAATTTAATTCCTTAAAAAATTAACAAGATAAGAAATGATAAAATGTAAAAGAGGGTCATTTGATGTGATAAACCTCCTCCTCCAACAAATACTCCATAGTCCCCTTATTATGAGTTCTCTTTAGACCACAGTTCAAATCCCTTCTATCTATCATGTTACATATGGATAACTCATAATGGGATAAAATTGATTTATTTGATAATATGTTGTATTTCATTGGGTGGTTCGTGTTATGGATATATGACCTCTAACATCCTTCTCCAGCATTAAATTTATATTAAAATAGGGAATTTATTATATATTATATATCCCTATGATCCTTATTTTAGACAATTCTTTGGAAAGGGAGTGTATATAAAAATTAGGGAAATAATTTTGAGTGTGACCATATATTCGACAACGAGAGTATTTGTAACTAACTGTGATCCAGTGTATATTATAGTATCTTTTTTGTTGGTATCGTCCCTCCAAATCAGTCTATTACTAATGGATCTATTTTGATAATTTTGAGTTGGTTTTTTAAAAAACACTATTATATTATTTATATTTATTTCAATCAATGTCACATCCAAAAAATTGATCAACCATATTCTTATTTTTTTGTACAGCTATTAAAAAATGATTCTATCTAAATATTGGGAGCAAAATTGTTATTGGATAATTTATTTTTTATTTTGGTAAAAATATCTTATGTTACAAAAAATAGGTCACCAAAATATATGAAATAACTAATTATTTTTTTCAGTTCTCTATAGTGGTTTCAATAGGGATAAAATTAGGTGAAAAATGAATTAAATAACTAATATTTTGTGTGAATGATATCCCTATCCAAATTTTGAAACCAAAACCAATATTTTCACACCATAAAATGTTGGAATACCATCAAATTTTGTTTTTCCTCACAAACCATAAGAATATTTAATTATTACAATGAACTATAAATTTTTTTAAAAAACTCCAGTCAATCCTTATTAGGATAAGTAGTGAATAAATGAAATAAAATAAATATGATTTTGTTTGTGTTGATACAAATTAAACTATGAGAGATACTTATGCATGAAAGATTTATATATAATTAATGTAACTATATATCCATTTGTCTATGTATAACAAAACATGATTCTATTGCATGAATATTATATCTTTTTAGAAGAAAATTATTTACATTACAGAAAAATATTCTTGAGGATCCTAACTTTTTAGTTTAATTATAAACATTGTATATTTTATTCTAATTTGGTGAATTATATTAAACATCTTGCGTAATGATATTCCCCATTAGTAATCCTAATGAAAACCTATCTTTTTAACCTAGAGAAATGAAACATAATAAAAGGTGATCTCATATGCTCATTAAGGTTAAACATGGAAGAAATATACCCATATCATGAGCATGAAGGTCTAAAAACATGAGCAAACCATTAAAAATAAAATCATTAATATAAATTATCTTAATCTTAATTCATTTAATTAAATATTGGTTTTTAATAATACATGTATCTTAATGGAATCAAGAACATAAGTAATGAAATCAAAACATAAAAACAAGACTTGAAATTTTGGAATACACATAATTATATAAAATTATTTTCAAAGTAGTCATTTAATCATTGAAAAATATATCCCAGTATTGTTGTTTCACTCCCCATTCCATGTTGTTATTCATTATTCACTCACATTAACAACATTATATTCAATGTTCACTCCCAAGTCCATCTTATAGGACACATTATTTTATTAAACCGAGTTCACTTTTTATTCCTGACATGTATATCTCATGCGATATAACTCAATACCCAATTTTTATAGGTATATATTGGTCACACACATCACATAACATAAACCATACATATGTGTTCCACAATAACATTAATCATATCAGAACCAACAAAAATAAATTGGTTTCATAAAAATTATTCATTCATAACATAACCCTTGTAAAAGGAATGGGTAAAATAAATATCAATCCATCATAAACATAAAGTAACCATACGTATAATATGGAAATTATTCAAAAAAATACCAACTTAAAACATATATAACATCAAATAATATTATCATAGATGAGAATAGATTTTAAGAGATCAGTTGGAAGTAATTCTAGTGGAAAAACCCTTTCTTTTTTAATACCTTTGGTTTTAATAAAATTATGTGAAATTAAAAAAAAATTATTTCAAATTAAAATTTTAATTCTTTAAATAAATCTTAAAATCATTAAGGGGAAATTATGGTTGAAGATTAAATTCATCCCATATAAGTTAAAAAACACTGCTTCTATATTTTTGTAGAAAACATCAGAATGAAACTTGTTTAGAAAACACCAAAAATATTATTGTCAATATGTTTCATCAATATTAAAAAATAGATAAAAATAACATTAAATATTCATAGTATAATAGTAAAAATATTTTCAAAATCAATTTTGGAAAACATGGATGTGGATGATAAATATTCCCCAAAAGATATTTAAAATGAAACAATCCTGAATATTGATTAGATTGTGAAAGAAGCCCTTACCACTTTATAATCAATTGAATCATATGCCCCATGAAAAAAAAAATTTATAGATATTAAATTAATATAATATTTATAATAATACTCATCACATAAATTCATGATTCGTATATAAACTATAAAAATAAACATGTAGTGTAAAAGGTATGTGTCCCACAAAAATTAATATGAGACAAAAATGCCATACCATATGTCTTAACTCTCATCGTACTCATACATAATTAATGTATATTAAATATCAGTATATTATCAACTATTATAATTCCATATTATTATATATAATACCATATATTATTCTATTTTTACTTTATATTACCCATTTATTAACAATTCCTTGTTAATGTTATGCTTCTCGTAATATCTTCTTAGTTTTTCACATATGTTTTGATTCATTTTATTTTTTGTCCCATTAAATATATCATAATTTATTTATCTCAAAAATGATTTAAATGATATTAATATCATATATATGAATTATATAGGTATTTATAACAATCTATTAAATATATAATTATAAAATGAAATACATTGTTCATGGAGATGGTAGGTTATATGTACGCATGAACGATGTTATCATTTTCTTATTTAATTGAATGAAGAAGGTAAATAAAATATATATATTATAATTAATTTATAATTATTATTTCATATATCTCATATAATTTCACTGAACCTGTCAATAAAACACTCCAGGTAATGTGTGAATGAATCAGAAATCTTTGAGAAGGTGGTATTCTACACGTCCACAAACGAAGTTACTGAATTTAAAAAAAATGGAAAGTGTGAACGTATATGTTATATAATAATATTAGGAAGAATAAATATATTTGAAATATCAGATGTATCGTATAAAAATATATATCATGTAATTTTTTCCACCATGAATGGTGGAAATCGAAGAATGATGACCTTGGTTCGAGAGGTGGTAGTTCTCTATTCACATGAATGATGATTGTGTATCAAATTCTATGGAAGTGTGTGTGAGTTTCAGTCAAAAAATTAAAATAACAAAATCTCAGTATATTTAGGATTGTGATGTTATATTATATAAATTAAATAAATATAATTTATGTTGTTTAAGGAAGAAATAAAAAAACGTTCTTTGATGAATATTACATCTTCTTTGGGTATCTGCTTTTCATTTTCACAAAAGGAATCTATTGATTGGGTTTATGAACTTTATAAATATTCTTGGATTAAGATATGGATGTTGTGAATGGATTTGGAGAGTGATTTATTAACCAAATAGGTTCTAATGTTTGATGAAAAGAGAAGAAGATATTCCCTTTTATAAGAACAAAAGGTTAACTTTTAGAATTTCTCAAAAAGATTAAATTTTAATAAGTTAATTATAAATAAAAAGTCCTCCAGTTGAATATTTATTCGATGATAATATGATATAGGGTGGTAATACCATTAAAAACTATATTTTTTATAGGTTTTGGGAAACTTTTTAACCTTATCTTTTATAATAACCCATAACATATGTATTTTAATAAGAACTTTAGTAAAAAATATTCTGATATTAAAAGGCTAGGATTTTTACATTTATGGTGTAAATTGATCCTTAAATGGTCAATATAAGATCTTATCGAAAATTATTTATCCCCTTTAGCCTTATTTATGATTTTTATGATATTTTAAATAATTTGATAAAATATTACTTTCATAAAATATCATTATTATAATTTTTCAATGTTTTCATAACATTGAATTTGAGATAATCAATAAAGAAATCTATCTTGGAACCACTTCATCAAATATACCCCTAAAATGTAATATTAACATAGAAAATTCTTTTATAACATTAATTATGTAATGTTATATTTATTTTAATACTTATAATGTAATTTAAATAATTTTTTCATTGATTGAATAATTACTACATCATCATTGTGTAATTATTTATGAAAATTATTTATTCATTAAAATTTAAAAATAAAATACCATGATGTAGATAATCCTTCTATATTTAATAATATATATATGACCATATATTTTATTAAACGCTATATTAAAAATAGTATACTTATAATGTAGGATATAGCGACCAATGGCATGTCCATGGACTTGAATCCAAAAACTGAACAACCAAAACCTCCCTCCTATGTCACCCCATCCATGTGTGGGGGTATATTAAAAACATTGTACTTATTAAAAGTAATAGTTTGAAATTATGTCACAATGTTTTTTAATAATATCTATGTGATTTCCATGTAAAATATTCCATTAAATAATTAAATTTCAAACCATAGGTGTTAAGGGTCAAATTATAAATATACAATAACATTTGGTCAAGTGTTACTGTAATTTCTTAATTTTTATAATATTATTTTCATCCCTTAGTTACCATTTTTACCCCAACTATGATAATAAAAAATTCAAATGTTACTATTCATATTATCCAACAATGAAAAGAACATATTTAATAAAATTAGAGCTTCTTATTAAAATTATGGAATCCATTATTCAAAATTAAAAATACTAGTCTCAAAAAATAATTTAAAATTTAACTCATTAATGGGTTGGGAAATGTGGTTTTAGAGTCAAAATGATCAAAAGATTGAAATGATTTTATATCCAATATTAATATGAAATTTATAATAACTACCAAAATTCGATTACCAGATATAAAATTCAACTAATAAAACATCAGAATGAATCCAAAATATAAATTAACATTTTAAATTAATTTAACAGAAATTTTAATCTCAATTAATATTTATTATTTTCACTATTCATCAAAACATGAAACTTATTAGAAAAATAAAAAAATTAACAATAGTTAATTTTTAATTAAAAAATTAAAATAAGAAATTTATTTTTTAAAATATTATTTATAAAAGTTTTATAAACAATATTTAAAACAAGGGTGTCATAAAACGGCAACCAAACATCCTTTTTAGAAAAATAATTATTTTATGAGTAAAATTTGATTTATTTCTTATATCATGCCTATAAAACCCATATATGATTGTTAAAAATTTTATTGAATATTTTAAATATATATTTCATTGATTAAATCCTAAAAGGATATTTTTTATTTTATTGTTAAAAACCACACATATGATCATTTAAATAATTCTTTAAAATCAGATTTCCTTTTTCTACAAAGTGTTTCACATGGGTAAATTATACTATAATAATTTTTTAGTCCTATATACACCGGAAATTATAATGTTTATGTTATTATCATATTTTTAAAATAATTACAAATGTAAAATTTTGTTTTGAAGAAACATAGTGTTTTGTGTCACACAATCTAATCCGGTGTTGCATGTAACACAATATTAGTATAGTGTAGTATTAAATGATATATATCAATGAAATATAATTATTTCAAAAAACCAATATCTTAAAAACATCTGGGTGTTACATTTCACCCCTTAACAATGAATTTACTCCTTGAATTTCATCTACTTCAACAATGATTTAATAAATGAATTATCCATTCATGGAAATATACATCTTAAAAATATATACTAATAATTTTTATTAAAATTAATGTAGTGAACATAATGGTTACCCAATGTAAATAATAACTAGGATTTCATAAAAGAGAAAATATTTGACAAGTTATATCATTGAAAAAGAAGAGAAATCAAAGCATCATGTTTTAATAGATAGTGATAGAGAAAATGTTCATGAAAATAAAATGAAAACAAAACCATAGACCAAATAGTTTTGACAAAGGTCAATGTTATCATTATAGATGATGATAAATGGATATAATTTTATTTCAAAAATTACTTTGAGAAGATATACATTTTTATATTATCTCATATGTAAAATCGCACTCCATGATTATGCCTTTGTAGCATCCTGACCCTAGAAATCCAAGAGTCAGTTTCTTCTATATTTAGATTAGCATAAGATAAAATTAAATCTTGTCCCAAAAGAGTGAATAGTTTAGTAGACTTAGAAAAATAGATACACACACATGTTTGGTATTAAAAATAAGTTCACTAATTAAAACATTTTTTTTATTTTTTGAGGATAACATTATTCTATATTTTTAATCATTGAATATGTTTCTTTGTATAATTTAGATAATTCTTGGGGAATGGAAGAAAATAAGGGAGTTATAAAATTATTATTAATGGTAATGTAAAATGGAAGAAATAATGAATCAATAATAGTAATCAATATGGAATGATAAATAATTGAGGACACAATCCATGTAGTAAATAACTGAAAATGATGTTAGTAAATAATATGGCAATATAACTGAATACACATGCCATTCAAAAAACTATATAATGAAAAATCAATATGAAGAGGTAAGAATCCGAATCACAATCAATTTAATCAATTAACTAATAATTAAATTAATCCAAATATATATTTCAATGAAAAATCTCATGTATTATAATAACTAGTTCAAAATGAAGACAATGCTAAATTATTGAATGTAATGCTTATCAGGAACACGATACCTTTACCGTAAAGATGATTTAAAATGTAACAGTTAAAACACATTAGATTAGGCTAGATAACTTATTTAATCCCATGAGACTGACTATTCATCAGGTATCTTTCATTAATTGGGTTTTAATCCATTTTGATTTCCTTAAACGGGCCCCACCCCCTAACTTACATGTCCTAACCATTATCGAAAAATCAGTTCAAATTCATAAAAATATATACTTATCAAATATCCCTGTTGATTAAAGGATACAAAATTTTTAATATATCCTCAGTCAGTAAAATAACTATCAATTTAAACACCATGTACAAAAATTGTATATGGTTTAGTAAATAATATCATCCATGGTAAAATATATGGATAATTAAGGGATATTCCATGTTTAATGATCATTTGAATGTTACAAGTGGACTACAATAAATTAGTTGTGTAAGTGAATGTTAATACAATACATGTCCAAATTAATAAAAAACCATTTAGAGGAAGAATAAGAATGGAATCAATACAACATATCCCATGTAGTGTAAAAATAAAGGGTTGTTGTAATTTATGAATTGTAAATATTATAAAAATAAATTTTGAAAATATTCCGGAGGAAGATATCCTTTTGTTTTGAAATACCATTTTAATATACTTTTCTTTTAAAATAAATTTTGAAAACATTTTCTTTAAAAAGTAACCTTTTAGACATGTAGTGTAATACTCAATGAAATGATAGAGGTTAAATCTTTACATGATTTACTAGATATAAAGTATATTCCTTTGGAATGGTAAAAAGAATAGTAAAATTACTTATTCAGAAAGTAGAAAATATGCCCTTTCAAAACATTGACAAATGAAAAAGGGTTACAATTTATTTAATAAATCATTTTTAATGTCTAAAAGAATTTGTTGAATATATTTTTAGAAAATAGTGTTTTTAGAATAATATATGCTCTCTGACTAAAGATAAAAATTAATTTGTTTTTTATTGAAAATATTTTATAAAAATAATTGAGTACCAAAAAGTTTAAAATTGTGTTATTACTTGATAAAGTTCATGAATTACTATAGGATATGAAAATTATATGTTTTAATATATAATGATAAAAATAATCCTTTGATGGAAATTCAAGTGTAAAATCCCAAAAAATATGATCGTAAAGTAAACCCTTGAAAAGAGTATAATTTTTATGTGAGAATAAAAAAACTAATTGATTATGTGTATCAAATATAAATTCAAATAATGTATGTGTAAATAAATAATTATTTATTTAAATTCATTATAAACATAATAACATAATATTTTGACAACAACGATGTAATATATCCCCCAGAAAAGGGATTGAGTTATGAAATTTATTCACAACTTGGGAAAATTTCAACTCAAAAGTCCTTAGAAGAAATAGTTATAATTGAAACTAAAAATAACATGAATATAAAATAAATCCTGATAAAATATCCCTAAATGGTCATTAGATACACCACCTATAATTAGTACGTGGTGAAGACGACATTTATCTCATGGATGTAAAAAGTGAGAAGCAAATCGTGTACCTTGTGTTCCCTTTTAGTTGAACAACCTTTAAAATAGTATATAATAAGTTTAAACATGTTAATAACATATAAATGAAAAATAATCATATTTATAATATCATATATTTACTTATTATAATATCTTATTACCCATTTGTTAATAATCATTCGTTATTTTCTCTATTCTCAGGTGTAAATGGCATAGTTTGTCGAGTTAGTTTTAACTTGTTATTTTGGTTCCTACTACATAGATCATTATTTCATCATCTCTAAAATGTAAAAAATTATTTTAAAATTAGATATATTTAGTATATAATTATTTATAATAATCTATATGCTTTTTATATAATAAATGGAATGCACTATTCACAGATTTGGTAGGTCGTACAAATGGATGAACACTACATAAATTTCATTATCTTATTAAAATAATGAAACGTAAATTATATATATGTATATTTATATTATTATTAATATAAAATATCTTTTTCATATATTTAAAAAAGGTTGATTAAAACCATACTTTATTTATTCCATGTATAGCATGAGCGAATCATATTGCTTTGAGGAGGTGGTAGTCCACACTTCCACAAATAATGTCATCATATTCCCACAAGATGGAAAGCATATAGTTTTGATAAAAATAATAATTATAGAAGCATAATGAAAATATAAATAACATATATATCATATTTAAATATATAATAAATCATAATTACCACCATGAGAGGTGGTAAAGGAAAAATGAACAATCATCATTCCATGAGGCGTAAGTTCATATACACACAAACGATAAGTTCGTTACACATTTGATGGAAGTGTATGAGTTGTAGGTTGAACCCATAATATAATAACATATCATTATATTGAGGATATTGGTTATGTTAACTAATCATGTAATTCGTATAATTGAATGAGTGGATAATGAAAAAAAACTAAAGAGCATGAGGATGGATATTACTTATTCTTTCTGTAACTTCTTTGGTCTGCATCAATGGGCTTACATCGATGGATTTCAGTCCATGGGGAGGATTCTTGGATGAGTAGAGTTATTTTGAGGTACTATTTATCCATATATGTTTCTATCCAAATTTAATTAATATCTTTGAGTTAGTTGGAGGAGTGAGTTCCTTTTTTATGTGCAGGATGAGTGGTACTCTTGTAAATTTTTAGAAAGGGAATTCCTCGCACATTTTTCCAATGTCACGTGGCTCCAATAATGGTCCAAATTCTATCCAATGTATAATAAGGTATAAATATGGACATTTAATGTCAATTTTAAATGTTTATTGGTAATTTTTCCATTAAGATTTATGTTTAGGCCTTTTTAATCTAATTTTCTTTTAATCATGGTAATTAATTTTAATTACATTCAATACTATTTTTTTTGTCAAAAAATATGTTTACAATATTATAACGTATAAATTATGATTAATAAAAATATTTAATCAATGTTTTTATTATAATAATAAAAATGGGTGAATTTATTTAAATTTAATCCAATGGATGGGACGACAATGCATGTTTTTAAAGTAAAAAGGATCAAAAGTTTGCTACATTATTATATTGAATTTCAAAGTTAATTGATTTTAAATTACATAATTTGGATTAATTGATGTATAATTTCCAAAATTAGGCTTTAAAACCATTAAAATATAATTTAATTCTATAAATAAATTTGATCGAAGGTAGTTTTGAATTAAATTTTATATTTTTCACTAATCCTCAAAAACATTAAACTTTAAAGAAAATATCAAAAAACTATAATAACATAATTTTTTTGTATTTATTTCATATAATAAGTTCATTCTGAAATATATAATCTACAAAAGTTCCGTAAAATTTTTTAAAATGTTTTCTCCATTTAAAGGCGGTTCAATTACCTTAATAAAAATATTAATTTCAATTCGAAATATTGGGTTTCTTCATATATTATTCTTAACAAATATGTTGGATTACCATAATAAAATTTGAATATTATATATAAATATTTATATATTACATTAATAACACTCAATACATTTAATTAATTTTACATAAAAATGTTGTGAGCATAAAAATATTTTTCTATAAAAATATTTCTTTTAAATTCAATTAGATCTTATATTCATTTCTAGTGAATTTTTAACCAATGAATTCACCATATATTTTCAGAACATAGTTAATCCTTGACCAATCATTTAATAAATATTTTATATCCTATTAAACTAAATAATTGTTTTTGTAATAATATTTTTTCTATACAATTTAGTCTTGTGTGTAATGAAACCCATCGAAGAAGCTCATTGTTTCATGAAATGCATGATAACTTAGTATCTTATCCATTGAATGATCATTCATGGAATTTAACTTAATTAAAATAGTAAATATGTTTTAAATCCTCGTGATATTACATTCCATTATGTTTATGGTGTCGTTTTTCATACACATTATCGAATAAAAGATATTCTTTTAGAATTTTTGGGTCGTTACATTCTCCCCTCTGTAAATAAATTTCATTATAAAATTTTAAATTGGCCTCTTCAATAAATTGTTTAATATTTCTCATTTTTAAATTCCAAATCAATATAAGGGCTTGCAAAAAAATCCTGTTGAAAATTGAGAATTGGTAGTCAAAAGGTCTTATGGACTAACAAATTACTAGGTCTCTAAGTAAGAGAACATTATTTATAAGTAGAGATATGTACATAGATGAAATGCATAAATATTTATAGGGAGTAATATAGTTCATCAAAAAAAATTTAATGATAAATGGATATTTAAGGGCCTCAAATCCATAAATCTAAAATTATTTAAGAGACTAATTGTTCATCCTAAATTAAAGTATTAGAACAATTTTTTTTATTTTTTTATTATTTTCCTAATGTTGAGTAATTATTTTACTAAGTGTATAAAGAAATATAATTACTTGATATATTTCTAAAAACCATATTTCTTTATTCGGTTATTCATCGATAAATTTCCACTTCATCCATTACTTCAATAATAGTATATCAAATAAATTTAAATTTGATTTATCAAGCACAAAAATACATTTCTAACATATTGTAACACCCATAAAAGAGTGAAAGGTATAACTATTTATATAAGTATGTTCATAAAAAAATATTGCTAAGAAATTAGTCTCTAAAACTAAATGGAAATTATACTATATTATTATTAATATTTATTAATCATATTTTTCAACAAGAAGAAATGACATATTAATGAGGAAATTTCATAGGTCAGTTATTAGTGTTAATCCCTTATCATCCTTTAGTCATGGATTCAAGTAATGTGACATTTCTGAACATGATGGGTTATCACCAAAAATATAGGTCAACCATTTCTAAAACATTATTAACATAATGTCCAAAATATATATGATAGAAATATTTGAAATAAGGATAATTCATTAAATATCCTTTTAACTATAGTTGTCAATTAAACCTCAATACATAAATAGTTCATCCACATTCTTTCTTTATATGTCATTCCAAGGTCAATGGTTTAACCTAGGTCATTCATTGTCATTATTTATTCAAATCATTCATAATGGGTTGTAAATAAAATTTGTCTTATCCTAAGAATAACCATTGAGAGTGGCAGACTAGGTGTGTAGTAAGGTATGTTGTCATATACCAGGTTAGAGAGATAGGGCCAACACACCTTGTTAGAGTTATTACCCCTATGTATATATATTCTATAACCACATCCACCTTTAAAATCTATAAATGGATGTATTTCTAAAAAGTCCCACATAATATCTACCTTCCCATAATTCTATGATTTTCATTTATATTTATCCTCAAATTATACCTTAGCATTATTTCCTATAATAAAAATTTTCTAAATCGTATTCCAAAGGTTTCTACATAACATTCTTTGAAATCCACTATAGCAACCCAAACATAGAGAGTCTAAATGCAGTGTATATTACCAATTCATTACCATAAGATAGAATTAAATTTTTTACCTAATGACTAATGTTTTTAGTAGTCTTCTTAAATTAAATACATACATGAGTCTGGTTTAACAAATTAATACAATAATTATAATATAATTATTTACCTTTTTCAATGATAACATTATTCCATATATCATATCCTTGCCTGTGGACCTTAGCACACTTTAGGGATTTCATGGAAAAAGGATTCAAAATAATGATGATCTCAAATACCAAGTAAGGGTTAATTATATAAGAAAAATAATGAAATAATGAAATAATCAATATGGCATGGTAAATAATTTAGAACACATGTAGTGTAGTCAATAACCAAAAATTTAGTGACTAAATTATATGCAATGTTAACTGAAAACACATTCCATTCAATTATGTAGATATAAAAAACATATAAATGTAAGGAATTGAAAAACATGTCATTTAATAAATGGACATAGAATTAAATTAATCCATATATATGTCAATGAATAATCTTATATATAATAATAATTCGATCAAAATAAATTCAATTATTAATTCTTGAACTTCATGTTTCCTAGGTACACGATAACTTTACCATTAAGAAATTGTAAAATACACTTAGTAGAAACTAATTAGATTAGGATTCCAAACAAATTTCATCCTAGGAGATAAATGGGGTATTAGGGGGTTTGCATTAATTGGTCCTTAACCCATAGGGATTCCTTAAAATGGTCCCCATCCTATGTATTTAATCTATAAATCATTATTGAATAATTGATTTAAATTCATAATAAATATTCTTTATCTAATATCTTTATTGATTAATGGATACAGATTTGCCAATATATCCCCAGAAACATAAATAACATTCAATGTTTTCACTATATATAATAATGGAAAACTATTTTGGAAATAGTGAGATCTATGGTAAATGATATGGATAATTAGTGTAAATTGATTGTTCAATGATCATTTTTTTATTTAAAGGGGACTACAAAAAATCAATTAAGGCAGTGAAAATGGATAATATACATGGCCAAATCAATCAAAAACCATCCATAAGAATAAAAAGGATGGTATAAACAATATATATGATATGGAGTAAAAATAAAGGGTTGTTGAAGTTAGTGAATAAAAATACTATAAAAATATCTATTAGAAACATTCTTAGGGTATATATACATTATGTCTAGAAACATTATATAAAATATATTTTTTGAAAAAAATTGAAAAAAAAATTCTTTAAAAATTATCCTTTTATACATTCAAACAATGATTCAATTAAGTGCTTGTGGGTAATTACATACATGTCATATGAGGTAAAAAGAATATTCCGTTTCATGGTAGAAAGGATAGAAAAATTCCTTGTTCGAAAAGAGACAATAAGATTCCTTTGAAAAAATTACTAAAATAAAAATGTGTAAATATTTATTTAATAAATCATTTTTGAAAGATTAAAAACAAATTTTTATACAATTTTAGAGAAAATAGTTTCTAGAATAAAACAGTTTTTTTGACTAAATATAGAAATGGTGTTGGGTTTTATTAATAAAACTTTAAACCATTTTGAGAACCGACGAGTTCTAAAAAGGTGATATTACCTGATAACGATCAAGAATAATCGGAGAAGAATAAATTTAAAATTTTTTATTATAAAATGAATAAATAATTTCACATGATGGGTTTCCAAGTGTAAAAAATCTCGAACAAAATAAAATTGTGAATTAAACACTTGAAAATACAATAACGCTGAAGTGAGACTCAAACAATTAATTGATTATGTGTATCCAATTTAAATCAACATAATTGAAGTGGAAATAAATCAATACACAATCTAAATCATTATACACATAATAATATAATATTAACTATAATGAGGATGTTATATAACACAATGAAAATAAATTGGATTGTAAATGTTTTTTCAACTTGGGTATCTTTTTACTCAAAAACCTTCAAAGAAATAATTTAAATTGAATCTAAAAAACCAAGAACCTAAAAAATTCATTATATAATATATAAAATTGGAATTTAATACACCACAGAAAATATGTAAATGGTGAATATGATATTTATATCACATATGTAAATAGTGAGATGAAAATCCCTTACTTTTTGTTTCTTTTAAGATGAACATCCTTTATCCTTCAATATAAGAATTTTAAACAAGTTAATAACTTATACCAGAAACATAATGATATTTATAATATCATATATTAAAAAATATAATATCTTATTACAAATTTGTTAATAATTGTTCATTATTTTCACTATTTTTGGTGTCATTTTCCTAGTTGGTTGAGTATTTTTAACTTTTTATTTTTGTTCATATAAAATAGATAATGATTTATTGTGAGATAGAAAGAAACAATTTTTGTTAAATATAAAAATTCAATATGTTTGAAGATATTATAAATATCATATATATCATATAAAAATAAATTTCCCATCAGCATTACCACCATGAATGTTTGTAAAGGAGGAATGAACAATCATCATTTCTTGAGGCGGATGTTCGCCGTACACAAAAACAGTATGTTTGTAACCCATTAGATGGAATTATTTGTAAGTTTATGTCTAACCCATAAAATAAAAACTTATCAATATATTGAATATACTAGGGTTTTTATAATCATATAATACAATATGTTTTAAATAGTGGATAAATAAATAAAACTTAAGATCATGAGGAATGATGTTGCCTCTTAATTAGGTAACTTATTTGGAATTATACCAAAATAATTTCTTAGATGGAATTATTCCCTAGGTGTGTCTTCTTGGATGATGTGAGGTTTTTTTAGTATATATTTTCATATATCTTGGTTGAGAAAAATTTACTTGTGATGTGTGAGGAAGTTGGAGTGTTGAGTGCCTTTTTATTATGAAGAAGGAATGCCACTCTTGTAAATATTTGGGAAATGAAATCAATTCACATTTTTACAATGTCAATTAGATCTAATAATAGTACCCATTAGATATATGGGAGGATATAGTCTAAATATTTCTATAAAATGGATTTTGGATTAGTTTTGGGGTCATTTTGGCCTTTATGTTTAAGGTTTATTCTTTTATATTGCTAATTTTTCTTTTATTCATTATAATTAAATTTAATTACTTTTACTAATTGTTTTTTTTCAGAAACTAAGTTGAACATAGTAGGAAATCCACATTTTTCATAATAAAAATATGGAGTGTATTTTTTCAAATTTCTATCACGCTTTTGGATGAAATTAATTTAAATTTAACATCACAGATGGGATGAGAATAAGGGTATTTAATGTAAAAATGATCAAAAGTTTACTACATTTTTATATACAATTTAAAAATGAAATTTTATTTATTTCCAAAATTGATATAATATATGTAAAATTATTCTAATGATACTTTAAAACCAATAAATTATATTATTGATCACAAAAGATACATTAGATGAAACGCAGTTCTGAATTAGAATTCAGTATTTTTCACTAAACATAAAAAAGGATCTTCATAGAAAAAATACAAGAAATTCATTTTAACATAGTTTTATATGTTTATATTTCCAATATGAAGTTTATTTAGACATATATAATCTATAAAACTTTTAATAATTATATTTAAAAAATCTTTTCTATTTAAAGGTGTTAAAACTGCATCTACAAAATTATTGCATTTTATGTGAAATATTGGGTTTGTTTTTAGATTATGATTATAAAATATAATGGATGGAAATTAATTTTTTTAATATTATATATATATATGTATATTAAATTAATATCACTCACTAATTTTAATAAATTAAATTAAAACATCTTGTGATAATAAAAAATGTTTTCTATATAAATATTCTTTTTTATTGAAGATGTACTGATATGAATTTCTAATTAATTTGTGAGAAATTAATTCAAAATATATTTTCATAATTTATTTAAATATATTCATAATTTATACTTATATATATATATATTTTATATCTTGTTATATTAAATAATAGTGTTTAATAATATATTTTTTTTGGTAAAACATCGTCTTGTGTGTAATGGAAGCCAATGATGGAACCTGTTTTTGCGTGTGACGCATGCTAACTCAGTATCATGTGAATTTCAAGATCCATTGAAACACCCCATGATTCCACAGTATGTTTCTCATTGAATAATAGAATATCTTACATTGTACACAGCTCCGAGTTCTAGCACACCACGACCAATCAAACTAGCCGTTTAAAAAAGTTGTTATGAATAGTAATACCAAGATATATAAATTTTAAAAATTTTATTTTCCAAAATAGAATTAATTTTTGGATTTGGAATTACAAAATTATGTTTGGGTAAATTTTTTGTATTTGTCTGAAAACATTAAATTTTTTATGAATAGTGAAAAACATTGCGTTATTGTTTAAAACCGACTTTTATTTAAATACTTTTTTTTTGAAATTATAAATTTATTTAAAGTAAACATCGATATATAATAACTATATTAGTCTAATTTAATTCATTTTAGAAATTTTATAATAACATTAGATATATAAAATTTTATTAAACTTTTTAACATATTTAACCACCTTCATGGCACATTTGTAAATTAGCATTAAACATAATTTTATGACTTCTATGAGTTTAATTTCTAAATTTTGACAGACATGGCTGTCATCATTATGTGAATTTTGTTCAATAGAATGAAAATAATTTTTGGTGAATGGGAACATTTTAATTTTATTTACCACGGTTATAAGTAAATAGGTTTATTAAAGGTAAAAATAATATTATAATAATTTAAAATTTCCCTAAAACATGCCCTAATTATTTTGGATAATTTTGTTTCAACCAAATTAATTCTTAGGAAATAAATAAAATTATTTTGTATCGATTTGGGTTAGATTTAGACATTTATTATATTTTATTTAATGAAGAGTTAAAAGTGTTTAATTCATATTTTAATAACTGAACCATTCTTAATATATGGATATTAAAAAGATAAATTAGACTGTAAATATTCATTAGAAATATATAAATATATCCTACATCATGGTATTTTATTTATTATTTTTTGACAATATATAATTAAATTTATTTATGACACAACGATGATGTAGTAATTACTTAATTAATGAGTGATTAAAATAATTGATGTTCATAATATTAAAAAATTAAAATTGAATCTTTTGATTCCATATAAGAATATTCTAGGTGAATATATCATTTTAGGGTTGATATAATGTATTTTATTAATGTAACCATGTTTTTATGACTTAAAAAAACCAATTACAAAATATTGTCAAAATTTGCATAAGTATGTTTTTAAAAAATAATATTTTTTTAAATTATATAATATTCCTAAAAATATAATTTTTTTCTAAATCACATAAATATTGGTTCATAAGACATTAGTGAACCAGTTGAGGTTTTCTTGATTTTATTGTAACTTTATTAACAATGTTGTATAAAAAACAAGAGGACATGGAAGAAGTTAATCTATTTGACTAATATGTAAATCTAAAAGATATGGTTAATACTGTGACCTAAAATTGTATAAAACCTATTAGGTAGAGATTATTTCGACCAATCCCCACCTTACCCTATAAATATATCTTTTTAGATCTATTAGATACCATATATAATTTTATAATAAATTAATATTTCAAGATCTTTATAAAGTTCTGTCACCTCTCTTATAAAAGTGTACATCCACTTATCTCAAATTCACAACTCAAAATCCATTTGTGTTGTCCATAACCTACCCAAATATCCTCTCAAATACCCTAACTTCATCCTAGAGGCTTTACATTGATCACAAAACCAACCAAAGGATCTCTTTTGTTAAAATAAAAAGGAAGAACCTAAAGATGAGGTAATTATGTTATCACCTCTTTCAAAATTCTTTTCTACTTCCACTTCCTTTTTTTGTTTCTATACTAAAATAATAACTCTTGTAACTTCTACATACTGATATGTTATTATAAATATGGTACCACAATATTCCTTATTCAATTCATCCCATGAATGACAAAGTCACCATACATGCATACTTACGGCTTACCGTCTCCACGTCATGTTGTAGATTGTTATTCAACAATTCAATATTTTGATGGGTATAATAATGAGTATAATTTGTGTAAATAATAAATATACCATTTTAATTATTCTGTATATATAATATACCATCCAATTACAGATCGTATTTCACCATCCCTAGAATGATATTTTCGCTCAAGTGTATGTACGACTTACCGTCTCCATGATACGATGAGATTTCATTCCAAATCCTAAACATTCAAGAATAATTTTCATTTTATGATTAAAAAAACATTTTTTAATAACATAAAATTATTCCAGATAAGAATCAGATACATATTATCCATAAAAAATTACTTACATATTAAAACATACGAAGGAAAACGAAGTAGTTAACACCTGAAACAATGATTCTTATGAAATATTATTAACAATTCAATATTAGAGGATAATATATGTTACTATATTTATGTATGTGGTTCTTTTATAATTTAATAAAAATTATTCAACCATTATACATGAGTTTAACATACCATCGACTCTAGAAAAGTACAAAATATGGGTTAATTTTACAATCTCTTCATTATTTGAGTTTGTTTATATGTATGTATCTACTGGGACATATTTATCATCCACATCCATGTTCATAAAAATGTATTTAATAAAATTTTTACTATTTACTAGACTATGGGTTAATCTCATTTATACACTTTTTAACATTTTATAAAACATTTTGAAAGAAATCTTTTTGTCGCTTTCCAAACAGGGTACTTTTTGACCTTCTCAAAAAATTAACGAAGGACTGTTTTTAACATATTTAGGGGTAAGGCTATTTTCTTCTATTATGACACCTTTTAAGATTCCCTTAAAAACTTATATGACTATTTATAAAATAAATGTCTTCTTTTATAAATATGCGACTTTAAAAATTTTCAAATTAGAAAGAGATATTTCCCTCAAATAGTTTTTGTATTGATTTCATATAGGTCAACAACTATTATTGTATTTTATGATTAATTGACATTGACTAATTATGATACAATATTCCATATTGTATTCATATGTTTATGATATTTTTGACTATATATGTGCTATTTTTATGTCATACACAATTTAAAGTTAAAGTATTACCATTTCATATGTAAGTTTAATACAAATATTTATGTTATGTTTCAGCCTTTTAATATATGGAATTCAAGGGAAATAGTAAGTGACGGGTGAGGCCCTATATAGCCCATCGATGAATTAGTAGGTCTCATGAAAAAAAACTAGTGTCTTGGAACAAGGCCTTGACAATATTTTTACTTGTAGTTCCGGCACGAGGCCTTGACTATGTGGTTGTGATGTCTGGCTTTGTGCATTCAATCACCATGAGATTAGCTATTGATATTACATGTGATTATTAGACTAGTAGAATATCCATGTGAATAATTAAATGAATTATTTTATTTATCTTTGCTTCATTATTAGGAAGTTTAAGTTTAAAAGGCTTGCATTTTAGTCTTATACAATCCCTTAATGTTAGTGTTTAGTTAAGATAGTTTTTGCTATATTTTTATCCTTACTGATCATACGAGCTCTCCCCGTTGATTTGTTTTATTTTTCCTTGGATGTGAAGAAGTGTATTATGACTAACCTGTAGGGATAGTTTATAGAATATGACTATGTTAAAAGGAGACACAATGTTTCTTTTTCATTTTGTAATGTTATATAAATCTTATCAATGTATCTAGTACATCCTAGGATACTAAAATGATCAAGCTTTTTGGAGTTGATCTCTTGTGATCATGAAAATGTTATGTAATAATGCACAGACTCGGGGTAGCAGCGGTCGAGGTGTTACAGTTAGTATTAGTGTTATTTTAGTACAAACCATGTAAACTAGATTTATAAAAACCCTGATTAGAGAACATACCCTAAGATAGACAATGTAGATAGGTATATAAGAACATCCAAAAATTTTGGTAATATAGATATTATGTGAGATTTTAAAGAAATACAACCATGTATGGATACTACAGGTGGAAATGGTTCTAGAATAGATGTTTTTATGAGTTAAAATAATGACCAGATGTTTTGGGCTTGACCCTTGGTATCCTGGTATAAGATGACGAGCCTTACTACGAACCTGGTTTGACACTCCTTGGGGATATGCTTTGTATAATACAAATTTTGCTTATAATCTATTAGGAAGGATTTATAATTATATATTTCCCCAATGAAAACATTTTTATGTTAATGGATTATATGCATAAACTATAAATTTATGTTAATTATATTACAAGTTTGGAATTATGCATTATGATTCTTGAACTAATCTGGTGTAAGTTATTGCATAGAAATGGCGCCTAGTGGAAGGAATGGAAATCATATCAATGCATGTAATACATGTAGATATTTCTTTCCTATTAAAGATAATTACAGTAGATCTGGTGATGAAACTGGTACTGATCAACTTATATTTATACTGGGACAACTCACTAATGTTATGAATAAAATCCTTACCCGTATGGAGCACCCTGATCCAAAACATGAAGGATCAATGTTAGACAGCTTCATGAGGAAACAACTATCAACATTTAACGACTCTACAAATCCATTTTTAGCTGAGAAATGGATAAGTTCCTTAGAGAAAGTATTACATGCTTTGCAAAGTTATTAAATGAAAAAAGTTATCTTGGTTGTTTATAGAATATCATGCGATGAAGATCAATGGTGTTCATTAATTTAAAATTCAATGGAAGATTAATAATTATAATTAATGTATTGGAGGGTGTCTAAAGAACTTTTCCTAGAAAAATAATTTCCTTGTGAAGATCGAGCAAATATAAAAAGGAATATTCTGCGTCTGAGGATAAAGAGGGATGAGAATGTCACAAATGATGTGGATAACATTACTATGTTAGCAAGGCATTATATATATTATATATGTAAAAAAATAAGTAATATATATTAATTATTTGATGGTTTAAAACCATTTCTTCATTGAGAATTATTCTTACAATACTTTTCATCTTACGAAGATATAGTCTCATGTGCTATTAAGACACAAAAGGAATTCCCTAAGTCATATGAATTTAAATTAAAGAAATAGAAAATGAGATCTGATAAACACTAAGGAAACAGAAATAAGGGGATGAAGGGAAATGTTTACTTCACATCCTATAGTAATTGTGGGAATAAACAACCTGGTACATTCCAAAATGGTATGAGATTTTGTTACAAATGTAGAGAAAAAGGCCACCAAGCTCTTGATTGTAATGGGACGAAAGAGGATGATAATGTTCAATGATACAATTGTAATGATATAGGGAATTATTCAAATGAATTTTCTAAGAGTCAAGGGAACTTACCTTTGAAAAGTACAAGGGAGAAAGGCCAAGAATATGATATCACTACTGTTAAGGACGAATTTCCTAATAATGTGATGGCAGTTACTATAGTTGTTTCTTCAAAATTAGCCATTGATTTAATTGATTATAGATCATCACATTATTTCATATCTTCCCAGTTTTCTTTGAAAATAATATATTTCAAATTTGAAATATCATGGAAGTTGTTGTTTCAAACTCATAAGGGATGTATCATACCAATAATGTTTTTTCAATAAGTTACCATTATGGCATATAAACGTGCTTTATCTATTAATCTTATTATCATACCAAGGATTGAATTTGATATAATCCTAGGTATGGATTGGGTTGGATACCATGATCTGAAAATTTATTGTAAGAATAAGGTGGCTAAAATTTTTATTGATGATAAAGAATACCATATCATTAGATAAGAAACATGACCATCTTATTCTCATCAAGATCCACCCCTAGTAGCTCTACAGAATTCAATTATTGTAGAGTAAGTGAGTGAAATAACTATGGTTTAGTACAGGAATGTTCAAATAGAGTATGTACCTTTTGTGAATGAATATGTTGATGTGTTTCCAGTGAATTTATCTAGACATCCTCCAAAATGATAAATTGAGTTTTTTGTTGACATAATTCTAGTTTCGAGGCCCATATTGGAGACCCTTATAGAATAAACAAGGTGGAATTAGAGGAAATAAGAAACACCTAGAGGAATTGATTAATAAATGATTTATTCTCCCTAGTTTTTCTCTATCAGGATCCCATGTTCATTTTGTTAAAAATAAATATGTATCTATGAGGTAGTGCATTGACTACAAGGAGATCATTGCTATAACAATAAAGAAAAAGTATCCCCAACTGCGCATTGATGAGTTATTAGATCAACTTCATAGAGTTAATGATTTTTCAAAGAGTGAACATCAATTTGGATATCATCCATTGGGAATAAAGAAGATATATAATTCGAAGACAACATTTTGAACAAGGTGTGGGCATTATGAATTTACAGTATTGCAATTTGGACTGACTAATGCACCCTTTATTTTTATTGATCTAACGAATAGAGTTTTCAAGGAACATCATGATTACTTTGTAGAGGTATTTATTTATAATATCTTGGTATACACCAAAATCTACAATGATCATGATTATCACTTTCACACTATTCTGAAAACTCTTTGAAGTAATGAATTATTTGGGATGTTTAGCAATTGTGAATTTTGGCATTATGAGATTTCTTTTCATTTCCATATTGTCTCAAAATATGGAATATTCGTTGAACCTATAGATACAAGGGAACCCCATGAATGGATAGCACCGAAGAGTATAACTATGGTACATTGTTTTATTGGTTTAGCAAGTTACTATAGGAATTTTGACCAGAATTTTTCCTGATTGGAAAACCCATTAACCTAGATCACGTGAAAGGGGATAAATTTGTTTGGAAAAAAGTGTGTGAAGAATTTTTTTGAAAAATTGAAGAGAAAATTATTCAAATATCATATCATAACTCTAACATTAGGGAATGATGGTTCTGTTATTTATTTTGATTCTTCAATGAAAGGACGTGGTTGTGACTTTATAGAGAATGATATAGGTATTTCATATGCATCACGACACTTAAAATTTCATGAAACAAATTATCATACTCATGATCTTGAGTTGGTAGTGATAATATTTGTTATGAAGATATAATAACACTTTCTCTATTGTGAAAAATGTGAGATATATACCGATCACGAATGCTTGAAGTATATTTTCTTACAGAAAAACTCAACATGAGGCAAAATAGATGGCTTGAACTACATAATGGTTATGATTGCACAATACACTACCACAAAAAGAAGGATAATGAGGTGGAAGATGTTTTGAGTAGAAATGATCACATAGTTATGAACAAGATGATAGTTGAAAAGAATCCTTTTTTCATGGATCTTGTGAAGATGGATATGGGAATAATCATGGAAGGTGAAACATCAATACTTTTTCAAGTGGTTGCCAACCCATCATTACTAGAAAAGAGGAAAAGTTCTCAGATTGATTATGATGAGTTTTAAAATAAAATTAAATCTATGAATGATGGGATATTGATATACATTATATATGAAGGTGGAATTTTGAAATTTGGGAAGAGGATTTGTGTTCCTGATATACCTTACCTAAAAAGATAGTTTTTGTATGATGCCCATATCTCCAATTTCTATATACACCTTAGTAGAACTAAGATGTATAATGATTTGAAATACCATTTTTTGTGGGATATCATGAATAAGGATTTTGATGATTACGTGTCAAGATGTATGATTTTTCAACAGGTGAAAGTTTGAAGACAACATCCTAGAGGATTCAGGCATCATCTTACCATACTTGAGGGGAAATGGGGTGATATTATGATGGACTTTTTCATGGGACCTCAAATACTCCTATAAGGAATGATGGAATATGATTCATTGTTGATTAGCTTACTAGGTCAATACATTTTCTTACTATAAGAGAATATTTACCACTTGAACATTTAGAAAGAATATATATAAATGATGTTGTAAGACTTAATGGTGTAGCCCTATCGATTTTTTCTGATCATGATTCTAATTTTACCTCAAGATTCTAGAAATGTCTTCAAAAATCTCGAGATACTGATCTTCGTTTGAACATTGCCTACCACCCTCAAACTGAAGGAAAATCAGTATAGACTATTCAGACCTTAGAAGACATGTTGAGATCTTACTCACATGACATTCAAGGTAGGTGTGATCAGTATTTACCTCTGGTAGAATTTTCCTATAACAATAGCTTCCATTCAACTATTAAGATGGCCCTATATGAAACATTATATAGAAAGATATTTCTCACACCACCTTGTTGGGATGATGTTGGTGAAAAAAACTTGTATGCCCAGAACTTGTTGATGAAACAATGGAAAAGTTAAATATTATCCAAACCCACCTCAATATATCTCAATTTAGGGAAAATATTTATACTAATAACCGAAGGAAGGATTTTTAATTTCATGTAGGTGATCATGTTTTCGTGAAGGTATCATCATGGAAGGGTGTTAGATGATTTTTTGAAAAGGGTAAATTAAGTTCTAGGTACATAAAACCTTTCTAAATTAAAGAACAGATTAGATTTGTAGCATACCGTTGGGAAATTCCCCCAAGTATCTCTAAAGTTAATGATGTGTTCCATGTATCACTATTGTGAAAATACATGCCAGACCCAACACATGTTCTCAACTATGAAGAAACAGAACTGGAACTAAACCTATCATATATCGAAGAGCCTATCATAATTCATTATACAAGAGAACACGTTTTGAGAAACTAGACAACTCACCTGGTAAAAGTTCTTTGGCGAAACCATAAAATTGGAGAGGCAACATGGGAACCTGAGGAACTTATGATGGAGAACCACCCAAATAATTTTTTTGCAGTAATATTCTATAAATTTCAATGACGAAATTATTTGATGTAGTGAGGAATGTGACACCCCAAACATCCAATGTACACTACTCTTTGAATAATAAAATAGTTTTTTATGTACACATGTCGGAGTTCTAACACACCACAACCAATCAAACTAGCCATTTAAAATGAAATTAGGAATTGGAATACCCACTTTTTGAAATTTAATAAATTATATTTTTCAAATTGGATTTAATTTTTTGATATTAAATATAAAAATTATATTTGGATAAATTTTTTGGTATTTTTCTAAACACACTTATTTTTTGATAATTATTGAAAAACAGTGCATTATTATTTAAAACCGACTATTTATTTAAATGAATATTTTTTATTATAATTTACTTTATGTTCAAAATAGATACATAATACCTATATTAGTCCAATGTATTTCATTAGATTCATTTTATAATATGATTAGATATATACAATTTTGTTGAACTTTGTAACCACTTTTACCCACCTTCTAGGCACATTTGAAAATTAGCATAAAATGTAATTTCACAATTTCTGTGAATTGAATTTCAAAATTCATGATAGGCACTGTTGTAATCAATTAGTAAAATTTGTTTCATCATGGTGAAAATAATTTTTCGTGATTAGTAAACATTGAATTTTATTTAACATGATTAAAGGTAAATTAGGTAATTAAAGGCAATAATAATATTATAATAATATAAAATTACCCCAACACATGTCCTAATTCTATTGGATAAGTGTTTTTCAACAAAACTAAAAATCAGGACAAAAATAATATACTTTTGGATCCATTTGGGTTAGATTAAACCATTTATTATATTTTATTTAAATAAAGTGTTAAAAGTGTTAAATTCAAATTTTAATAACTAAACCATTTTTAATATTTAGTTATACATAAGATAAATTCTAATATAAATATTCATTAGAAATATAATAATATTTCCTATATTATGGTATTTTATTTATAATTTTTATACATTAGATAGTTAAATTTATTAATGACACAATTAAAAAGCAGTAATTACCATATTAATGAAAGATTAAAATGATTAATATTATAAATATTAAAATAAATTTAAATTTAAACATTTAATTCCATCCAAATTTTTTTATGTGAATATGACATTTCAAGGTTGATTAAAATGATTAATATTATTTTTAATTGAAGTTTATTTATTATGATACAATATTCCATTTTGTATTGATAGTTTTATGATATGTTTGACTTTGGATGTGCTATTTTTATGTTATTCACGGTTTATGGTTAAAGTATTAACATTTCCAAATTTTGTTTAATTTGAATGTTAATTTTATCTTTCAACCTTTTCATATGAGGAACGCATTAGACATAGTCAGTGACAGGTGGGGCCCACTATAGACCCTCGATGCCTCAGTAGGTCTCATTAGAAAAACAAGTTTTTTGGAAGAAGGTCTTGAAAATATTTTTATTTTTAGTCTTGGTACGAGGCCTTGATTATGTGGTTATGATGCCCGACATTATTCATTCTATCTTTATGAGATTAGATATTGGTAATCAATGTGATTATTAGTCTAGTATAATATCTATGTGAATAATTAAATGAATTATTTGATTTATCATAGCTATATTATTCTGACGTTTAAGATTAAAAGGCTTGGGTTTTAGTCTTATACATTACCTAAAATGTTTATGTATATTTATGATATTTTCTACTATATTGTTATCATTACTCAGTATTTGAGATCACCCATTTCTTATGTTTTATTTTTCCGAGGATGCGAAGAAGTACATTATGACTGACCTATTGGGAAAGGCTAAGGTATATGACTGTGTTCATATGAGTAAAAAATTTTCCTTTTCTCTTTTATAATCTAATGTAAAACATATGAATGTATGTTGTATTTCTAAGGATACTAAATATATCGGTCTTTCGGGACTTGATCTCTTGTGATCATGGAAATGTTATGGAATAATTCACAGACTATGGGTAACTGGAGTCGGGGAATTACATCTATCATAGATTGAATTTGTTTAAAATAGTAAATATACATTTAATTTATAAGGATATTACATTCTCTTAGGTTATAGGTTTCACATATCATACATGATATCAAATAGATAATACACTTTTACAATTTTTATTTTGCTGAAACCTTAATCAATTTCCACATCATCTCTCCCTCAAAGAAAATATGATGGTAGAATTTTATTTCTTGATTAAATAGGATATTATAAGATCGGTATTGGGATAATAATTTGTTCCTTATGTCTCTAGTTTTCATCACAACAAAATAGTTAGTACATGTTATCAAATATGAATAAATATAAATATTAAAAAAATTAATCTCTAAAACTGCATCCAAAATTCAACATAAAATATTTCATAAATGGATACCCTTTTAAGACTTCCAAAATATTAAAATAAAACAATTTCATAAATATACCCATTAATAACCCCCAAATAATGTAATGTAGCTCTTAATTATCACACAAAAAATATATAAATACAATTATCTTGTATTCTCTTAAAACATGGTAATAACTATAATTACTAAAAAAACTATAGTGAAACATGAATTATTTTGAAAAAATACTATTTCTTCATTCTATAAAATTGAAAATTCTATTAACTCAATCCATGATATCATAAACTACATTTTCATCATATCAACCCAAGGTCATGAATACAATATCTTTTATATTATAATAATCAAACATAATTATATTTCATTATCCTAAAATCCTTCTCATATTCAGGTTGATCCTTACGGAAATTATTTGTCATCCAAAAACATCATCATTAACATCTTAATTAATTTTCATTGTTTTCAATACCATTCTGAAAATTCTCTAAAATACATATAGAAAAGCTAAAGTGGACTAATAAAAAGATTATTTATTATTCAATAATACCATAAATGTAATTTTAAAAAATCATTCATTAATTAAATTAAATAAACACTCAATAATTCCACATCATTGATGTCGTATTATACATCTCCATTATGATTTCATATGACATTCCCTCTTCTTTTCCGTAAAGTGGTTGCCGATGTCGATCAACATTAATAACCATTATATTACAGAATATGATAGCATAATTACCATTTTAATTAAACATGAAGCATTGGTGTGTGGGGGTGAATTATATTTTACCTTTTCTCTATTAAAGTCAATATATAAATTTTTCCCATCACTTCAGTTGTAGAATTCTAGATGACCTTATTTCCCACACTTAAAATATTTATCAGTCCCCAAAATACAATTTCTTGTCTATTCCCTTTGACACTTTTAGAATAAAATAAATCTAATATTATTCACACAATATTTTTTAATTTTTATTATGTTACATTGTTATTTTCCTATCATAACCATGAGATTGATGGGAATGTTCAATATACCTTTTCATAAAAAGAATACTAGGAGGATACAAACTGAAAAATATGTTTTTTAAATAATCCCAATAAATTTAGTATAATATATATTGTTTCCTCGGATTATTAATAATGTTCCACAATTGATTATACTCACCCTACAAGAGATAAATACACAACATAACGTTTTCATGTATAAATATAAGATAATGAAAGTATATTTTTAATGATACATATCCCTTTCTCAACAACTCGTCAATCAGTCATTCTACTGGAAGAAAGGGGATGTTTCCTAAAAAATAATTCAATAATATTCTATTACATATTATTCTCATTTATAATTACATGATGATTTATATATTATGTAATTATAGCCATAAGTGATTTAATTCCAGATCCCATAACATTTGGTTGTTTAGTAGGACAATTGTTGCATTTCCCATTTCATTCACCATTAATTTGGTTCCTTCAAGTTCCATTTATCGACTAAAATGAGAAATAATATTGTTAAAAACACTCATCATAGTGTTAGAACAACATAATCAAGGTAAATTATTTATAACATTTCAATCTATAAACCCTTAGGTTTCATACTAGTTTATTCTTTATTATTAAAAAAACTATGGGATTGTAACCTATACATAGACTTATCCTTAGAGACATACCTTCAGATATACATAGAAATATATCTAGAGATATCACTAGAGTTTTATAATCATATTTTCTAATGTTTGACTAATCCGATTCTCTAATACCAACAATAATGAATCCGGATTTTCGTATGTGGATTATACATATTTTTATATAAATTTACCTTACATTAGATAAACACATTCCTGAGGAAAATAATAGTTTAGTGAATTTGGAAACAAAGAATAGATTATTATAATTTGGATAAAGATTTAAAAAATATCTAATAAATATATTCCCCTATAGTAAACCTATTAAAAACCATTTTTTATGACATCGTGACTGTAAATATAAGAAAAGGTCTGCTCATGGTCTTACTAAGGGTACACAATGAATATATATAAGCATATCATGAGAATAATGGTATAAAAACAGAGGATAAAATTTAAAATAGAACCCTTAATATAAAATATAATAACAATGAATAATTGAATTAATTTTTTTTTCATATACAAGGAATAATAAGGCAATGAAGAAAACTATTCCTAAAATCGTTATAAAAAAATAAGACCTAAAATTATGGAAAAAAATAATCATATAAAATGATTTTGATAATAGTAAAGGAACCACATAGTTGTCCATATTAGTAGTATGATTTCACTACCCATAAAATAATTTTAGTCATGTTTCACTACCATAACAATCATAGTAGTCAAGGTTCACTCACAATACTATGTTTGAAGACAATATCCTTTAGTGATCTAAGATCACTACCTATTACAGCCACACCCATCTCATGAGATATAAATAATTTCCCAATTTATTATAGGGTGATATAGACACCTTCAATAATATAATTAAAAGAATTAATTGTGATTCCATAAGATCATAAATTATATCATAACCCATAAAGACTAATGGGTTTCATAAAAAACATTGAATCATTACATAAACCATTGAAATGAAATGGGTTACATATATATCATTACATGATAAACATAAACTAATAATTATAATAATTATGATAGTATCATTGAAAAATATACCCATTAATAGAGAAGTTTCATCAAATAATTTTATCATAGAAGGAAAATTATTTTGAGTGATCACATGAAAGTATGTTTTAAGGAAAATATCCTCTCTTCTTTGAATAAAATATATTTTCATAAAATTTCAGGGAATTTTAAAATAATTTTTTTTTGAAAATTACTTTTTAATATTGTAAAGTAATATTCATAGAATTATGGTTTCATAACAGTGGATGATTTTATTGATACTCTATATATTAAAAAATAATACTTCTGAATTTTTGTTAATGAAGTCATAATGAACCTTATTTAGAAATTGAAAAAAATAATATTTTCCAACTTTTTTGAAAGGAGTAAAACATTGTTAAAAAAAAAATTAAATATCGATAAGAAAAAATTATAAAGAATTGAATTTTAATTCAAAAAAATTGATGAGGATGATTAATATTGCACAATGGATAATTTAAACGATATAGTCCCCAATATTGTTATGATTGTGAAATAAACCCTTACCACTATATAATCAGTAGAATCATATTCTCCATCAACTATTAAATATTATATGGATATTAAATTACAATAATAATCTGAATAATACTCTTAAAAGTAATTTATATGTGGTATATACACCACATAAAATGAAACAAGTAGTGTATTTGGCATGTGTACCACAGAAAAAAAAGTGAGACAAAAATCACATACCGTATGTCAGGACTCTCATAATACTCATCCAAACATCATGTATAATAAATATTAGTTTACTATATATATTTTACAGATCCATGTTTTTATATTTAACACAATAAATGATTCGACTTTGTGTTTATATTAGCATTTCATTAAAAATTCCATGTTAGTTTTATGCTTCGAGTAATAACCAATTTTTTCAGAGGTTTTTTGATATGTTGTATTTTTTTCATGTTACTTATATCATGATTTCATTCTCCCCATAATAATGTCAATGGTATAAATATAATATATATTCAGTATATATGTATTTATAATAATATATAAAATATAGAATTAGAAAGTTCAATACAATGTTCTTTGAGACGGTAGGTCATACGTATGTCTGAACGTTGTTTCCATTTTCTTATCGTATTTGAAAAATTAATGTAAATAAAATTTATATAATAAATTTTTTTAATAATTATTATGTCATATATATCATATAAATTAAATAAACGCATCTTTAATACATTCCATGTAATGTGTGAATGAATCACATCTCTTTGAGGAGGCGTTAGTCCCCAAGACTACAAACCTATTAAAAAAGTGGAATGAATAAAGATATTTTTTATATAATAATACCAGAATCACAAATATAACATAAATATAATATATATCATATTTAAAAATAAATTACATCATTATTTCCAACCATTTTAGTTGTAAATGGAAGAAATAATAACATCACTTCAGGAGGTGGTAGTCTGTCCAACACATGAATGATGAATGCATGTTGTATTTTATTGATGTGTGTGTGAGTTAAGGTAAAAACCTAAATATAAAATATATCATTATTTATATTATATATTATTATTTTTATATAAAAATAAAATTAAAATGATATAATGGCTTTAATGGATAAATAAAAAAACATTTGTTGATGAATGTTTCCTCCTCTTTGGGTATCTCCATTTGATTTGTGTTAATGGAATAATTTGTTTGGATATCTTATCCAAATGTAAGGATTATATGATGAATATAGAAAACTAAAGTTATTATTTTAATAGTTATTTTTCCAAAATATTGGTTATAAATTTTGAGAAAATGATAATAAGACGTTCCCTTTTATAATTGAGGGGAAGTGAACTTTTTGAATTTATAAAAAGATTAATTAATAATAAATAGAATCTCAATACAGATTCCTCAAAATTGAATTTTATTTTATGATTATTTCGGATATATTTTTAATACCATCATAAAGGATATTTTATATATTTTTTGTTTAATTTTAATCCTTAACGTTTTTATAAACACTTAGTTAACCTATTTTAATTAGAACTATGGTATTAAATATTTTGATAACAAAACATTGATAGTTTAAATTTTATGGTATAAATTGAACCATAAATGATTCATTTATAATATTTCAGAATATAAATTATTCTCTTTTTCATTATTTATTATTTTTATTATTTTTAAATATTTTAATAATATATTATTTCCAAAAAATATCATTAATGTCAATTTTGATACTATCTATATCATGGACATTAACAAAAAATAAATCAAGTTATCTTCAAAACAATTCATTTAATACCCCCTTAACATTTAATATTGACATATTAATTTATTCTAGAACCTTAATTATATAAAATTATATTTATTGTAATATTTCTAATATCATTTAATTTATTGTTTCATTAATTGAATTATTTTTTCATCATCATTGCGTAGTTTTTTATGAATAATATTTCTTTATTAAAAATTAAAAATAAAATACAATAATTTAGAGAAGCCTTTTAGATTTCAAAAAAAAAAATATATAGTCATTAATAGATTCTATTTAACTCATTATTAAAAATATTATACTTATTAAAAGTAATAGTGTGACATTTTTTCACACTGTTTTTTATCATATCTAAGTCAATTTCATAGAAATATATCCATTAAAAAAATTTAAGTTAAAAAATTATGTATTAGGTGTCGAAATAAATTCATCCAATAATATTTGGGAATTTTTTAGGGGAGTTTTCAAATATTTATATTATTACTTTTTTACTCTAAATTACTTGTTTTACCGTAAATAGTTGTAATAAAAATTACTAATGTAATTATTTTTGTTGTCGAATGATAAAGGGGAAATATTTACTAAATTTGGACCTTATGATTCTTAATATTGAATCCATTTTTCAAAATTCAAAATGAATAAATCGATAAAATTATTTTAAAATTAGTCACACAGATAGGGTTAGAAAACATGTTTTTAAAGTGAAAACGGTCAAAATATTGAAATGTTTTTATAACCAAAATCATTGGGAAATTGATGAAAATGACCCAAATTGGGGTTCAATAAAAAATAATAATTTAATTATACATTCAGATGAATTAAAAATATAATTTACCACATTAATTTATATCAATAAAAAATCTATTTTCAATTAAAATATAGAATTTTTTATTAGTCAACATAACATAAAAATGATCATAAAAATGACAAAAATTAAACCAAAATAAATTATGATATTTAAAATTAATATTAGATTTTCATTCTTCCAAATTAAACTTATAAAAGTTTCAAAAATCATATTTAAAAAGAAGTGCTCTATTAAAAGATAAAAAAATATCTTTTTAGAAAAACGCTTCTCGTATACTTACATTTGGATTTTTTCTTATATCTTGTCTATAAAACAAAAAATATGAATGTTAAAAAATATATTATATATTATATATAAATCATTAATATAATCAAATAATACTGAAGTCTTTACTTTATTGGTATAAAAAAATAGTTGTGTTTATTTAAAATGTTTTTCAAAAAAATCATTTATATTTAAAAAGGGTTTTACATGTGTAAATTGTTCTTTCATATTTCATTTAATCATGTTCATACACACAATTATAATGACTAGGTTATAATCATCTTTTTAGAATAATTAAAATCATAAAATGATTTCTCGTAAAAGATTAGTGTTGTGTTTAATGAAAGATATGTATGTGTTACATGTAACAAAAGCTTAATATGGTGTAGATTTTGATGCATGATATAAAAGGAATAAAATTATTGAAATGACATGTATCTCGTAAAAATATCATGGTGTTACACGATGCATCTCAGGGGCTTGATTTGCAACTTGTGGTGGATTCATATCAGTATCCTAATGTTTTTTCAAAAATATTTTCATGGTTTCCACCCACAAGAGAAATGGAGTTTACGATCGATCTTCTTCTAAGACCATAATTATTTCCCTTCCATCATAACAGATGGAACCAATAGAATTAATAGAATTGAAATTATAGTTGGAAGATCTAGATAGAAATGGCTTCATTCAATTGAGAAAATCATTATGAGAAGTGTCAGTCTTGATTAATAGAATATATATAAAAAATAAAAAATATATATATATAATATATCATAAATAAAATAAAAAATAAAATTATACTTTTTTTCTAAGAATACTCCCTTATATATTACACGTTTGAATAAAAAAAATGGCTTGTAACTTCATTTTTTAGTTGCGAATTTGACACGCTTTTTTTAATTAGAAAATGTTAGAGATCCCTCATTTTAACGAATATAGGCCACCTGTAAAGTCACATGCTTTGGATTTACCTATAGAATTATCCTGTAGTTATAGATATTTCACAACAAGATCTACCACATCATATATGAGTGTTGGTATTGGATTGTAAAGGTTATCTAGTAATAAATAACTGACATTGATTGTCCGTTCTTGCACGTATGATATAATTTCATTTACATGTCTATACTATTAATAGTTTCCCACTCTAGAGGATGAAACACTTCAGTTCTGGGGGAATTATCATAAGATTAATCTTGTTTTGATAAATAATTTGTATCCACATACATTAATTGTTGATATGTTTCACCAATTGAGAGGATCCCAATGGTTCCCTAATAATGACTTGCGATAAGTATATCACTAACTTCCGTTTTAGATAGAGTATATTCCAAAAATGTCATTAAATAATAGATATATCCATCATGATTATGTGGCTGTGCCATTCAGTCTTATGAATGCACCAGTAGTCTTTATGGAACTGGTGAATCAGATATTTCAATGATATCTAGATTCTATTGTGGTGGTGTTTGTGGAAGGAATACTTTTGTATTCATGGACAAGAGATGATCATGAGAAACACATGGAAACTATGTTGGGAATATTTAGAGATCATTGTCTATATGAAAAATTATTTCAGTATATTTTCTTATCAAAGATGTACTTTTAATTGGCCATGTAATATCTGAATGTGGTCTTTTGCGTGATCTAAAACAGATAGAGGTTTTTATCTCTTATAAACCATCAAATAATTTCAATGATATACATAGATTCATTATCCTATATTATTATTATTAATACTTTGTTCTTGAATTTTCATGACATGCATCAACTATGACTGTTATTACAAGGAAAAATGTTCCCTTCCTATGGAACAATGAATGTCAATAGTATTTTCCGTTGCATAATGTTTGAATTACCTTAGCACAAATATTAATATTTCCAGAATCTGGATAGGGGGTATATGGTTTATTGTGATGCTTTAGTTGGGGTTGGTATGTGTTCTCTTGCAAGGAAATAATTTTGTTACCTATGGATTAATATAGTTATGTTTCCATTAGAAGAACTACCCAACAAACAATTTTTAATTAGCTTCCATGGTCTATGCTATGAATACTTTGAATCATTACCTATCTGGTGAGAAATTTAATGTGTTTATGGTTCATAAGATCTTGAAACATATTTTCTAACAAATGGATATTAAATTGAGACAAAGATTTTGGATGAAGTATCTAAAAAACATGACTTTGTCATGATGTATACACCAGGTAAAGGAAATTTTGTGTTAGATTCATTAAGTAAAAATACATATGCTCCATTGAAAAAATAATCATCAAATCAGTGGTATTTGATATCATTGATAACAGACATGAATGTGGAATGTAAAGACCGAGGTAATATTTCAGTTTTCCTTCTAGTTTTATTTTTTCTTGATTTTTTTGTGATAGTTCAATAGGGACACACATCCAATAAAGAATGTGTTTTGAGAAGGTAGAAACACAATTTTGGTGAGACCATTGAGGTATGGAAGCTATATGCAAATTTAGTATTGGGGTTTTGAAATTAGATGGTCGTACCTATGGGTTTCAAGAAAAACTACTTCATTCTTACCACCACTCAAAATAAACTATTCATCATAGAATATATAATATTTATAAGGAGTTGAAATCATGGTTTTGGTAAGTAAGTATAAAAAGGAATGTGGATGAGTTTGATTCGATATGATTAACATGTCAATAGGTTATGGTAGTGCATTATTAATAGTAGTTATGCAATTGTATTTACCTATTCTTATTTCTAAATAGTAATAGATATAAATGATTTTGAAATAGTTCTACGAAGAATGGTCGGGAAAAACAATGCCATTTGGGTGATAGTGGATTGTCATACAATTTCATTCAATTTCATCTCATTTCATGAAGCTCATTCAGTGGAAAAAACTCTGTAAATACATATCCATGAGGTGTTAAATTTTCATGGTCTACCATTTTCGATTGTATAATATAGATACTTGAGGTTTATGTATCATTTCTTGGAGATATTTATGGCATAAAAAAGGGACTCAGTTGAATATGTGTACAACGTATCATTAAAAGATGGATGGACAATATGAAATGATGATAAAAATTCTAGAGGACATTTTATGGTCTTATGTAATGGATTTTAGTGGGTAATGGGAGGAGGAGATACCATTTTTGTAGATTTTATGTAATATTAGTTATTAATACATGATATATGTGGATTATGCAGAATAATTTTATAGGAATCCCAGTCATTATCCACTTTATTGGGTGAAAATAGGTGAGACTTTACTGGATGGGTTGTGACTTGTCAAAGAAACAAATAAAAGGATTAAATTGATCTAGAATCGAATGGAGATGGCTCTAAGTCATCATAAAATATATTTGTATCATCATTGACAAATTTTGTCATTTTAGGTAACTGATAATGTGTTCACGATAATATCTCTAAGGCTTGATCATTTTCATTTTGGTAAGTAGGGAAATTTATCTCCTCAATATATATGACATTTTAATATTCATGAATGGGTTAGGGAGGTTTCATATCAGTTGGCACTACCACATCGATTCAGTGCAGTGAATAATATTCTTCACTTATCTCTGTTGAAAATGATTCATCATCATCTTGACTATTTGATTCGATGGGATCTTGTTAATCGAGAGATGGATACATCATTGTTTTATTTCCTGATATAGATTATGGATAATAAAGGAAGATACATGGGAACATGGGAATGAAATGGTCTAGAAATAACCCAAACACTTTTAGGGAAATACTCATTTTTTACTTTATGGGAAATGGAAATTCCAATGTTGGGGATAATATAGAACCCTTGGTTTCATGTATGTAACCCTTTCTTTTATACTTTTATGTAGATAATGTGTTTGGGTGATTTTTTTGAGGTTCTTGAAGACTTTTGGTTTGTTTTTGAAGAATTTATAATGGTTAATGATTTAATCATGTTTTTTAGAAACTCGGAAATCCTATAGGAAAAAATGAAAGTGAAACATGGGCTTTTAGGATGGAACATATTAAGGAATATGGTCTATCCAAAACATGTGGCCACCCAGGTGAAACCATGAAAATTTGGACAGATGACTTTTTCATCGTTGGAGTGCGATTTGACTAACTGTGAGGGAAAACTATGTGAGGTTCGTCATGAGTCAGAGGCTTTTGCTTGGATAGCACTCAGTTTCCCTAACCATGAAACAAATCATGCACATTTTAAATGTGAGATCCTAAAAAGTGGATCTCACTCATTCTCACTTCTATGCCTCTTGTTTTTAAATATTTTATACTTTAATTCTAGTTTTTATCTATCCAAAGGCTCTGGTGTCTCTCCTATTCGAAGAAGAAGAATTTTTTTGGACAATATTGGTGCTTTGAAGCTCGATTCCCTTGGAAAGTCATTGTTTGTGGTAGTTTTTCATAGATATACATTCTTTCCCTTTATCCAATTCATTAATCATCATCATTACCGATAGATCTATATGTTTTATGGAAATAATGATGAGATATGGTTTTTTAGATTTTACTTAAATAGATCTAAGGTGGGTTTTTGAAATTTGACCACGTTATGTTGAAGAATTATTTATGTTCATCGTTTTCGTCATTATTTCCCTTGGTAGATGGATTTAATCTAAAAAATATATTATTAGAACCTGAAGGCTTAATTTTATATTTTTTTAATTTATTGATAATGATTTTGATATTGGTGTGAAAAGCATGGTAGATACCTCTTTAGTGATTGTTTTAGTGAATTTGGAATTTTTTGTTGTTCATTGTTCATGGTTTCATGATTTTAGAATGATTTTTTAAAATATCACTTTTTATTCATATAAATGGTTTAATGAAATGTTTTGACAAATTTTTTTTTTACTGAAATGTATTGAAATGGTTTATATGGATTTGGTTTTTGGCATTAGAGTTATTGTGTGTTCTTTTTCATTTGGGACGAATAAGTGTTTGATGTTTCCACCATCAAAATACAATGGATAAGGGTTTGAACATTCACCCATAAAAATGGGATAGATAATGTTATGGATTTCCCCCCATCAAAATAGGATGTATAAGAGTGTAAACATCTCCAGTAAAAATCGTTCACTAAGTAAAAAATTAGTGAATGGATGAGCTATCACTCATGAGTATAAGTGGGTCCATGATTCCATGAATTGTTGGATGTGTGGATATTTGTATTGGAATGGTTTATTAAATTTTTTTTTTGAGAAATGGTTTTAATGATATTTTTGGATACTTTCTCTGAAAATGTTTTGGTTTGGAAAATGTTTAGATATGAAAACCGATTTTCATAGAAGTAGTTTGGACTCAATATAAACTATTTTAAAGTGTTTTATTTAAATTGTTTTATATAAATGTGATAACCTGTTATTTCCAAGTGGCGTGACTGGGGAGTTAATTTGGTGAAAACCTAATAAGATTCCTTACTCACCCCCTACTTTAGCACATTGGTTCTCTTGTAGATGTTGTTAATCGAGACATATGAAAGTGTAAAGAATCAGACTTCCTTATATGTTCTTTGAGATACTTAAAATATAATGTGACGTTGGAGTACATAGAATATTGTGTTTTGTGTAGTTATGTCTTAGAGTTTTGAATTTTTTTTCTGATTTTATCTTTCACTATGAACATTTCTGTTATTAGTCTTCCAATTTGGAAATCATTTTTTACTTTTGTTTTTATATCAATGGTATTACCTTGGTTTGTTTTACATTGTTATCATAAATCATATAGTGGTTTGGTTATGAAATATTTATTGTAATTATTTTATTTTCAAAGGTAAAATTTCCACCCATCTAATATTGAATCAATTGAAATTTATTTCTTTCATTTAGTACCTTGGGGTGTCGCTTTAGACTAATTAGGTATTCCTCTTTGACTCAAAAAAACGAGGATGGGTGGGATGTTACAAACATCTATTGATCCCATCCATTTTAATTCCCATAAAAAATTAATTTTATCACTTTCCCTAACTATTTCTACTGAAATAAAAAACCACGTCATTTCATTTTTATTTCATCCTTCTACATTAAATATGTCATTGACTACTCCTTTTTCTCTTTTTTGTGTTTTTATTATTCATTTACATTTTTTCCTTACACAGAATTTCCATTAATATAGTTCGAACCTTATTTCAATATTAAAATTGTAAGTTGTTTTAAAATATTTCTATTGAACTAATCCTAGTTAAAGACCTACAAATCTAAAAGAGAAGATAATAAGAAATCATAAAAATCTATAGAAAATAAGATTAAATGAAAATTGGAATGAAATGTTTATATATTTTAATAAGAACAAGTTTATTCTGTAGTAGTTAAAAGTATTGAAATGAATGAAAGGAGATATTCTAGAATCCCACTTCACTAGTTTTTGTTTTCCATAGGTGGAAGATCACATGGAAGACCACTATCCTTTATATACGACTTCCCAGTGTTGAATTTCTTCACCAAAAAATGTGAAATTGGGAAGAGAAACCCTAAGATAATATAACCCAATCCCCTATCTCTGATAAAAAACAACTAACATATAATGTTTTATTTCCATTTTCTTATTTTTTGATATATATATATATATTGGGTATTTGAACTATTGAGTAGGTTAGCACCATTTTTACCAAAAAACATTCTATCCTCAAATGGAACATTTTTATCAAGGTAATGTTTAGGAAATTAGGATTACATAATCATGGAAAATTTTCATGTATCCTATTCGAATGTTTTTCCCATACATTATATTAGTCAAAATATTTTAGGTTGCATGGGAAGTGATTTTGTGTCTCGTATTATGGTAGGTTCAGCACTTTAAAAGACATAACTTGTCTATAATTTTGAAAATTTGGATTGGACTATCATTTTCCTAGCTACATGTTTCAACATAGAGACACAAAAAATGAGATTTGGTTACCAAATTACTCATATTCATCATTGAATAATTCAATTACCATGATACTCCATATTTGGAGGCAACATCATTAAAATAACAACAATACACTGCACATTTTACTTTATGGTATCCAATTTATCCCAATTAGTTTTTTTATCCCAATACCACATGTTGAATGTGACATATGATGAAATTTTATCCAATGTATCCAAAAATGGAATATTGATGCTAATGTATTTAATAAATATTTGAATATCTAATTGACATGTGTATCATTATTTTATTCTCATTCTAGAATGTTAATGGGAGTAGAATAATGATATAAAATATGTTTATTGTTGATGATATCATTGAATAAAAGTTTGGTATTGCCTTAATTGACCAATTTCAACATTATTTTAAATGTTTATTTAGAGTTTTTATGTTTGGGTTCATCAATTTGATATGTGTGTATTTTCACTTAAATATGTTTATAGTTTTCTGTTTCAAGGTTTGGGTTCTTTAATGTAGTTAAATTATTTATTTTCATTTCAGTAGGTTACACCATAGTTAGTAATTCAGTTTTAAAGACTATAATTGTAGATATGACCATCACATTATACTTGGGGATCAATATTATTGTAATTAGTGTCTTACCATTTTCCATATCATTTAAGTCCGTTTTTATTTTTCACAATTGAGTTAACAAATTTTTAGTTATTTACTATTATGACATTATTTTTTAATTATTATCCTAAAAATTCCCTCTAAATTTAATTTTTTATTTGAAGGTCTAACAATGTTCTCAGTTTTATTACATTGTTATTTTGGTATTGATTGGAAACATCATGTTATTTTTTTGAATTTTTGGGAGAAGATATTAATTTTATTCCTTACCGCTTGTTGAAAAATATGTGCCATACATATTTTAATCCAACTTGTTTTTGTCTCTAACTAACTGATTGTTCAATAACTAATCAATATAAAAGGGTATATGACATATTAGTTAGAGTAGGGATGCCTACATTTACCACATTTTTTTATTCATGATATGCATTTTTAGGGAATGGAACAAATCATTCTCATTATTCCTTTCCTTACAATAGGAGATTATATAAATGATATGTACAAAGTAAAAATTTACTTCTTGGATATAGATGATGTGGGTGAAATAATTTTTTTTGAAATCCAATCCATAGGTTGGTTATGATATGATTGATGTTACTAAGAATTAATTTATCAAAATAAAGTCCAAATATGAGTATGGTTGTTTCACATTGGATGTTACAAAGATGTTGATTCCCCAAACGACTATGATTTTCACATAGGATCATATTAATGAGAGAATTATTTAACTAGAAATAAATCTAAATCTATAATCATATGTAATTCTCGGTTTATCTAAATATTATTTTGTTGTTTTTACACCTTCAATTTAACGATTTAATATTACATATGTTGGGAGAGTTTTAGGTTGAAGCCTTCTAAAAAACAATATGGGTTTCAATATGCACATGTATGTTTCCTAAAGATACACTTACAAAAATTGGTAAATTATCTCAATATTGAAATCCAAACATCTTATAAAAAAACCATTTTTTAATCATTCATGGAATCCAAATGTTATATTATTGATGTTTAATTTGATTATTTGAAGTGGAAGTATCCAGATCAATTTTAATTAGAATATTTACAAAAAATTATTGAGTAGGTTTCAGAAATTTATAAATATATTTTTATGCTATCTAATATTATTATTTTAGGGGTTCAAATAAATAATTCAGTTAGTGACCATTTTTAATTCTATACAATATTTTATTCATTATTTGATTCTTTATCTATACATGATGAGTTATAACCAATTATATAAAGGCTCCTCACTTCTTAAATTTTAGTGTTATTTTGGACAAAATTTGATTACGATAGAGTATTCGAGGCCATTAGGGAAACTTAAAATTCATGCACAAAAAAATTAAATTAAAATTATTTATGAATCATAACCACAAAAATAACAAGGTTAGATTAAATATTAGGGGTGTTTCTGGATAAAGGCATAAAAATTTTCACTTTATAGAAATAATCCCAGGGATTTTTGATTTTTTTTATATTCCTTCTAAATAAACAACTCTGAATCTATTTCATTCCAACTCAATATCTACCATGACTTTCCTAGATTGGCCAAATGAAATTTCAAGTGATGAAAATGATAAAAGGAGTAACAAGCTTGCGAATATTATAATAAAATGAAACCACGGTAGTGTATAACTTTTAATTTCAAATGTTGAACTCTTATGTATATTTTTTATATTTTTTAAACATGAATTTAGGATGCATTTATATCTCATAATAAAAATGGATGATAGAAAATGATGGATTTAAATTTCTATAGATCAAAAACACTAGGTCATTATTGCATAAATTTTGTTTCAAATTTAATCATTTAATAGTATACTCAATCATATTATATTCTACAAGAGATTAAGTGTCGTGGATTCCCATTAAATTACTTTTAAAAAATATAAATTTACATATATTATCCTTTTTCCTAGCTTGTTGGTATTAAAAATGCATAAAAATAAAATTGGGAAAAATTCCAAATATAGTTATAAACTCCAAGAAAATACCACTACCTCATTGATCATCATGATTCTATTTTAGATGAATTTATAAATTTTTTCTTATATAACAATAAAAATTTGTAATGATTTTTTTTTTCATTGGGTGGATGGAAAATAATATTTCTGTAGATTCTTTTAACCCCTTCAACATTACATAAAATATTAAACATTTCATATACTGTGATTTAAACTATATCTCCCATTATGATTAAATATATGGTACAATCATTGGATTTATGTGTGGTGGATAAGGGATTTTCGTTTTTCCTTCACTATGCATCAATATAGTACAATTTAAATTCCAGTTTTTTTTCAATGTCAAAACCTTTCAAGAATCATTTCAGGTTGGTATTAATTAAAATGCATTCTTTTTTAGTTAATATATCAGTATTTTGTTGTTAATTAAGGTTAGAAAATAAAATCTAATGTCTCCTTCTTCGAAGAAAATGTCATAATGATTTTGACGTATTCCCCTAGTTCTAAATTTGATATAATTGAATTATTTATGAGTGAAATTGTATATTAAATTCCTGGGAATAATAATTTAAAAATATTAAATAGAAGTGTGATGGGTCACATTCTTATTGAATATGAATTTTAATTACAGGATACATAATGATAGAATATAAACATAATAATTTAACATTGGTGAAATGTAACACCTCTGGGTCTTTAATTGAGAGTTTATTAATAATTTGAATATATAATAGTATTGTTAATTAGGATCCCATGATGAGTCGCTAAAAAAATGGAACTTGGAGTTTCATTTAAATAAATAAGGAAAAACTCAATAATTAATTTGTACCATTATATACACAAACTCTTTTTGTGGAAAAATTTAAATAAAGAGCCTTGACAGAAATGAGTTCACTAATTTGATAGGAAAATTGAACCAAATTGATATTATGAAAAACTGATATATATGAAAATATGTTTTGTTGTATCAATTATGTTTAATGTGGAACATTTGATGGGAAACCGATGGTGGAGAAAAACATTGGTAGTGCTTCTTGTTATAAATTTAACCAAACATAGATCTCATTAGTCTATACTCTTAGTACAATAATATGAACTTGTGTTGTTGTAGGGAAGTGTGAAGAAATAAAATAGGTGAGATTAAAAGTATTAAAAATGAATGATTCAATATACTTCCTATTTTCAGAATTTTTATTTGACCAAGTGTAGGATAATAATAATATTTTTGTAGTCCTGGAAAATAAATAATAAAAATTATTTTTACTTTCCCAAAAGAATAAATTATTATGTTTGGTGGAGTCTGATAATTATTATGTTTAATAAGTTATCCACATCATTTTTCTTATATTGAAAAGGAATTTGATATAAATGTGTGGTCTTTTGGAAAATATTAGGCATTTGATTTAATTATTATATATTATTATTAAAACATGGATTTTGAGGATTATATGAACATATTTTAAAGTGAACATAGTTTGGTGAGTTTCATTGTACATATATTTCTCAATTTTTTCAAATTATATTTTTATATATTGTTGAAATTATTTCATTTATTTAATTCAATTGAAAAAATTGAAGTGGAATTAAAATTTTATGAAAATATTATTTTTTTCATGAATATATTTTCTAATTTTCGAAGTAGTGAATCAATATAATTATAACTAAGATATATATTCATGATTTAATTTAAATGAATCATAAGAATTATGACATTTTCATAATTCAATGAATTATCTTTATTCAAAATTTTATGTGTAAAACGTTTTATTATGTGAATTTGTTGATTAGTATTTTATAGAAATAATTGTTAAGTATCCATTTTAGGATATTTTATTGTAACAATTGATGCTCCCATTTTTCTAACATCAATCTCCAAAATCCACATGCTACTAAGAGCATCCACTAACATAGTTATATCCTGTCACAAGAATCAACCATTACCATCACCTATGTGACCAAAAGTTCTCACTAATACTGGCTCCACTACCCATTCTACTTCTATAACATATAATCATATTGAATTCATACCATCCCTAATATTGTCACTCCCTCCAATCCCCTATACTTCCAATAACTCCATTATACAATTAACCTTACTTATCCGACTACTATTACTTTTTCCACATCCCTTCCCATTGATTCCACATATCCTGACCTCACCACTTTTGGAACCTTGCATGCATGTCTTCTACCAAACCCACCATGCCTCACCCTCTATTGGAATTAGAAGTCAAATTTCATACAATAGAATGTAAATATCGATGATTTCTAAAGTACTCACCAAAACTACTTTTCTATTGATTAAACATCTAAATTTGGATTAATGATAAATGCAACGGATATTGAAACCATAGACTCAAGAGAAATATGTTAGAGGGTAGAGATCTAGAACACCAACCTCCTAATTTCATAACACCGGTCATAAAAAAATATATTTTCTATAATAATCAATCATCATTATAGCCCAAGATAGAGATATAGGATTTGAAAATAAATGCCTGAGCGCACTCATAGAAGAAGGAAATGATATATAAGATAGAGGAAGAATCGAATCACAATAAAGATAAATCTTATCTATTTTCTTATTTCCTATTTCACTATATTAATTTGTTTTAAATAATTAATATTTTAACCCTATTTGTTATGATTATTTGTATAGTTTATGGGGTGGATCATATTGATTAAATTACATTTAATTTTTTATTTTCTTTTAATAGGATTGATAATTGATAGATAATGTGTTCTACAAAAGGATTTCTATTTCTCATATTCATGGGCATATTTTTATTGTACCTAATGTACCGAGATGTGAAGGTGGTGTATCATTTTCCTTAATTTCCACAAAAATGATCAAATCTAGAAAATGTTAAGGAAACACATTCACTATGTGGAACAAACATCATATTGGGTTCCAATAGAGATAATAGGTCTAAAGAGAGATATTTCATGATGGTTATTTCAATAAAAAGTGTTATTAATTTCATTTCGGTACACACAACTTCATTTCCTTTGTGGATAATTTCATGAAAGATTAGTGAAACTTCTATTAATCTAATTTTGTCCATATCCCTTATATAATTAATTTTCTAGATTATCTTTATGTTTCTAATTATATAATTGTCTATTTTACATCATTATTTTTTCATCCTTGAACATTCACTACATCACTAACTACTCCTTTTACTCACGTTTTGTTTTTTGGGATTTTATTTCATGTTATTATTTTATTAGTCTACGTAATTTATCCTTATATGTGGTTTTATTATTAACACTATAGTAAATGAGTATTTTTCTTACTAAATAATATTGTTAGTTGGACCTAATTAATGACCTAGGTCACAGAATTAGTGTTAGGATTTAAAAATTTTTATAAAGGATTTCATGTAAATAATATTAGTTAATGTTTTCATTGAAATTATTATATTTTAAAGGCCCAGATTATGATTAACATTTTTGTAAATAATTAATTTTTTATATTTTTCCTTATTTAATGTGTTGGTGAGTATTGAAGAATTATTGGAAGAATTGGAGACCTTGGAGTGCATTTGCAGAGACGTTTTAACTAAAATTATGAATAATATCATTATCATTATCATTCTGTAATAATTTATTAATGGGAAAAATGAATTTTTAAATATTTTTATGAAAAATATTGGTGACATTGCAAGAAAATATGTTTTTTTATTTCACTATGGATTAATTTTTTATGTTTTTAAGATTTTAATTATGTTTAAATGAGTGATAAGGACGTGTTTTTGTGTAATGGATGTGAATTATGGGGTAGGATGTTATTTTCAAGTGTTATACAATTATTTTTTGGTTATATATAGATATATAATGGTTTATTACATCATAATTATTTCAAAAAGATTAAGAATTTAAAATTAATTTTGGATATAAATTTATGGAGTTGAGTTTATTAGTTTTTTATTCTAATTTTTTAATATTTTTTTTGTATATTAAGAAATAATATAATATATTACAACATATTATTCATTGATATCAATGAATTTAATTTTTCGAGACTATAATATATATGGGATATTAGCTGGTTGTGTTGTGATTTTCAGAACATTGGATGGTCAATACCATCTTCGATTTAATAAAAGGGAACTATATCATTATTTTTAATGTATCATTTTTTATTTATTTATTTATTTTCTCCTCCCCTTTCACTCATTTTATTATTAATTTCATATATCATTGTTTGTAAATGGTTATTACTATATATCTTAGAGGACATCATTAGTTCCCCTAGAATTCATTCACTCATAATTTTTTAATTTAATAGGTTGTAGGGATCATATATTGACTATTCATTATTCAATAATTCTTATATATTCATGAGATTCCTATGTCTACTTGAACTGTTTTTATTCTTGAGGATTGTCAGGGGTTATGTCATCCCTTGGACATTGCCACCCATTTACTAGTCATGTATAGTTTATTAGTAGTCTCATGGAAAATAATTTTCTTCATCAATAATTTTCTACGGCCTCTACCCCATAAATTATTGGCTGACACAGAAAACCATAAAATGACTTAAACTGAGACGTTTGTATTTTGGAATAAAAATTGTTGTAATATAAAAAATCTACAAAAGGTAAATGTTATTCCCAATAAACATTAAATTAATAAAATAATTCCATATAATATAATCTAATATATGGATCATACATTTTTATTTATCATCCATCTATGTATGATATGTTGTGCTTATGGTTAACTGAGTTCTAAGGGATTATTGAAAGGGTCACAAAAATTGTGAAGTGAATCTTTGGCCTTGGCTTGCTAAAATTAATATAGTAACAAATGAAATTTAATAATTCCCCAAATATATTGTTTTTTTAAATATTCCACCATATTGTATTCCCAAATTGTAATTAAATGTGATAATAAGGGGAGTTTGTCCACAATCCCCTGAATATTATCATGATTCTAAAGTGTTCATGGTACACCAGGGAAAAATTATAATGAATCTAATCCCATTTATAAATATTTATTGTCACAAACTATAACATAACTACTGGTCATTGGTGTTTATCAATAACCTAATGTAATATGAGATTTTTCATAATATAATCAAAGAATTACCATTTCATAACTGACCGCCAAAATGGATCTTCTTTTCCAAATAAATTTTTATGAATACATAGGTAATCATTCCATTATGAGTTTATATAATCAAATAGATGTCATTATTTTCATGGTGTAAGAACTATGATTTTATCATGAATGAAAAAAGTAGTTTTATCAGTGATCTAGAAATTAGTGCTCTCCCCACCCTTGAGATTTGACCTCAATGAAAGGTAACATGGGTCGGATTTCATATCCCCATTAATCATACCCACTAATTCATAAATAAGAGTAACAAAAAATAAATAACATATCTTAATATTTCTCGCTATAATCTAAATACTTTTCTTAAATTACTCTCATAACATTCCACAAATCATGAGCATCTTGGACTATATCATTATACAATTTATAAATAAATTAAAAGATCATCAAATTTCGTTTCTCATGTGTATAAAACATGTCATTTATAAACATTTGGAGATATCCCATCTATCATAATTGTATTACGTTTAAAATTTTTTATATGATGTGTTTCAAGATTTTATACTCCATAAACATATTTAATTTTAACTAAGATGGTAATATGTCTATGAATTTAATTCAAGGACCATTATATCTAATTCTAGGTTATGTGTAAGATAAATATTTTTATTTCAATTTCAATTTTCTCAAGATATTGTCAATGATATTGTCCCCATGTATGATAATATAGCTCAATACATATCTAAATACATCACAATATATCCCATATGATTTTTTTGGGTATGTAAATATGATGATACTTTCCAAAGTGACTGGATCCTTATTTTCTTAAAAGGATATATGAAAATCATCATTACTTTTGAATTCAATGACATTTATTATAAAAGAAGTTATAGGAACGAATATTCTAGATATTTACCATAAAAAGATATGATAATAGCATGATATTCTCTAAATGATCTGTTTCTCAATGTTAATCTTATGTGATTTAAATAAATAATTACTTCAATCTTTTGAGGATTGATTGATATTCCTTGTTTAGAAAATAAAAGTCCAATGAAATGATAGTATTGAATACCGAAGCCACACATAGACAATTTATCGTATTGGGAGTTTCCAATGAAATATACCCAATAAAATATATTTGTGATTATCAAGGACATTTATTTTGTTTTTTTATACCTAAATATCATCAAAAAACAATAAAAATGAGTCACAGTACTTATAGAAGACATAATTCATTAGGGACATTTAAAAATCGTTGCATTTGTAAGAAAAAATGGAAGGAATAAATATTCATAGGGACTGTAATGACATACAAAATATATGTTCAGAATATATCCATTCTTAGCATGGAGTTGGTGATAACCTGAGCATAGAAAATTTTTTGAGATCCATTTTTCACTCATTAAATGATAAAAAGATCATCAATCTGATAAAGAGGGTATTGATTTTTTATCGTATATTGATTCAGTTTATTACAATCTATTCCAAGGATCTAATAATAGATTTAAATTTAAAATAAAGTGAATTACCATAAAATTTATACCTCATTAATACTAAATGGGAAGATTGGATAGTTAAATCCTCTGTATTCCTGCTTCCCTAGAGATGTGTTGATGCTCCTGAAATGAGATATCATTTCAATGTACATACGTATTTTATTTACTATAATTTATTCAATTAATTATTTTGATTCACTAGTAATAAACAATAATTTCAGTAGATTAGAGTTGAGAATAATAATACCTTCTACCATTGAGGGATCCAATTCCTCATCTATGAATTGTTGATCAACACCATAGATTTTTATGCCAGCTCCCATAGAGTTGTACATATATTCTTACTTAGGTAGTGTAAGCAATACGGACTAGGTGTTCATAGAATCATACTACTTTGATTTAATATGAGGCTAAAAAGTCTTTTGAATATACTGGTCTGTTTGAGCATGAGTGATCTGAGACTGATTCAACGCGTCAGCACCTACTGAATTTGGAGGTCCCATAAAATAAAATTTGGGGTGTACTTTCAATACATTGTATTCATAATATCAATTTATGTTTGTAAAATCCCTTTTATTATAGATAAAATCTAAAATTTTAAAGGAATGTGTTTTTCTACAATGATGTGGCGGAAAAGAGACTCAACTTACATTCTTGTTATTTGATGCTCTATTTTCCTAGGAGTAGGTTTCCCTTCTCCACTTATAGCCTTCATTATAAATTCAACCCAATAAATCAATAATTGTTTAATCCACTATCCATCCATGATATGCACATTTCTACCATTTTCAATCAATTTAAAAAAAATTTATAATCCACATTCAAAATCGTGACCATCATTTATTGAATATCTGGTTGTAGTCTTGTATTGATGATACAAGCCTTCACCTGTGTTCTAACTGCTACCTCTAGAGAAAAATGAAAATATCTCATTAACAAGAAATTTTATTCTATCGTGGATATATATCCTTTCGTGGTACTAAATAAATATGTCAGTTTTTTTCTCTTAACGAAAAAAGTTAAAAATAATTTTTGAATAATTACTTGAATTATCCCTAAGTAATTCATTGGTCATGTTTATCATCAATAACTAATTACAAAAAATTTATTAAAAGGTCCTCCAAATTTTATAATTCAATATTCAACATTATATTATTCAGGGATCTAAGAAATCAAAAATTCGATTGATATTTTTAATCATTGTTTCTACTCTCCCATGTTTATAATCCCCTTGAAAAACCAATGCATTATATTTCTGAAATTGTAATGTTTGACCAGTATACCTTTGATCCCTAATTTGATTCCATTTATCCACAAATTAAAATACATATATATTTATCAAAACCAGATATTGGTTTTTCATTGGTTATATTGAATCCTCGTTCATTATCTCCCCCTCTTGTTAGATTATATTCCTTTTAACTGGAGTCATAATTATTAAAGAATAGTTACAATCTTCTGTCAATTATGTCATGATTCTTTAGTACATAGTAATAGTGTTTATTTTTTCACATCAAGAAAAGTAACAGTAACATAATTTAAAAATATAAAATTCAAAATTACATAGCAGTTATGAAATCCAATGGAAAAGACTCATTACAAATTCATGATACCAAAAAGTAGTCGACTAAACCCAAAATGATTAGTTAATTTATTTTTCTATAAGTGCGTATTAGCACTTTTTATACACAACCTACTATGGTTATAGTGATCCATAATTTTCATATATAAATATATATATATATATTACATCTAAATAGATTAATAATAATTACATTATATAATAATCCATTCAAAAATAAAATCAGTCTACTACACTTAGAAACATGTTTTAAGATCCCGACCATTTTAGAGATGCATTATAGACTTTTTCAAGTAGTATTTTACCCTTGTTTTTTAATACATTGGTGGGGTTTTTATTTGGGGTTTTATTGGGTGAAAATGAATAATTTTGGAAGCCAAAGGGGATATTAAAATTTGGATCATGGTTAGGTAACCATGATGTTTTCCCTAGAAAAGCATGTCCCACATTTTGGATCCACGGGAGGTAGCGCATGGTTTGGCCAAACTGTGCAGCCTCCCTCCCCAAACCATGCTCCCTAAAATATAGAGGATATTCATAGTGGGATAATGGTTTATCATAACATTTAAATCATAGAAAAAATTGTGATCCCCATTAGTAGTGGAACACATTTTTTCATACCATGCGCCGCTACCAAGGAAACTGTGTTCACTGATTTTTTAGCCCCCAAAAAATATTATTAAAATTACCAAACCCCTCATATTTTATCACTATTAACTCTTGATGAAACTAAATTGGATTCCTTGTTTTTTGGGGGTCTTTTATAGTATTAAAAATATCATAAATCCATTTTTATCCCAAATCATTGATCAAATTAAAAGATCATCTCCTCTACGGTATGCAATCTCTTCCCCAATTTATATTCACTTTCTCCTATCACTCATTCCACATAAAGAGGGATGATGTTTTCACCAATATATATGGTTTATATCTTTGATTTAATTCTTGTGTTTTATTAGATCTTGGTCCTATGTTTTTATCATATAAATCTTCTGTCATTTTGGTTTTGATCATTCATCTGCAAATTGGGGATTTTAGTTTGGATAATATTTTACCTAAATCGTTAGGCGGGGAGTCTATCTTTAAAATACCATAGTCTGGAATATAATTTCTTATAAGTAATTTTCCAATTTATATTTACACATTGTTAAATTTCAGTCTAAATTAAATTATTTAATATAATTACAATGTTAATATGAAACCCTTCATAGGTAATGTTGGACCTAACGATTATTTATAAACTCGACATGATGGAATCCCATGTGGTGGGAAGATAAAACTAAATCGATGAATTATTATTTATGAATGATTGATAAAAGGAAAATTGTGAACATGGGTTATAAATGAAGTTATGGAATTTTTTATTACAATATTATTGAATTTAATGATAAATGGGTTGTGAACTTGGAGACATGAGATGTGAGAACAATAAATAGTTTGATGGATATGTTTTGTTTCTTAATATACACAAATTTTGTGAGATTTCCACTCTGGTCCCCTCAAGATATATATATTTATTGATTATTATCACTATATTGTGGGATAACGACTACTAATCCAAATACCAATCGGGTGAAATATTACTACTCTTCTGCAATATAATTTAAATGTGAATTTGGAATTAAATGATTTACACAAACACTTAATATTGTAAAATTTTATATCCCTCTGGTCAATGGTTTATAATTTGGAATTGTCAGAAACTTGTATTATTGGTTCATGTGTCATTGTGAACCCATGAATTATGTGGTTAATTAAAGAATAATTTTTATGAGCCATTTAGTTTATCAATTTTACTATATTCATGTTCAAATTGTTTATACTATTATAAACTAGATATTTTTTAGGATCTATTGGTGGTGTCTTATTATGTTTTACTCACACCATAAATTGGATACCTGATTGGTACCTAAATAGAATTTAAATTTTTGCGACATGAAAAGGGTAATGGCCCTAGGTTTTATGGATGAATTGTGATTCATGATGGAAAATGGACTAGTTAAATAGACATGATTTCAGGACCTCCATGAGAGTTGTCAATTTGATTTCATTTTGAGTTTTAATTTGAATGTTGATACATATATGGAATTATATATTTTTTACTTTGGTTTAGGGATATTTTTAATATTTTGGGATTATTATGTGATGTTTCTCTTTATAGATCATGGTATTATATTAGTTAATATATATTATAATTTTTAAATTTTAATTTGATGTTGTCTATTAATTTTTATTGATAAAAGTGATAAGTATCCCCAAATTTCATAATAGACTTTAACTAATAGTTTATAGCCTCTGGCTTACATGGAGGCATGTCTGATGTCACATAACTAACTGGCTCAGGGAACCAGAATATCGAACCCTGATATAGAATTTATAGAGCAGTATTATAGGTTTTTTCTATTCATTTCTTATATCTTACTATTTGTGAAAGGTATATAGGAAAATGGGATGAGTCCAAACTTTGTCATGAGATCGTACATGATAGTAGCTACGCCATGTATTGGTGGAAACCCACGTCCTAATGGAGGGATTTTTTTCATGATGTTTTCTATTATGATTGAATGTTATTTCACCTCGGGGTTGTACATGTAGTGTGATGTTATTATTTTTATGATATTTTTAATGGAAAAATATGGATTGAATGTTGTGTGTATATGAATAATCATCGGCACTAATTATTTCATGTTGAAAGAATGATTGTAGGAATGCATGGAAAATAAGGCTTTGGGTGAGTTTTTGGAATCAAAATATTTTTCTGTGACTGAGTTATTTTAAGGTAAATGGTATATAATTATGATATTAAATTGTTAAAATGATGCTAAATGTGGTAATTTTAATAGTATAAAATTGTTCCTAATTTGAAATTTTATTTTTTGGTTGTATTTTACCATAATATATCCATGAACCAGGTGAATTATGGTTGAGGAAAGTGAGTGTGCTTCATTTTTAAGATTGTGATGAAGTTTGGGGGAATAATTGTAATATATTTATGTGAATCCCTTTTTAGAAAATGTTATAATGTTTTTTGTACTAATATTTGTGTTTAGAATCATAGATATATTCCGCCATAATGTTCCTTATTGATTTGACTACAGGAGGACATGGTGAACATATGCTTCCAGTATTGGAGAAAGAGGGTGAAATAATACTAGGTGAAGGAGTGGGATACTAGTTTAGTGATAACATTTCATGATTTATGTACTTTATGGAATGATTTATAAGGAAGGGTTGAAAAACCTTCATGACCTAACATTGCAGTTCTCGTTGTAGTTTCTTATGACCATCATTGGAGACGTTGGACTGGAGGAAGCCAAGTTATGGATTTACTCTATTGAGATTATCATTTACCATTTAGAGACTCATCTAGATATGAGAGTCAAACTGGATGATTATATGTTGTAGAAATCAGAATAGTTCTAGTGGGACTTTCATACTCTAGATGTGATGAAAAAGGGAATGGTATATAAATACATTCAAGAGAAGTTCTTAAAAGAATTGTAAATGGAGAAGATCATGCATGATAGGTCATTTGAGTTCATTTTGTTGACCTAGAGGAGTATTTCCATGATATACTAACTTTGTCACTTAACATATTTGAAGCGCTTTGTTCTATAATTGTAGGAGATGAGACAACTAAAGTGAAACATTTTAACGATGTAAATAATAATTCCCCAAAAAATAAATTTTTAATTTTTCATATATATTATCTATTAATTATAACATTCATATTTACAATCCATGTAAAATGGAATAGAAAAAAGAATCACTCCACATCATGATGGTGGTAGTCCACACATATGCATACAGGACATTATCGTTTTACAAAATAATGGAAGGTATGTAGGTGTATGTAAGATTATGATAAAAAAAGTTTAACTATATTATAAATATCATCTGTAGGAATTAAACCCATCATGATTGTTGTTCCCAAGTTGGACGGAGACCATTGAGAGGGGCGTGGGTGAAAAAGTGGTTCCTTTTTCTTTTATATGAATGTTTCTTCACTACTTAAGAAACACATTCTTAACCTATAAAACATGATAGAATTATTATCCACACAAATATAACTCAAAAAAAAAAACTTTTTATATAAAACAAATATAAATGTGGAGCTTCATAAACTATTTACAAGCTTTGATAAAAGGGCCTACTCCATTCCAGGTTGCATAACTCTACAAACATGGATTCATTTATAATCATCTTTCTAGAATACAAAGGCACTAGAAGTTAAAAATGTACAATATTAGCTAAAACTTCCCTTCTATTGTTGTTTATAACCCCCAACTATACATTTTAGTATCCACTTTCCTATATTTGATAATACACACCAATAATATAATCAATAGTTTTTAGAAATTTTTAATTATCCACATTTACATGATTCAATTTCCTTCATTCTTAATCCACTTCAAAAGGTATTACAATTCATAATTATTAGGTTGAATAGATATTAAAAACATTAAATATTAAATAATTTGAACAATTTTGTAAGGACATAGTTGATATTGAATCTTCTTACAAAAATTATGTCTGAAAATTATTATTAAAAAATATAGTCTGATCTTTCTCAATCAGATAACCTCAGTCCAATGGTCTTTGTCAGATTGGCCTTAGTCTAATTATAATTCTTATATTCATTCTCAATTGAGATAGTAACATAATCGGTAGATTAAAAATTCATATGTCTGATGGAATTCAGTCTGATGAACCTCAATCTTATGGATATCTCTATGATAGGCTAACTCTGATTGAATAACATTAATGGAACATCACCCATTAGAACATGCCCCATTGATCATATTGAAACACAATATGATAGATTTGTTCGATGGAACTTCAATAGTGTAAACCTAAAAAACAAAAATTGGTTACAAACTCAACAACCGACAAAATAAATGTTAGATCCCTTGGATTACATTAATAAATCATGTTTTCAAACTTCTAAAAAATGTATTATGCTCTCCTTGTATAGGAACCCCGGAATAGAAAATGGGGGAAAATATTCTTCCCTCTCAAAAAAATACATAATCTCTAATTTCTCTCTCATTTTTGTCTTCTAATCAAACTTCATAAAATCTTATCAATACTTCTCATAGTTTCTCAGATTTTATTAAGATTTCCGACTTAATCATGTTCACAAACATTTCTATATTTTGATTTTATAATATGATTATTTATTCTAATTCATCATTATATTATGACATATAAAGATATAAATATTTCTCATTATGAAGTCCTCTTCTAAAGAGTAAAACTATTCTTATACAGATTTTATGTACCAACTGTTAAATTCCTGGAATTGAAATACCATTTTGAAATAACATCATAATTTTTATCCATTTCTTAAATCCCAAAGACTAATTATCTCACATATGATATTTGTATTACTATTATCTTTATTTGATGGATCAGTCTTGAAATCACTTTGCAAAAGGTTAACAGTGCTAGTATGATGACTATGTACGTCTTTTTAATAGACTATAAATACTTGTATTATTTTTATATTGACCCAATTTTAAGATAAAAATATATTGATTCTAGTTTTCTTAATCCAATTGAAATAAATTTCATTCTCTCTCAAAAATTATACCATTAATAAAATTTTATATCCAATTTACAAATTATACAAACAATTTCAATCTATGTCAGAATTCATTAAGATGGATGGATGGGAAACCATATCCGATGAATCGGTGCTAGTAGTGACATTTTTACTTCCCAAAGATTAGTCTTCCAATAATCTGATATCATCACATCAATATTCTAATACCAATGTTCGTTATCCTTCTATGTCAAGTGGTTATCACATCGATGGGAAGTAACTATAATTTTTTAAATCGTATTTTCATTTCTACAAATTCAATCTACTATCTGGACTTCTGCATGGAATTTATTACATTTAATATCAGCTTCTTCATTATGTTGCTTACATTGGGAAGTATTATAACATCATAGACTTCCATTAACTTCATTATTTATAATGTAGACACTATAATGATTGAAATCACCAGTTCTCCACTTTTCCTTCATCAACCAAGCATTAAATGTTTTAGAGAATACTTATCATATTGTTGAATTAGTAAATAGAAAATCACTATCATATATAGTATCAACTATAGACATCTATAGAACTTATCATTATAATGAAGGAATTCATTTGAAGCTCAATATTATTTTCAAAAACTCATGAATTTCTATCAGTACTCCAATTTAGTGAATAATATTCTATGACTCAAACTGATGGATTGATTCCAATGGGTAGTTCCAATTTTCTACTTTGGAAACACCTTTATTTCATATAGATTTCCATATATTGATATATTATCCAAAAATACATTAAAAATAGAAATTAGACTTAACTATATCCCTCTTTTTTTATTCTTAGTACACACATAAACACTTAACAATCACATCAAATAATTTTTCACTTGTTTTCTACCTTTTCTCACTTTTACTTCTCCCCATTTCTTTTCTTTCTCCCCTTATGAATTATATCCACGAGGTTCATTTTCACTCCCCCTTATTGGTAATCAAATTCAAAGGGGAAATTATGAATAGTTTTTTATTATTGAATGATGATTTAATTTCAAAATATTGGAAATTTTCATCTCAAAAGCCTGGAAAATTTTCTTAATTAGGACAAACTACATTAGATATATTATATAGTGTGTCCCATTGGATTATTGAAAAATACCCCTTTAGATGGAAGAGGGTAAAATTCCTTGAATTTATATATTTTGGTATATCCATTATCCTTGCACTGAAACAACCCACACCGTGGTTTCCTTTTAGTGTAGCTAACCTGACTATGTTGTATACATTCCCAGTGCCATAAATTTTAATGTGATGCTGAGGCATATTGCACAATAACCCACAAAGTTTCATTATGATCAATATCGACCCATCAAAATTAATTTCACATTAAAGAACACCACAATACAACTTATAGAATTGCACAATTCTCCCCTACATGGGGTATAACTTTCAATCCTTAATGAAATTAAACTCCAAAAATACCAATCCCAAGCAACAAAATACACCCAAAATAGCAAATAATCAGAGAGATATACAACCCTAATTTTTTTATTAAAAAAACAAACATTTAAATTCCAGGGTTGTTATATAAATGAACATATCTATATCGAAATATACCCCCACTATAATTTTAGAAATTAAATAATTTATAGAATGTAATATTAATATACACAAACTCATTTATGATTCTATGATAAAACTTATTTAATTTTGGTTGTAATATTTAACAAATAAACTATTTTATCCATATCATATTTTTTAATATATTATTTTGTAAAATTATATTGAAAATAAGTTTCAATTCTATGAAATAATCCACTAAAGGAGGTGGAAATTCACTTCCCCGTATTTTAACAAATTTGTCAATTCAACTGTTATATCATGGATAAAAACCCGTTTATTCTTATTAAATTTTCAATTCATGTTAAAAAATTTATTTTATAATAAACCCTATGTTTCAAAACCATCATCTCATATTGTTAAAAATAACTCTTTATAAAAAACTTTTCTTATCATATATGTGAAATAAAATAAAAATACAAATTCATTATTTAGATCCATCATAGCTTCAATTATACATTTCCATTCACTTTTTGATTTAACATCCCATTTATTATTAATTTTATTTAAAACTATAAGATCAACCAATTATTACCTTGACATTAGATTATTTTATATTTAAAAGTTTTTCAAAATATATATTTGGTGTCACATATACTTCAAAATAAAATAATTTATTTATATAACACCAATACCAAGCATAAAATTTCTGTGTATTTTGAAAAACCCCATAAGGTACTGAGAGAAATTCCTTCATATAGAAAAATTATCCCATATTTAAAAAAATAGATTTCAATATTCATGACTTTCTATTGGAAAAAACATTTTTAGACTTTCCAACTAATTCGTATTGTTCCAGATTGAAAATTTATCACTTGTACTAAAAACACATCACTAGAGTATAGATATATAATTTCACGGAAATATATCCTAAACACTTTGAGAAAATGGGTACAGAATAATTGAAGTCATTCACAATTTTGGAAAATATCCAAAAATGATTATATAATTAATTAAATATCATGGACAATATATAATGAATAATTTTGGGCTCTCCAAGCCATTAACATGAAACATTTTATTTACTATATGGATAGAAACTGAATTTCCATTGATTTTCTCACATCTAATTAATTCCATTAAAACCTAACATTAATTACATTATTATTATCATAATCATCTAAATTCAATTGTTAATCAATTTCAACATGAGGTCATTTATAAAGTGGTCACTTTAACACATATAATTTTTTTCCTCTTTTATAATAATTCCTTTTATGTTTCTATATCATCCAATAAAATACTTCCATTAATTTTTACTTCTTGTGGATAAATTTAAAAGTCACATTCGATGATGATAATAATGTTTCATTTATAACAGAATCTTTTATCAGATGATTATTATGTTTTATATTTATTTAACAATATCTTTTATAAAATATTCTCCTACTAAAATGATGAATATTTTTAATTATATCATATCCATTATTTGGAAGATATCTATATTTCATTAATCATTAACCCTATTTCGGTGTAAACCTTATAAAATTAGCTATATAGGTTGACAGTCATGTCAATAAAATATGATATGAATCATAGATGGTTGAGCAGAAAACTCATTTCCCAATCCATATTAAATATAAAATCAATATATTTTATTTTCGATCCTTACAAGGTGGTTTTCACCTATGTGATACCAAGATAAAACTCCAAAAAATCAACACCAAGTTATTAATTTATCCTCATAACATTCTTTCCTTATATAAGATAATTTATGGGCACCCTATTTTAGTATAAACAAGCCAGGTTGGTTGATCATACTCATATAAAGTGTTTACTTTGAAAAAATATAAATGTTATTATTTTTACGACAACTTAATATCACCATTTAAATGTACGCATGCTTTTAATGATTTAGTTTTTAAATCCATATTCCTTCCATGAAATAATTTTGTCCAAACCATATTTATGGGTAACTCTTTACACAACTCAGGAACTAGATAATATAATTGTAAAATTAAACTAAACCAATTTTCATACCAAGAATCAAAGTCTATAAATTCATGTATAAAAATTTAAAGTAGTAGTTTAATACTTTAAAATCAAGCATACATTTATTCATAGTATAAAAACAAAGGAATAGAAAGAAAAAGTATAAAATAAATAAAAAATATGATAAAATAATAAAACAAGGGAATAAAATAAATAAATATAAAACACATATATTAAAAAAATTACATAATAATCAATTAACTATTCAAAAACAATTACGAATACATTATAATTTAAGTATAAATCAAAATAAACAATTCTATTTTATCCTATATTATATAATTATATTATTATTTACATGGTTTTAATACAAATAACTTCATATTTTATTAATTTGTATGTCTATGAATACTTTTACTATAAAATAATAAACATTTCATAAATTAAGAATCCATTTACATTAATCACCAAATTTCGGAAGTAAGGATAAATATATAAATATATTACATATAAATTTATAATTTAATCAGAAATAAATATAAATAATTTCATTTTTCACCCTTGTTAAACAACTAATGTGCACATAAAATATTGAAAATATATATAAAAATGTTTTTTGTTCAGTTTAAATACCCCATGTAGGCCCAAAATTGTGAATGTTTTGGATAATATTAATAAAAAATAACTTTCATTTAATTAACATTTAAAATGGATTTCACCATTGTATGAACTTCCGAATTATGAAAACAATAATCAAAGGAATATCACAAACATTTTGGTGGTAGTTTTAGACGTGCCATACTATTTTGGAAAAACTATTTTAGAGGGGTATCCATTTGGTCGTTGTAGTTTTTCTTCAACATTATTTCATTGATATTACATTCAAAGACCCAAAATGTGTGGTCTATTTCATCTACACCATGACCAATTATCATTTTTTATGTCCACAATGATATATTTTATGCCATACCATGATATATAATACAATTATATGATATCACATTTTTCCTTATATTTTATCTTCACTTGTAAATCCCTATGATGTGGTTTCTGGGATTTCAAGAACAAACCTTTAATATTCGTTGTTGTGTATTTAATATTCTATATGTTAAAAGATGAAAAATTACAATTTCATTTGGGCTATGTATTTGTGAATAAAAAATAATTTTTTAATATTTCATTATTGATTTAAAAATAAAACAAAAACATTTATAAATCATCTCTATAAAAAATGAAGGGTTTAGAGGTATTAATATCATCCTCAATATAGCGGAAAATAATAAAACTCAAATTAAATTAGAATCTGTATATATTATAGGAATTAATAATAAAAAAAGATAAAATTATTTTCATTACACTAGTCTATATGAGTTTTAAACAATAATTTGACAATGACCATTGGCGATAAATTGATGGGATCCTCCCTATTATGGTATCCATGGATCACATGAATCTCCTAATTCCTGAGAAGCCTTTACCTATAGACATAATTTATTATTACATTGAGTTTAAAGGTGTGAAATAATAAAGAGCATGATTATTCTGCCTTTGGGAGTTCTAACAATAACAATAATATTTTAGACAATGAAAATGACTACTTAGTCATCCAATAGACCTGAAACTTTCCACCAATATTGAATGAGTGTTTCATAATACTTTTTAAAGATTATAAATTTGTAATATTCATTTATAATCCTCATGATTGGTTCTTAAATTTTAAAAAAAAAATTATGTGTGAAAAATATTTGAAAAATAATTTTTTTATTTTTATAACCAATACTACTTTTTTGTGTCAAATATGGAAGTATAATTGAGAATAATCATGAAATCTTATTCTCTCATGCACTAAAAACATGATATAGTATCTCACCCTATGTTTTGGTTCTCATAGGATAGACAATAGTGTTGTTTATAACACTATGTCATGGTAAATAAATTTCGTGAATATATTTTTCACACAATCTCTAAAGCATATTAATAATTATTAATGCTTCAGACAATTTTTTTGTGGAAAACTGGATATGAATTCATTCACATTTCTATATTATAAAATTTATATATGTGAAAGAACATAAAATCAATTTTATCATCTAAATAGATGTTTTTTCATTAATCTGTATGTTTTGGCTAAAATTACAACTCTTTAAGAGTTTTGAAAATAAATGAAACATTTGATGATAAAACAATAAGAAATTTCAATGTATTTTTAATTAATCATTCCAGAAATAAAATGATATATTTTTGAATTATTTTTCATATTAAATAAAATAACCATAATTAATAAATCTATTACTTTTAATATTTATTTAATTCATATATTTTATGATTATGAAGAACTTATTTATACCTAATAGATAGAATATAAATTAAATTTAATCTACAACTGAATTATATATATAATTTATTGTGAAATTATACCTTATAGATAACATAAAGAAATATTATGATAAATTTAATGCAAGTTAATGTTATTCATTACCCAATGAGAATTAAAGCATATAAATGGATTTTTATTATAAAATATAAAACCAATTGTATTTATTATAAAATAATAAAACATTTTATAGAAATTATATATTTTAATTTTCATGATATTTAGGATAAATTACATGAGAATAATGTTGCTTTTATAGTGAAATGAAATGGTGTCTATGTAAAAGTTGATAAGAGAAAAAATATCAAAAAAATTTATTTCTTACTCATTATTTTCAAGAAAATAGAGTGATTTATATCTATAAAATTATGTCATGGGAAAATAATATATATATATATATACATTAAAAAAAATTCTGACTAAATATTCTGAGAATCTGTTTCATAAAATTGGGATATGAATACTTCCAAGTCTCTAATAAACTAATTTGTTGGAGTTGGGAATATTATACACTATTTCGCAATATCATGTTTTTATAAGTAGTTTTTTTGATAAGGTTTTTATTGACACATTTTTTAATTTTCTTGTAATTTAATAATTTTATCTTCATTTTTTTCCCACAAGTTTTCATGTGCCATATTAAATAGTAATTCATGAAATTTATAAAAATAAATATTTTGTGGATGAACATATTCTTTCAAAATGTGGATTATTAATTCACAATTACAACTATTCTTATCCTAACTATTTATATTAAAAAAATTAATATTTTCAATTAATAAACATTATATTTTAATAGAAGTGGATAATTATACTAGACCAATAATTTTAATCTCAAGTTATATATATATATTGGATAATGTTATAATGAAATATTACATTTCTCCGAAAAACATTATCCTCATCATTACCTACTTTTTTTATTTGTAATTATAATAACCAATGATATTAACAACCCATAAATGAGAGTTTAAGTGAAATTATTTCATTATTTCATTATAATTTTCATTTATGATTATATTATTATTGGAATTTTAAAAAATATTACATAATATATTAGACACTAACAAAAAGTTTACAATTTTCCCACAAAAAATATGGTGTTAAGTTGACAGCCATATTTCATTAAAGACAATTTAACATCATATAAGTTGAGTCACCTTAGTGGAAATCATGACATTTCTTAAATTTCAAATCAAAACTATTTCTTTTGAAAAATATATGAAAATGTGGGATAATAAAAATTTCTATGTAAGGTAAACAAAAACAATGGAATCCTGTTAGTTCAGTGAAAAACCTTAAAATATATAAATACATTTATATTTCTCACAATAAATCATTGGACACATAAATACAACATTTCCACATATGAAAACAAATTTTTTTTCAATGTAAACATTTAAATCCCATTAGATTCAATAGTAAAAACCATTAATATATCCTGAGACATGTGACAACTCGTGAAAATATTTCTTTGGAAAAAACCATTCACCAGTAAGATTTACTTACCTGATGAAGTAAAATTATTTCAATGAAAACCCATTTCATTCATGAAAGATATATGTATCTTAGACAATAATATTCATAACTTTTTTTAAATCATTCTAACCCATGTCAAAATAACTGAATCCCAGTGAATTATATATATGTAACAAACTCAATTATCTCCCTCATTTTTCCTTTAAATACAATTCATTATTAAATGCACCGAAGAGCTATATTTGGTTCACCTATCACCGTGAGCTATATAGAGATCACTCATCACCATGTATATTTTTTCAATTACTATATCATGAATAAAACATTTGTAATATTTCACTTTTTTCATAATCAAACCATTGAAAAACTTAATTTAACCCATAATAAAAAACATTCGATTTTTACTAACAAGAACAATAAATATCATTTTTTAATTATAAATTCTCAAAATTAAAAATTTACTAAAATAGAAATAATATTATATAAATGGAAAAAGCATGTTATGTTGTAGAGGAATCTTGATAATGATTTACGATTATGGTGGCATGAAAAGTCACTCAAGTCATATATGATAAAAAACATTCATTTTGAACTTTTGTAAAAAGTTTAAAATAAACTATAATATTTCTGAGATGATTCATTTTTAAATCATGGTAAATACTACTAAATATAGTCAAAAAATATTATTAACAACATTTTAATCATAAATATTAACATTCTTAAAACATATATAATAAAATTTATATATGGAAGAAAAAGTTTAAAACATTTAAACAAAAATTTTAAAAGAAAATATCTTACCTCATGTCTAACATAGTGCATTCTCTAACACCTAAAAAATAAACTTATATTATTTTTATATGTAATTAATATCATTTTCTTGTTTATTTAATTAAAATTATTCTCTTTATTTCATTTTTAATTATATTTTATTTATTCACTAATGTGGTTAAGTTCACATTAGACATTTTTGGGTCGTTAGGTTTATAACTTCAAAATACCATTGGTGTGTTTACCATTATTATGGGGTTTATAGTTACACAAATTACAAAATCTTAAGATTTTCAAAATTATAATAATTCTACATTGTATAATGTAAAAAAACATTTAAGGTAGTAATGAAAAATTAACCACATCATTTCATCAAGATGATAGTGTGTATGTAGACATGACTAAAATTTTCCTTTTTTTAAAAAAATGGTGGAAAATAATAATTTAGATAATATTTTACTTTAATAAAATCATAAATATTTTATAAAATTCATATTTATTCATTATTTACAACCTTATTACCATCAATTTATGGTGGTGAGGAAAAATTAATCACATATCTTTATAGAGGTGGTATTCCACAAATACACATGGGAGATGTTTTCATTTCACATAGGATGAAAATAGAGATGGAAAATGGTTTTATATAGAATAATAATATTTAAATATATGGAAAATATTTATGTAATTATCTGATCTTGTTTATAGAAAATTTTACGGTGGTATAAGAAGAAATACATTGAAAACACATCATTAACATTTATACATCTTCTTAGGAAAACCACATTTGGATTACATCTTAAGACTTATAGGTTTTTATTAAGAAGATAATAATGAATCGAGGTCATTGGGTGGAATCTATTTGAGTTATTTGGGTAGTTACTTGTTTATTTATGTGGCATAATTGTTATTAATAATATAGTTGTAGTGGATCTCTTTTATATGTGAGGGTAGTGGCACTTTTGTAATTATTCAATGTTTTAAAATATTAAAATCTATCATTCACATTCATGAGGAAGAAAGGAACCAAATATTCATAGATAATATTTTATAGTATCTAAAATCACATTTAGATAAGTTATGGAGACATAGCCATATATATGAGTTAAACCCCTTTAAACTAAATTTATCCTAAACAATGATAACATAACATTTTACTATGAGAACATATTCATTTAACCAAAAATAAATGTAGAATTAAAAAATTGTAAATAATTATTAAAAATATTTATTCAATTTTAACAGATAAATATTCTTTAGGTTAAATGAATTACTTTTAATATAAGAGAAAAAAACAAATAGAAAACATTTTTTAGGAAAATAACTAATTTAAGCATAAATATTATTTTACAATGAAATAAAGAAAAAAAAATTCTTTAAAGGAAATATTTTTATTATTTAATAAAAATTTAAAAATTTTATACTTTTTTATTAAGAAAAAATCCTATGTATCATTCCAACCATACCACTTATTGAAAAGACCCATAAATAGTTTTTAATTTGAATAGAATATAACTTGTATTCAAAAAAGCCAATCATTTATTTTAAAATTACAAATAATACTTAAAAATAAATTATTTAACTCCTTAAAATCATATTTTATTAAGAAAATGTTTTTAAAATTATCAATTCACTATTAAATCATACTTATGTCATCAATATATCAGTATTTTTCCAGATTAGTATTTTCACGATTCACCTAAAAATATACTATTTTAGAAAAATATAAAAATTTGACCTTAAGAATATTTTGATATGATTATATATGAAATGAATTCAATTATTAAAAATTCAGTTTCTAAAATTTAAAATTTTTCATTTCAAAAAAAACCATGTAGTTCATTTCAAAACACTTTATTTAAATAAAACTATTCATTTTTCATCTAAAAAGTTTATAAAATTATTTATAAAAATTTGATTATTATTAATCCATAAAATAAATAAATAGAAATCATAATATTTATTTTTATACATAATTTCCTAGGATTTCATATTATTCCCAATTTAGAGACTGTGACCTGATAATTTTATTCATTACTTGAAAAAGTGATAGTATTTTTCCCTCATGGGATATTCTAATTCCCATGTTTAATCCTAAATCACATGATTCTTCCAAAAAAACTTTACTTTGTGAATAATATTATTTTATATAAACATGTATCAATGATGTGGTTTCTAAATATAATTTTTTTCATAGGAAAGAGTCAATTTTTATTATACAACCTCATGGCTCAAAAATGAGATACATCAGGTACGTACATCCATAGGAAAGAGCTATAAAATATATAATATACATAATATAAAATTGGAAGAAATGGAACTTAGTATGTTACCTAACTCACCTTCTAAAGAATTTATTAGCATATAATGAACCATGGAATTATCTTTTCCATTTAACAAAACACGTAACCCTTTTCTAAGGAGATAATTTAAAGAAAACATGACCACCTACCACAAATGAAAGGTATTTACTCTTGTTATCTACATAAATATGTTATATAATCCAAGTTTCCCATATAAATAACCTACATGTAGTATCCTAGATATATTGGTTATATTTTTATATAGAAATTGCATCCCAAAGAACTGAATAGTTTAGTTGTCTTGATAAACTAGATACATACATGAAATTAATATTAGAATTAAAAAATTAAAAAAACATTTAAAAAAACATTATTTGTTTTATTTTTTGAATTCCATTATTACCATTATAATATACACGTATATTAAAAACAAAAAACTTACTAGTATCTTTTGTTAAATTAAACATAATTAATGGGTGAGTTCATTTGCTCATTAAGGGTTTGAATTTAGTGGAATCTATCATAAATACATACACATAAACAGTATGGTAAGTTAAATAAATAAAAAATATATTTATACAAAAAATTTAATATAATATGGAATGAATAAAGTATGATATATTAATCAATATAAAAAATCACGAAATATTAAAACATATCCATGGATATTATTACTAATAGAAAGATAAAATTGATATTAATAACTGATTCCATAAGGATGGAATTAAGAATGCCGAACATCTGAAACAAACCATCAATACCTCAACCACGGCATCTAAAAATAACATGAAGTACATTTTCAATGGAATTTAAATAAATGGGTGTTGCCTTGTCCAAAACCTAAGCTGTTTTGTCTCATGATCACTACTGATCCATCTAGTGGCTAAAGCAAGCCCTGCCCATCACCTACCAAGTCCAATTTATTACACATACGAATAAATTATGCAACTTAATAAACATTAATTGAAACAATAAATTATTATCCATATTGTAATAACTATTGATATGTAACATTAATAATTTACCTAGTTATAATGATCATAAACCATCAAAATAAATATGATTAATGGTATCATTAGAGAATATACTCAACATACACTTCAATAAAAGAGGATGACATAGATGAAAAAACATTAAATTGATTATTGGGAAATATCTTGAGGAAAATAAATTTATTATTTTATTATAACTTTTCAAATTTAAATATTATATATATAATAAAGACAAAATATTCTTCTAAAATAATATTTTACAATTATAATGTTTCAAATCACTATGGCACCATAATGATGGGAAATTCCATTCATGTTGGTTTAGTTTTAGAAAACATCTTTTCCAACTTTTTCAATAAAAAAGCACATTATTTTTAGAATGATACAATTATTCCTCTAAAATAAATTTTCGTTAAAAACAAAAATAGTGGTAAAAATGACATTAAACAAATATGGAAAAATAGTAAAATCATTTTTGAAAACATTTTTAGAAAACATGTTAATGGAGGAAAAAATATTCCTTATTAGAGACTTAAAAATAAACAATCATTGATAATGATGATATTGTGAAATATAACATTAACACCAGGGTTTCTTTTGAATCATAAGCACCATGAAAAAGATAAATTCAAATTAAACATAAAATATCTTGATGAAAATGATATTCATTATTTAATATATCAAAGGTATACTATATTTATCACACAAAATAAATCAGGGGTGAATATGACATATGTATCAGAGAAATAAAAGTCAAATGAGAAACCATTCAATTTGATTAAAAAAATTCTAAGTGATTTTATCCTTTTATATAATAAATTTATATTTATTATACTCATATAAATTTACCTATAATGGCATATATGACCCATTAAAAACATTTTATTATACATTTTTTAAGGTTCTTTTTATAATTATAATTTTTACATTAATTATGGTCCCTATACTTTGGAATAAATCAACTAAAGAATATTATTGTTGGTATAAATATCTTATATATTTAATATATATATATATATAGTTATCCATAACAAATATAGATATAAAAATTAATCAAATTATTTATGGAGATGGTATACCCTACAAACACAAGAATGTTGTTCTTATTTTTTGATGGATAGAATGAAATAAAGGTAAATAATAATTAAACTATTTAGAATCATTATTATATTATATATATCATATATATTAATTTTGTCCAAATTCACAACCATCCAATTAATAATGTGACGAATTATGAATTACACAGCTATGTGGAGACGGTAAGTCGTATGTACGTACGCAGACTGTTTTTGATTTTTATAGGATATAAAAGAGATTGAATATTATATTCCCATAATCATAATAACATATAATTATGTTTATGTTGATAGTGTTATTATTTTATAATGGTTACAACACATGAATAGAATAGAAAAGATGAACTAAACATTAAAGAGTCGATAAATACAATTACATCTTCATTAGTGGACTCCATTTAGATTTTTTATTAAAGGACCTAAAATTTATATTTTGTTAGGGATAGAACCTCAAGAACATGGATAATGATTTTTAGAATAGAAATGGTTAGGTTGTTTAGATATATTTCTCAAAGTGGTGTAATGAAGTGAATTAAAAGGTGTCTTTTTAGAATTCAGGGGACATACATTCATGGAAATTATTAAAATATTATAATAATTTAAATTATTTCTCATGTCCAAATGGATATAAAATAGAATAATTATAATATACATTTAATATAAGATCAACAAATTTCATAAAAACAAATATGGTTATGTTTTTTATAATTTCTCACCCATATATTTAACTTTTTAACCCCAATTAACCCATTTTAGAATTACCCAACTATTGAAATTTTATACTCTATATGGATCAGTAATGTTACAATAAAATAAAAAAAAACCGATAAATGAACCGTGGTTGATGTAATGAACCATATAAAAGTAATTTTTTGGAATAAAATATTTTAAGGAATTTTATATCATTTAATAAAATATTATTTATTATACAATATTAGAAATGTCAATTTTTTGACAAGTTATTACATTCACAATAATAATATTGATAAACCAAATGGAATTCAAATAAAATATTGTATTATATCCCTAAACTGTAATGTGAAGATATAAAATCCTTGTATGATGTTGTTTATCTAATATAATATTAATTTTAATATTTTAAATATCATGTATTTTATTTTTCCATTAATTTAATAAATATTACGTTCGTGTTGTGTAATCATTTAATGTAATAATATCTTCAATTATAGTTTAAAATAAATTAACATGATTAATATAAATATTTTTTATTTTATAATATTTTTTATAGTAAAAAATATCCTCTAGATAACCCCATATTAAAAATATTATCTTTATTAAGAACAAGAGGGTAAAATGTTTGACTCTTCTTGAAGGAAAATATTATTAAGTTCACAATCTCATCCAAATAACCAAAAACGTACCAATAACCAAATATTGGGTTATTATTAAGTAAATGGAGCCATAAAATATGAATAAAATTGTTTTAGTATCATTTTATTATCCTATCATTTTATATTTAACTTTAATTACCCGATTTACCATTTACTGTTGTAATAAACATTATTAAGAAAACTATTCGTATTGAACAAAAATAAGAGGTTTCTATTTAATAAAATTATAACTAAAAAATATAATTATTTAATCATTTTTCCAAAATTAAAAATACATAAGTGGAATAATATAATTTAAAATTTAATTGATAAAATGTAATGAAACACAATTTTTCCATAAAATTCCCCTTTTAAGTATGAAAATGATTTTTATAAAAAAATTAAAACCTAAAAATTATTATAATAAACTTAATTTGATTAATAATATTATTAAATTCCTAATTTAATTTTTAAAATAGTTTAAGATGAAATATTACTTAGTAAATGTTTGAAACAAAATACAGTTTTCAATAAAAATTGGTATTTTTTTAGTATTCACTAAAAAATAAATATTTTCAAAAAATATATGAAATTCTTACCCTAACATAATTTTAATATTCTGATTTAAAAAATGATATTATATTTACAAAATAATATTTATATATATTCAATAACTTTTTTATAATCTTTTCTCTTTAAAAATTATTGTTGAAGAAAATGTATATCTAAAGAATAAAAAAAATTAACTTAAAAATGAGTAATTATTTACTAATCACTAATCAATAGAATTTTATAGAGTAGGTATTATATATATATATAATTAATATATTTTTTATTACTATTTATACATTCCAATTTAATAGCTAGGTTATAATTATAATATTTAGATAATATTTCCTGGTTCATCGATGCTCAGTATTGGGTGTTGTATACAATTTTAAAAATAGTTTTCTTTTAAAATCTTTTGGTTTCTTGAAACAAAATGTATCAATGTTATTAATTTTTTTTGAAAACAAATATTCCATAATATTTAGGAATTTACAACACTGATATAGTACTAAATAATATTACCTTCTGAATGAATCCTTCAAATATTTTTAATCTTAGTAAATTCTTTTCAATGACTTCATCCCAACATGTTTGAGTTTGAAAACATTTTCCATATAATTACTCAAAAGGTGCTACATATATACAAGAATTAAAACTATTGTTTCATGATAATTACACCAATGAATCATGATTATCCTAACATTACTGATAATCTAATGAATAATCCTAAAAATATCTTTTTATATCTAAATGGTTTGTTCTTACTATCAATCCGATTGAGGATGAAATGTTGTACTGAAATTTATTTTAGTAACTAGAAAATTTTGATTTCCTTTAAAAATGTTAAGGTAAATATAGGATTATTATAAGATATAATATAGAAAGTGACACATGTAATATTATTATCTCTTCAATATATTGTCTAGAAAGGTGATCCAAATACTTTGTATCTCAAATATGAAGAAACTGTACTGATTTATTCAACGGATCTTCAATCACACAAATTTCATTTTTACCTCTATATGTATTTTGTAATACCACAAAACAAAATCCATGGATATATTCTTCCATTTAATTTTAGGCACTAGAAAAGGCTGAATAATCTCTTCAAGTATATAAACATTAAATTACTTATATGTCAACCAATTCATTATAAAATCAAAAATATCTTTATTCATTCCTTTCCACCATTAATATTACAAAATATCTCAATATGTATTAGTACATCCAAGATGAATTAAAAATAGAGATCTACCATCATCATGTAAAAATTAATTCTTCAATAGGGAATCAATCAGAATATATAACGTCTTCTTAAATCTGATAACACATTCTTTATTGACATTAATATTAAGAAAGAAATCATTATTGATTGATTTTACTCATTCCTGAAAACTATGATCATCCATTTGATCCTTCATAGGTATTTCCTAAAATTCTGACTGAACATAAAATTAAATTATAAAAATAATAAGTTTCTATATAAACAATTTTGAATCCCTGATTTATTGAATCGTTAACCAATGAATAAACTTTTAGAAATAACATAGTTAATGATAAATTATATTTTCAACTCTAATAATCAACTAACTTGTTTGTTTTACTTGTATTATAGTAAATTGTGTAGTTATAAGACTTATCATTACTAACCATCTATTCTTCCTCATGATCAACTCTTTTTGAGTGAATATAGACATAAAAATTTTGTAGTCAATATATTTCTTTTATTTTAAAATACATAAATGATGTCTCCAAAAATTTGAAGAAAAACAAACAACTAGATGATAAATAGATTCTATATGGTAATTATACTCATGGAGTTTCAATTAACTTGGAGGATATGAAATGAACTAATAATCTTGAATTAATACACAATTATGTCCCTTCATATAAGCATCAATATAAATAAAAAATTATCCACTTCTTATTACAAATGATAAAAATGGAGTATTAAACATTATTCATTTCATTTCACAAAAACATTCATCACATTCTTTGGTACATATTAATTTATCTTCTATTGAAGCTATCATAGTGAGTGAGATATATATCTTTGAAAATATTCCAAAAAACTATCAGTGGAGTGATAAAAATCTTAGAAAAAATTAACTCAGAGAGAAATTTATAGGCATTAGCCACTCTTCCAGTAATATAGTTTTTATAATATGAATAATTATCTGATATTTTTTTAAAATATTCCAATGTCATGGAATATTATGTAACCAAAATTCACATTTACTTAATTTTCCATACAATTTATTATAATTTATAGTCTAAGGAACAATCCCAATATTCTTCATGTGATCCTAATGACTTTAAAAGTATACCAAAATATCATTAATATATAAAAGAATAAATTTATCCAAATAGTCATGGAACACTGTATTCATTAGATTTATAAATACATTGATTGTGCATGTGAACCTAAATGGAATATAAAAATATATAAAGATCATACCTAGTTATAAAATCAAAGTTTAGAATTTCTTCATCACAAACCATCAACTGATGATAATTTGACCTGAGATCTACCTTAAAAAATTTATAATATCCATGGAGAGGATAAAAAACAATAAATATGTGAAAATAAATACCTCTTCAAAATGGTGATGATACTAATTTCTCTATAATCAGTTAAATGTATTATGGAACCATTCTTATTTATAAAAAAAATATTTGTTCCCTAAGGAGAAGTTTTAGGTGGAATAAACAATTATCAAGTAACTCCTATATTTATTTTTTCAATTTTTATATCTCAATTCAATGCATTCGACAAGGGGGGTTTGAAATTAACTTAGCATCAGGAACAAAGTCAATAATAAATTCAACCTATAGAACACGAATAACTCTAATTAAATTGTTAGAAAATTTATCCTTATATTAATTTACCACTACAATGTCACTTATTATAATAATTTATTTCTTTTTAACAACATGTGTATGATATATTTTACTTATAACTTGTTTCATTTTATCAGCTTCTTGATATGTTTTCAATGGTATGGAATCAGTCATGTATATTAACAGAAACACACTCTAAAATTTGAATATAACTTCTTTAGATTTTCAACCAAAATTAGCATGATAAACTGATATCAAATCTAAATCCAAAAGAATATGAAACACTACCATGGGAAAGACACTAAGTGTATTTGGGAAAAGCATTCCATATATGATAATAATAAGTTTATTTTATAAATTCTTTTTACATTTATAATACCCTCAAAAGTTTTTAACAAATATTTTAACTTCATTTTTGAGATGGTATTTCCATTTTACATTACAATTTAGCAAATATAAAATAATTTTTTGATCCAAAATAAAATATACATTGGAATAATATGAATAATCATGTAATATACCTGAAACCACTTTATTTGACAGTCTAACATCTATTGTAGTACTAGTAAAATAATTTTTTAGACTATTCTACATTTTATATTGTTAATTACCATATTGAGTTACTAACATTAGACATGTATTAGCATAATGATCCAACTCAATTCAACTATAACTTCTCACTACTTTTTGATTAACGTTTTTGGCATTACAAGTATATTCATAAATCATTTATTTATATACATGAGACAAATGACTGAGATTGATGCATCAATAATACCTTCATAATCCAACAAAAAATTATTTAAAATGACCATTTCAACACTTGGTTCATTTTAATGGTTAAAAAATGGTTTTCCACATCAGTTTCTCCTTTGATTTTATAACATCAGTTTAGTAGGGATTTTTTACAAGCATCATATTAAATAGGAAATACATCTTTTTTGAAAATAATAGAATTGGAAATAGTTATTTACATTAGGTTTTAAAAAACAAACATAAAAACACAATAATATAATAGAACACAAATCGTTTTTCACAACTTTTATATGAAAACTGAAATGAAAAATGCTATTCTATGTGATTTATTTTAAATAAAAAGTCATGGTAAAGAATACTTCACACCGTATTTCATAAAATTGATGCCAAAAATCAAATTTTCACATCATTTATACAGTAATAAATTTAAAGAAGAGTTTTTTTAAATTATAAAAATTTATACTAATCCTATGAGTAAAATAGAAAAACTAGAAATAAAAATATAAAAACATAATAACAGAACCAAAAAATAGCATACTTTACCATTTAAAATTTACAATTTACAATATATAATAAAAATAATCAAAACACTAATAAAACACATGAAATATTCTTCCCATGATCTTTTTATGTGATTTATATCATATTAATTATAAGTTAGAGCATCATAATAAATTTATATTTTAAAAATGAATCCTTAATCAAAATCTCAACATAATTCTGTGTTAAATTAAATAAAAATTTATAATAAAATTTAACATTGTTGAATTTTGAAATTGTATCTATTTAAGTGATTTAAAACCTAAATCTTATAAGACATTATCAACATTCAATTACTCTTTACTAACAATGACAGATCCATTTCAAAATAATTCTTTATTTCAAAATATTATTTTAAGTACTTTCATACAATATTTACTTAATATAAATGAGAAGTCACAATTTGAGGCAGCTGAATAGAGGTGAGGGTGTAAAGGTGATACAGGTTGGAGACTATACCCTATTTATTTTAAATAAATAAAATATATGAGATAATAAATAAAGGACCCAAAATATATAAATTTATGAATTAACCAAAATCATAAACAAATAACAAGTTCAAAGCTAAATAGTACAACCATGCAAGAACATGAGCTTCCCACAAATAAAATGTACTATAAATACAATTGTAAATGAATAATACATTTACATAATGAAAAGTAAAAAATAAATAGAAGGCCCAACTACAGTAGGCATCCTGAGTACATGCTCAACCCCCACATCCATGTCAAGTCCCATCCAATGTGCAGTCTTAAGATATAATTTTATCACAAGAGGGACAATCCTTATAACCTTAAAGTTATTTGATTATCTCAGTGTATAGTCGATGTTATCCTTGAATACTAAGGATGGTTTCAATATAAGGGACACTATTATCTCTAAAATCAGAGTGCATTGAGATTTTATCAAGGATTTCCTTTGATAAGTGTGTATAGCTCTTCCAATCCATGTTCCATAAAAACATGTTATACATACTTTGAAGTAACCCTTGGAACCACTTCTCTAGATGATATGTGACCACATACAAGTATAGTTTATCCAACTCACGAATCCATAAAACAATGATCTCACCGATGATGGAATATTTGTAAATGTCATATCCCTAACATGTGTGTCATAAAAATGTAAAACTAATTTTACGGCACCATCCCCCTATCGATATTTAATTATCATAGAATTTATCTATCCATTTCATACTGACCAATTGTGAAACATCTAGTTTAATATAAAACATTTTATTTTAAGGACTAATCACATCAATATAAATCCAATGGAACCCATGATCATTCAAAATAGTAACTAAAATGTAATCCTAACTCTCTGCATTCTTCAATGATTGGGTGCTAAACAAACCACCTTATCATCATGCACCCTTAGAAGCACATGTGGGCTACCAACCTATCAGACTCCTGGTTAACTTATTCATCCTATGAAAGAATATATAATCTAGTTTTGGTTCAGAATTAACTCTTATTTATAAGAGTTATCATCATGTACAAGGATTAAAAACCTAGAATATATCGACAACCAGGATTCTAGAACATGATCTATCTGTTTCCAAATAGTCCTTTATGGATTTTCTCATTCTACATGGAAAGACATGATGAAAAAAATATGACACAATTCTACCCACCTATGAAGTATCCAACTAACCATTTTTTGAGAATAGTAATTGATCCCATTAACGCACTCCATCGAACACCGAACATAGGATACAGATGGGACTAACACAATTCTATAATAGCTCCAAATGAATAGATAAGAAAACCCATTTACATAAATGGATTTTAGTTAAGTTTATCTTTTATATTCATGTGTGACACTCATCCCATGACAATTTCTTCAATGTTATCATCATTTTTAATAAAAGAAAAAGTATACCCAGATCAGTATTGTTATCTCACCTAACCCTTTTTACTAAGTTATCCTAAATACTGCGATAACCAATCCTTATTAAAATATCACAGGCCAACATCATTTTCAACAATATTTCACATCAACGTCACTTTACTCTAGATACGAATCTTAACAAAACCTTATTGAAATCATAATCCTTTCTTCAAGCACTTGTGAATCAAAACAGTTAAGCCATTACATGACCTTACGACTCAACAACTTGTTTTTTATCACATCATTTCTTACCTCGATAAGAACCATGTGTCATAATTTGTGCTATAATGATATTAAAACAGTGGGATAGGAACTATGAATTCCTATAATATGGTAGAGTACAAATGGGTCAACTCAAAGTTTTGGTATCTCTATGACTATTAACATGATTATAATTCTCAAGTTGTGATCCATTATAAAATAAGGAAAGTCACAAGACCATGAAAGCTATTTTCCATTCCTCAGGCATTTACAACCCACTATATAGGAACATTAAACAATGATCACATCCTTTAAAAGTTGTATCTTAGAAAACAACCCCCACAAACCTAATTGTATTGTTTTATTACTAAGAGTCAAACTCAATATGACCTACACTTGAAAAACACCTCATGCCTAAATTTCCTTATAAAAATTTATCTATAATTTTATTTCTGCTAGTTCTACAAACACTAGGATATCCCCTTACATAAATATATAGCTTCGGTTCTATAAATGAATCATACCAAAAAGTTAATTAGGCTTACTAGATCAAAAACCAATTTTAAGGTAAAAAAATATCTAAATTTATATCTATTGTAAATGTTCACATACTCATCCATGATAAAAAAAGTAAACAACACTTATTTAATGATTTCAACTAAGAACACTAAATTAAGGTTTCATGTTTTTGTTAATTAATCGATGCTCATTTATCAAAAAACTTAAGGAATCTCAGCTATAAAGGATATCATGTACCAATTATAAAAGAAAAGTATTCTAAGAAAATTATTAAGTTGACTCTATGTAGTATAATGGGATACTTATCTTATAATTACATTCGAATAAATTAGTAATTATTTATTTGGTGCGGAAATTATCACAACAAAAATAGTTAAGGAAAATTTCATGTCCATGCTATAGAGGAATACACCATTTAGGTTGTTATCAAAATTTAAATTAATGGAAGACTTATAATAATAAATATCAAATGTAGATAAAAGGTATTTTCTCATTTTATGGGATTTATTTAAGAAATATTACAACATAAATGTATATATAAAGTTGGATTAGTGGCTACCAACACCCTAAATAACCATAAAATATTAATCATGAGCCAGCTTTCAGGGGGTTAAATATCAAGGACAAATTTGAAGGTCATATAGAGACACAAGATTTCATTGATAGATAAGAAATATTTTTTATATGAATATTCCTTACATTTCACAAATATATTATTAAGGATCATAACAATTTAATATCTTTAGAAACATGGAAACATAAAAAACTGGATTTAGACATAGAATAATGTTATAAAACAACACCCAAGATGTCATAGATCATGAAAGAGTCCTGTAATAAATATTAGGAGTTCATAATATATGATTTATAATGGATTGAAAGATATTAATACATGTGAACATTACATTGGATTAAGACATAGAATTATGGAATACACATAATTTTACAACATTGTAAACATGTTTAAACAGAGATAGGTTCACTCATTATATTAAGGGAATGAAATCAGTCCCTCGCATAAACTTATATGGATGAAATTTTTCTGCCCTCATGAAATTATTGACAGGAAATCTGGTCCACACATAACAATATGAACATGAAATCAGGTTCATGCATTACATAATTAAATCATGATTTATCAATCATTATAAAATTAATTGGAGATAGATATTTTTCCCACACATCATATAATGAAAATAATACATACGTGTGCCACGTGATCAGAAAACATTTACCATATTATAACACATCAATAGGAATTAGTTTCATAAAAATTTATATATAATATTACTTATGAAAAATGAATTGGTTTCATAATCATCCTATCATAATAATCATATAATATTTATAATAATAATAAGAATGGTTTCATTAGAACATATCCATATTAAATTATGAAAAACCTCAAATGATATCATCTTGTATGGAAATGGATTTTAAAATATCACTTGGAACATATAATGAAGAAAATTGACTTTTAACTATGAAAATAACTTTTTAAAAAGAAAAATTTACAAAAAATAAATATCCTTCTCTTAGAAAATATCCTTGAAAACATATAAATTATGATTCAATTATTTATTTTTTAATAATATAAAAAATTTCAATAATGTTTTTAAAATTAAAAAATGATTCCTTTCACATTTCGATAAAAGACAGAAGGTCCTAGTTTAGAAAATGATATTAAGATTATTTTTAAAAAATTATTATATGTAAAATGTGGGAAAAAATTTCTTAAAATATTAATTTTATAATATTAAAAAATTTATTTATATTCATAGAAAACATGATTATAAATGAAAATGGTTTCTTGACTGAATAGAGAAATGAAGACCTTTTTTATAAAAACAATATTTTAAAATATTTAATTTTTTATGGTAGGAAAATGAAAGGAGAAATGTATTTTCTAGAAATTAACCTAGTATGATAAAATTTATGAGTTTATAGAGATGTATATCATAATATCTCATCAATGGAAGCATATTATAAAGAATCCAATAAAACAGTGAGATTATAACAATAAAAATTTATCACTTTGGTACCTTTTGAATCATAAGCTCTATGAAATAGATCACGTGATATGGTTTTTTATACCCCATAATTATCATTATAAGGATCAGAAAATAAATCCATGGGTAATATATTCACTAAAAAAATGACATAAGTGGTGTATAAGGCATACCTCCCATAAAAATAAAAGTGAGATATAAATACATTACCTTAAGTATCGACATTATTTGTAGACATTAAAACATACTATATAATAAATATTGGTTTATTAAACATTCATTGAAATACAAAAATTTTATATATCATTTTATAAATGATTTTTATGACCTTTTATTACCAATTTATTAACTATTCATTGTTAAAATTACGTTTCAGGTAATAATTGTATTATTTTTCAAGTACATTTTGATTTTTTATTTTTCATAATTTTAATTTTATAAAGGATAAATCACATAAAAAATAATATCCATAATATAATTATTATTTATATATATAATATATATTTATTCAGATTAATCCATAAAAGTTATACATAGAAAATGAAATAAACTGTTCATGGAGACAATATGTCGTACGTACGGATGAATGATGGTTAAATTTTTTTGATGGATAAAAAAATAATGGTAAATAATATATTAAAATTAAAAGGTAATTTTCATTTCATATATATCACATATTTTTACTAGACATATCATTATTACCTTCTATGTAAAAGGTAAGTGATGAACGAATCACATCCCTTTACAAGGTTGTTTCCCACTATGCGCAGATGTGACATTATCATTTTACCCCAGAATGGAAAGTAATAATGTTAATTTGATTTTATAATTAATTAACTTTAATTTTCTCGTAAATATAATAAAAATATTTTAAATAAAAAATTATATCTAAGCATGGGAGGTAGGGATAAATAATATATTAGATCGGTTTGTGAGGTGGTACTTTTGCATGAACGTGATCGACGATTTCATTTTCCATTTGATGGAAGAGAAGATGAATGTAGGTTATTTAATCAACGTTGTATAATCATTGTATATTTAGTATAATAGTTTTATCTTATTTTAACTAATAAAATATAAATGATAATTGTAAAATAATAACTAAAAATAAAATAGATTAGTGAAGACAACTACATTCCCATTGAAAAACATTCTTTGATACTCCTATTAAGGACCTTCTGACATGTATTTTTGAAAAAAAATAAGATCTATAATTTGTATAAGGATGCATAAGAAGGACCTTTTAGGGTTCTTTTCATCCAAAAGTCAAAAAAAGTGTGATGAATTGAGGGGAAGCATTCACCTTTTATAATTGAGGAGGTGTGATATTTATGAAAAAACCAAAAAATATTCAACAATTAGAAGTCACTCTGACCCCATTGGACATATAAAATGATAAATAATATATTTTATATATTATACTGTTGATAAAAACCTCAAACAAAAAAAACAAAAGTTTTAATATTATTATTTCATTCCATTTGTGTTTACTTAATTTTTCAATTTTAGTTTTCACAATAGTGACTTATATATTTTTATTTTCCTAGGTAATTTATCCATTATGAAGAAAATTAAAATGATAATTATTATATAATTCTTACCCACGTATTATAAATATGAAATATGATTTATTATAATAAATCGTATGTGTGCTGAAAATTAATTTTAACTTAAGACCATATATCGCGCAAAACCACAATTTAGCCTTAGTCATTATAATTATTTTTTATTTTCATTATTAATATTTCAAAAATAATAATTTGAACATATTATTTATTATAAATAATTATTATTTAAAATATATTTCAAATTTTATCTAATTAAAATAATTTAATTAGATGAAGTAAATTTATGATTAATCCCATACACATGATAAAAAAAGCATTTTTTCCAAATAATGTTTTCCCAAATGTATAGAAAGTATTAATATTAAAATTAAATAATATATTGATTATAATTAGCTAAATTAGATTAATAAATATATAATTTCATTATATTTTGTTTTAAAATCATTTTAAATTAAAATTTAACTTGAAAATACTTTAAACGAAATGATAATTTTTTAATAAATAAATGTTTTTTACTATTTATTAAAAAATGAATCCTTTCAAAATATTCTAAACAATTCACTGAAATATGATTTTGAAATTTATATTTCAAAAATGTAGTATATTTTTTATATAAATTTTCAAAAAGTGGAAAAAAATTCATTTATTATTTGTTCATAAACATTCAATAAAAACATTTTTTTGAGAAAATAGTATTTTCAAAACATATAATGACTATAAAAAAAGTAAGTAATTTTTTTAATAAAAATTCAATGTTTATATAAAACCATTATAATTAATATTTATGTTGTGGTTATTCCAATTTACACTATTTTGGTAAAATACAAGGTCATAAAGGTCATGTTTTAAAAAATATTAATAGTATACTACGGTTCCTCAAAACTTTTTATCGAGTGTAACACAACATATAAAAGAAATTCAATTTATATGAACAAAATATTTCAGTAATTATTTTGGGGTTCTAGGTCCATTAATATAATCTTGTTATATCTAAATGAAACCCAATATCAATTATTTTATTTGATGTATTAATCACACCTAGAATGGGCATATCTCATAAGAATATCATACAACAACCAACCTACTTGGGTCTTGTCGAGAATTAACCATAAATAATAAAATTATTTATGAGTCAGAATAAAAAACTTTTATATTTATAAAATAGTCAGTTATAAGAGTCGCAACTTCCAATGTATTAATGTACGAGCCTTTATAAGTTTAAATGAGACTTCATGTAACAACAACAAAACCATTACATCTAGTTAGTATAATGTTACAGGTCATATATAATTATATTATTAGATGGATAACTAGTAAAAATTTATAAAAGTAAATTATTAATAAATAAAGATTTTCATCCATGTAATTTAAATATAATGATGTTTCATCCAAGGTAAATATAGTTCCAAGGATTAAACATATGATAATTTTTTAGTTAGGGTCCCCCATCAAGTTATACTATAGAAAACCATTTCTGTTTTTTTTTAAAATTTAATAAAAAATTAATTTTCTCATTTTATCTAGGCATGAAACATCATTAAAATTCATGTATAGCATTTCAATAACTTATCATATGCATGTGTCAATATATACACTAATACAAAGACAACATTAAATTAATTGATATATTTAAATCATCAAGGTAATATAATATATATGAACTATAATTACTTTATATAAATATCCATGTATAAAATACCATAAATATGATTAAATAATAATTATATTAATGTAAATTAATAACTCATGGTTACAAAATAACTAACTATAATAACAATATAATGAAAAATAAGCATATCCCTAGAAAATTTATCTTTCCGCATTCCTGTGTTGGTCGAATCCATACACGAGCTATTTACCAAGGTATAACAAATTCATAGTCCCATCTCTACAATCACAAAATAGTATGAAAAAGGAAAATAATCCTTTAATTCCTATTTGTGACATCTTGACATAGAATTCACAAAAATTGGGTAATGAGTAGATTCGCCACATGGCCTCAAGCATGCCTCAACATACACCAGAGGCTGCCGACTATATGTGAGGTACAAAATATTTTATAGTATATATACTATACCTTTTGGATTAGAAATAAATACCATATATTTATTAATATATAAAGGCACTAGAAGATATAAAATTATGTAGAAAAACATAAATCATAAACAAATAACCAGAACGAAGCTAAATAATACATTCATGCAAGAACATGGTATACCCCAAAACACATGGAATTTGAAATAAAGTATGAAATAAATAATATAGGTCTTTAATGATAAGTTATAAATAAATAAAATAATGAACTCCCATATATATCCCAAGTAATTTCTTGACCCCCAACTCCAGGTCATTTCCTAATCCATAATGGGAAAGAATAAGAAATCTAAATACAAATACTTATCTGGAATAGAGATTTCTTATAAGTTAATAAATATCTAGACAAATAGAGTGTTAATATAACTTAGTAGGCCACCACCAAAAAAACTAATGTATATCATTTCCTTGAATTTAAAATAAATAGTGTGTAGGTATAATAATAAGCAGTGAATAAATAAATGTAATAACGTTGGTATTAGGTTTATTATAGTCACCTGACCGACCATACTAACTTTGGTCTAATCCAAAATGTCTCTAAACATTCAATCAGGTATATATATTCATATTTATGAACACACACAAGGAAAAAAATACACATATTCAGAGATATATATGCACTAGTTAGGACTATAGGTGTACGACCCAGGAATCCACTTATAATAATAATAATAATATGAATAATTATGATGATGAAAATGATAATAATAATAATATAAGTATCACTGATTAAAAATTATTTCAACCCAATGAATCTATATAAGAGATACATAGTACAATTCCAAAAAATCCCAATCAATTATTTGGAACACCACGTTGAATATCTTAATCCAGGGAGTGAAGAATCATGTAAAATAACCTTAAAATATGTGAATCATCATGACCAACATCCTTAACTAAGGGTTCGTGAAACATCATGTCCAAAAACCCTAAATAAGGCCTCTCAATAATAATCAAGTATGTGGTTAAAATACTCTCCCTTTGAGAACTTTTCTAAGGTATTCTTTAAGGGGGAACTCAATATCAATCAAGGCACCGTGTAATCCTATCTGACCAATGAGTCCGTCCAAGGTATTCCTACTTGGGAATCCAATGTTCTCTCATAGAATAATATAATGTTGTCTAAAGTTAAAATTTAATAATTTAATATAGTAGTTGAGAAGTATTTCATGACACTTTATTTGGGATTCATCATCATTGTTAAATTAGTAAGTCAATTACTAATAATTATGAAGGCTATCCAATTACACATACCATAATACAATTAAATTTAACACGACTAGGAAATTATATAATTCATAAAGAATTATTTCGTTTATCAATCAAATTTGAAAGGAATACAAGGTTCATGTTCATAATCATGTCACATTACTATTGAAGTCTCAATTTAGTTCAATCCCTTATAATAATCGAACTCATACAAGACCAATGACCATTGGACACTATCCCACCCATTCAACAAGTCCCTCATTTCTATATATTATTTCCCATAGATGTGAATGGAGTCAATTCAAGGAATATAACCATATTAAAATCTCTAATTTACCAAATTAATTACACAAAATTATGCACAATCCAATGTATTAATCATTTTACATTTCATTTAAGGTAATTCTATCCCCCAAAACCACATGGAATGCTCAACACACCTAACTTGTGAATAGGAACTATAAAGAACATAATCATCGTAATAATCTTAACTAAAGTCTTCTTATGTTGCGAATATGTTCAAGGTCATCAACCTCCAACCATTATTTAGGGTGTTATAGCATGTTTAAATGATGTATAGGTATACAATATATGGTATTTTATATTTTAGAAGAGATATGTGGGAACTCCGATATTCGACATAATGAAAATAATTTATAAATGATGAAAAATTATTGGAAAATAAACTAGATCAAAAATATTGTACATAGTAGGAATGAATAATCTATTATAGGGCTTCTATTCAATTCATATTGATAGAAAACTGATGAATCCAAAAGCATCCTAAAAATTTGGAATATGATCTATCAAAATGATACTATAAAAATAAAGAAGTGTAATTGATAAAAGTGGAAAGATGAGTTGTAAACACTCATTTATTCTTCATATAAACATAAATATTCTTGAATCATAACAATAAAGAGGTAGAAACACCATAGAGGTGGTGAGGGAGAAGTGGGTGTGTGTGGGGGAGCATCATGTCCAAATTACAGTGGAAATGCAGTGAAAAACCTTAGAGGCTTAGAGCGGAAAATAAATTTTTTACCCTTTTAATGTGGTTCACTGTTAGAAAAAAAGGTTAGACAAACTATTTTTCAACCCTATTGTAACACACTAATATTTTATAATTTACATTTAAAAAAATATAATTTATTCTTTTGCTTATCTTATATACATCACATAATTTTAATGAATAACAACATACTAAAAATAGTATTATTTAAACATGAATATTATTACCTATAAATTTATATTATATGTAAGAATATCAATAACTTCATTTTAAAAATCAAGTATAATTGTTTTTTGTAAATAATTCATATTGGTAATAATGTACTTAATTTTTAGTAATGTATTTATTTGTTTCAAAAATAAACTTTTATCAAGAAATGTTATTTATTCCTATTTTTTAAAAAATAATATAATATATTTTCCATATTTATGAAAATTTATTTTAAATATTAAACTTCATTCATTAAATATACATTTAAATATTTTCTATGATTATGTTTTTGAATTTTTTTAAAGATTAATTTATCGAAGAGTATTAACAAAATTACTAGTTTTTTAAAACAACCTTTAGTTTATAGATTTTACATGTTACATTTTATTTTATTATGGTTTTAAAAGTAACATTAGTCTAACTATATATATACAAATCTAATTAAGTAATTTTTAATCAATTTTATATTTAATTTTTATATTAAAAGTTTCTATAATTATGAAAACATTCTATTTGTAAAATCGATTTTAATCATGCATATGGGTTTAATAATATATTATTTTTCTCTTCTATTTATGTAATTTTTAAAAAAAATTCTATATTTTTTATCATAATAATTTATAGTATATAATTGTTTCAAATTAATTTTTTATTAAAATGAAAAGTGAAAATAGTAAAAATTAATTTCTGTAGTTAAGGTTAAAACGGGTTTAACAGGGGGTTAAACAAAAACGATAAGGTGTACAATATCCTAGGATGTTATATAAATATAATTTTATGAACATATTTTTCTACTTATCTCTCTTTATATTTAATAATTACCCCTTTTGGATCCTTTTGGCATGTCTGAAATACGAGTAAACATTTTTATTTTCAAAACATCCATGTATATCTTCTCCACACACTTCTTAAAGGGAACCCCTCTACTCTCATCTACCCACATTTAAAACCCTTTGATTCAGAAAATAACTAGAAAAATAAATTATTTATTTCCCACCCCACCACATAGAGGCCCTATTTTATTTATGAAACTCTCCTAATGCAGCTATATGTGTAAACCTAAATGAGTTCTCCAACGAATCTATATTGTTCATAACCATGCATGTTTGTTTTATTTGTTCCCCTAAACCCATAATATATTCTTAAAAATGATGATATAATAACATATTAACATTATATATAATTATATTATAATATATTATTGATAAAAATTACATCTATCTCCTCTTACATTATGTGGGAAACTACACAATTGATCGTGTGAACGGTTGGTTACCATCTCACAAACCGATATAATTCATTTTTCATCACTACCACTCACAGTTAGAGTTAAATATGGATTAAACATATTATAAATTATATTATAATATTATTATACTTATAAATTTATTAAATCACATCGTTCTTCCTAACATCCAATTATTTTGGAGATAATAACATCACTCATGCATATGTGTGGACTACCACCTCTACGAAGTGATGTGTTAATTTTTAAATTTTATTTTTAATTTTATTGCTTTAAGGATATATAAATTTAATATATATGATATTATGATTTAAAAATGAATCTATAATGTTGAAATAATATTTTATTTTTCTCTATTTCATCCATTTTGAGAATGGTGACAATGTTCAGGCGTAAGTACGACATACGATCTCTATGAAAACAGTAATTAATAATATATCTCCAATATTAATGTATTTATATTAATATATATATAATGAAAATATATGATATTTATACCATATTTAATATTATTCAGATTATGGAACCATGATTAAATTAAAAGTTTTGAAAATATGACACCAAATTATACATGATAAACGATGTAGTTATTACATGAAACGTGACTTTAACAAGTAATTGTTAATAAAATGATAAAAAATGGTCCTAATTAAATCATATATTGTATGATATATATATATATATATATTTATAATATATTTACAAAAAGACTTATATTTATTTTACAGTAGGTTCAAATGTGTGCGAAGGAATTTGTGACTTTTGGTAAGAGATTTTTCATCTAAATTTTTTTTCTATGGGACACTAGCCATATTCACCACTAAAATATTTTTTGTGGTGTATATACTATAAATGAATGTATTTTTTAATTAATATATTGATAATTATATGATATTTCTATATATATATATATCAATATAGTGTTATTTCATTGATAGTTCTTAAGATTCAAAAGTTATCAAAACTGTAAAAGTTATATGTTATGATCTCGTTGTTTATCGAGATTGTTTTTGCTTACGCTCCCAATTTTGAGGTATTATGATCTACCTCCCAATAAAATCATTAATTTTAATATACTACAGTTAATTAATTAAAATTAATTATTTTCCTTTCATTTTCCGATCTTTATATACTCAATATTGCAATTGAATATTTTATTATGGAAATTTGAATTAATTTATCTATTCAGTTGAAAACAATTTTTATTATGTGTCCAAATCTTCTACAAAAGATTTAATGAAATATTTCAATATTATCAAATGATTTATTAAATAAAATTTTCCCAATTTTTTGAATTAAAAAAGGGGTTAAAATGAACCTTCTTGTTGTTTTCCAAACAAGCCTCTCTTGGATTTTTATAGAAAATGTCCTAGGAGTATTTGTTTTATCTTCTGTGACATGAAAGATATTTTTTGATTCCATGGCAACATAATGATTTAAAGATTCCATAAAATGATTCCAATTTTATCTTCAAATAAAAAAATTCTTAATTATTTTTGAAATTTTTAGATTTTAAAGAAGTGATTTCAAAATGGAATGTGTATTTTGATCATGATTTATATAGTGATATTTTTATAGAATTTATATTCTTCAGTGGATAAATAATTAGATTTTGTATGGTTTACTAGATATATGATCTAATTATACCATCTTTTTTGTTTATCTATATGTTTTATGATTATGATGAATATATTTATATAATATTCATTTCCATTATATGGGTTATGATGTAATTAAATACTTATAAATCCAATTTATTTTCTATGGGTTAGGACGAGATGAATATTTAATGAAAACAAAATTGTGTACAACCGCGAATGCGGCACACGACCATGGAATAAAATTACATTAAATCGAAAGCCCGAGGACTTAACCCCGCGACCTGCCCCTAACCCCTCCAAACCATTACTACCCCACCACCAACAGTGGGGCTGAATATTTAATGATATTTTGACAAAACAATGTATGTATTATGTGATGTGTTACACCAATATGACCCTACAATGAATTAGGTAATGATTAATTTTCTTTGAGCTTAAATGGTACATTAGTGGTTCTCCAAAGCTTAAAAAAGTTTACACGAGAGGTTATCCAAAGACTAAAAGAGGGTTCATGAGAGGTTATCCTAATATTATAGTATGTACATAGGTACTTATCCCAAAACTAATATGTTGTTAATTCCTTAGTGGGTTTCCTAGACATAACATTTTTTTTTCTTGTGTATTCCACAAATCGATGTCTTATGCCATTGTTATGATATCATGGATCATATTCATTGACTCCAATATGTTTTTTGTTCTTTTAAATGCCAATATTTATTGTTTTAATCATTTTTATAGTCTATGATATGTAAGGTATTGTTTTTATTTTTTTCCAGTGTTCTGATAACTTTTTGTCATGTTATGTTGACATCAGCATTGTTTACACTTAATGATCATATGGTCTCACCCTTAATTTGGTTACCTTTTGGTGGTTATAAATAGAGGTATTATATATGATTTTTATAATAGTGGTTTTAGTTAAGAATAAATCAATGGGTGGTGATTTAGTTAAATTAGGAACTTGTTTTTTATGTGTCCAAGTTTCCAAATGCACTCAGCCTAAATGATTCAACCTTGTATTTTTATGTTATCTAATGAATATTCATCTATTAAGATGTAATATTTATTTATTGGAAGTTAAATAATTTTTAGATTATTTCATAGAACGGTTTTTTTGACCTTATAAAACTTTGATGATAAAACATCAGTGAAATCCTTATGTATATTTCTATGGATAATTCTAAGGATAAGTCAAGGTATAAGAAAATGTCCTAGAATTTTGGTGATTGAAAGTGTGAGTGGTTTCCATGAAATTACATCCATGTTTGGATTCTAAAAGTAGATTTAGATTTGGAAACATTGTATAAATGGGGTAATAAATCAAAAAATGGATCATTTAATATGACTCGGTCATCATTTGGTGAACAAAAATGGGCCTAGCTAGGCACCCAGTTTAACACCCCAAGAGATATGTTTTAGAAATTTACAAAAATTGTATAAACTATCATCAATGATTTGAATATTTTATAACCATTAATGACCTAGGATAAATCAAAGGTGTTATAAAATGAATATACGGTTTCATGTCTTAGAAAACCTATGATTGATTATTCATGATTGATCATTTTGATTAATGGTTCTGGATGGTCACACAAACCATTATGGTTTCAGTATCAGCTTTCAGATAGAATAATGAGTTTGATGTGATAATGGTTATAAAAAAATTTGGAAGTACCCTATTATATGATATTTATAATAATTCATGTATATAAATAATATCAAAAAGTAATATTAATTCATAACCTCAATGATTGGATATTAAATTAGTATTGAAAACCCCTAATAGAATTATGATCACATTTAATGTATGTGATTATTAATATTTGAAGATTATGGGAATATGTTTCCTAAAAGTATTATTATCATCTATTTGGTATAATTTGATATTCTATTTGGAATAGATAAAATTTTACTATATAAATCCCAAATTAATTACCATGGTAAGTAACATTTGATATTCTGAACCAACCTATGACTGTCTACTTGTGTAGAGATAAATAAGTACATCCCATTTAAATAAACCTATTATATGATTATTTATTCATATTTTTAAGGGATTCTTATATCAGACGGTTGAGGATAAACTCACCATTGATAATGTTACTATTGTGAGATAGTTTTTTATGAATATTCAATATAGATACCTAATATTCCCCCAAATAATAATGTTGAGTTTTCAATAGAACTCATACCTAGTGCCACAATGATTTTAAAGAATACTTATTAAATATCCTTTATTAAGTAACATGAATTAAATCAGAAACTCTTGGAGAGTATTGATTAGTGATTTATTCATCTATGTGTGTCACATTGGGGTGAACCTATACTTTTTTTCTAAGAATAAAGATTGATCAATATGAATCTGAATTAACTATGGGAAAATGAACAAGATAACAATTAAGAACAAGTATCCACTTCCTCATATTGAAGATTTTTTGACCAAATGAACTGATCTAAATACTTTATTAAGATAAAATATCATTCAAGATATCATCAATAAAGTGTTAATAAATAGGATATACCAAATACAAAATTCATTATAAGGCATATGAACTTTGAATATATTGTGATGGAATTTTATCTTTCTAATTCTCCTTCTATCTTTATAAATTTAATGACAACTCTCTTTAGAGATTACATTGATCAGTTTTGGGTAGTTTTTATAGAATATATTCTTACATATGAAAATATAAAGTAATATTTTTAAGATCACTTGAGAATTATACTGAAGCCCCAAAGGAAGGAGATGTTATATCAAAAATATACTAACATTGAATTTTGGCTATAGAATGTTTCATTATTTGTTCATATATTGTCATGTATGGGTATATAAGTGGATCCATCATAGAAGAAATCTATTAAAAATTTTCCTAGACCAACCAAAATATATTATATCTGATGTTTTCTTGGATTTGATGGATATTATAGATGGGTTTTTAAGAATTTATAAAACATGATAATCCACTTTCAATGTTAACTTGTAAAGAATCCTTGTCCACTATATGTTTGAATTCAAAGAAAATTACAATTAACTGGAGATAAAAATTAGTATATGAACCAATGCTTACATTATCCTATAGTGGATAAGGGTTTTCAATATATAGTGATTCATATAAGATGGTATTTGGATGAATTCTCATGTAGAATGATATGGTTATAATTTATTCCACAAAAAAATTGATGTTTCATGAGAAAAATTACACAACTCATTATTTAGAGTTAACTATGGTAATTTTTTCATTAAATATATGGAAGAAATATATTTTTGGAGAAATTTATCATATATATACTGATAAAAAAATTAAAATTACATATTCATGTCAAAGGATTTCACCATGCACTAGAGAATATTATTGGAGATGATAACAGATTATAAATTCTAAGTACATTTCAACCTTGGGATAGAGATATAAGTGGATAATTCTTTGAGTTGGAAGGATATTTATGGATAATCTATGATAAGGAAGAAAGAAGATCCATTATTCTTTTTTATTTGAAATTGAGGGATTTTAAAATTTAGAAGGAGTGGGAGAAATACTATCACTATCAAATAAGTTTTTAACCATCTATCCAAGTGAATATTAAAGAGTCATCAAATTAAGATATAGAGTTTTAGAAGAAGGTGATGAATATTCCTGAGATTAACCTTGATCAAGATATAATGATATTTCTTATGAGAAGAGTTTGTGTTCCTTCCATACCATATTAGAATAAAGATATATTTGGGGATGCTTATTGTTGTTCATTCTATATTAATCCTATAAATAAAAAATATTTATGGGTATTTTAAATAATATTTATGGTAAGATGACACTACTATATATATTATGGAATTAGAATCTTGGTTAATGGAATGTAATAATGTTATAGATGATATGTAAAAGTATAAGGGGGTGTTGTAACCATTACACATACCATGATGGAAATATGAAACCAAACCCATGGATTTTGTTATTGGAATCCTCAAAACATCTAAATTGATTAATGATATGTGGGTCAAATTATATTTACTTATAATTTTTACAAACATAATCACCATATACAAATACTTATCTCTAGATAATCTTTCCAGGGTATTCATTGAATAAGTGGTAAGGTTTCATAGTTTACTACAATCTGTTTTATTTTACAAGGATGTCAGGTTCACCATAGTGTTTTGGAGAAGCCTTCAACAAGCTCTTGATATAGAGATGATTTTCATCAGTAAGTATCATCCTAATAATGATGGTAATTCCAAATAAAAATTAAAACCCAATAGGATATGTTGAGATCTTATTATCAGGATTTCAATGGTCGTTCGAGTAAATACCTTCTCCTTTTTGAGTTTCCATACCAAAATATATTTCACTTGAGCATTTAGATGGATACTTATGAAGACCTCTATATAAATAGGATTAGAAATACAAAATGCTAGGTTGAGGTTTGATAATGAGTGATATTGGGATGTGATGTAGCTAAATAAATGTCAGAGATGTTTAGAGCCATTTGCAACACATAAGTGCATCACAATGTTGGGGAAAAATTTATAATGGAAGTCACCAATGTGATCTGGAATCTGAATTTGGTGACAAAGTATTCATAATATTTTATTCAAGGAAGTTAATAATAATTATAGATACGGGAAAACAAGTTATATTGGTCCCTTTTAAATTCTTGATCTTATCACGTTGTCATAATATCGATTGGTGCATCCTATGAACATCTCTCAAGACCACGATGTGTTTCATGTTTCTCTCCTAAGGAAGTAAATAACTAATCCTTCACATGAAATAAAATCATAAGTCATACCTATAAAACATAATATTTACCAAAATGAACAACTGTTGGAGATTCTGAATCATAGAGAGAATGTTCTATGAAACAAGACCACTCACCTAGTAACTGTTTTGTGAAAAAGACCAATTTGAAGAACCTATATGGGAACATAAAGATACGATGATGAAATATTATTATCATTTTTTTATATTTGATTAATAAATTTATAGATATAAATTAATTTTTTAGGGGGTAGAAGATAACAACCTAATTATTTAATAATTTATTTTCTTTTAAAAAAATTATTTTCTTTAATTTTTTTTATTATATGGAACATTTTTTTAACGAACTACAATATACTATAATATTATTATTTAATAATGAACGTTATAACATAGATGTTAAACATTGTGGTATGAATTTTAATGAACACATTTTAAAAAATTATTATAATAGTTATATATAAATAAAAAATATTATTAAAAAATAGTTAATTTTCAGTAATGTCACTATATGTTTCCAAAATACTTTTTTATAAAAACAATTATTGATTTTTATGAAAAAATAATATATGATTTATTAAAAATTTATGAACATTATTTTAAAAAACAATATTCTTTTAAAAATCAACATATCAAAATTATCTTTGAGTGGATTTTAAATAATTTACTGCAAAAAAATGTTTTCCAATTAATAGTAAAAAAATATTTTTTTTTCAGAAAATGAATTTTTTTGTGTAACATATTTAAGAAGAAAAATATATGTTAATATAGTTTTAAATTTGAAATTATTTCAAATTTATAATTTTGTAATAAAATTTATGTCATTTGAATCAATTTTAAAATTAATTCTAATATTAATACATTTTGTACTGTTGAAAATTTTCTCTTTGGAAAACAAAATTTTTATCGTGCCAGTGAGTTTAATTATAAATTAAAATCTTTCATATCTGTGAAATGAATTTATAGAAAATTATTTAATATATATAATATTAAAATTCATATTATATAATATGATTTATTTAATATTTGTTCATAAGGACCCATAAAAATATGAAATATTTATTATCACCTTTAAGCTTAAAATGAGTTTACTGGGGGGGACTAAGAAAATAATGGGTAAAATGAAATAAAAAAAATTCAAAAATAATTTTTATAGATCTATTTAGAAATTATATAGTATATAGTTTTTTTAATAATCCATTATTGAATCTTTTTTTAATGTTTAAAATGTGGGAACATCATTTTCTTTTCAAAAATTCTTAATGTGTCCTCTCCCCCTCTTATAAAAGGGAACCCCATATACTCTCTTATAAAAACATAAAAAATTTATTGAACATTAATTACCCAAATAAAATATTTATTTCTATAAAAACATCACATAGGGTTTAATTTTTTTTATAAATCCCTCTAAATAATGATTTTGGTGTAAACCTAAAGGGGTTCTCCAATGATGATGTATAGACTTTAACCATGAATTTTTATTTTATTTCTTCCACTAACTCCTAAAAGTAATATAAAAAATTAGAATATAATAACCTATACATAAAAAATATACAAATATGTTGTTATATAAATGGCATGACCAACATCTATATCCTCTTCCATCAAGTACGAAATGAAATTGTCGATCTTGGGTATGGAAGACTACCACCTCACGAACCAATGTAATTCATTTTCCATCATCACCCCTCATTGTTGGTGATAATTATGGATTTAATATAAATATATATATATATATGATATTAATGAAAATATTATACTTCTGAATTAATTATATCACATATATATTTTTACCATACAATCTGTTGGGAAATGATAGCGTTGCTCGTGCGCACATGTGGACTATCGCCTCCTTAAGCAATGAGATTTTTTTACAATTTATTGAGAATTGAGTGGTAATAAGGATAGATTAAATTAATATATATTATATATAGTATATAACAATGGTTATATAAATATGTGTTAATTTTTGATTTTCTTTAATTTCATCCGCCGAGAGAATTAAAACAATATTTATTTGTTTGTATGTCCTAACATATCCATGAACCACATAATTAATTTTCTATCTCTAAATTTTATGGATTGATATAAATAAATCAATAATGAATATATATGATATTTATTTCATGGTTTACATTATATATATGATGTAACCATTATCAATGTAAAAGGAGAAAAAATACCAAACCAAAACATACAAGAAAAACGAAGTAGTTATTACCTAAAACGTGATATTAACAAGGAATTTTCAATAAATAGGTAATAAATAGATCATAAGTAAGTCATATATTATATGGTATAAATAAATATAGTTCAGTAATAAATTTATAATTAACTTATATTTATTATAAAGTATGATAAAATATATGATGTAATTTGATACTTAATGTAATGGATTTTTCGTCTATGTTTTATTTATGTGGGACACATTCCATCTTCATATCATATTTATTTTCTATGGTGTATAAAAATACCATGAAATATGTTTATGGTTGTTATAATGATAATTATAGGATATAAATAAATATAATAGTTTATTTCTTAAATGGGGAATATGATTCAAATGTTACCAAATTGGTAACAATTGCATGTTGTGATATCATTATTTACTAGGATTTTTTATAATTATGCTTCCAATGATAAGATCATATAATATAACACAGAAGAAAATAATGAATTTTATATTCCTATATCTATTTATTTATTTTACTTGTTTTTCATTTATTTTCCTCTATTTATGTATTGAATATTCTAAAGGAAATTTTGAATGTAAAACTGAATTTATTAATATCTTCAATCGAAAAACCTATTCTCCAATTTGCATGTTATCTAAAAATATTTTAATGAAATATTTCACTATTCTTCTATTATTTTATAAGGAATTTTTTAACCATGTTTTACTTTTTACATAATAGTTGAGAATGAAGCTTCGTGACAATTTACAAACTTGTCTCTCTAATGTTTTTACAAAAAAAAATTAATAAGAATATTTGATTTTATGTATACAGAATAAATAGTTTTTAATACCATAATGACTAGTCAATGATTTAAATATTATAATAATGGTTTCCTGGGTTATTTTAAAAATAAAATGTCTTTTTTAATATTTGTGAAATTTTTTAATTTTAAAGACGTGTTTTCAAAATGGAAAGGATATTTTCCTCAAGAATGTTTTAATTATATATTTTTGAAATTTATATTCATTAATTACTAAATATATTTATTTTTTATTATGTTTTCCTAGGGATATGATCTAATTTTTAAAATAATTATTATTTCTAAATTTGATTTAAGATAATGAAGATGATATGTTTACGAAACCGCTTCCTTTTCGATGGGTTGTGCTATGGTGAATGAATGTGATGTTCCTAAAATTCATTTCATTTTTATTGGTTATACTGTGATGAAATGTATAGGTTATATGATGGGTGGGACTTACATCTCCCTCATGTGAATTGGGTAATGATTAATTTTTTTTAGATCAAATGATATATATGAGGAAATACCAAGACAAGAATATAGTACACAAGTGGTTATCCCAAGCCCAAAATAGGGTACACTAGAGGTTATCCCAAATCCCAAGCAGGTAAAAAGGAGGTTAGAAATAGCCTAAAATATAATGAATGTTTGGGTGGGTATCCATGACATAAAATTCTCTAGTATTATGTGTATGCCCTAAATATATGTATTGTTATTATTTTATGCTCACACGACTCATGTTCTTTGATACCATTATGATTCATGTCTAATGATCTTCCATAATCAATTCCATGTTCAAGTTTATTATATATGATATGCTAGGAATTATTTTAAATTATTATTATTATGTTATCATACCCTCATGCTCAATTTATGTTTAAATATACATTATATTCCTTCATTGATCATATATGATAAACTTTGTTATATTTCATTTATCCAGGTAATGAGGAAAGGTAATATGTCTATTATGTCTAATAACGGTGAAATTTATATGGAAATTAATGGGATATTATTTAGTTTACTTCTAAACCAGTTTTTTATGTGTCTATGATTACAAATACACTAAGACAAAATTATTATAAAATTTATCATTGTGTTATGTAATGAATATTTGTATATTAATATGTAATATTTTTTTATGATAAGTTAGGGTCTTTACCCATGTAGCTTACATCGGTTAAGATCCACTCCCCCTCTTGTGGATTGCTCATGGTTAAAGAAAACATGAATTTCTCATACGTTAATGTCTATAATTTTCCATAGACATCAAACTCGGATATGCAACCCATATCGCATGGTTAAACTAGGAATTAACCTAGAAAAGTAGGCCAGACAGTTTAGGTTTATGATTTTTAATAACCACGTGAAAAACATGTACCTCCAATTGATTATCTTAAAACCCTTTTTTCAATGCCTAAATCCACCAAAACCAGATTTAACACAAAAAAGCATCTTAGGACTTAAAATCCATATAATAACATCAAATGTAACTGTTACAATGCTCAGATTTACATTCTGAGTATCTATTTGATATTTAAGCCCATTCACCAAAGGAAATGTTCAAATATATTTATAATTTCTAACTTGTTTAAAAGATGATATATTTCAAAAAATTTATTACACATCTCCATGTATATAGAATAACTAGTGAGATGTATTATTTCTTTTAAAAGTTAAAAAAATGTCTAATGAAACTAATATTCAAAAAATGCGGGTGGTTATTCAGTTAATTTTTTTTTCTTTATGAAACATATGTTCTAAAACCTTGAAGATAATGAAAAATCCAAAATTGAATTAAATTATTTTTGAATCCTTTATAAATATATACCATTTTTAATTTTGTATACATCCTTATTGGGAAATTCTCTGAAATGACCAAACACATTTCTATTGATGCACCTTCCACATATCCTGGTACATGACCTAAGTGTTTAGAATTTACCAATGTAGTAGATAATGTATCCTTTCCACCCTTAAGAATTAAGTTCCTATATTTTATCATATTCTCATGGTATTCCAATATAAAATATTAACAAAATTAAGTAGTAAATCAATAATAAATAAATATTTTAATTAAAATATATCATAGAATTAATTGAAATCATTCTTATAATTCCTTAATCTACAAACCTTGATTTTTCTATAAGATATTTTCCATTTCCACATTCATTCCCTTTTCCATTTGTCATTCCTCGATAGGGGAAGGAGGGTTAACCTGTATAGATCCAAAAGACTTTACACATAATTGCTAAAGGTTTTGGAACATCATTTGATCTTCTAGTATTATATACACTCCATGAGATAAATAATGAGGGTATAAGTCTCTGTATGGGATATAATAATATTGTCACCTCATTAGACAAAAATTGAGAATAAAATAAATCATTAAAATTATAATTAATATTAAAATGTTCTAAAATATAACAGTGTACTTACCAGAAATGATTCTTTTAATTTACTTACAAAAAAATTTGTCTATGAATCATTATCTAGATAAGGATACATATCAAAAAAATTCTTTTTTTCCACAAAAATTTAATATCTTGTGAGAGTTTATTTAAAATCCCTCTATCTTGTATCATTCAATGAAAATAATTACATCCTAACGTCTCAATTGTCAGGTATATCATACCTAATCTCATTAGAAGGGTAAAGCCAATATTATTAAAAAAAATCTTGATTATAAAATAACAATGAATTATATTTCCAACACTATCTCCATAATTGAGATATTGTCTCTATGTTTTCACTTTTTCAGTCCCAAATCAAAATAATAAATACTTACTAATATTTGATTGAAAAAAAATAATTAAATAGCATTGAATTTGGACCTCTGGAAATATAGTTACCATTAAAATGAACTGTTATTCTACTATTAGGACTATGAGAATGTAGTAATTTTTGTAATCATTTGAAGCCATGTCTTCCAACCCTGAATGGTTTATCTACACCTGTGGATGTATATAACTTATATGAAAAAGGATGAGGAGGATTCTCAGTTGGAGTATGTGTAAATTCCTCCACAGAAGCTCTAGGTGGCTCAAATATTTTTTCTAGTGTTATCATATAAATAAAAGTAACAAAAAATTAGTATGAAAATGTATAAATAAAATTATTAAATTTTAATTTTAAAAAAATTAAACAGTAACATGTAAACTAAAACAAACAAATTTGTATTCATTTTTGTTCAATTCATAACTAAAATTATAACAAAATTAGTGATTCAGGGGAGATATAAAATAAATAAAGGGAAAATCCAATTACTATATAAGAATATTGAAAATATAAAAAAACAATAATAAATAAATTAAAATAAATATTATGTAATAATTAATATAATTCCATAAATTAATTATAATGTATAATAATTAAAAATTTAAACTACATAAGATAGACAAAACTAAATAATTATATTTCATATTAGTAAAAATATTAATTGTATATAGAAGTATAAAACAAATATATCTATAATTTTATAAATATTTTTAAAGTAAACAAGAAATAAATATATGTTACATGTAATTATAGGAAATTACTAAAGGATTTTTTTTCCATATTACTATATAATGATCATTTCATATGGAATGAACCATGTATATGGCATGATCATCAATATTTTCTGTTTATAGTTCCATGGATGTAGAGATATCACATAAATCGGCATTTTATTTTAGTCTTTAACAACCGACATATTGATTTTTCCTTTGATAATGACAAAAATATTCATATTTAATGGATCAAGAATAGATATTTCTTTTCATTTGTTTATATTATAAAAGGATTAGTTGTGTATTATAATCTATTGAAATTTACTAGTTTTATATCAAATTCATTTTTTTACATAATATTTTCTGATAATCCATTTTCATCCAAATAGTATAACTCAATGTTTAATAAAATCAACCTCCCTTATTTATTCAACTAATTCATAATAACAACTTGAAATAGTGATTGGGATTTTGTCTTTGGCACGTATTAAATTCATTACTTATATAAACACCAATAAACTATGATTTTAACATTCACTTTTATTGTCTTGTTCTTTCATATAAATTTTATATCCATTAATTTAATACCCTGAACCATTTTACCAATTTTAATGTTGGGCTACTCGTGAAAAATCTCGATGTTTTAGATTCATGTGATATGATATAAAATGTATCTTTAGACCATGATATATAAGTTTTTTATTTTCATTCAGAATCAATATATATTAATAATTTAGATAACATTGTTTTAATGAATTAATATGCATTGTTATATATGGTTGAATAGAACCTATCTGATTGAATATTATAAATGTACCTTCTCTATCTTTTAACCAATAAAAATTAGTACTTTAAATCAAGAAATACCATTTTCTCCATAATTATAGATATATAAAACCCAATGTTCTTCATTATAGATATGTATATTGCACATAACTATGCTACATCTTTAAAAATATACATCTCAATAAGGGAGGACCCTATTTGATATTGATTATTAATATATCCCTTAAATATCATTATATTCATTTCAAATAGATACATCCACCATAAATAAATAGGTCCATAAATATTTATTTCTCTCAAAAAATGAACTATTAAATGAATTATGATATAAATAAATATAGAGGTAAATACATTTATAGTTCCTAAAAAATATAAAATGCATCATTCTCTAAATTATTTCATGACTTCAGTTTAAATTTATTTACAAATTTAATTAAACAAATAACACACCATAATGATATTTAATCTGACACAAATGAAAAATATTGATTTCAATGAAACTGGTAAGAGTTATTTCATCATTACGTGAAATTCACAAATATTTCACACCGGTCAACATAAAAAAATTTAATTACAAAATTTCTTTTATATTAGAATAATATCTTCATGACACTTTGATTCCATGTATTATGTAACAAAAACTGATTTTTGTCACCTATATAATGTATGAAAATATAGGGATAAGTATTTTTGACTTCAATTAGGAGTATGAGATAAATATTAATATATTCGCATTTAGAATAAGTCAAATATTGCATTCCAACCATATTTAGTATTTCCTTTAATATCTAAAAATAATATAATGAAACTATCAAATATATTCTTATCTACATTCATGACATAAATTTTATGTTTTACCTAATTTTATCTCCCATATAAAATAAAAAAAATTAATCCCCTCTTCCAAGAAAAATTTACATTACTATATTTTTTGTCATTTGGAATGTGATATCAATGTTTTTTCAGCCTCACAAAATAATTATAGGTGGAAAAGTGTTTTGGATCAATGAAATTTTTTTGTGACCCATTGAATTAATTTTTAAATCATTATGAAGAGTTATCCATATACAAAAACTTTTTATGACCCATGTAAACTATTTTTCTCTCTTGTATTATTTTATAATAGAAATTTTATTTTCAAAAATTTGATAAGATTTATGACCCTTAACTCTATATCAAGTCAAATTTCCATATACTGGGAAGTAATTTATAGTAAACATAATCATTATACATAGTTAAAGGTGTTCAATTTTTTAGGAATCATACACTATATTAACTTCACCCCATATAAATGTCAAGTGATCGATAAATGGTGATATGAAAACATCAATAATATTTTTTGGATATTTTAGTCCATAAATAACTAAACATAACAAGATATATTTCTATTTTATAAAATATTTACGAGATAGAATGTAAATAAAAAATAAAATAACCCTTGAATTGTGTTTTATTATATAGTCTTTGATATGGGTTCATTCCATTTTTGGATAGTCCAAGTATGATATTTTTATCTTCATTTTCAAATGGAGGAAACATCATATTTATTTTCATCCACTATGGAAATCCATCTGTAAAATGTAATGATATATTAGATATTCACTCATCTATATTCCATATAAATATATTTTCATCATTTTAAATTGAAAATAAATGTTTCAAATGAAAAATTATAGGAACACAACCAATCGAGTTTATAGGAGCCTCTGTAACTACTAAATTAACTCGTGATTTTTTCCTTTAACTTATACCACAATGTTACATATTCATGATATTTTGGTAGACCATCATATTCCTTCTTATGTAGAACAATTTAATTTTGGTATTAATGTATCTTATTATACCCCAAACCCATAATGAATAATATTATATTCTCATTATAATGTGAATATGGAATATCATTATCTTAAGGAAGTATATCTTTCAAATATTGTAGCGACACTGTAAAACATTTATCACTCCATCCAATTTTCACATTCATGTTTCTCAATTTTATCCTCATTTCTACAAATGTAAATTTTGTATAACCTAGATTAAATGTGCTTTCAACATCCCAATAAAGACACTAAAATTATCAGTCCTTTCCAAATTGTTTCTACTTTAATATCGTGAATAATTTCATTGAATTGATCAGAACTATCATCTTGAAAATTATTATTATAAATATATATTTAATTATTTTTAGTTTTACTATTACAAATCCTTTGCTACAACTAAGATTAAAACAATGAAAAATTAAATTGTCTTTAATTTATCTTCCTTTTAACATTGTTATTTATAACAATTTCATGCATGGAATAAGAAACAAGCACTTCTTTGAAACAAATCATTTAACCATTTCAAAAAAAAAGATTCCTCTCATACCTCATATTCATAACTTGTTCATAGTTCAACAATATAATATCATCTAAACATTTTATATAATAAATATCTATAATTGAAAAAAAAATTATTGTTTTAAATATAATTTCAAATTTACTTTTATAAATATAAATAAAAAATTACCATAAAAGTTTTTGAAAATAAAGGAAAGAAATCTTTATTGATAAACAAAAGAATAACTTTAAAATTATTTAATTTCAATTCATTAAGAAATATAGAAATTCATTGGTAAATTAACATGATCATCTAAATATATATTATCAATACTCCATATTCATAATTCATAATCTACTAGTCCTTCAAAAAAATTGTTCACAATACCGACAAAAAAACAACGTAGACACAAATTTACATCTAAACTAACATTACTCATAACAATAATTCATGAAATAATCATCAGAAGAGAAAATATTTAAAAAAACATTATTTATAAAAAATTACCTTAGATGCTAAAAAATTCAAAATTTAAAATTCAAATAGTAAATAGTTGAAAATTATTATAGGTGAAAGAGATCATTTAAAAAAATAATACTAAAAAAAATTATCCTTTAGATGATACCTTATATTTATGGAATATAAATACAATAAATACCAAAGGTAATATTTATATTGGAAGGTGGATGAATGATAGGTTAATGACAATATAAATATGGAATATACTGAGCATTAGTGGATGATATTTATAGTTTAGGGTGGACGGTAGTGGTTAGTGCCAAATGAAAGATAATTTTGTACTTTAGAGAAAAGAATAATGGATTAGGGATAGCTAGATGAGATAAAACAGATGGAATTTGTGAGTAAAAATGAACAAAAAATGATTGGACTCTATGTTTCATTATACTTTTATATTTTTTTCAGGTTGGTTATAAAATAAACAATTTGAAAATCCTTATTTACAACATTATTTATCTAATATCAAACATTAAAAAGTAAATTCATGTGTTTCTCACACCATTTATTTTATAAATGATGTGAAAAAGTATATTTCACATTGTTTATAAGAAACCAATGTGAAAAACGAAACACATTAAATATACATCCTATTAGGATTTGGTGGGATTACCTTAAGATTTCATGATTTACTAATCCTCTATTATTTCGCCTTTATGACTTCTTACTAATATTATCACGATGTATACGAGTGTTGAAAAACATCAACTCAAATTTTTCAAAAAATGAACAAACTTCTAATAAATTTTAAATTAATGGTAGGAATACACTCCGGATAAACATGGATTCAGATTTATTAGAAATATATCTATTTTACCTTTAGGTTCAATAATGGAAATTAGTTCATAACTATCCAATATGGAAACAATTTCGTCATAAGAAGTAATTGAGTCTTCATTATTCTTAATTAACTCTAAAAAAATTCTATTATAATCCAAAGAACCTAAAGATAATATTTCTCAAGAAAAATATCTTCACATTTTATCCAATACCAAGAATTGATCTCATATTTCTGCTTTGTATTTTTAATTAAAGACCTCTAACGATTGATATCAATTTCAAAATGATAAATAAAATAGTTATCTTCTATTGTTCTGTATATCCCAAAACTTCAAATATCATATCTAGTGTATTTATAAACACTTTAATGTTAACTAGGTCTAAATATACACAAAATGATATATGGTGTTGTTTTAAGAAATACTCTATAATTTATATATCCCTATATATGGAATTTAGTTTCTCTATTTTTTCGGATCCATTAATAATATCTTGAATAATATAAGTCAATAATACCACAGAATTTATTGTACCAACAATTCAAGGTTACTAATTTTTAATTAAATTACCATCTATATTCCATACAATATTAGTTGTTCCATTTCCACTATGTAAACAATTTCATAACAGTCATGGATTAGATAAAGAAACAAATAAATCATAAAAATATATCTCCTGATAACATTACCATTAATAAGAGTTAATTTAAAGAGTCTCTTAACAATCTCTTAGATTTTAAATGCATCTAACCCTTTTTTTAATTTTAATATAGCAAATCCTGAAATTAATAACCCATAAATACGATGTTAAAAAACATAATTTCACATTTTTTTTGATTCTCCTGATCTCTTAGGTTTATATTTTTATATAATTAGAAAAACATTATTATATAACACTTTAAAATTCCACATAGTGTACATTTTTCTCAAAAAATAGGGTATTAATTATACACTACATTTTCATTCAGGACACTTTAGACTCATTTAAGATGAGTCACCATAGATAAATCTTGACCTTTATATAATTTCTACTCATCCTTAGATACAGTTAAAAACATAGAAAACATGAGATGTTAAAAAAAACTCTAAGTATAGGATATAAAAATTAATTAATCCAATTAGTCTAGTGAAAAACATTAACATCCTTAAAGACAATAAAATTTTTCACAATTGAAATTTGAGAACCTAAATATAACACATATATATGTGAAAAATAAACATTTATCAATGAAAAATTTAAAACACATTATAAATCATATGAAAAACTATTAAGGTATTCAAGTGTTTGGGGACTCATGAAATAATTTCTTTAAAAGTTAAATGCTTTACCTTCATGCTTTTTATACCTCATGAAATCAAAATATTTATGTAAACATCCCTTTTTTACAAGAATTATATTGTTATCTTGGTGAATCATATTAATACCCCTTGTTCAATCATTTTTGGCCTATTTTAGTATAACCCTCTTAATTCTATATGAGTAACCTACCAGGTTATCTCCATTATTTTTTCAAAGACAATTCATTACCCAATTAATGGAAGAGATAAATCAGGATCACCCTTCATCATGATATATATTGAGAGCACATTTCATCATTTGTAATTATTAAATTCCAGGTCATGAACATAATTTATACAATCTTTTAATATTTCATTATAAAACTCTTACATATATCATTTGAACCTATTAGAAAAACACCCTCAATGTTCCAATAACCATAAAGAGAAATGTTGTTTTTTTATTTGAGAACTCTTAGAATTGAATAATTACAAGAAGAGTGGGAGTATGATATTCTTTCAACTTTGATGCTAAATTTTTTATTAAGCATGACAATGAATAAGATATATGACTATTGGAAATTTTGGCAAAGTAGTATACATTAAAAAATATTATTTTTTCACATTTACAAAAACATTATAATAAACTATATGGAAAACATTGAAGATATTCATTTTTAAAACATTGAATATAATGTTAAATATTTTTAAAAATGACCTTTAAGAAGCATTTAATTTTAAATAATAACATTCTTAAAACATATAAAATAAAATGGATATGATAAGGAATGAGTTTAAATAATTTAAAAAAAATATTTTAAATGAATATCCCTTACCTTATGTACATTATAGATTATTATGTTCAATAAATCCTAAATAAAAAAATTATATTATTTTTATAATTTATTAATGTAAAGACTAATAATTTCTATGGATTTTTTTTTTAAATACATGAGATTTTCATGAGTCTCCGAAAACTAATGAAGCATGATTCTGAGGCCCGAGGTTCCCCAATTCAATTTCCAATGTTATGTTAGGGTACGTTCAAAAAATATACGAGCGGGATTTTATAACTTTTGAACCGGTTCTCAGAACATAAATCTGAGGACACCGTTGAACTCGCAATCCCAGTTTTCGCTTAAGAAGACTTCCACCTCGATGGTAGTTGGATGAGACTGAAAGAGAGTTTATGGGTTTTATGTGGAAATAATAAAATAAATTAAGTGCTTGTCTTAATATATTTTAATTGGTTATATCCACCATGAGTAAGTGGGGGTGGGGACCACCACACCTTATCCTCCCACGAGTAGTTATGGTGGTGAGGCACACCCGAACTCAACCTCCCATGTGTGGATTATTTTGGTGGGGACCACTCGAGGATGAAACCCCATAAAATACCCTCATTAATTAGGGTGAGCCTATTGATCTCCACTACACTTAATAGAGACAACCCACCTCATTTAATTAATTAAGCCACATAAATTAATTAAATTTCATTTTTTGAATTTATGCCAACGAACATAATAGACCGCATAATCTATTATATCAGGGGGGAGATTCATTTTTTGGAAAGGAGGATTGGGGAGAGGGGGAGCTCTTGGAGATAGAATTCCAACGAGGTAAGTCTCTCCGTAAAAGAAAACCAAATAAGAATGATGATCTTCATCACCCTTTTTCGTCGGTATTTCCTTCAAATATGGGAGATCCTCACCTATGACAAACGACGCCATACTTCCTCGTCATCGCCGCCATTGAACAATATGAGCTTGGGGTTCATGCATTTTAATTGTTGTGTGTTCTTCATTTTCTATCGTGTTTTAGAATTATAAGCCACTTGATATCACCTTAACACAAAGGGCACTGGCCGAACAAACATGGCCCGACCCCTACTCATTCTTTGTGGGTTTTTACAATAATCGCGGTATGAGACCGGAATGTGCGAATCTCATCAACGATGACTACAGATTGAACAAAACCACCCGAGGAGAGCACGACTTCTTCTAGGATGAGAATTTGGCCACTAGAGCTCATCCGGTGACCTGTGGAAAGATCTCTGGAAGATGGAACAGATGTGCGTCAACGTGTGGTGGTGGCAGTGAAATTGTGCCTCCACAAGAGAAGCCGCGGTGGTGCAGCAGCGGCCGGCGCAAGATCGGCCGCGATAGAAACCGGTGGCTCAAGCCACCAGGTCGACTGGGACGGCACGGTGTATCGGTGCCATGTTGTGGCCCGAAAGAGGGATGTGGCCCCTAGCCGTGGCGGTGTAGCAGTGGACGGCTTGAGGCCGGCCGCAAAGATGTCCGGTGGCCCGAGCCTCCGAGGCGCCGGAGGAGGCGGGGCACATCTGGTGCTGCGAAAGAGACAGTTGGCCGCACGACCATCAAAGAGGAGCGGTACCCACTACGGGTCCCATGTTATGTGGACCGGTGCCACCTGGCACCGGTTTTCCTCCCACCCGAATGGCTATGTCATTCGTTTTACCAAGGGGCGTGTGACCTCCCCCCTGGATGTGGCTAGGGCAGTACCCACAGGAAGCCAGGGCCGCCTGGGGCGCCAGCCATGTAACGAACCAATGTTTTTCAATGGAAATTACCTTCTTATAAATATGTCATAAAATAACAAGAAAACACATCAAAATTAACTACTAAGTGATAAGTAACCTTTAAAAATAATTTTTTCACTTCTATGTTTGGAATTTTGAAAATACGACATTCACGGTTGTGTTCAACATGATTATTGGAGTCTAATGAAACAAAAACTAATTTTTGGTGAATAGTAACCTACCCTTATGAACAATAACCGACCCTTATGAATAGTAATATGACCCTTATGAATATTATATAAGACTAAAATTACCTATGAATAATAAATTAAAATTTAGACATCTTAGAAAGTGACAATTTGACCTTTAAAACATTTTTGGTATTTTATAAGTCATAAATAAATAATTATAAATAATTAATTAATATAAAAGAATATTTATTTCCCTGTAATGTATTCATAAATTATTAAATCAATTAATAATAGTTTTTAGATAATGTAATGAGACCCTGTGTAATTTTTGAAAGAACTATAAAATCAGTTTTAATCATAAAAACTGTTTTTTAAGTAAATTATGATTTTAATTGAATATTAAATTAATAATATTTAGAAAATTATTTTTGGAAAATGTAATTCATTTTTGGATTCTACATGTCGAAAAATGGTCGGGGTAAATGTTTGGGATTTTTCTGAGATACTTGAATATTTGTTGAATAGTAGAATCTGATAATTCACAATAAATGCTAAATAATGTATTAATTGATTCATCAATGATGTTCTGCTGATGTAAGCCCAATTGGTTCGGTATTACATTATAAAATTACTATTCTTGGTCATTCAAGACTCACTATTCCTTATCTTAGTGGAAATTAATAAACTAATGAATTTTATATTAAGGAAACCCCTCTCCCTTCCACTATAGATGCCACCCTTCACTCCCTCTTTTCCTCACACCTCTAAATCTCATAGCCTTCTCTAAAAACTTCCCACACATATTCCATAGTACCTACCCCACGTCCAAAAGCTTCTGGTCTCATAAAAAGACCATGACTAGCTTCCATAAGGAGGATCTTAAAAGGAAGATTTAAGGATTAATTTCCCTCCCTCTTATCCTTTAATTTCCTTTCAAGATCAAGTTCCTTTTTTGATCTCTCCCCACATATATTCAACCAAATTGTTTTTTAACTCCATTATTATACATATACTGTAATTTTATGATTCTAATTAGATATTATATCTGTAACACCCGAGACTTTTATGTTATATAAATCATCAAAGGAATCTTTTTCTACACAACACTTGCTTGGCTTGCTTTACACGCAATCGCGACCTTCCTCGATAGCTTGCGTCGTACGCAATACCGAGTTTCACTAAACAACAATATGCTATTAAAACTAGCCGTTATGAATAGTAATAACCACTTTTTGAAATTTTATAAATTTTATTTTTCAAAATGGACTTCATTTTTGGACTCAGAATATCGAAATTAGCCTAGGGTGAAATTTTGGTATTTTTCTGAAAACTTTCAATTTTTGATGAATAGTGAAACCACTAAGTGGTAGGTTAAAAACTGAATTTTTCATAAAACTTAATTTTACCGCTTCTGTGAATGGAATTTCAAAAATCCGAGAGACACGGTTAATATCAAGGACTAAAATGTGGTTCAATGAGATGAAAATAATTTTTTGGTGAATAGTAACTTTTTACTATTTTTACCGCGGTTAATAGTAAATAGGGTAACTAAGGGTAAATATGATATCAATATTACCCTAACACATGTCCTAATACTATTGGACAAGTTTAATTCGACCAAAAACAAACTTAGGAATAAAATATGACCATTTAGGCCCACTTGGATTAGATTAGGACATTTATTATTAATTTATTTAAAGAAGGGTTAAAATAGTTAAAATCAAAGTTTAACAAGTAAATCATTTTTAATATAGGGTTATACATAAGATAAATTCGATTGTAAATATTCATTAGAAAGCTAAAAAGATTTCCTACATGATGGTATTTTATTTGTAATTTTTAGACATCAAATAATTTAATTTATTTATGACACAAAGATGATGCAGTAATTATCTTATTAATGAAATATTGAAACAATTGATAATATAAATACCAAAATAAATGTAATTTGAGACTTTTTATGCATTCCACTAATTTTCTAGGTTACTATGATATATTAGTGTTGATTTAATCAACTTGGTTCGAACATATAATTCTGTTATGACTTTCACAAAAATCATATATCAAATAGTGTCAAAATTGACACAAAATAGTTTTTAAATCAAATATTATATTATTAATTGTTATTTTATTCCTAAAAATCTAAGGTTCGGCCAAATGAATTAGATAAGGATATATATATATTAATAATAAACAATTTGGGGTTCGTTTGGCATGTTATAGAAAGTTTATTAACCATATAGTGAAAGAAAACAAAAAGACACGGTAAAAGTTAAATTAATTAACTTAGAGTTAAATCTAATTGATAAGGTTAAAATAATACCCTAAACTTGTCTAAATCCTATTGGTTGATAGGATTTCGACCCTTCCCCACTTTATCTTCGAAATAAGACCCTTTGGAACCATTATAAACCGATTTTGACTTTAATATAAAATAATATTTTGAGATATTCCTAAGGTGCCCCTCTCCTCCCTTATAAAAGGGCACCTCCTCCCCCTCCTCCTCACACCAATTTGAGCACTCAAGCTCGGCCAACCCCTGCCATTTTCCATTCTCCACTTCCCTAGAATAATCCTAGAGGTCCTGGTCTTCTCCAAAGACCAATCTTAGTTCCTTAAGTGGAGGATTCAAAAAGGCGTTCCAAAGAAGAGGTAATATCCATTACCGATCTTTTCAATTTCTTTCTTCTTCAACTTCTTCTTCTTTAGTTGTTTCATGATAAAGTAATAACATCAGTATTACTTACATACTGATATGTTATTATAAATATGAAACAACCCTAATTCACCTTCTATCCATCCTACGGAAAAAATGAAATCACCGCGCGTGCGTACGTACAGAATACCGTCTCCACGCCGTGGTGTAATCTATTTTCCACCATCACCTTACAAGGATGGGTATAATGGTGTAATGAGTAACTATATATGATTATTATTAAGTAATATTGATACTGAAATAATATATATATAAACTCCAATACAATTCCACGATCATAGGAACGATATCATCACTCGTGCGTACGTACGGAATACCGTCTCCACGATGTGATGCGACTCGTTCTACATGATCTTCATTTCATAATGATTGTATAAATGAATTGAATGAATGAATATGGTATATACTACACTAATACCATTCTGGAAATGAATTATCTATAACCTAAATATAAGAATAAGAATTTATTCGACAAAACACGCATAAGAACAAAAAGTTATAAAGACCCGAGTAACAAGTAACAATGAAATATTACTAACAAGAAGCTAATAATATGACCATATATGATCTCATATCAATATGTATGATTCTGGAATAAGTCAATAACATTATTTAAACCATTATACAGGAGCTTCGGACACGTACAAAGCTAATCGGACCTAAGGTAAGGGAAATATCACAATCTCATTTTTATCCGAGATTGTTTATTCGTAAGTATTTACTGGGGTGTATTTTATCATCCACATCCATGTTCCCTCAATATGTAATATTGTTTCCATCCACTTGAAATAGTTTAAATCCAATTTTACCCTTAGGTGAGTTTTTAGTAAAGAATATGAAAGGAATCTTTTGTCGTTTTTCCGTACGAGGTACTTTTTGACTTTTCCGACAAAAGTACGAAGAATGTTTTTTTTTAACTTATACGGCATGAATGGATTTTTAAAACATTGTTTCCAAGAAGCTTCCTTTACAAGTTTTCAAGTTTATTTTTAATCAACTTCTTTTATTTTAAAGTTGTATGACATGTTATGAAAGGAAAAATGTTTTTGAAGAAGAAAGGATATTTTCCTCAAGAATTCAATTCAAGTGTTTTATCAAAATTATTTTCCATCTAAGATAATAAAGGGTTCTGTTTCTATCCATATTTTTACATTGGTTTGACTATGTTGTGATGGAATTATGTTTATGAATTCCTTTATCATATATGAATTGATTTATGATGTCATGATGTTTCAAGAATACCATTTTTGTTATATGTGTTATGCGATGATGTATGTTTTATGATTATGTGGCACACATAAGAAAGGATTCATTATAAGATGGGTGAGACCTATATCTCCCTCCAATGCATTGGGTAATGATTTTATATCTCATGAGATAGACATGGCTGGAACGGAAGGTTATTTCGGTTCAATGATACAGGACTGAAACGAGGAGTGAACTCGGTTCAGAAAGGGACTTTGTCCACTAAGATAGTCTTGGCAATGAGTCATGACTAACAAGAAATGATTTTCCATGATTATGTGTGCATGCCACAAAGTTTCAAGTTTTATGTTATGGGGATCTCATTTTCACTTCTATGATTTATTCCATGTTAAGATATTATGATCTCTTTTGCAGGTTTTGATTTTCATAAAGATATGATATGATTTTTATTTCCTTTATTTGCCCTTGCTGAGCATTTGAGCTCACCCTTTGATGTTTTCTTTTCCCCAGGTCAGGAAGATGGATATTAAGTAGAATATGCTAAAAGGGACCCTAGATATGATGAAATAAATGGGAGACACTGTAGAAGATTTATGAACCAGTTGTTTATGTTTCCCCAGTTTCTAAAGACACTATACCTATACGGTCCTTTGTGGTTTTGTCATATGTTGTAATAAGAGTGATTCAATTTTGAAGTATTAACAATGTATGTAAAGTGTGGGTCGTTATAGTTGGTATCAGAGGAAAGGTATAGTCAACCTTTGGAAACTAGGATGTGAAAGCCTTAGTAAGAACCCTAAGGATAAGTCTAAGCATAGAACACAATCTTAGTGTTTTAGAAATGGCCTTGAATAACCTAGGATAAGACCTTAAGCATGAAAATTTTATTCTTGAATTATGTGGTTTCCTATTATAATTAGTGTTGCTCACACTATTCTTCTTGGTTTTAGTCAATGGCTGGAACCCGAAGGAACCGTGTTAATGCGGAATGCGATGGGCAATGCAATGATTGTCCCCCTGAGCAACCAAACGATATGGGAGCTGGAATGCAAAATCTTGTAGCCATGCTCACACAACTTTCTCAAGCTATGAATCATGCAGGATTTCCAAACGAACAAAGAAGGGAGCAACATTCTGTTGAATCCTTCATGAGGCAGCGTCCACCATCTTTCAGCGGGTCTACTGATCCATTAGTTGCTGAACAATGGATTAGTACTACTGAAAAGATATTTTCAGTTCTTCAATGTTCTGAGCATGATAAAGTCATCCTAGCAGTGTATCGTTTGGAAGGAGATGCGGATCAATGGTGGAATCTTGTTAAGAATACGAGGCAAAGGGATGAAATTGAGTCTATGGAATGGGACGAGTTCAAGAACTTATTTTTCAATAAGTACTTCCCTCGTATTCTCCGAACAAAGATGGAGAAAGAGTTCCTTGAACTGAAGCAAAGGGATGATGAATCTGTTAGTACCTATGAAGCAAATTTTACAAGACTTGCAAGGTACGCTTCTGGTATTATTATCCAACCTGAGAGTAAGATCGATCGATTCTTTAGTGGCTTAAAACCATGTCTTCGAAGGGCGTTAGCCATAAGGGACTTCAATAGCTACGAGGAAATCGTTCGATGTGCTCTCAAAGTCGAGATGGAGATTGGAGTAACCCATCAGTCACATGGGTTTGATAAGAAGAGGAAGATGGAATTCAAAGAAAAATCTAAAGAGCACACGGAAAAGAAGATGAACTTTCCCTTATGCTCAAAGTGTGGAAAGAAACATGGAGGGAGTTGTCTTAAAGGGACAAGTAAATGTTTTAAATGTGGAAAGGAAGGCCATCGGGCATTTGAATGCCGTGATAATGGGAAGAAGATGTCTAATGATGCAAACAAAGGAAGGGATACACAGAATGAACCTCCTACACTTCAATGTTTCAAGTGCAAGGAGATGGGGCATTATGCCAATCAATGCCCAAATCCAAGGGTTGATGATGATGGTCGACGTCAACAAAATCTTAAGGCTAAAGACAAAGGAAAGTCACATGCAATTTCTATCAGCGATGTGGAGTACGATAACGATGTGGTGAAAGGTACACTTACCATCCATTCTAAAGTAGCAAATGTTTTATTTGATTCTGGATCCACCCACTCTTTTATTTCTGAAGACTTTTCTAAGGGTATCACCGTATTACCTCAACAATTAGATGTTGAGTTAGCCGTGACAACACCTAATGGCACATCAATCGCATCAAAAGTTTATAATTCTTCTCCGATCGAAGTTTGTGGGAAAGTGCTTCCTGCAAATCTTGTGATCCTTCCTTTAGTGGAATTTGATGTGATTCTTGGCATGGATTGGATTTCTCTACATGGAGCTCATATCAATTGCCAAAGAAGGGAAGTCACATTTAATATTCCAGATCAATCTATGATCGTCTATCAATGCAAGGATGAACATAACCTTCCAGTGGAAATTTCTTCCATCTTATGGGTATTGATTCCACTAAATGAAGGTTATTTATCTCAAATGGTTGGTGAGAAACTCACGATTAAGAATATGCCCATTGTACGGGAGTTTGATGATGTCTTTCCGGAGGAATTGCCGGGTCTTCCACCAAATCGTGAAGTTGAGTTTTCAATAGAACTCGTACCGGGTGCTTTGCCTATTTCAAAGACACCTTATAGAATGGCCCCAATTGAGTTGCAGGAATTGAAGAAGCAACTCCAAGAGAATCTTGATAAGGGATTCATACGCCCTAGTGCGTCACCTTGGGGAGAACCTGTTCTATTTGTTAAGAAGAAAGATGGATCAATGAGACTCTGCATTGATTATCGAGAACTTAACAAGATCACTATCAAGAACAAATATCCTCTCCCACGCATTGATGACTTATTTGACCAACTACGCGGAGCTCAATACTTTTCCAAGATTGATCTTCGTTCAGGGTATCATCAATTAAGGGTCAAAAGGGAGGATATACCAAAGACGGCTTTCCGTACAAGGTATGGACACTATGAATTTATAGTGATGCCATTTGGTCTTACTAATGCCCCTGCTATCTTCATGGATCTAATGAATAGAGTCTTTAGAGACTATCTTGATCAATTTGTGGTAGTCTTTATAGACGATATTCTTGTCTATTCAAAGAGCAAGGAAGAGCATGAAGATCACTTGAGAATTATATTGAAGACCCTGAGAAAAGAGAAGCTTTATGCCAAATTTACCAAGTGTGAATTTTGGCTTCAAAAAGTTGCATTTTTGGGTCATATAATCTCAAAAGAGGGGATATCTGTGGATCCAGCAAAAACAGAGGTTATCGAAAGATGGTCGAGACCAACCACAGTAACTGAGATCCGAAGTTTTCTTGGTTTGGCTGGATATTATCGACGTTTTGTAAAAGATTTTTCACGATTATCTAATCCACTCACCAAGTTGACTCGGAAAGGAGTTAAGTTTGTCTGGACAGAGGAATGTGAAGAGAATTTCAAGGAGTTGAAAAGAAGGTTATCCAGTGCACCTGTGCTCACACTGCCTTGTAGTGGAGAAAGGTTTGTGATCTACAGTGATGCATCCAAGAAGGGATTGGGGTGTGTTCTTATGCAAAATGATATGGTGATAGCTTATGCCTCACGACAGTTGAAAATCCATGAGCAAAATTACCCAACACATGATTTGGAGTTGGCTGCGGTAATCTTTGCATTAAAGATTTGGAGGCATTACCTTTATGGTGAAAGGTGTGATATTTATACTGATCATAAAAGTTTAAAGTATATTTTCACACAAAAGGAGTTGAATATGCGTCAAAGAAGATGGTTGGAGCTGATTAAGGATTATGACTGCTCAATCCATTACCACCCTGGGAAAGCAAACAAGGTGGCAGATGCATTAAGTCGACAAGACCATGCTAGTTTATCCATGATGAGGATCACAAAAGATCCAATATTTATGGATTTACAAAGGATGGATCTTGGAATTATAATGGAAGGGGAAAAATCTTATCTTTCTCAAATGAATGTTCAACCATCTATACATGTGAAGATTAAAGAGGCACAGAAAGAAGATGTCGAGTTACAAAAGAAGGTGAGAAATGTTCCTGAATTCAACCTTGATTGTGATGGGATAATAAAGTTCAGGAATCGGGTTTGTGTTCCTCCCATCCCCGAATTAAAGAAAGAGCTGCTGGATGAGGCTCATAGTTCTTCATTCTCTATTCATCCTGGAAGCACGAAGATGTATAGGGACCTGAAAGAGTACTTCTGGTGGGATGGCATGAAAAGAGATGTTGCTGAATATGTCTCTCGATGCTTGGTTTGTCAACAAGTTAAAGCTGAGAGACATAAGTCTAAGGGGATGTTACAACCATTACCCATACCCGAATGGAAATGGGAAAACATCACTATGGACTTTGTCACAGGACTTCCTAAAACATCCAAAGGCAATAATGCTATCTGGGTCATAGTTGATCGTCTTACAAAGTCTGCACACTTCATTGCTATTAGAGAGGATTTCTCTCTAGATCAGCTTGCCAGGATATATGTAAAGGAAGTGGTAAGATTGTATGGAGTACCACTTTCTATTATATCTGATCGAGATCCGAGATTTACCTCGAAGTTCTGGCGAAGTCTTCAGCATACTCTGGATACAGAGTTGAGTTTCAGCACTGCTTATCATCCCCAGACAGACGGTCAGTCTGAGAGAACAATTCAAACCCTAGAAGATATGTTGAGAGCTTGCTCTATGGATTTCAAAGGAGGTTGGGATCAACACCTACCTTTAGTGGAATTTTCTTATAATAATAGCTTTCACTCCAGTATTCAGATGGCTCCTTATGAAGCTCTCTATGGAAAGAAATGCAGGACTCCAACTTGCTGGGATGAAGTTGGGGAAAGAAAGCTATTAGGACCTGATCTCGTTGATGAAATGGCAGAAAAGGTTAGATCTATTCAACAACACATAAGAGCAGCTCAGAGTCGACAGAAAAGTTATGCCGACAACCGAAGAAAAGACCTAGAGTTTGAAGTGGGCGATAAAGTGTTCTTACGAATATCTCCCTGGAAGAGGGTTATGAGATTTGGAAAGAAGGGGAAGTTGAGCCCTAGATATATCGGTCCTTTTGAAATACTGGATCGTGTTGGGAAGGTAGCTTACCGATTGGCGCTTCCACCGAATCTCTCTCAAGTTCACGATGTGTTCCACGTATCTCTCCTGAGAAAGTACATACCAGATCCTTCACATGTACTCAGCTCAGAAGTTGTACCGCTGGAGCAAGATATTTCTTATGAAGAACAGCCGATAGAGATTCTGGATCGTAGCGAAAAAGTCCTACGAAACAAGACCACTCGCTTGGTGAAAGTTTTATGGAGAAACCACCAACTTGAAGAAGCTACATGGGAGCTTGAGGATATGATGAGGGAGAAGTATCCTCATTTGTTTGTTGCAAAGTGACGAATTTCGAGGGCGAAATTCTTTTTAAGGGGGGTAGAATGTAACACCCGAGACTTTTATGTTATATAAATCATCAAAGGAATCTTTTTCTACACAACACTTGCTTGGCTTGCTTTACACGCAATCGCGACCTTCCTCGATAGCTTGCGTCGTACGCAATACCGAGTTTCACTAAACAACAATATGCTATTAAAACTAGCCGTTATGAATAGTAATAACCACTTTTTGAAATTTTATAAATTTTATTTTTCAAAATGGACTTCATTTTTGGACTCAGAATATCGAAATTAGCCTAGGGTGAAATTTTGGTATTTTTCTGAAAACTTTCAATTTTTGATGAATAGTGAAACCACTAAGTGGTAGGTTAAAAACTGAATTTTTCATAAAACTTAATTTTACCGCTTCTGTGAATGGAATTTCAAAAATCCGAGAGACACGGTTAATATCAAGGACTAAAATGTGGTTCAATGAGATGAAAATAATTTTTTGGTGAATAGTAACTTTTTACTATTTTTACCGCGGTTAATAGTAAATAGGGTAACTAAGGGTAAATATGATATCAATATTACCCTAACACATGTCCTAATACTATTGGACAAGTGTAATTCGACCAAAAACAAACTTAGGAATAAAATATGACCATTTAGGCCCACTTGGATTAGATTAGGACATTTATTATTAATTTATTTAAAGAAGGGTTAAAATAGTTAAAATCAAAGTTTAACAAGTAAATCATTTTTAATATAGGGTTATACATAAGATAAATTCGATTGTAAATATTCATTAGAAAGATAAAAAGATTTCCTACATGATGGTATTTTATTTGTAATTTTTAGACATCAAATAATTTAATTTATTTATGACACAAAGATGATGCAGTAATTATCTTATTAATGAAATATTGAAAAAATTGATAATATAAATACCAAAATAAATGTAATTTGAGACTTTTTATGAATTCCACTAATTTTCTAGGTTACTATGATATATTAGTGTTGATTTAATCAACTTGGTTCGAACATATAATTCTGTTATGACTTTCACAAAAATCATATATCAAATAGTGTCAAAATTGACACAAAATAGTTTTTAAATCAAATATTATATTATTAATTGTTATTTTATTCCTAAAAATCTAAGGTTCGGCCAAATGACTTAGATAAGGATATATATATTAATAATAAACAATTTGGGGTTCGTTTGGCATGTTATAGAAAGTTTATTAACCATATAGTGAAAGAAAACAAAAAGACACGGTAAAAGTTAAATTAATTAACTTAGAGTTAAATCTAATTGATAAGGTTAAAATAATACCCTAAACTTGTCTAAATCCTATTGGTTGATAGGATTTCGACCCTTCCCCACTTTATCTTCGAAATAAGACCCTTTGGAACCATTATAAACCGATTTTGACTTTAATATAAAATAATATTTTGAGATATTCCTAAGGTGCCCCTCTCCTCCCTTATAAAAGGGCACCTCCTCCCCCTCCTCCTCACACCAATTTGAGCACTCAAGCTCGGCCAACCCCTGCCATTTTCCATTCTCCACTTCCCTAGAATAATCCTAGAGGTCCTGGTCTTCTCCAAAGACCAATCTTAGTTCCTTAAGTGGAGGATTCAAAAAGGCGTTCCAAAGAAGAGGTAATATCCATTACCGATCTTTTCAATTTCTTTCTTCTTCAACTTCTTCTTCTTTAGTTGTTTCATGATAAAGTAATAACATCAGTATTACTTACATACTGATATGTTATTATAAATATGAAACAACCCTAATTCACCTTCTATCCATCCTACGGAAAAAATGAAATCACCGCGCGTGCGTACGTACGGAATACCGTCTCCACGCCGTGGTGTAATCTATTTTCCACCATCACCTTACAAGGATGGGTATAATGGTGTAATGAGTAACTATATATGATTATTATTAAGTAATATTGATACTGAAATAATATATATATAAACTCCAATACAATTCCACGATCATAGGAACGATATCATCACTCGTGCGTACGTACGGAATACCGTCTCCACGATGTGATGCGACTCGTTCTACATGATCTTCATTTCATAATGATTGTATAAATGAATTGAATGAATGAATATGGTATATACTACACTAATAACATTCTGGAAATGAATTATCTATAACCTAAATATAAGAATAAGAATTTATTCGACAAAACACGCATAAGAACAAAAAGTTATAAAGACCCGAGTAACAAGTAACAATGAAATATTACTAACAAGAAGCTAATAATATGACCATATATGATCTCATATCAATATGTATGATTCTGGAATAAGTCAATAACATTATTTAAACCATTATACAGGAGCTTCGGACACGTACAAAGCTAATCGGACCTAAGGTAAGGGAAATATCACAATCTCATTTTTATCCGAGATTGTTTATTCGTAAGTATTTACTGGGGTGTGTTTTATCATCCACATCCATGTTCCCTCAATATGTAATATTGTTTCCATCCACTTGAAATAGTTTAAATCCAATTTTACCCTTAGGTGAGTTTTTAGTAAAGAATATGAAAGGAATCTTTTGTCGTTTTTCCGTACAAGGTACTTTTTGACTTTTCCGACAAAAGTACGAAGAATGTTTTTTTTAACTTATACGGCATGAATGGATTTTTAAAACATTGTTTCCAAGAAGCTTCCTTTACAAGTTTTCAAGTTTATTTTTAATCAACTTCTTTTATTTTAAAGTTGTATGACATGTTATGAAAGGAAAAATGTTTTTGAAGAAGAAAGGATATTTTCCTCAAGAATTCAATTCAAGTGTTTTATCAAAATTATTTTCCATCTAAGATAATAAAGGGTTCTGTTTCTATCCATATTTTTACATTGGTTTGACTATGTTGTGATGGAATTATGTTTATGAATTCCTTTATCATATATGAATTGATTTATGATGTCATGATGTTTCAAGAATCCCATTTTTGTTATATGTGTTATGCGATGATGTATGTTTTATGATTATGTGGCACACATAAGAAAGGATTCATTATAAGATGGGTGGGACCTATATCTCCCTCCAATGCATTGGGTAATGATTTTATATCTCATGAGATAGACATGGCTGGAACGGAAGGTTATTTCGGTTCAGTGATACAGGACTGAAACGAGGAGTGAACTCGGTTCAGAAAGGGACTTTGTCCACTAAGATAGTCTTGGCAATGAGTCATGACTAACAAGAAATGATTTTCCATGATTATGTGTGCATGCCACAATGTTTCAAGTTTTATGTTATGGGGATCTCATTTTCACTTCTATGATTTATTCCATGTTAAGATATTATGATCTCTTTTGCAGGTTTTGATTTTCATAAAGATATGATATGATTTTTATTTCCTTTATTTGCCCTTGCTGAGCATTTGAGCTCACCCTTTGATGTTTTCTTTTCCCCAGGTCAGGAAGATGGATATTAAGTAGAATATGCTAAAAGGTACCCTAGATATGATGAAATAAATGGGAGACACTGTAGAAGATTTATGAACCAGTTGTTTATGTTTCCCCAGTTTCTAAAGACACTATACCTATACGGTCCTTTGTGGTTTTGTCATATGTTGTAATAAGAGTGATTCAATTTTGAAGTATTAACAATGTATGTAAAGTGTGGGTCGTTATAATATCACCCACACCCTTTCCCTCTTCCTTTAATTTCATTAAAGAGAACATTGTTAATGAGGTGTTAATTTATCACCTTCAAAAACGACATGCTCTCTTCTTCCATTTCTACCTTCAGATCTGGTCATGAAACCATTTTTATGGTTGAACCAGAATATGTTATATGTATTATGTTCTATTTATATTTCTGGAAGTAACCTATGTCCATTTTACTAATTGAAATGTTCAAACAAGTTCGTTGTGATCCAAAAACCGCTCAAATTAACCAAAATATTCATCATTTAATTATTATCTAATGATTCATCCAAATGGATCTAATGTAATTCATTATAAAATAATTCATGCTCCTATTATATCATTAATGAATTGTAATTTTATTTCTGGATGTTTACTCATGTTCTACCAAAAATTCAATTTAAGAATACAAGTGAACCACCCAAGAAAAACCATACAAACGAACATCCCCGAACAATGTTTTTTAAACTCTATAAGTCATCCAAAGGAACATAATATGACATAATGAAACCAGAATGAACCCTATTAACGTACAAATGGTTCTGTATTTCTAATTAATGAATATAATTTCATTATGCAGGACATTAAAGAGAAGGAGGCATAAGGGGAAATTCTCGAACCCAAATTTCATCCTTCGGGTTCTACCTCTTTCACTCAATTTTTGATATGGTCACTCATTAAAGATCATTTTTTCATCATTGTCATTCGTTTTCTGGGATATAAATTTTTTATAATGAATTTTATGTCAATCCAAATATTTCCATAAATAACTCTTCTCTTATGAACTCAAATTTTACCTCTCATTCAAGGTTGATGATTCTTGTACCATGTATGTTGTTCCCTCTTTATTTTGGGAACCAAAAGTTTATAAATGTGTTCTTATGAGATGAAACCCATTCATTTTCTTGGGATGTTTATGTTCATGTTATATGTTCATTGTGGCATGCATGATAAATGATAATGTTATGATGTGATGGGTGCACCCTGAATTATATAGAGCAATATGAATGTTTAAATGTGACTGGTGTGCCCAGAATTATACAGCGCTCCAATGCATTGGTTAAAGTGATTAATCTCATGAGAAAATGTGAAATGATGTGTGAACAAGATTCTAGATTGGTTCACAAGTATGTGTGGTAGTTAACCACTAAGACATTATGTTTCATTTTTATGCATTGCCACACTTCATGTCTATTATTTATTCTCCTCTCATGTTCATGATCTTTTGACTATGTTATGATTATGCTCACCCCATGCTATATTGTTATTATCTATCCTCTTATTGGGCTTCTAGATCAACCCTTTTTATGTATATCCTCAGGTGTCTACATGTACTAAGGAGAGGACAAGTGCCACTAAGAAGCTAGTGAAGAAGAAATTAAATAAATGTTTATAGTTGATGTTGTATTTGTTATTCGTGGTCCTAGTTTTCCCAAGACACTAAACCTTTGGATCCTCTATGTGTAATACTATTATGTTTTTTATCTTTTGAATTATGTAATAGTAATGTACGAAATGGTCGGGTCGCTATAGTTGGTATCAGAGGAATGGTTTAGTTAATTTGAGAATTATGATTAGTGAACCCTAGAGAAAACCTCTAGTATGAGACTAAGTAAAATTATGCACGCGAGAGTATTTACCTAGGGATACCATATATTATCTTTTTGGTATAATTGTTTAAATTAATAAGTTATTCGTGAAGTGTTTACTTATTTTTTGTTCTAACCAATTCTATTTTAGAAAATGGTTGGAACTTGGAGAAATCAGGCCAACATCTCATGCGAGGGCCAATGCAATGATTGCCCGAATGACATCCCGAATTATTTGTGAGGTGGAGTTAAAAAATTTGTGGCGATGCTTACCCAATTATATGAGGATATGAATAATAACCATAATAATGGGGAACATCCTCCTTCACCAAATAGGGAGCAACTGTCTATTGAATGTTTTATGCGGCAACAACCACCAACGTTTTGTGGATCTTCTGATCCACTAGTTGCGGAACAGTGGGTCAAATCCGTGGGGAAGATCTTTTCTATGCTTCACTGTTCTGAGATGGAGAAGGTGACTCTAGCCGTCTATCTTCTAGATTTAGAGGCTGATCAATTGTGGTTTTTGATTAAGAACACCAAGCCAATGGAGGAAATTGAAGAGATGGAATGGGAAGACGTTAAGATAATGTTTCTTAATAAGTATTTCCCAAGAACTCTTCACACAAAAATGGAGAGAGAATTTATAGATCTCAGGAAAAAATAAGGAGAATCTGTCACAACCTATGAAGAAAATTTCACAAGGCTCACAAGGTATGCTTTGGGTTTTGTTATCAACAATGATAGCCAAATTGATAGATACTTTAGTGGATTAAAACCACACCTTCGAAAGGCTCTTGCAATTCGAGACTTTGGGAGTTATAAGAAGTTGTTCGGTGTGATCTCAAAGTGGAGATGGAGTTTGGATAATGGTCTCATGGCAATGGTGATAAGAAGAGAAATATGGATTTTCATGCTGGTGGATCTAATGACAAAGGTGTGAAAAAAACCAACGACCCACATGCCAAAAATGTGGGAAGTTACACAATGGGAACTGCCTCAAAGGGATGGGGAAATTCTTCAAGTGTGTGAAAGAAGGAAACCATGCTCAAGAGTGTCTAAATGACACGTAAAGGAAGGAGAATATAGCTGATGAAAGGAGAGAACCACCCATAGTTCAATGCTACAACTGTAGGGAGCAAGGGAACTTTGAAAACCATTGCACTAAACCTCGATCTCTTGAGGGTAATCTGCGTTAGCAGCCACCAAAGCTAAAGGAAAAAAGGGAAGGCTTATGCCATCACTACTACGGAGGTGGAGCATGATAATGAATTCATACAAGGTACACTTCATATTCACTCAAGAATGGAAAAGGTCTTATTTGATTCTAGTTCTACACATTATTTATATATTGCATGTTTTCTAGAACTATAGAATCGAAGCCCCAAAACCTTGATGTAGAGATATCTGTAAAAGAACCAAGTGGTGCAATCATTACAACCCAAGTGTTTGAATCTTCTCCTGTTGATGTATGTTGGAAGATTGTTCCAAAAAATCTCATAATACTTCCATTGGTGGAATTCAAAACTATAATGGGAATGGATTGGCTCTCGTTATATAGAGCACATATCAACTGTTGGGAAAAAGAAATATCTTTTCATATTCCTAACCATCTCGTGCTCCTCAACAAGTGAAAGGAATATCATGAATCTCCTTTGAAAAATCCTTTAATGGTGTGGGTGTTGATTCCCCATGAAGAAGCATACCTTGTCCAAATGGTTGAGTCAAAGGAAAGTTCCAACCATGATGAAATACCCATCACGAGGGAATACGGGGATGTATTTCCCGAAGAGTTAATTGGAATTCACCCGGAGCAGGAGGTAGAGTTCTCAATTGAACTAATACCTGGAGCTACTCCTATCTCAAAGTGCCCCTATAGGATGGATCCTATCAAACTGGAGGAGTTAAAGATGCAGATGCAAGAGCATCTGGACAAATGGTTCATAATCCCTAGTGCATCACCTTGGGGTGCACCAGTGCACTTTATGATGAAGAATAATGGAACAATGTCACTGTGTATCGATTATTGGGAACTCAATAAGATCACCATAAAGAACAAGTATCCTCTCCCAAGGATTGATGACTTGTTCGATCAGTTAAGAGGAGATCAATACTTCTCAAAGGTGGATCTTCGTTCTAGATATCATCAGGTAAATTTGAAGAAGGAAGATATTCATAAGACTGCCTTTCGTACAAGGTATGGGCATTATGAGTTTTTGGTGATGACCTTTGGAATTACTAATTCCCCTAAAATATTCATGGATTTGATGAATAGAGTCTTTAGACATTACCTCCACAAATGTGTGGTAGTGTTTATCGATGATATTCTCATCTACTCCTAGAGCATTTAGGAACATGAAGAACATCTAAGACTTGTGTTGGTGATGTTGAGAATGGAGAAGTTGTATGCCAAGTTCAACAAGTGTGACTTTCGGATGAATCAAGTCATGTTCTTGGGACATGTGATCACAAGTGAGGGAGTTTTTGTGGATCCTTCAAAAACAAAGGTGATTGAGGAATGGCCCAGGCTCTCTAGTGTCACAGAAATCTGTAGTTTCTTTGGATTAGCTGGGTACTACTGACGTTTTGTGAGAAACTTCTCACGATTGTCAAGCCCGCTAACTAAGTTAACAAGGAAAGGGGTAAAGTATGTTTGGATGTAAGAATGTGAGCCAAGCTTCAAGGAGCTAAAGAGAAGGCTGATCACTGCACTTGTACTCACACTACCGAAAAGTGGAGAAAGTTTTGTGATATACAGTGATTCTTCAAAGAAAGGCTTGGGCTGTGTACTCATGAAAAATGATAATGTGATAGCCTAGGCCTCACGACAGTTGAATATCCATGAGAAGAACTACCCAACGCATGATCTAGAGCTGGCAGCCCAGATTTTTTCCTTGAAAATATAGCGGCACTAGATTTATGGGGTGAAGTGTGACATATACACTGACCACAACATCATGAAGAATATATTCACATAGAAGGATCTCAACATGCGTCAAAGGAGATAGTTAGATCTAATCAAGGATTACGATTTCTATATTCACTATCATCCTGGAAAGGCGATTAAGGTAGATAATGCTCTAAGCAGGAAAGAACCTGCTACTCTATCCATGTTGCGGATTGAAAAAAACCCTATCTTCTTGGATATACAAATAATGGATTTGGAAATCTTAAGGAAAGTGGATACATCCTACCTTTCCCAAATGATTGCACAACCATCCATCAAGAGAAGATTAAGGAATACCAAAGTGATGATGTGGAGATACAAAAGAGGGTGAATGCAGTAAAGGAAGGGAAGCTGCAAGAGTTCCATATCGACGATGATGGTGTGATTCTGTTTGGAATGCGACTTTGTGTGACTTCATCACCTGGGATAAAGAAGGATCTATTTGATAATGCACATAGCTCTCCTTTATCTATCCATCCTGGGAGTACCAAGATGTATCGTGATCTCCTAGAACACTTCTGGTGGAATAACATGATGAAAGAGATTGCAGGATATATATCAAGGTGCTTGGTATGTCAGCAAGTTAATGTTGAGCAGAAAAATTCCAATGGTATGATGCAGCCATTTCGTATACCCATGTGAAAATGGGGAAATATTATTATGGACATTGTCACATGTTTCCCAAATATTTCAAAGTGAAATAATAAAATATGGGTTGTGGTTGATCGACTCACCAAGACTGCCCATTTTATCACTATTCGGGAAGACCTATTGCTTGAAAAACATGCAATGATATATGTGAAGGAAGTGGGGAGACTGAACAGTGTTCCACTCTCAATTGTCTCTGACCATGCCCCAAGGTTCACATCTAAATTCTAGAGGAGCCTTCAAAATGCTTTGAGTATTGAATTACATTTCAGCATGGCCTATCACCCCCAAACTGATGGCCAATCTGAAAGGACTATTCAGACGCTTAAAAATATGCTAAGAGAATGCTCTATTTAATTCAAAGGTTGTTGGGATCAGCATCACCCATTGGTTGAGTTCTCATACAACAATAGCTTCCACTCGAGTATTCAAATGGCTCTGTATGAAGCTATTTATGGGATGCGATGTAGAACTCCAACCTGTTGGGATGAAGTTGGAGAAATAAAGATACTTGGACCCGATCTTATTCAGGAGATAAAAAATAAGGTTCATGTCATCCAGAAACACATCAAAGCTTCTCAAAGTCAGAAAAAGAGCTATGTTGACAACCGTCTAAGGGACTTGGAGTTCAACGTTGGAGATAAATTCTTCTTTCGAATATCTCCATGGAAGAGAGTCATGCGATTTGGGAAGAAAGGGAAGATAAGCCCAAGGTACATTGGTCCCTTTGATATCCTTGACGGTATAGGAGCCATGGCCTATCGTCTGGAACTTCCACTGAATACGGCTCAAGTTCATGATGTGTTTCATGTATCACTACTGAGGAAGTACATACCAGACACCTCAAATGTACTAAACTTAGAGGTGGTGCAGCTGGAAGATGATCTCTCCTATGAGGAGGATCCAATAATGATTCTGGATCGGAGAGATAAGGTCCTACGAAACAAGACAACCCATCTTTTCACAGTGTTGTGGAGGAACCATCAGTTTGAGGAAGCAACTTGGGAACCAGAAGAGGCAATTAAGGAGAAGTAACCTCACCTGTTTGTGTAAAGTGAAATTTCAGGGGTGAAATTTCTTAAGGGGGGAAGAATGTAATGACCCAAAGATTTTCAATGGAAATTCCCTTCTTATAAATATGTCGTGAAATAACATGAAAACACAACAAAATGAACTACTAAGTGATAAGTAACCTTTAAACATAAGTTTTTCACTTCTATGTTTGGAATTTTGAAAATCTGACACTCACGGTTGTGTTCAAGATGATTTTTGGATTCTAATGAAACAAAAATTATTTTTGGTGAATAGTAACCTACACTTATGAATAGTAACCTACCCTTATGAATAGTAATATGACCATTATGAATAGTAAATAAGAGTAACATTATCTATGAATTTTAAAATAAAATTTAGACATCTTAGAAAGTGACAATTTGACCTTAGTAAATGTTTTCGGTATTTTATAAGTCATAAATAATTAATTATAATTAATTATTTAATTTAAAAGAATATTTATTTCCCTGAAATGTATTCATAAATTATTGAATCAATGTCTAATAGTTTTTAGATAATGTTATGAGACCCTATGTAATTTTTGAAAGAACTGTAAAATCAGTTTTAATCGTAAAAACTGTTTTTTAAGTAAATTATGATTTTAATTGAATATTAAATTAATAATATTTAGATTTTTTTTTTGAAAAATGAAGTTAATTTTTGGATTCCTCACATCAACAAATGGTTGGTGTAAATTTTTTGGATTTTTCTGAGATACTTTATTTTTTTATGAATAGTAGAATCTGATAATTCACAATAAATGCTAAATAATGTATTAATTGAGTCATCGATGATGTTTTGCGGATGTAAGCCCACTTGGTTCAGGATTACATTATAACATTACTATTCTTGGTAATTCAATACTCACTATTCCCTGTATTAGGGGAAATTAATAATCTAATGAATTTTATATTATGGAAACCCATCTCCCCTCCACTATAAAATCCACCCTTCACTCCCTCTTTTCCTCCCACCTCTAAAGCTACAAGACATCTCTAAACTCTGCCCAAACATATTCCCTAGAACCTCCACCATGTCCAAAAGCTGTTGGTCTCATCAAAAGACCAAGACTAGTTTTTTTAAGGAGGATCTCAAGAGGATGATTTAAGAGGTAATTTCCCTCCCTCTTCTCCTTTATTTTCCTTTCATGTTCAAGATCCTTTCTTGATCTCTCCCCACCTATATTCATCCAAATTTTTTTGTAACTCCAGTATTTTTCATATAATTTAATTTTATGATTCTAATGAGATATTATAGCACCCCAAAACCTTTCCCTCTTCCTTTTATTTCATTAAATAGAACGTTGTTCATGAGGTGTTAATTTATCACCTTCAAAAAATGACATGTTGTCTTCTTCCATTTCTACCTTCAGATCTGATCATGAAACCATTTTTATGGTTGAACCAGAATATTTTATATGTATTATTTTCTATTTATAGTTCCAGAAATAACCTATGTCCATTTTACTAATTGAAAAGTTAAAACAAGTTCGTTGTGATCCAAAAATCGCTCCAATTAACCCAAATAATCATCATTTAATTCTTATCTAATGATTCATCAACATGGATATAATGTAATTCATTATAAAATCATTCAAGATCCTGTATTATCATTAATGATATTTAATTTCATTTCTGGATGTTTACTCATGTTCTACCCAAACTTCAATTTAAGAATACAAGTGAACCACCCAAGAAAACCCTTAAAAATGAACATCCCCGAACAATGTTTTTTAAACTCTATAAGTTATCCAAAGCAATATAATATGACATAATGAAACCAGAATGAACCCTATTAACGTACACATGGTTCTTTATTGATAATTAATGAATATAATGTCATTATATAGGACATTAAAGAAAAGGAGGCATTCGGGTACAAGGTAAGGGGAAATTCTCGAACCCAACTTTCATCCTTCAGGTTCTACCTCTTTCTCTCCATTTTTGATATGGTCACTCTTTAAAGAAAATTTTTTCATCATTGTCTTCCCTGTTCTAGGATATACATGTTTTTTAATGATTTTTATGTCAATTAAAATTTTTTCTAAAAGAACTCTTCTCTTATGAACTCAACATTAACCTCCCATTCAAGGTTGATGATTCTTGTATCAAGTATGTTGTTCCATCATTATTTTGGGAACCCAAAGTTTATGAATGTGTTGTTATGAGATGAAACCCATTCCTTTTCATGGGTTAGTTATGTTCATGTTATATGTTCATTGTGGGATGCATGATAAATGATAATGCTTATGATGTGATGGGTGTGTACAGAATTATACAGCGCTCCAATGCATTGGGTAAAGTGATGAATCTCATGAGTAAATGTGAAATGATGTGTGAACAAGATTCTAGCTTGGTTCAAAAGTATGTGTGTTAGTTAACCAAAAATACATGATGTTTCATTTTTACGCATTTCCACACTTCAAGTCTATTATTTATGCTCCTCTCATGTTCATGATCTTTTGACTATGTTATGATTATGCTCACCCCATGCTATATTGTTCTTATCTATCCTCTTACTAGGATTCTAGCTCACCCCTTTTGATGTATGTCCTCATGTTGATAAATTCACTGAGGAGAGGACAAGTTCCACTAAGTAGCTAGTGAATAAGGAATTAAATAAATGTTTATGGTTGATGTTGTATTTGTTATGTGTGGTCCTAGTTTGCCCAAGACACTAAACCTTTGGATCCTCTATGTGTAATACTATTATGTTTTTTATCTTTTAAATGATGTAATAATAATATACGAAAAGTATGGGTCTCTATAAGACACGTGGGCCGCCAGCCATGTGGGATTCCAGCGTGGGCCGCCGGGCCGGACCAAGCATGGGCCGCAGGGCCAGACCCCGCACGGGCCCCATGGCCGGACCTTGCATAGGCTAGGCCGCCCCCTCAGACCGGGTTAGAATAGTGGACTGGTTCAGACCCACGGACCGGGCTAGACCCGCGGACTAGGTCAGAACCATGGACCGGGTCGGACTCCAGTCTCCACCCTGGTCGGGCCGGGTCGGTCCTACAGGGCCAGACCGGACCTGGACCCATTTTGGCATGTTTCAACTTTACACCCATAACAAGGGATAATGGTATCTGTTTGATGGACCGTATGTGGAGAAGGAAATCATGGAGAAATACGGTTCATTTTTTATACCCCACATGAGGTTTGGACATAGTTGTTGAATGGCCGGGTTGGATCTACGTAAATCCAACTGGCCCCTCCAAACGGAAATTCTAATAACTCACAGACCGAGCATCCGAATGACGTGTCCTCTGTTGCGTTGATACCCCTATGAAGAGAAAAACATTGAAATACTTATTAATTGGACTTAGTGGTGGTTGATGTGTGAAACTTGGGTTGAGTAGCGGACCCTCCAAGAATCAAGCGTGCTTTGGGGAAACCTTGTGGTTGGTTGTGCACTGACGATTGTTCCTGGATCATGCGTTGGTCCGATAATTCTGACTTCTGATCCCAGATTATGTGTTGGTTCGATAGAATAACTGGTCCTGGTTCATGTTTTGGTATGATAGATCTGCCGTCAGTTCATGGATCATGTGTTGGTCCGACAGTTCCGACTTTTGTTCTTGGATCTTGTGTTGGTCCGACAGAATAGATGGTCCTGGATCATGTGTTGGTCTGACATCTTAGATGATTCAATGGCTATATCCGATCATCTCCATCTCTCTAATTATGTTGTATACCTGTGTGAGCTAAGGCAGTAACGTTTTTGTTTCTCTCATGATTGAGATGGATTACTTGATAACTTAGGTATGTGTATGGTCATATACCAAAGTGAGTTCATTTGTTAGTTTCATACTCTGTGGTTTATCCTTGGTGGATTTTGAGTGACCATGGTGGTTCCAAGATCCCTACTGAGTGTCGTTATACTCACCCTTGCACGGGCTATTCTTGCACCTCGTTGTGATGGATGCAGATGACGTACAACACTAATTGAGGCTGAGTAGCAGGACTAGACGATACCCGCAGGTGGACCTTATGAAGAGTCGGTGCACGGTGGAGACTGACTTACGTAGAGTGCTAAGGAGTCCATATATACCTACCCTTAAGGGAGGAACCTTGGAGGATGACCCTGTGGAAGTTTTACTTTTCTTCAGTTGTAATTTATTTTAATTTGTACTTGCACTTTCCTGTTGGGATGGTATTTCCAGCCCCCTTTACTTTTCATCAATCTTTTTTATATTGTTTTACTTAGTTTAATGCTTCCAGATACTCTATTGATCGTGATTATAATTTTTAAAGGCAATGTATTCCCAATTTTAGGAATTCTCTCTTTTGGTGCTAGTCTCCAACCCCTGTCCAATTGAAGGAGGGCTTGGGGTGGTCACAACATGGGTCCCGGGGGACGGGTCGTGACAAATTGGAATGGGAGAGGTCATATCTACCGCAGAACCTAGGGCTCAGATCCCTCTTTTATGTGAAGCAATTGTGTTAATAGTACGGCGTGTGGTTTTTAGTCCAGGGAGTCCAATGTTGGTGTCGTAGCCGACATATCCATACACCAGGACCCTGACATATAATTTCTGACCTAGTGCACGATAACACTGATTGAGTGTGTGTTTCTAGAGTTTTATTTACGATCTCTTTTGAGTCAGCTCACCAGGTATATCTTATTGATCGTGGAACACCTGTTTATTTTCAGGATGCCTCCATGCAGACAACCATCTAGGGTTCTGAGAGTTGTATAAGATGACATCCCACCTAGTGACGAGGCCTCAGTGTAGGGCCCTATCACAGCACCGGCACCAGTGGTACTACTACTCATTAGTCCACCGATACCACCAGCCCCAGCAGTATAGATTGCACACTTCATGACAGCGTTGCATGAGTTACAGTGCCAGAGGCCGCCCAGGTTAAGGGGTGAGACAAACCCGCAGGCTGCTAAGGATTGGATGGAAGCTGTGGTTAGAGTCTTCAGACTAGTAGGGACACTAGCCGACCTTATGGTGATCCTTACTTCCATTATTCTTCTAGAATTAGTAGGAAGATGGTGGATCCTGATGATCTAGGTGGCTGATGAGTCGACACTCCTCTGGGCAGACTTCAAGAGCCTGTTTCGGGCAGAGTTTTTCCTAGGCACCCTACATGCGGTGTGGATACAGGAGATACTACATCTATAGCATGGTAGAAGGACGGTGGAACAGTACTCAGTGACGTTCACCGACCTCTCACTCTACTCTACAGATATGGTACATGACCCATTCTTCAGGGCCCAGACAATCGACCAGGGACTCTGGAATGAGATCATAGCTTCGATGATCTCCATCAGCATACCGAGGCAGGAGGGGGTGTTAGAGGGATCCCCCCTATTGGATAGTTTCCTTGATGAGAAGTCACCAGCAGCGAGATCCATCACTAGTCGACATGCATCAAAGTCTTCTACATCTAGCAGTAGACAGATGTCAAAGAGGTCCAAGCAGACCTGACCATCCAGTGTATAACCTCAAGATACAAGTTCAGTTGTGCGAGGCACATGAGACAAATCTAGTAATGCCAGGACCAAGAAATGTTACTCTTGCGGTGGTTAGGGTCACAGGGATCGTTACTGTCCGACCCTCCGTATTGATGATCATCAGATAGTTAAGGGACCTCCCAGGCAGAGGTAGAGGTTCGATCGAGGCGGATGTGGAAGAGGAGCTGGTCGTGCAGTAGGTGGTGGATGACGATTCGAGGTTTTATCGCCACCACCACCAGGAGGTCCACCCCGACCGTAGGGAGAATGTGGAAAGTGGAGAGCTCAGCTCCAGGAAGCTGAGGCATTTTACCATGGTGCTATAGAGATTATTTGATGTAAGATCTGTGTCTACTCCACCTTAACTGTAGTTCTCATAGACAGAGGTGCTAGTCACACATTCATTGCCACTGCCCTCGTTCAGAACTCGGAGATTTCGATGGATCTGTTGGATCGATCCTTAAAGCTAGAGACTCTTACGAGAGATGATTCAATGATTACATTCTAGTTCCGGTAGTGTGAGCTTACTCTAGGAGGTGAGAACTTTGGCTAGGATCTTCTATTAGTGGTTCCAAGGCATTACGATGTCATCTTGGGTATGGACTGGTTATCTATAGTCCATGATCTCATTGACTGTATTAGCTGCAATGTGCGGTGTGTCCACATGGATGGGAATAGGTTCACCTTCACCGGTTTGAATGTAGCCTTTGAAGCACAGAACAGACTTACTCGGAGGAGGGTGCAGCTGACCACTCATCATTTAGCCTACCTTACCCTCGAAGTAGTTGATGTGGAGAGTCCAAGCTATCCTATAATGGTGAACCAGTACACGGATGTTTTCCTTGATGATATTCCAAGAATACCTCCTCACACAGAGTTGTACTTCTACATTGATCGGTACCATAGGACGACCCCGATATCTACACCAGAATATCAGATGGCTCCTTATGAGATTCGCGAGCTCAGGGTACATATTGATGACTTGTAGGGGATTGGATTCATGTGGGCCAGTGTTTCTCCCTGGGAATCCCTGATTCTATTTGCCAAGAAGGTGGACAAGTTCTTGAGGCTTTGTGTTGTCTACTATCTCCTGAATCAGGCGACTGTGAAGAAAAAGTACCCACTCTCGAGGATCGACAACCTCTTTGATCAGCTGAAAAGAGCACGATGGTTCTCGAAGATAGAACTTAGATATGTCTATCACCAGCTAAGTGTTCGAGAAAAGGATGTGTAAAAGATTACCATAAACTGTCGATATGGCCACTACGTGTTTTTGGTTATGCCTTTCAGCGTAACCAATGCTCCATCCATGTTCACGGGACTCATCAACATGATCATCTAGCCATACCTCGATCGGTTTGTTGTAGTCTTCATCGACAATATTCTGATCTACTCGACTACTGAGGAGGATCATTACTACCATTTTAAGGTAGTACTGGACACACTCCTAGAGAACCATATTTATGGAAATCTCTTGATGTTCCAGTTTTGGATTCAAGAGGTTCACATTATGGGACATGTCATCTAAGAGGCTAGAGTTGTAGTGGATACAGTGATGATAGAGGTGGTAATTTCTTGGGATCCACCCTGGAGTGTGATGGAGTTACGGAGTTTCATGGTTTTGGCTGGTTACTACCGAAGATTTGTTCTAACTTCTCCAGAGATTAAGCCCCACTATCAGTCTTGATGAAGAAGGGTCAGCCCTTCGTGTGGTTGGAGAGATGAAAACAGATCTTTCAAGGGTTGAGTCAGAGGATGACTAGTGACCCTATCACGAGGCTTCTAGAGGAAGTCATGGGGTACGTAGTCTACTATGACTCATCAGGGACCGTAATCGGGTGTGTCCTGAAGCAAGAGTGAGTAGTGATCGCTTATGGTTCTCGTCATCTGAGACAGCATGAGCATAACTATGCTACCAATGACCTAGAGTTAGCTGTAGTGGTCTTTGCATCGAAGATGTGGTGACACTATCTTATGGGAGAACATTTTACTATATATTTTGATCACAAGAGTCTCAGGTATATCTTCTCTAAGAAGGATGTGAACCTAAGACACCGACGATGGCTTGAGTTCCTCCAAGAGTTTGACTTCGAGATAGTCTATACTCCTAGAAAGGGTAATGTTGTAGCAGATACACTCAGCAGGAGATCTGGTATACAGCTGCTAGAAGAGGTGACAGAGCAGCTGGCTACTTTATATATTTCGTATGTGGACCGAGATGGAGCAGCTTTTCTTAGTCTCTTATGGTCACTCCCCCACTCCTCCAGCGAGTCAGGGAAGCACAACATGGGAACGCTGATAGCGAGACATGATCTGCTCAGTTATCCACAGGGCAAGAACATGATGGATTTTTTGATGGTGGGGAACATGTCATCCTCTTCAGAGGACATACCTTGGTACCAGTAGCACTTCAGGATGATGTGTTGAGGGAGTTCAACAATTCACCTTTAGCAGTAAATCCAAGAGTGTCAAAGATGTACCAGGACCTTTGATGACAGCACTGGTGTCCCGGAATGATGAAATCAGTAGCGGAGTTTGTCTCTCGATGCTTCACTTTTCAGCAAGTGAAGGCAGAGCATCAGGTCCCAGTAGGCTTGGTTCAAACTTTGGAAGTCCCAGAGTAGAAGTGGTATGGTATATCCATGGACTTTGTGATGGGTCTTCCACATACGTCCAGGGGACATGACTCTATCTGGGTGATCGTCAAACGACCCACCAAGTCAGCCCACTTCAAATCGATCAGAGAGCAGGGTTGAGTAGACTGCTTAGGATGCCTCTACATGCAACAGATTGTGTAGCTACATGGAGTACCTACTGCTATTATCTTCGATTGTGATGCACAGTTTACCTACCATCTATGGAAGTGGTTTTAGGAGGATTTCGGGATGCAGATACTTCTGACCACCGCCTTCCATCCTCAGACGGATGGACATATTGAGAGGACCTTTTAGACCCTTCAGGACATGCTACGTAGTTGTGTCCTCGACTTCAGATGCATCTGGGAGGACGACATACCATTGGTGGAGTTTGTTTACAACAATAGTTACCACTCCACCATAGGGATGGCACCTTTCAAGTCATTTTATGGGCAAACTTGTAGATGACCCTTGTGCTAGATAGACCCTGGGGTGTCTGCACTGGTGGGACCATAGATAGTACGAGCTACTATGGAGAAGTTTTGGATCATCCAGTAGTGGATAAAGACTTAACAGAGGTGGCAAGAGTCATATGCTGACATACGTTTGAGGACTCTAGAGTTTGAGGATAGTGGCCACGTCATTCTACGGGTCTCACCTCAACTAGGCCTATGGATATTTGGCCGAGCTGGCAAGCTATCTCCAAAAATCATAGGACCTTCACAGGTCCTCACCAAAGTAGGTGATGTGGCTTACCGCATGGCTCTTCCAACTCAGTTGCACCATGTGCACGACGTCTTCCCCACATCTCAACTGAGGAGATACGTGCACGACCCTAATCACATCATCGACCGTGGACAGCATGACATCTATGATGGTGTGACTTTCATTGAGGTTCCGGTGGACATTGAGGATCAACATGATCGGGTCTTATGTGGATGGTCGATACCTCGGGTGCACATTCACTGGCAGTATGGGAACCTGTAGAAGAGCACATGGGAGCAGGAGGCTCAGATAAATGCTCAGTACCCCACACTTTTTTCCCTTAGTTTGAATTGTGGTTTATAGGGACGTAAAGCCTTGAGGTGGGGAGAATATAAAGACCCAGATTTTCTGAGGAAAATGATTTTCATAAATTCATCAAAATTTCACGAGTTCGCGAAAACTGACAGTGCGTGATTCCAAGTCCCGGTGTGCCTAGAATCAATTTCCGATGTTTTCTTCGAGTACATTCAGTAAGAGTACGAGTGGTATTTTATAACATTGGAACCAATGCTTAGAACTGAAATTTGAGGGCACCGTTGAACTCGCAGCACGAATATTCACTTGAAATGACTTCCACCTCGACGGCAGTTGGATGAGAATAAACGTTAGTTCTTTGTTTTTATGTGGAAATAATGAAATAAATTAAGTGCTTTTTTAAATTTATTTTTATTGGTTAAATCCACCATGTGGAAGTAGGGGTGGGGACCTACACAGCTTAACCTCCCATGAGAGGATATGGTATTGGGGCCCACCCGAACTCAACCACCGACGTGTGTATTATTTTGGTGTGGACCACCTAAGGATGAAACCTCCAGAACTCCTCTCATTGATGGGGGGGATCTTGATCTCCTCTACACCTAATGGGGCTAACCCAACTCATTTAATTAATTAATATACATCAATTAATTAAAATCCTCATTTTGAATTTATGCCAATGAATATAATAGACGTATAATCCATTATTTCGGGGGTAGGGGTGATTCATTTGTTGGAAAGGAGGATTGAGGAGAGGAGGAGCTCTTGGATATAGACCGCCAATGAGTAAAGGCTCTCCGACAAAGAACGCCAACGAAGAACGCCGATATTATTTTTCCCTTTTTCCTCTGGATTTCCTTCCAAAGTGGGGAATCCTCACCTACGACGAACGATGTCCATACTTCCTCCACGTCACCACCAAAAAATGATATGAGGTTGGGGTTCATGCTTGAAAATTGTTGCATGTTCTTCATTTTCCATAATGGTTTGGAATTCGAAGCAGCTTGATATCACCCTAACACGGAGGGCGTGGGCCGAACAAACATGGGCCGAACCCTTCGCATTTTTTTGTGGGTGTTGACGTTAATCGCGGTATGAGACTGAAATGTGCGACTCTCATCAACGATGATTGCAGATAAAAGGCAACGATCCGAGGAGAGGACAACATATTCTAGGATGAGAATTGGGCCACCAGAGCTCATCTGTTGACCCGAGGAAAGATCAACTGCTGATGTAACTGACGTGCGTCAACCTTTGGTGGTGGCGGCACAACCGCACTACCGAAAGAGAAGCAGAGGCCCCAAGATGATGTGGTGTAGCGGTGGCCTGTACCAGGTCTGTTGCGAAAGAAACAAGAGGCATAATCCACCGAGTCAACTGAGAAGGCAAGGTGCACTGGCGACGTGCGGTGGAACGAAGGAGGGCCATGACCCCTGGTCACGGCGATGCAGCAATGGACGGCTCGGGGCTGGCCATTAAGAGGTCAAGCGGCCCAAGCTTCCGGGTTATTGGAGGAGGCGTGGTGCATATGGCTCAGTGCGGGAGACAGTTGGCCGCTCGGCGAACAAGGCAGAGCTGGACCCATCGTGGGTCTCACGTGTCGCTGACCGTCACCACATGGCACTGGTTTTCCTCCCACCATAACAACTGTGTTGTTCAGGTTACCAGGGGGCATGCTGCCTCCCCTAGACGCGGCTAGGGAGGACCCGACGGTCTGGCAGGTGCGGGCCGCCAGCCGCGTGGGCCGGACCCAGCATAGGCCGAGCCGCCCTGGCGGGCCGGGCTGCCCCCGTGGACCCGGTCAGCCCCGAGGACTAGGGAGTACCCATGGACTTGGTCTTACCTCTGTTAGGAACTAGGTCGGGCCTGTTCGGTCTGACTGGGCTAGACCGAACCCGGACCAATTTTGGCATGTTTCACCTTTTCGCCCATAACGTGGTCTATGGGTGTCTGATTGACGAACCATCTACGACGATAGAAATCTTGGACCAAGACAGTTATTTTAGTATACCAAACTACAGGTTTGGACATATTTTAGGTGTGGCCAGGTTGGATCAATCGTAAATCCAACTGGGCCCTCGAAACGGAAATGATAATAACTCACAGACCGGGCGTTCGATTGACATTCCCATCTATTGCATTGAGACCCCTATGACAAGGAGGATCTTTGAGATAATTATTCATGGGAATTGGTGGTGGTTGATGTGTTGACACTTGGCTTGAGGAGAAAACCCACCCGGAATCACGTGTGATTTTTGAAATCCCTGTGGCTGGCTGTGCACTAACAACTATTCTTGGATCATGTGTTGGTCCAATAGTTTTGACTTCTATTCCTGGATCATGTGTTGCTCTAGCAAAATAGAAGGTCCTGGATCATTTGTTGATCTGACAGCTTTGACAACTGTTCCTAGATAATGTGTTGGTCCCACAGTTTTGACTTATGTTCTGGATCATGTTTTGGTCTGACAGAATAATTGATCCTGGATTATGTGTTGGTCCAGAAGCTCTAATGATTCAATGGATATATATTATCATATCTATCTCTCCACTTAAGTTTTATATATGCTTGAGCTGAGTGAGTAACTTTTTTGTTTACCTCATGATTGAGATGGATTACTTGATAACCTAGGTATATGTTTGGGCATATACCTATATGAGTTCATCTGTTGATTTTATACATTTTGGTTTATCCATGGTGGATTTCGGAAGACCGTGGTGGTCCTGGGGACCCTATTGAGTATCGTTATATGCACCCCTACACGGGTTATGCCTGTACCTCGTTGTGTTGGATAGAGACGACAAACAATGTTGATTAATGCTGAGTAGCAGGACTAGATGGTACCCAGAGGTCGACCTTAGGACGAGTCGGTTCAGAGAGGAGACTGACAGATGTGGAGTGGTGGGGAGGCCATCAGTACTTAACCTTCAGGTAGGAACCCCGGAGGACGACCCTGTGGCTGCCATATCTTTCATCAGTTGTACTTTCATTTCAGTTGTACTTTTACTTCCATGTTGGGCTTGTATTTATGGACCCCTTTAATTTTTAGTAGTATTTTGTACATAGTTTTACTTAGTGTAATGCTTCTATCTACTCTATTGTGTGTGATTATAATTTTTAAAGGAAATGCCTTCCCAGTTTTAGGGATTTTTTCTTTTGGTGCTAGTCGCCAGCCCCTGACCTATGGAAGGTGGGCTTTATGTTGTCACAACACATGCCCTGGGGATGGGTCGTGAAAATTAAGAAAACTTTTAGGTTCATTCCATTATCTATATTCATTTTATTTCATTTTTTATTGTGTTTTATTTAGTTACTAAATTGGTAAATTTCACATTGGTTGTTTTTTGTTCATTTCGTTTATAACTGCAAAATAACATCAGTGAATTGAATTTGGTTAAAGAGGTATAGTTACAATAAATCCAAAAACCAAAAAATTCCATAATGATCATATATATATGGTAGATATAATTTGAAACCAACCATGTATGGAAATAATGAGAAATTAACAATGTATTTATATGAAGACAGTAGTCCATACGTACACCTAAACAACATTTAAATTATTATACAAGGTAAAAATAAAATAAATTATATAATATTTTATTTTTATAAAATACTAAATATGTCAAAAAAATCCATCCTTAAGACCATATATCTGATTTATTAATGAAAAATGAATCGCGTCGCTTCGTGGATGCAGTATTCTACATAAACACACAAATTCTATTTTTATTTACCAATGTGTTGAAAAGAGAATGAAAAATTGTTGTTCCTATAGAATAAAATAATTTATATATAAGTAAAATACTTATTTTATTATATGATCATGTTTGTAGAATATTTTATAGAGTTTGGAGAAGAAATAAAATTATAACACTTAGTTAATAGTTACTCCTCTTCTCTGGAAAACCACCATTTATTTACTCCTTAATCCATATATGTTGATCATTTTATGATAATATAGCCTCTTGGAAATGTGTAGAATGGTTTGAAATGGATTTTATTTGGTTTTGGTCGATTTATGTTTCTCAAGATGTGTTAATAAGATAGGAGATGTGGAGCCCAATTATAAAGGAGTTGAGTGACACTCTTGTAATTATTCAATGTTTAAAATATTAAAAGGCCTCATTCATGATCTTGTGAAACCAAATAACACCAAATTAATAGATAATACGTTATAGGGTTATAATACACTCAAATAATCACATTTATTCCAATTTTTGAGACATTTTAAGAATTATATCGTCGTTAAACCCCTTTAATCTGATTTATCATTAATTGTGATAACTTAGATTTTTACCATGATAACCTATTTATTTTATCAAAAATAAAACACCAATTATAAAAAATATGGTATTCATTTTATTATATTATGATTACAATGGAGGAAAATATTAATATTAATATATCAACATAAAACAGATGAGAAATGTTTCTTAAGAAAATACCAGATTTATATGTAAAATAAATTTTAGATTAAAATGATGTAAAAACTATAATTTTTTTTTTGTTATGTCATTTAAAAGTAAGGTTTTTAGAATTTGTGATCATGGAAAAACAAAATTTTACCTTTCAATAATACTATTAAATGTAAATACCCAAAAATATTTTTTAAATTTGAATAAAATATAATTTATGTTCAAAAAGTAAATCATGGGCCCCAAAATTCAAAATATAGTTTTAAAATACATTATATTAATCCGTAAAACAAATATTTTGACAACCAAAAATGATTAAAAATTTATTAATTCATTCATAAAGCATAATAATATCATAAAAGTGATATTATTTTGGAAAATTGATATTTTCACCATTCAACCAAAATTTAATTGTTTTAAAAAAATTGAAAAATTCAACTTATGAAAAATTAATATGGTGATATAAAAATAAATCATAATTTATAAAATTTAATTTCTGAGATGTTGAAGTTTATTTTAAATTAAAACCATTAAATTCATTGAATAAATAAGTTAAATAAAACTATTCCTTTTTGGAATGTAAATTTTATTCAAATTATTAATAACACTTTGATGCATATAAATAGATAAAATTAAAAACTAATTTTCATGATGTATTTATAAAATTAGCTTGATTTTCCCATTAATTTCATGATATGATCATTCACCATCATTTGGACACATTCTATAACATATTTCATCTCCACTCTATACAGGAATTTAGTAACAATAAAATATATGTACTGGTTTGAAATTACTTCACAGTTTTAATTAGTGTCACCATCCAATTTTATAACAACATAAATTTTTTTATTTTGTTATATATTTATAATCAAATTATAATTTCCACTCAAAAATTATATTCTCTAATGCACAATTATAATATGTATTTTTTATATCATAAAATATTATATTGATTTTAATGAACAAGAAAAATCATAAATCTATATATTTTTTATAAATTAAATATTACTATAAAATAAATATAATATTATTTGGAAAAAATGAATTGTATTTCACACATAAGATACATTAGATTTAATTGGAAAAATTAATTTTTTTATTTTTTTATTTTTTCTAATAAAGTTTATTTTTCTTATGGGAATGAATATTTTTGTTTTTTATTCATTTTATGATTTAAATTTGTATATTGTTTTGATTTCTATGGATAATTCAAAAAATAAAAAATCTCATGTCTATAATTGGATTCATTACAACATAGTTTTAAATTTCAAATTTATAGAATAATATATATTTACAATAAATTCTCTATCAGACAATACATACTATAATTTTATATTATAGATAATATATTTTATTATTTTTATAATGACATGTGTTGTTCTAAAATGATAAATTAATTATATATTTACTATTTTATTATAACAAACTTGTTAAAAAATTAAATTTTATTTTAATTTTCTCTTGGTATTATATAACTTGTAAATTTTTTTAATGTTTATATTTTTACATCTGTTTTATAATAATCAGTGTGAAATGCCTTTTAATTATCAATTTTGGTATAATAAATATGAACTACTAATTTACAATCAATTTTGATATTAAATATTTAAATAAATGTTGATAAAAATATTGATATTTTTCATTGTTAATTTTGGAAATTTATATTAACAGTTTTCAAAATGTCTATGGTCACTTTTTCACTCCAGTTAATATAAAAACTAAAATTAAATATTTAATAATATAATTATAATCTTACATTGATGTTTTCATTCTTGTGTCTTGCTACTCTCGTCCCACAATCCCAAAACATCTATCCTTAATATAATCTTTCCTCCTTTCTGTATATTTATTAGAGTCTCTTGACCACTATTATGTCACAAACCAACCCAGATACCCCAATATAATTATACCCAAGATGAACCAAACATGGGTCGAAAGGCGTTATGGATACCCATGGGTTGAAAACATAAACATCGAATCATATAAAAAATAAAATAGAATTAGGTATGCCAAGGGATAGCATAAGAAAAAAATAGTCTGAATTCCAAATAGTCCTCAAAGAAAAAATTACTATAAGTTGGTAGTTGAAACCCAAATCAAAACACCCTCCAAAACTTGAAAACATACATTAAGACCAAGTATATCAACCCTTGTTCAATATTTGGATTATAGTTCAAATGGTCACCATAATCCCTCCAGGTACCATGAATCAAGCACACCCACCTTCTCCAAGTGGTGATTACAATTTACCAGGACTCAGAATTACAAAATAGAAAATTTCATGAAGGGAATGGTAGGGTGTGATATAAGTATACCAATTGGATATATACAAAGATTCCATATGTAATTTCATAACAATATAATATTTATTCATTTAATTTACATAAAAAATGAATGATAATTTATTTTCTAATTTACCTAATAACATTATTTCATATCAAAATGATAGAAAGTATATAAAAACATACATAAATGAACATTTAATATATAACATTAACATGAATAAACTAAAATGAATAAAAAAGTTCTATAAATAATAGCATACATAATGAATTCAATAAAGACAAAGAACCATGGTAATAATCCCTCTTGTATTTTAGTTTCTAGTTATAGGATCCCCATAATTTTCAATCACCATCATGAATCAGGTATGTGTGCAAAATATCTAAGGCTCAATCTATCAAAAAAATCCATTAACACCCCATTAGGGTCCCATTATGGTAAATCTTACTGAAATAGGGTTAGTTAGTGATGTCATCATCAATCCATTTCAAGGGAAAGACCTAGCGTGCTATTCCTAATCACCAACTAATTATTCAGTCTGATAGTTTCATAATTAAATCAAGCATTCCTTCATTACTTCTTGTGAAATTAATTAATTTAAAAAGAAATCAATCATTCACAATTCAATTTCCAAATTTCATGTTCAATATGCACGTTATGTTTAGAATTTAATCATAGTTTATAATCAAATTAATTCCTTTTAAAATATTTTTTTTCATTTTATGCCAATTTTATCAAGAATAAATATCAAATAATTTCATCAAATCAATATTTAATTCAACTCATCAATTTCTCTCAAAATCCACAAAAAATTTCAATTTCAATTATAATTGTGTTTTTCACAATTTCTATTACATTTTCAAATCATACATAAAATTGCCTAAAATACTGGTTTTTAAATCAATTAAAAAATCATTTCAAATAAATCAATCAATTAGGGATTCTATTATAGGGTAATGAAGCATTAAACTACCAACCTTTTATCACATGATCAACAAGAAAACCCCGAAAACCGAAAACACCAAAAAAATATAAAGGAGATGGAGATCAAGGAATCAAAACTTAAATCAAAATAAATAAAATAAAATATTATATCGATTAAGAACATGATGATTTCTCACTTTATAAGAATTAGAAAATATAATGTACATTGAAACCAAATGAGAATATATTGACTTCTTTTTTAGATGATCGAACACAATCACCATTACATAAATCTACAATGATAATAGTTTAGAGTATTCAATTTCAGCACTTGAGAACCACAATATACCAAGGAATCATATTTTGAATGAATGGGTGTGATTGGGGTTTAAAACCGGTGTTGTGATTTTTTTAAAATAATTTTTTCGGAATTAAAGATTTTTGCACGTGGTTTCCTATATGAGATGAATGATTAAGAGTAACTATTTTCTAAAACTGTGGGCCCTTACTATAAGTTTTGAAGGGGTGTATGGTTTGTCCACATGGTTAGTTGAGCTATGTGTCATCCCTAAAAAACCCCACTTTCCAAGGGTTTTGAATTTGGAGGAGTGGCCAAATGGTTTTAGATAACTACACACCACACTCCCGACCATCTCTACCTAACACATGGTTTTCTGGCCCAAACCACATTTTTTCTATACCATTTCCTCACTATTTTCTTCCCCAAAATCCATCAATTTTATCAAAATTCAACTATAACAACCAAGGATAATCTACAATCCAGATATGATCAAAACAATAACTAAAATAAGGAAACATGATGTTCACCCCCCACAATAAATACTTTATATCCCCAAAAAAGAATATCAAGAAGATTTCAATTCAAGGAGATCATTACACTATTATCCCATCAATGCCTCATGATCTCAAGTCTCATAAAACACTTATCCATTCATCCATATCACATGAAAAAATGGTATATAATTCCCATAATGAACAATTATCTCATATAAATAATTCATTATTGCATACTCAGTCAGTGGTAAATTAAGCTTAACATCAATGTCTTACATGTTCAAGACATTAAAATTTTCAGAAATATACTTCATGAGATCTAATACATGAAACACGTTTTTTATCGAAGTAAAATAAAAATGTGGAATTTCTAAATGGTATGCCACCTTACCAACCTACTCAATAATTTGAATATGAACAAAAAATCTCAACACAAGAATTTCCTTTTTCAAAGATGTTGGTGACCCTATTGATGTGAAACTCTAAAAAACACATGGTCACTGAAAAAAAACTCCAAAGGTCTACATCGATGATTAGTGAAGGATTTATATTGGATCTGGTATATTATTATTTTCGGATGAATCAAGTGAATCTTTATTATCATATCTTAGAAAATACTCAGTACAACTAAGAAATCTTCACCAATTGCCATCCACAAGAGATAATACCTACAACTCCATACAAAAAACCCCCAAAAGTAACCATTCAAATATCATACTGGTAGCTATTATTGTTGAAAAATTAAACCAGTCCCAAATGAATATCCCACACTCTACAAAAGTTGTGAATAAAAGAAAAAATCATATCCCCAAGAATTTGTATAACTCACTATATCTGGCCACCCATATGCGGATGAATTGTTTTGATCAGCCCAAATTTATTTTCCATGACCTCCAAGAGGCTTAAAAAAGATAGGTAAACTATGGATCGTTATTCAAGACTATAGAAGATGGGACATTCTATAATATGATGATATATTTAACCTATATTAAATCTATTTCAGCAACATTAGTTATACAATGACAGGAAATAATGTGAGTTAATTTGGTAAAATGAATGATCACTATGCATATCACATTCCTCCCTCAAGTAATATGTACAAAACCAACCAAAAAATCAATATAAATATCATCCCACATCCAAGTTGGTATTGGAAGGTGATGAAATAAGCTTGAAGGTTTCTTGTAATTCGCCTTGACCTACGGATATGTAAAATTATAAGAGAAAAATTTATCAAAGTATGGTATCATACTTAGACATCAAAATCTATGCCATATATAATAGTACATCCTCATGGTTCTATGTGTCACAGTAAACCGGTATCCATGGAAACCCTTATTACATCTTTTATCATGGATAACTGAATTAAATTTCGGTTCTAGAAACATATGTTAGCAATAAAAAATTATAACCACTAACAAATGGTCTCACCACCATAAACAGAGTCCATATACCATATTGTTCACAATTATTCTATTGATATTGAATAATCATCAGAAGAAGAGGAAATGTCAATTGAACATTTGTTAGAAAAATCCCAGTCACATCCTCCTAGATCCCCAAATGCCGCTATGTAATTAGATATATCATATTTCACTCATCTAATGATTCTTTCTTTCTATTGGCTTTATTTTTTATTCCAATTACATTAGAAAAAAAATCCCCTTTTCATGTGTGTAGGAAATGTTGAAATCAAAATATTGTAGGTACTCCACCCATCACATCTACAAAATGATCAATGATTTTTGATAGAATCTATTAGTCTTATTTTTTTGTTAGAATAAATGGTAAATATTTCTATAAAAATGTTATTCCTCCAATAAATAAGAGAATGAATCACTACTGAGAGTTAGATATCATGTTTAGGGTTGTTCTTCTTGTTTGTCTTATGATGTATGAAACCATAGGCAGCCATGTGATCACCTTGCATAATAACACAACCCAAACTAGAACAAGATATATTAAAAAAGACCACATAACCCTACCCATCCTTTAGAAAAGTAAAAACTTGATAAAGACCAAAAATAGGTTTAAAATTTTAAATATAATTATTAACATTGAAATCTCATAAGATATTCATTCTCTTTTGAGTGAGAGTGCTAATTGGATATTCCAACATCGAGAAAACTTTGAAAAAGAACATGAAATACCCCTGAAAGACCAAGAAGCTATAAATATTGAAAATATTATGGGGTTTCTCCCTTACCATAATAGACATAACTTTATCAATATCATCTAAAAAACTATGTTACTAGACAACATTTCTTAATAACATAACTTCAGAAATCGATAAATCATATTTTTAATGATTAATGTAAAGTATGTGATGCATCATGTTTTCAAGATCCTCTATCAAATGATGTACATTGATTCATTCAATTTTGGATTATTCCAAAATGTTATTGACAAAGACTACCATTAATGACTCAAGGTACTCGTTAAATATCCTATTCATCAATTACATAGAAACTACAAGATAATTTATTTGAGAAAATGGAATAATGATTTATTCATAATGTTTTTACCTGCCTTAGAAAGAGGTCATCAGGATGTAAGATTCTATAATTGAAAACTACTGATAACCAAATCCAAGATATATATTTGAGAATCACTTCTGCACTTTTATTTGGTCAAAAAAATCATATATTCAAGGAATAATCTAATAGTTCTTTAATGCCCTTCGACTGACTTTTCGATAATCTTCAAAAAGATGAAGTTTTCTAACAACATTCAATGAAAAAGGAATTGGCTTCTCCCAAGGTGACACAGTAAGGCACATTATTCTCTTATCTAATAGAATATCAAACTTGAGGTTATAATTTTTCATTTATTCTGGCACCATATGTTAACAAAATATGCGTTGGGTACCTAGTACTAAATCAATAGAGAAACTAATTCCCTTACCAGTGGCATGCTAGAAAATTCATTTGGAAAATTGTTGGGAAATATTACTATAGTTGGATGTAGACCATTACTCAATGATTCCAACTCTAGATATAAAAATCACTATTTTTACCATTCCCAACTCCATTAAAGTAGGTTCAGCTCTACATGACCTTGGTACCCACTCTCTCTAAAACACATGACATACTCCATCAACTATAGTAATGAAGACCCACTCGATATTGTATTCAATACGAGCCATCAGAGAATTCATCCAACCCATTATGAGAATAATGTCAAGATGATTCATGTTGAGAACCAAAAAATTATAAGTGACTTTAATTTCTGAATGAGTGAAAGCAGTAGAGGGACATTGGATATCCTACTCTATGTTCATCTCATGGGGTATAGTAGTATCCATTACATATAACACAATATCTGTAATAATATTTAGAAAATTAAAAGTATACTTTGATAGGAATGAATGTGATTTGATAATAAAAATTAAGGAAATCACTAAATATGGATATAAATTAATGGTGCCTCTCACCGATTCTAGAACCAAATCATCTTCCTCAAGAGAATTATTCACTATATGAAGAATATTAATTCTAGATTCCAAAGTTTGAAACCCATTATTTGTGATTAAATGATTTAAACATATTAATTTAATTATATTATATCCCCTGACACTGTATGGATTTGAAAAACATGAATAATCCTTTTTAGGTTTCTTAATAATCCACATGCACAACAGATCTTGGGAACCTTAGTGAAAAATAATATTTAAGGATCAAAAATTTCACACTAAAATAATGTTATTTGTTATCTTATAGGACCTATAAAAAGGTTTGATGATGCCTATAATATATAATTACAATTTGAATCATCATAAATTACCTTTCCATTTGAGAGACAAATACAAAATCTATTGAGAGAAAAGAGAGAACGATGAAATAGTTCCATAATTGAAGTGAGTTTTAGAAAGAAAACAAGAGATCAGATTTTAACTCAAAGACCAATATAAAATCATAACTCTTTCAGTTTCTCATTTTTCCTATCCTAGTAGAACAAAGAAAAAGATTAGTAAAAAGGTTTCCCTAATGATTCAAAGTATTATTTCCCCTTTCTGTGGTTGAGAGACTCTAGGGACATTTTAAAGACCATAAGTTCTGGATGGAACTTCTCAATAAAAAGAAATATAAATTATTTTAAATCCAAAATTTCATTCTTCCTTCCAATAACTAAATAAATAAAACTATATAAAATTAGGACCTTCAATAATGAAAGTAACACACATCACCTTGATCGAATCATGTTTTTCTATGAAATAAAAAATTAGCTCAATACTTTTTAATAAATCCTCATCCACATAAGAATCATTTGATCCGTGGAAATATGGGGACTTATATGGAATAAACTCTAGAAAATGATCTTTAATATCATTCTTTCAGATTTCTACTATTGGAAAATAAATGGGAATGGGTGAGGAATAATATCCAAGAGATTGGATGTCATGTACCACTATCTCAATGAGGTTATAATTAACTAAATGATTATTTTACTATTGATCACTAGTAACTCTTTCATATGGTTTATTCAAATGTCTCCTAAGTGGAATGATTATACAAAAAAAAATATGAAATAAAAATAAAAATCCAGTTTAATAATTTGTTCATCTCAATAAAGGAATAAAGTAATATCAATTCCAAAAAAATGGAATTTAACATTTTGAGATTTCAGAATAGTGATATCAAACTAGAATGACACTATAATCAGATAAATTTATTCTACAAGGAATCCTTTCCCAAACACCCATTGTGGCTTAACACTCAATATGATGAGAAATAGCAAATCACTCTCACAACTACCTCATATGTCTCAAAAAAATCATGCCTATTGTCCACCAGGGAAAGACCAAATTGTATACTAACATAAAAGAAAGATACTAAACCTGACTCTAATTCATGAACCAACCTGGATACCCTAGTACTCTGATACTTGATCTTACAATTATATGGATCAAAGGGTTTAAATAATCTCTATGGGTTGGTGAGAATCAACTAACATCTTATCAATCATCAAAGGAAGAAATTTATGCCCAATTTTTGTTGAATATAAAAGAAACAGTCAGTATGCCAAAATATAATTAAGGAGAAAGAATCATAAGAAGTTATATAAAACCCAAATAAAAATATCATCCAAACTATGGAGACATCAATCCAGAATATGCATCACAAACCCTATGAAACAAGCGTATCATAGCTACACCAGTAAGTATCATCAGTCCAAGTACCATTAATCATGAACACCTAACACCTTTAAAAGGTTCATTTTAATTACTTAGTCTTGGAATGAAAAAATCTATAAAAACTAAAATTAAAAGGTCGAGTGTGAATAAAATATCCCAGTTGGATACCAAAAAAAATCTATAATCTATTTTATTAAAAATCCATTTATTCATTCAATTTGGATAAATCCTCTCATGGTAAGTAATTTTCACATTTAAATAAAAACAAAATTTGATATCAAACATATGAATGTTATATCAAAATAGGTATAAATGAACATTTTATATAAAATTTTTATATGAAATATGTCATGGATAAAATACATCTATAAATAATGGCATGTAAAATCAATTCAAACAAAAGAAAGAACCAAGGTAACAAGATATCATTATGAACTTTTTATAGTTAGTGGTCACAACTAGTCTATATGTGTAAAATCCCTAAGGGTCAATCCATAGGGATAATCAATCAACATTGTAGTAGGGGACCCATCATATGAAATCATTATGAACATGGTTCAGTTAGTGTTTTAATCAACAATAAGTTGATATAGAGTTAGAGTCCAAGTGTTCTTGACCTAATCACATACTAACAAATTAGGATCATATTTTTTCATCCAATTATTCCAACAATCATTCATTCATGTTTATTTCATTCATATTAAAATAAATTTATTTTTTCTCAATTCAATTTCCAAATATCATGTTCAAAATTCTTTTTCCATTAAACAAAATCATATGTTTACATAAAATTCATTCATTTTAAAATAAAACTTCATTTTAATGTAATTTTCTCATGAATCAATATCATATCATTTAATTAAGCGAAATTTCGATTCATTTAATCATTGTTTTATCAAATTCCACCCAATAATTTCAATTCTTATTCAAATATGGAATTTTACACAATTTCTATGCCCTTTTTAAATCATACATCAAATCGTACCAAACATGGAATTTTAAATATATTAAAAACTCGTCAAAAATTAATTTATAAAATTAGGGCTTCAAATATATGGAAAAGAAATATAGAAAAACCTACCTTTTATAACATGATCTACCAAATCAACACACGTGATGGGAAACACCAAAAAAATATGAATGAGAGATAGATTAAGGAATGAAACCCAAAATCAACATATATCAAATAAAATATTATATCCATCAATAACATAATGGTATATCACATTCTATAATATAGAGAATAAAATTTCATGAGAAACCAAATGCGAGTATATTTACTTGCTAGATGAAGGTTGAACAGAATTATTGATGCTTCAATCCAAAAATATAAGAGGATAGAAGAGTCAATTTCACTACTTGAGGGCCTCAAAAGACTGATGAATCATTGAAGGTTTTAATGGGGAATATTTCAGGATAAAAAGCGGTATTAATATTTTAAAAATAATTTCAACGAGATTAAAAATTAGTGAAAATGATTTCTTGTATGAGCTACATGGTTAGGAGTGACCATTCACTCTATCTATCCATCATTCCTGGGTTTTATATGGGGTGCATGGTTTGGATACATGGTTAGTTTAACCATTCACCAATTATGAAAACCCATACTATCCAATGTTGTATGGTTTTAAGAATGGCTATATTCAAAAACTATTCAACAACTATCTTGAACCCTCTAGATCCTCTTAAAAGGGCACACAAATTTGTTGTCTAAACTGTGAGGTTTTTCATTAATCGTGTACCAACCTTGATCAACCCCAAAACCTCCAAAAAATTTCAACCATACCTCTAAAAAACTAAGAATAAACCTTAATAAATGTATGATCAAAACAAGGGAATAGATATAAATGAAATAAGGTTACATGATGTTGAAAATTGTGAGAATTTTCTCTCATGCCTCCCCCCATTATGTCTGTTCCTCTTCACATTATTCAACATTTATGTTCCCTATTGTATTTACCTTGACCTTAATTTTATGCCTCCTTATTTTTTTATGATATAATGGTAATATGTACTCAAATTAACACTTTTATGTTTAATATCTAAAATAACTATTAGATTTTATAACATGTATGCAAATATATTTAGGGTTTTTATAATTAATAAGCTCATATATTTATGATTTTTTTTCACAATGTTATAGGATATATTTTTTTGTATATATATTTTTTATTAAACTACATTTCAATACTTTTTTTTAAGTTTAACAACTCAAAATTATTAATGATAAACCTTTTTTTTGTTTGATAACAGTCTCTACCAAAAAACTGACTTACCACAATAATCAGAAAATCTTTCTCGTATCTTTTTATAAACTAGTAAAACCACAACCAAAGAAGGGATCAACTTTTCATAAAGAAAGATAAGTGTTTCTGCAACAACTATCTATCAATATATAAGTCCAATAAATTGTATGAAATGAAAAAAAACATTTAAAAAATATACATGAAAACTAAAATACTTCATAATCAACTAGAAAACATAAGAAAAAAATTCAATAATAAATTTGCAGTATAAAATTTAATTAATTGTATTTTATTAAAACCATATGAGTGTGTACATCAGTAGTAGAAGATTCAATTACAAAAAATATAAAAAAATAATGTAATAACACATTCTGAAACAAAATATAATAAAATATATAAAAATAATAATGAAAAATGTTATAACACATTTATTAGATATTTTCTTATTAAACTGTTAGCACACTAAAAAATATGCATTAAAAATATATGTTATATAATAGTAATTAGATATAAATATTTTATTAATAATAAAAAGGGAAATAATTTTTTTAATATTAAATATCATTTATTCAATATTGATAATATGATGTATATTTTATATTTCAATTACATTATGTGAATTTTAATCCATTCTTCAAGTAATTATGACCAAGGGTTTTATGAGCGTGGTGACTCTCTTATTGAATAGGAAAATTTTTTCTCAATGAGCGAGATATTTACCATTCCTCCATCATTGATAGTACTGAAATTGAAATTGACTCCTCGGTTAAGTTTTACACTCTCCAAGGAATAGATAATCCCCTTGGCCCATTTTTTCCCCATTCAAAAAATGTTAGAATCTCATTGGTCGTGATACTGTGCAACACACCTAGAGGGAAGGTAATTTTTTGGTTGATTTTGTACCCTAAAAGGGTAATCATAATGACCCTTATATTATTTTTTCTAGTATTGGATACCTTCATTATGAGTGTATTCAGTTTTTTAGAGAGGATTCACTTTGACATCATTACATAAAGCCTCCTTGACTCTGCTTTATCCATTTTTTCTTCATTAATAAACTAAATCATGATTTGATAATGTGTAATAATGACCAATATATATTTTAAAATTATGTTATGTTCATTCCAAAATTTCATAAATTATTGAAGGATATTTTTCAAAGTATTTCATAATATTTTTAGAATGATTACTCAAATTTGACCATTTAAAATAATCTTTGTAACACTTTGAAATATTTAAAAATGAACATTTGGGAATTTCAATCCCACAACATGTAAAATTGGTATGATGTTCATTTTACATAGAAAAGAAATAAATCATTGATCATTTTCTAATGGTTTCACTACCTTTCATGGTTTTTTCTTTCTTATGACACTATAAAGCCTAATTCTATATTAAAATTGATTTTCACTTACATGGTGCATATCCTATCAGTCTCACCATACCACACATAGTAATTATGTTTTATCAATTTCATCAAATGTTTTATAATTTTTTCTATATATTCACATAGTTCTATGAAAATATGAGTTTTTTTCTCCATTTTGTATGCGGGATAAAAATTTAATTTAAAACATATTTTTAAATTAAATGAAGAAAATATTAATTAATTTTGAGAAAACTTGAAATTGAAATTATATTTCATTTATTTACATATGACATAAATTAATCAAGGATCATATTCATAAGATTTTATGGTTGTTATAGATTATTTTCTTATTTCTGATCAGTTGACGCTTCATTCTTTACAATTATAAATTATTGAAAACTCAATTTTAGTCATCCTGACTACACTGTACATTAGATTCATGTTTCATTAATTTATAAGTACCATAAATTAAGTAAGGATCATCATTATAGATTTCATGATAATTTGAGGATGGTTTCTAGGTTTTGATAATTTAAAGAATTCTTTGTATATTAAAATTTTCATTTAACTTGTGTTGTTCACATTCAATAAATCCAATCTTAATACACAATATAATTATATGATGTTTCTTCTGACATGCCATTCAGTCGATTTTATCATTTACCTACTTTTTTCGTCATATTTGATGTTTTTTTCATGGATTTCAATATGTGGTAGAATTTTAACATTAAATAGAATTTTAAATTAATCTAAGAAAACATTAGGAAGTTTCAATCAAACCAGAAGTATGAAAGATGAAAAATCTATTCCTATATGTAAAAATTAATGAATAATTTTATTTTATTTTTATGACAATTTGATTTTTCTTCCTAAATTTTAGGTATGTTTTACATGCTTTGAACAAAATTATCAATTTTAAATTGAAAAAATAGCTTTTTTTTACTGACCAGACGAAGTGTTAGAGTCAATGGTGGTTATTTTTTATATTTTAGAAATTAATCTTTGATAATTTGTAATAAATTTTAATAAAAATTCAAAATTATTATCTTCATTTTAACCATGAGGTTTGTTTTTTGAACATCTTTATCACTTATAATTATCAAATATACTTATGTCATTCTCTACACACCACATATTGAAATATATTGAGGTTTATTTATATATATATATAATGAATCTATAATAATTTAATTAAAATATCCTAGGAATTGAATACAATTTTCTTAGTTTTGGCCATGTGACTCTTATTTTCAACTGAAATATCACTTTGAAATGGAAAGCACAGATTATTGGTCATTAAGACAACATCTCGTGTCCAAATAATCCATGATTTATTTCAATAGGTTAGAATTAATTAAGAAATAAATATCCAAGATTATTATGAAATACGGATTTATTTTTCTTGGTAATGATATCATGAAATGTGTTTATAATTAAAATTACAAAATATACATTAGTTCATTCAGACCACCCCATATATCAAAAATATGTATAGTTTGTTCTTATATTTCAAAAATTAATCAATTATCATTTTAATATAGTATAATGATAATCTAGTATACCGTTCTTATAATTTATCATATTTTTATCTCATAAATTTCCTAAACTAGATAATAAAATTAAATAAATAAGTTGGTGATAAATACTTATTCATGAACTTTATATATATTTTGACACCAAATAAACTGTCATTTCATCCCTAAATTAATATATGTATCTATTTTAAATGTTCTATCAATAGTATCTAAATAGTACCTAAAAATATTATTAAACAAAATGATTTTTTACTGAATATGTATATATATTCAAAAATGGACACATATAATAGAATACCTTATGTTGATTTTAGTTAAATTATGAGATAAGAAATCTATTATAAATTTACCAATGTGTTAATCAATTTTATTTTTATTTAGTTATTTATAGAACTATGAAAATATAGAAAATTTAAAAAATTCAAAACATAAATTCGAATACTAAAATATTATTATATATACTTGAAAATATTTGCATCTACAAAGATCTATCAATTAATTTTTTGTATTCATTTTCTGAAAAAACATTACCAATAAATTCACTATAAATACACTATTTTAGAATCTATAAAATTTAAAAATATTATATGACATTGCATTTAATGACTATAAAAAGAAAATAAATATTACATTTACTAATTAAAAGGGATAAAATGTGTTGGTAATTTATTAATTATCTAGGAATTATATCCAAAAGAATATTTCATTTAGAAAATAGATTTATCAGAATTAACATCTATTGAAACCTCAAAAAAATCAAAAATTAATTTTTACTATATAAGAATAAAAATTTTATCATAATAGTAATCAGATAATATAGTTTTAAACATGCATGGTAGGTATTTAAAATTTCTTATTAGGTGTTTTATTTTCATTAATAACACTTATAGCATTTTCTATTTTAGTTTTAAATTTATCTCCATAAAAAAAAATTCTTCTAAAAAATTCAGATGAGGACTTACAAATCTAAAAAACTTGATAAGACTATCCAACGAAATACCAATTAAAAATGAAATTGAAATGCAAAAAATCGTAATCATAATAGAAATAGTATATCAATAATAAGAAAAAATTCTTTATATAATTTATCTTTAATATAATTTGTTGATAAATGATCATTACCAATAATACTGTAAAATTTCATTTACATTAAGAAAACTGAAAAATCCAAAAAAAATTAATTTTGTGTGTCATCTATAAATACCTGTTAATAGGAATTAATCTTTTTAAATATATTCTGATAAGATCCACTAATGTCATTAAATATTTAAGAGTTTTTTGTGGAGAAAGGGTAGGGTTTATAGTTATCTTTAATGAGGTTGAAGCTGACCCCTTTGACTAATATAATCTAATTTATTGTATTTATATGATGATTTTCATTTTATAGGTAAATCCCATTATAGTTTTATCTTTTATTCCAGGGATGGTGAGGGTTTTATTTTGTTTTGGAAGTATTTTAGGTGGTCAGATCTTCTATTAAAATAATTTTGGGCTGAAAATTAGTCTCTAAACATTTTACACAAATTGTAAATGAGCAACATGAAGTGTAAATTTTTGATTCGATAAAATTGACAAAGGATACAAATTGTTCATAGTAATACATTAAAATGAATTACATGTCATCTAATGGAGTTACACGATGTGTAATTCCGCATTTATAAAATTAAAATGTGTTGTGTGGTTCAATTTGGATTCATACTTTTATGCTTCATTCCTACACTCGAACCTAGGGCGACTCTTAGTGGATTTGGAGGGATTTTTTCACGACCCCCTCCCACCAAAGATGCCCCTCCTAAGCTGGAAATGGTTAATGAGAGATAATGACCCCCGAGTCCCACCTCAAGTAGGCCCCGGGGTGGCGACTAGCACTAAGGGTATGAGTTTTCACAAATACGGGAGGCATTACCCTTTTTATTATTTAGGATCGGGAAATAGGAAAATTCAACCACCAAAAAGGAAAAGAACAAGTGTATGGAAATAAACCCAAACCAAGCCCACATACATGTTTAAACAATTTTATAAAAAGTTACAAGTACAAGAAAGCTCAAAGTACAATACCAAAAGAAAACAAGAGTAAAACAACAGCAACAACTCCAACTGTTCGACTAGTAGGGTCCCGCATGTCCCAGGTAGTCCTCCTGGAAACCTGAAAGTCAACGTACGGTAAGCATACAAGTATACTCAGTATGGAAAGCTAAAGCTATCGTGCACAAGTGGGGAGACATCCTAATGTCCCATGAGAAGAATAGAATAAACCTAGAAAGGAATTCTATCCACCCAACCTCACCAGCCACACTCACCAAAACACAATCACAACAGGTAGTAGTATATAGGAACAAGAGTATTGGGTACCCCAAACCATTTCCCTTTAGTTAGCTACTCTTCCTAACGACGAACATCCTGACGCTGCCACACTCTCCCCGCCTGCACACACCTGGGCCTCACAACCACGTATCCCACCCGCACACACCTGGGCCTCACAACCACGTATCCCGCCCGTACACACCTGGGCCTCAAAACCACGTATCCCGCGCGCACACACCTTGGCCTCACAACCACGTATCCCGCCCGCACACACCTGGACCTCACAACCACGTATCCCGCCCTCACACACCTGGGCCTCACAACCATGTATCTCTCCCGCACACAGCTGGTCCTCACAACCACGTATGCCGCCTGCACACACCTGGGCCTCATCTTGAAGATTCTTGGGAAATAGTAAAACCTGCCCGAAGAGTCTTGGGATAAAACCACCTCAATCGAAACCTACCTAAAGATTCTTAGGTGTAAGGTCGCCGCAATCCATCACATCCTAGGGGATAAGGAGCAGGAAGGAGATAGTAACTAAGGGAAAACACACTCTTCCTTGAAATGGGAGTGTTCGGCACTAAGTGATCAACACGGGTGGGGTGCGATAAAACATAAAAGATACAGATATATATAAATATTCCAAACACACATCCCAACCTATGGCTTCTAAACAGAGAAACTGAGCACGTGCCTCAACACTGATACTACGAAGCATGAATACAACAACAACCCCAACCCCATTTAGGTTTTCATGTTTCAGAAGAATTAGATTTATATAGTTCCTTATCTACTGGGAAATAATCCACAACCAACCACATCAATATTTCGTAAAACATATTCCTGCCATCTACAAATCAAGTTAGGAAAACACAAGCAGTACAACAACGTCCTTCTTATCAACCGTCCAACCCATTGATTATTAATCTCATTCCATTACCATGACCCACCATTCATTAACTCTTCCACTTTTTATTTATTATTCACAACCCATAGTCCTTTCATATTCCAACCCATCCCTACAGCCCCACTACCAAATAACATAACCACAACTACACCGTACATTCTTATCCCTTTAATACCAATTATCACAGCCCCACTACCCGTCACCAACATAATATTCACACCAACCCACAACCAAGTCAACCGCAGCCCTACCGCTCACCTGATCCACAACAACCCACAAAACACCCCCATCACATGCCACGTATTCAAGCCAACACCCACATGTTCATTATTCCATTTTGTTCAACTGGGGTGATCACACAAGGGTTCCATATTTTTAATAGTCAACTTTACATGATTAACCAATTTCCACATTCCACAATGTTTCCATCCAAAAAAACTGTCTATAAAGATAGGGAAACATTTAATTGCGCAATCAAATGCCCCCAACGACAGTGATTTTTAGTAGGCATAAGCCTATTCAATTCACAACATATCAAAAGGATAAAAAAAGATAAACATAACAACATCCCCATCCCCGTTCTTTAACCAATTATTATCTTTATTCAATGGTTCAACTGTTTCTCATAAAAACAAGAGGATACCCACCCTGCATGATGCACAAATTAGCGAGACAAAGGTAAGATCCCTACCTCAACAGGTTATGATCATACCGCTCCCACGGATAAACTTTAGAAGGCATCCGTCAGCGTCCGTCACTTCAGTCGAGTCCCGGAAAAACCTCCTCGGGTGGAATTCAGAAATGAAAGGCCGAAGGAAAGACAATGGATCCAAGATCGGAAGTTCCGCCTTGTCGTTACGATCCTGTGGCAGCCGATGGATCGTAAATCGAATCACGGACGAAGAAGTTATGGAAGAAAGAGCCTTCGAGTCTCTTGGGAGAACTCTTCTCAGAGTAAAGGGGTGGAGAGGGGTGAGTTGAAAAGGAGGAGGAGACCCCTCCTTTTATAGGTGAGAAAACAAAAAGAACACGGCATGTACTTTATGGTACACGACGTGTACTCGGTTGTTTCACACGGTCTCCACGCGGATTCCAACACGACTCTGTGGCTGTTGACTGGTAAACACATGGTTTTAGGGTAATGCATATGCGGGGAGGAACTACACGACGTGTAGTTTCGACACACGACATGTACCCATTAATTTCACATGGCAAGGACACGGCTTCAACACAGCACACGACCGTTGACTGGTAATGCGTACGCGGGGAAGAACTACATGGCGTGTAGTACCGGAAACACGGCGTGCACCCATTATTTCACACAGCAAGGACACAGCCTTGAACACGGGGTATACCCGGCAAGGTGGTACACAGCGTGTAGTTACACTACATGGTGTGTACTCATTTACTTCACACGGCGAGGACACGACCTGCAACACGGGGTATACCCAGAAAGGGGGTACACAGCATGTACTCAAACTACATCTGGAAAGTGTGGGAAAAGTCTATTTTACCCTCCATAACTCTTCTTGACCTTATTTTTTGACAAAGGAATGGGCCGGAGAGGTCCGGGCCATTACATTTGATACCTCTTAAAACATTCTCATCCTCTTGAATTCAAAAACCAACCCAGAGGAAACCCAACAAGATACCTATTAGGGTTCTCGTTATAACAGGAACCCAACCAACAACCCTAATCATATCTGTTAGGAATTTCTTCTCCTATGTCTAGATAATATCCTATTTAGGAGGCACTGACTCGCCTGCACGGGTTTAATCGCATCCTCATTAATGCGTCTTGATTAAGAATTGGGTCTTCCCACTTTCATAAATTAGGATATGTTTCCAACTCGCACTACCCCCGACACCACACAACCAACACAGTGCCTGATCATGTGGTTTTGGGAAAAATTCCTTCTCTTATGTCGATATATTATCCGCTTTAGGCGGCACTGACTCGCCCGCATGGGTTCAATCGCATCTGCATTAATGTGTCTCGATTAATGGTCAAGTTTTTTCCTTTCCCCACACATCCGGACATGTCACACATTACCAGGGAACAAGGATACAAAAAGGTCTCACAACCGAAAAGCCAATCTTTCCATATATCAAGGGTACAGAGTACAACATCAACACAACGCTCTGAAGAACAAGGGAAAACAAAAGTCAAAACCACTCCGGGTACTGAGCATGCATCTGGGTATCCCACTCCCATGTTCTCTCCTCAAGGCTGTCGTGCCTCCACAATACACGAACCAACGGAATGGTTCGTCCACGGAGCACCTTCTCTTTACAATCCTCGATTCTGATTGGTCCTTCCTCAAAGGTCGTGTCGTCTCCCATATCTAACTCTCTCCAGTCGACAACGTGAGAGTCGTTGTGTATGTACCGACGAAGCTAGAAGACGTGGAAGACGTCATAAACCTTCTCTAACTGAGGTGGCAGGGCTAGTTGATATGACACCTCACCGACACGCCTCAGCACCTCAAAATTTCCGATGAACCTAGGTGATAGCTTTCTCCCTTACCCAAACCTCCGCTGCCCCCGATGAGGGGAAACCTTCAAGAACTCATGATCTCCCACCTCTAACTCCAAGGGCCTCCTCCGACGATCAACATATAACCTCTGTCAGTCCTGAGCCGCTTTCATCCTCTCACATACAAGCTGGACTTTCTCTGTTGTGTTATGCACAACATCTGGCCCAAGAGAACCTGTTTCACCAACCTCTACCCATAAAATGGGTGAACGACATGGCCTCCCATATAAAGCCTCAAACGGTGCCATGCCAATAGTAGAGTGGAAGCTGTTGTTGTAGGAGAACTCTACTAAAGGAAATTTTCATACCCATGATCCTCTGAAATCCAGAACTCATGCTCGCAGCATGCCCTCAAACGTCTAGATAGTCTGTTCTGTCTACCCATCGGTCTGGGGGAGGAAAGCAGTGCTAAGGTGTAGTTGGGTGCCAAAAGCATGATTTAACCCCCTCCAACTCATGAGGTAAACCGAGTATCTCGATCTGAGATGATAGTCTTTGGGACTCCATACAACCGCACAACCTCATCTATATACCCTTATGCTAAGGTACTCACCAGGCCTGACTCCTTAATTGATAAGAAGTGAGTTGATTTCGTCAGTCGATCCACCACTACCCAGATAGCATCATAACCACCCTGAGCTCTGGGTAGTCCTGTGACGAAGTCCATTGAGATTTCATCCCGCTTCCACTCGGGGACATCTAAAGGATGCAACAAACCACATGGAACACGGTGTTCAGCCTTCACTTTCTGACGCACTCAGAATTTAGCCACAAACTCCGCCACTTCTCGTTTCACCCCGGGCCACCAAAACTGTTCCCTCAGGCCTCATTACATTTTCGAAACTCTGGGATGTACCGCCAAGGCTGAGGTATGGAACTCACGGAGAACTCCCTCACACATTGTCTCCTGGACAAACAACCTTCCATGGAAAAATCATCTGATGTCGGCTATCCTCTGTACATCCTTCTGGAGCATTCCCCTGATCTGCACGATCCCGCATCAATTCCGCCTCAGAGTCCCCCCACTGAGACTCATCCACCTGCTGCAACAAGGAGGACTGCACCGTCATCTAAAAAAACATCCCTTAACACCTTCTACCCTGACATCCAAGTGCAAGGTAGCCAACTCTCCCATCGCCTTCCATGAATCAGTGGATTCCCAAACCACTTCTTTATGTGACTTCCTGATCAGGGCATCATCCACAACGTTGCCCTTACCTTCAGTGTAAGAGATCTCAAAGTCATAGTCTTGGAGAAACTCGAACCATCTCTGCTACTGTAAGGTCAGGTCACGCTAGGAGAAGATATAACACAGGCTCTTGTGATCTGAGAAGACCACAAAGCGCTCCCAAAGAGGTAATGTCACCATAACTTCAGTGCGAACACTACTGCTGCAAGCTCTAGGTCATGTGTGGCATAGTGACGCTCACGAGGCCGTAACTACCTAGACCCATAATAGATCACTCCCTTCTTCTACATTAGCATGCACCCTAGAACAAGGCCAGAAGCATCACAAAACACTTCATACAACAACCATTCCTCTGGAAACCTGAGTACGGGAGCACTGACCAACTTCTCTTTCATGTAGGCAAAATATTTCTGGCACTGCTCACTCCATAGGTAGACTCGGTTCTTCCTAGTTAAAGCTATCAATAGAGCAGAAACTCGAGAGAAGTCTGAAATGATCCTCCCATAGTAACCTGCTAACCCCCAGAAACTACAAACTTCTGCCATGCTCTTCGGTGCTACCCAAGAAACAACAGCCTCCTTCTTCGACGGGTCCATAAAAACTCTATGCTGAGACACTACGTGCCCAAGGATGTGTACTTCTTGTGTCAAGAACTTACACTTCGACAATTTCTCATAAAGCTGGTGGTGTTGAAGGAATTCCATGACTTCCCTGAGATTCTCAACGTGCTCCTCCTCTGATCTTGATTAGATCAGGATGTCAATGATAAACACAACAACAAACTGGTTCAGAAACTCTCAGAAGACAAATTTCTTAAGTCCCATGAAAACATCTGGTGCATTCGTAACTCCAAATGGCATCTCTACAAACTCGAAGAGCCCATACCTGCACCTGAAAGACGTCTTTGAGATGTCACTGTCCTTTACCCTCAACTGATGATATCCAGATCGTAGATCAATCATGGAAAACCAACCTAATCCCCTTAGTTGGTCGAAGAGATCGTCTATCCTTGGAAGGGGGTAATGGTTCATGACCTTTACCTGGTTCAACCTTTGATAGTCAATGCATAGCCTAAGACCACCATCTTCCTTCTTCATGAACAAAACTGGATCACCCCATGGCGATATGCTGGGTTGAACAAAACCCATTTCCATCAGATCGTCAATCTGAATCTGCAACTCTTGCTACTCCGAAGGTGCCATCCGATAAGGGGCCATCGAAATCAGACAGTCATCAGGATGTAAGTGTATCCGAAACTCAACGTCACATCGGGGGGGGGGGGGGTAGAGTCACTAACTCCTCCGAAAAAACATCGAGGAACTCTCAAACAACCTCTGGGACATCCATCATCTCTGTATCAGCTGGAACCACTGATAACCCGCCTAACATGGAGAGGAGAGGCTCCACACGCCGGCTTCCCACCTGATAGCTCCTCTTTCCAACAAAAGATACGCACTACCCATCCACGTCGGAGAACACGACTCTTCTCCGGAAGTAGACGATAATAGAACTAATAGAAATCAACCAGTCGATGCCTAAGATGACATCGTATGGCTGCATCTGTAAAAGAAGAAGGTCCCCACTAGATCAATGTGGTCCTAACATCCGGCCACATCCCCAAAAAACAGAAGATATGCTGGTATGGCCTCCAAATGGTGTACTCATCACCAGTGGTACAAAAATCTCTCTACGTCTAGTCCCAAAGCATGGTCTAGACCCGGTGCAACAAAGGAGTGTGATGCTCCCGAATTGAACAAAGCATAAACAAGAGTGCTGAACAAACAAATCGTACCTCGCACCACCTCTGGTCATGTCGGAGTTGCCAACCTTGCTACGTGCAACTATCCACGCCCAACTCCTATGCCTCTCTGATGTCGTCCACCTCCCCAACCATGCCCTGGTCAAGGTCCCTGAGGATCACCATGAGGTTGGCCTCCTCCCGATAAGTCTTCCCTCGGAGGAGCATGGTCCTGCTGCTACTGGAAGGGCCTCACTGGAAACTGGTGCTGCTGAGGTGGGTGCTGAACCTGCCCACCTCCACTATACTGAGCTCGGGTCGGGCACCGACTCTAAATGTTCCCAAAACCTCCACAAGAGAAAGACTTCGGTCTTGGGCTCGTGAAAAAGGGACTAGCACCTAAAGATCTGAACTGGAACTGCTGGGGCCTACTCCCCACCGGCCTGAACCTGGAAGGTCCCGTCGCAGGAGACCTGCTGGTGACTGCCTTCCCCTTTGACGAGCCCGGCCGGATCCCCTCTCGGGGTGCACCTCCTTGCGAGTGCATCCTCTCCAAAACCTATGCCTTCTTATGTACTGCCAAGTACGTCAGAAGGGTGAAGGGGCTGACAGCATACTGAAGCGAATTACGAAACACCTCCTCCAAACGTCTCGCTCGAGACTCCTCATTCGGAAAGAGATCTGGAGCAAAGCACAGGAGATCCTTGAACTTGATACCCAACTCTCGTACTGACATGCTCCTCTATTGAAGGGAGAGTAACTCCTACCGCTTCTCCGCCTTGATCATGGATGAAAAGAATTCCTCTCAGAATTCCTTCTCAAAGTCAGCCTACAGAACCTCTGCATCTATCCTCTCTCTGAGGTAGATCGTCCACCACTGTCTTTCCACACCTCTCAGCTGACTGACCACTAGGGGAAACTAGTACTCCTATGGAGCACGGATCAAGGTAAAAGTGATCCCTAGCTCTTCAAACCACCCTTCTGTCTCCGTATCTAAAGTAATACCGTCGTACTTTTTGAGGGTCTGCCGCTGAAAAGAATGGAGAGTCTTCTGCCACTGGCTATCTTCCTCCTCTCAGTCAATCCTCAACTGATCGATCACCTGTATCTGCTGGGCCTCGGCCATCTGAGCGACTCGGGGACGACGTCCTGGTGCCATAGCTGTACTGTAAACAAAGATCGCCCAATCCCATGTAGTAAAGAAAAACACAAGGTTTTATTTTTATCATTTTATTTAAATTTCTTTCCTAGAACACCCAAATCAAGTAAAACACAATAATGATGATGCATTTACCTTATCTAGGGCCTCTACCCTCCAATCAATGTAGTCTTACTTGGTCGTTCGGTAGGCTCAGAGTCATTTAATCAGATCACGGGGGGCCTTAAAATCCCATGTCCTAGCCGGTTTTCCCTGGCCTATGTCAAACACCAAGATTAACTAACACTGTTGCCCTACCATCCTATGCAATCCTCATTGTGCCTAACTCCAGACTCCATCCTATCTATCAACTATCAGCTCTCATACCATTCTGTCATGACCCCCTCCCACAAAAGATGCCCCTCTTGAGATGGAAATGCTGAAAGAGAGATAATGACCATCGAGTCCCGCCTCCAGTAGGCCCTGGGGTGGCGACTAGCACCAAGGGTATGATTTTTCACAAATATAGGAGGCATTACCCTTTTTATTATTTAGGATCGGAAAATATGACAAGTCAACCACCAAAACGTAAAAGAACAAGTGTATTGAAATAAACTCAAACCAAGCCCACATGCATGTTTAAATAATTTTATAACAAGGTACAAGTACAAGAAAGCTCAAAGTACAATACCAAAGAGAAACAAGAGTACAACAACAGAAACAACTCAAACTGTCTGACTAGTAGGGTCTCGCACGACCCGGGTAGTCTTCATGGATACCTAAAAGTAAATGTAGGGTGAGAATACAAGTATACTCAGTAGGGAATCCTAAATCTCTAATGCACAAGTAGGCATAAATCCTAATGTCCAATGAGAACAACAGAAGAAACCTAGCAAGGAATTCTATCCACCCAACCTCACCAGCCACAATCACCAAAACACAATCACAACAGGTAGTAGTATATAGGAATAAGAGTATTGGGTACCCCGCACCATTTCCGTTTAGTTAGCTTCTCTTCCTAAAGACGAACATCCTGAAACTGCCACACTCTCCCCACCCGCACACACCTGGGCCTCACAACCACGTATCCACCCCGTACACACCTGGGCCTCACAACCACATATCCCGCCTGCACACACACGGGCCTCACAACCACGTATCCCACCCGCATGCACCTGGGCCTCACAACCATGTATCCCGCCCGCACCCACCTAGGCCTCACAACCACGTATCACCCCCGCACACACCTGGGTCTCACAACCACGTATCCCGCCCTCACACACCTGGACCTCACAGCCACGTATCACGCCTGCACACACTTGGGCCTCACAACAATGTATCCCGCCCGCACACACCTGGGCCTCACAACCACGTATCCCTCCCCCACACACCTGGGCCTCATCCCAATGATTCTTGGGAAAAAGTAGAACCTATCTGAAGAGTCTTGCACTAAAACCACCTCAATCGAAACCTACCCGAAGAGTCTTAGGTGTTTGGTCGCCTCAGTCCATCACAGCCTAGGGGTGAAGGAGCAGGAATGAGCTAGTAACTATGGGGAACACACCCTCTCCCATGAAATGGTAGTGTTCGACACTAAGTGCTCAACATGGGTGGGGTGCAATAAAACAAAAAAGATACAGATATATATATGTATACCAAACACACATCCCAACCTACGGCTTCTAAACAAGGAAACTGATCACATGCCTCGGCACTGCTACTACGAAGAACGCATACAACAAAAACCCCAACCCCATTTAGGTTTTCATGTTTTAGCAGAATTAGTTTATTTAGTTCCTTAACTACTGGGAAACTATCCACAACCAACCACATCGATCAGCCATAAAACATATTCTTTCCATCCACAAATCATGTTAGGAAAACACATGCAGTACAACAACGTCTTTCTTATCAACCATCCAACCCATTTATTATTAATCTCGTTCCATTACCACATCCCGCCATTCATTAACTCTTACTCTTTTTATTTATTATTCAAAACCCATAGTCCGTTCATATTCCAACCCATCCATGCAGCCCCACTTCCAACTACCATAACCACAACTGCACCATACATTATTATCCCTTTAATACCACTTACCTCGGCCCCGCTGCCCGTCACTAACATAATATTCACACCAACCCACCACCTAGTCAACCGCAGTCATGCTGCTCACCCAATCCACAACAACCCAAAAAACACCCCCATCACATGCCATGTATCCAAGACAACACCCACATGTTCATTATTCCATTTTGTTCAATCGAGGTGATCACACAAGGGTTCAATATTTTTAATATCCAACTTTACGTGATTATCCAATTTCCACATTCCACAAAGATTCCATCGACAAAAACGGTCTATAAATATAGGGAAACATTTAACTGCACAAGCAAAGGCCCCCAACGACCATGATTTTCAGTAGGCATAAGCCTATTCAATTAACAACATATCAAAAGGATAAACAAAGATAAATATAACAACTCCCCCTTCCCCATTCCTTAATGAGTTATTATCTTTATTTAATGGTTCAACTATATCTCATAAAAACAAGAGGATAATCACCCCGCATGATGCACAAATTAGAAAGATGAAGGTAAGATACCTACCTCAACAGGTTCTGATTACAACGCTCCCCTGGATCAACTTTATAAGGTGTCTGTCGGCCTCCGTCACTTCCGTCGAGTCCTGGAAAAACCTCCTCGGGTGGAAGTCGGAAAGGAAAGGCCGAAGGAAGGACAACAGATCCAAGCTCGGAAGTTCCACCTCGTCGTTATGATCCCGTGGCCGCTGACGGATCGTAAATTGGAGCTCAAATGAAGAAGTTATGGAAGAAAGAGCCTTAGAGTCTCTTGGGAGAACTCTGCTAAGAGTAAAGGGGAGGAGAGGGGTGAGTTGAATAGGAGGAGGCCACCCCTCCTTTTATAGGAGATAAAAGAAAAATTACACAGCATGTACTTTTTGGTACACGGCATGTACTCGGTTGTTTACATGGTCTCCACGCGGCTTCCTACACGGCTCCGCGACCGTTGAATGGTCAACACACGGTTTGAGGGTAACACATACGCAGGGAGGGACTACACAACGTGTAGTTTGGACACACAGTGTGTACCCATTTATTGCACACGGAAAGGACACGGCTCCAACATGGCACACGGCCGTTGACTGGTAACGTGTACGCGGGGAAGGACTACATGGCGTGTAGTACTGGACACACGGCGTGCACCCATTATTTCACACAGCAAGGACACGACCTTCAACACGGGGTATACCCGGCAAGGCGGTACATAGAGTGTACTCATTTACTTCACATGGTGAGGAAATGTCCTGCAACACGAGGTATACTCGGAAAGTGGGTACACGACATGTACTCAAACTACACGGCGTATAGTTTCAAAATTCTAGAAAGTGTGGGAAAAGTCCATTTTACCCTCCAGAACACTTCTTGATCTTCTTTTTGAAAAAGGAATGGGCCGGAGTGGTCTGGTCCATTACATATTTATTCATATCTAAATGTATAGTTTTGGTGTTTAATCAGATAAAAACCTTTTTTTAGTTGTAACTCTTCCATTACTCAAATTTCAATGAAGTTATGAAACCTTTTCATAATCGTGGTTTTGGGGTCGGATCATGATCCCAGGGTTTGGAATTGTGAATTCAATAGTGATTGTTTTAATTGTTTATATGGAATTGTGAAATAGAAATTTCAATTTTTCACAATGACATATTGATTTGTATTAATTATTTGGATAATTAATTAATTAAAATGTGTGATTAAGAATTTGAGGGGATATTAGGATTACAGAATCGGTAAAACAATGGGATTATGAGATTGGTTAATTGATTTAATGGTGTAATTGGATAATTTATGAGATATGATTTGATTGAAAAATAAAAAAAAGAGATTCCTAGATTAACCATGATTTGTTAATGGGTTATTTGAGTAAATTTGGATAATTTGTTTTATGAAGAATTTTTCATATTACTCCATGTGTTTAAATTAATGAATTATGTTTGAATTGTGAATTTAAATTGTATACAACGATGTGAAATTTTGATAAGAGTGTTAATGTTTACTGATAATGTTGAATGTGATATATGTTCTCTATGTGATTGATTGAGAAATGCAGTGTGGGGCACAGACTGATGATCAAAATACCCATGAGCTTCTAGTTATGATCTTCTATGCCCATATTCAGGCATGTGAATTTTATTGTGTGTAATATGGACAAATTCTCCAAATCGCCTTGGGGTGTGGGATATCAACTGATTCTCTAAATACCCATAGGGTGTTAGACATTATGTTTTATACCCATGGGATTGACATTTGAGAATATATTTAAATGACGATGATATGAAAGAAAATTAAATGGATAATAAAATATTTTGTTATAATGAATTTTTATTTCCCTATGTGATACAGTTCAGACATCAGCACCGGCTAAAGTAGGTATTGATGGATTGGGAGACATTGTGAACCAGGGGGAAATGATGTGGTTAAATGAAGAATAACTGAATACGTAAAAAATATATTGATTAAAATTTATTATTTATACAACTACATACACTCTTATTTACTGCATATTATTTTAGATGTCATTGGTTGTAGCCTACTGGGTTTTAATCACACCACACATGGGCTTCCTGATCTTCACCTAAAGAAACTTCTTGTTTGCAGCACATTATAATGGAAAGAGCCCAATGTCAGATGGAAGAGTTTGGATGGAGTATGGACAAGGGTACCAAACATGGTGTTAAGACCCACTTGGTGAGTTTTTAGTATATTTATTTTGGGTTTTAATTATGACACATCACACTTATAAGAAATGGCATACATTGTACATTAGATATGTTATTTTCTTCAGGTTTTGGTCATTATGTAATACTTGTATTATTTAGGATATTGGTTATATATTTTTAATGTTTTGTATTTACTTCCACTATTGAGATTACTTGATAAAGAGGGTAAAGTATCCCCATGTATTTATCAGACCTGTATAGCTATTCAGTAGATTTTTCCATATGGGGAGGTGTGCCTAGGGTCACATGATGAACAAGCATGTGGCTCATGGGTTAAGACATCACAAAGTGGTATCAGCGTGGTTTTATTTTATTTTTTATTTTTTCATACTGTTTGGTAAATTTAGAAATGATACTATGAATTGTTGGTCGTTGATCATGAGATGGTGCATTAGAGTAGCTAACCCAAGTATGGGGAAATTCCATGTTCCCCGAGTGGTATTATCATTGTTAATAAATAGAACTTTTATAGTGCTTGAAAAAAGTGTTGATAAAGGTGCCCATTATCCAAGCTAAAAAAGCATTGATAAAGGGTACATTTTATAAGATCTACAAAAGAACTGATAAAATGTACCCTTTATGAGAACTTTTTTAGCATTGATAATTGGAATCCTTTATCAATGCTTTTATGTGGCACTGATAAAAGGTGTTCTTTGTCAATGCTTCTCTATAACACTGATAAAAAACATCCTTAATTAGCGATTTATATTCTGTGATGATAATGGGTACCCTTTAGAAGTTATTTATTTTTATTGAGGATAATGTTATTGAAGAAAATTAAATTAAACAAATATATATATAAAATAATAAATTAAAAAAATATACTAACAATTGTATTAATTAAATAATTATTTATAAAAATAAATAAATTTAGTATACATATATATAAATTATAAAAATGAATAAATATTATATATTAAATATATAGAAATGTAAAATGAATTTAAATTTCATAATTTAATAAATAAATAATAAAAATGAGTAAATTAAGAAAAATATTAAATATTTTATTAAATAAAACATTATTGATTAAAATGAATAAATTTAATATACACATATATAGATTAAATATATTAATAAATTTTATATATTTTATGTAGATATATAAAATAAATAAATAATATCAATTGAAAAAAAATAATAAGAAAAATTATAATAATAATAAAAATGAATAAATTTAAAAATAATTAAAAAATTTATTAATGAAACAATCAATAATAGAAATGAATAATTTTCGCATATTTATATATTAATTATAAATAGTAAAAAATATTTTATAGTAAATATAAATATCAAAAATGAATAAAATGTAATAATTAAAAATATATTAATTTCATATAAATTTTAAATGTTTTTATACAAAGTTCTTCATTAATACACTTTATATCGAAATATATTCATATATATATGTGTATATATATATATGAATCTATATAATATTTCCTAAGATATTATTTATATAATACAAAATATTTTTTTGTATATTAAATTAGTCATATATTTATTGAAAAATGTTTATAAATAGGAATTTAAATTAATAAAAAATACTAACTAATTGCATATTTTAATGGACATAATTAAATTTTGATTGTTTTTTAATTTTATATAAATCTGACATGTGTTATATTGATTTCACATACATATAAGAAATTTTTGTATTTTATATAAAATTCACAGTCACAAATACTAATTTAATTAATTATGTTTTATAAAAAAACAAATTAACCTAATATTTTTATAATTTATTTAAATTTAAATATTCATTTTATAATTTCATTATTTCATGATATAATTAATATATTATTTATTTAATCGGTAAAGTTTAGTTATTTATATTTATTATAATGAGAGTTAGGTATTATTTATACATTTTTAAATATATTTTATTTTTTTGAATTTAACAATTTTCTATTATTTATTTATAATATATTTTTTTTCTATTTTTTAGTAGTTTAAAAATATAATCATATTTACTTCAATATATAATCATATTATTTGGAATAATTTATATTCAATTAATAAAACCTATTCATTTTCTAATATAATATCTTGAAAAATTTGAGAGATGTCTTGAGGTCGTTTTCCAATATTATTTTGACTTTTTTTGTTATACTTTAGTTAAGGCACATATAGGTTGCCTTTGGGTGATTTTTGAAAATTTGTAAAGGGTTTTTGGGTATTACAAAGGTGGAACACAATTTTCCCAAAAAGTGTGCCCTACCACAACCTACCCTGCAACCCTAGATAGAGAGAGATTACATGGATGGTTCATGATTTGTCAAACCATGAACCTTGTTAGTTGTAATTGTATGACCCATGAGAAAAGTCACACAATTAAAAACAGAATTTGGGAAAACTGTGAACCCCTAACCAAGAAACAATGAGTATGGAAATATTTTATGAGGAAATATTATTTTAATGTTCTGAATTGCCTGTCGTTAACCCCAATACAACCTGGATTTTCCATATAATTTCTCCTTAAAACGTGTAATCTCCAGGATGGATTCCAAGGGCTCTCAAACACTATTATTGATGAATTAAAAGTCAAATTGATTAATATCCACCTCTCCACATATGTGATATATTCCCAATTATATTTCTATCTCTCCCACTCCCCTTTTTGAACAATGGGTATTGTGTTTTATACCATTGATGATGGGTTGGATCTAGGATTTGATGGTTTGGGTACTATATGATCATGTTTCTAGGATTTGGTTTAGATCTCATTCTTCTTCATGTTCTAGATCTTTCACCTTCAATTGGCTATTTATGTTGGTGAGCATTCATCATCAATATTGAGGTATGTGGTCTAAATTGTAAATTGTTTCATATCAATTAATATTTTGTGTAGTGAATAGTGGAATTGAAATTCCCATGTTTTGAAAATGAATACTGAAGTGGATTAATTAATTGAATAATTAATTAATGGAATGATGTGATTATGAAATTTATGGGATATGTGGAATATGAAGTTTTTAAATCAATGGGTTTGTGTAATTTTTCAATTAATGTCATTATGAATTAATTGACAAGGAGAATTATGATACTGTTGGAGATACCATAATGGGTTAACAAGTTATAAGATTTAAATATTAAAAAATGATTTAATAGTTAATTTCTCATATTAATCTATCTGTTTATATTGTTTAAACATTATTTTTTTGATAAATTAAATGTTATCCATAACAAGATATGATAAAATGGGGTTTATGGTACATAGATTGATGTTGAATATGTGATATATGAATGATTGATTGAAAAAAGTATTAGAAATTAATTGATGTTTTAAATAACCATAAGCTATTTCTTGATAAACGAGTGTGTCACACCGATTTAGGCTCCAAATTCACATATTTTATTCACTAATAAATGGGATTTGTGTTAGGGGATAATTATCCAAATAGTTAGCGGGTGATAGACATGGCATTCTAGGCCCAAAATGATGGAATCAAACTATGGTTCCATGTTGACTTGATTTATAATTTTAATGAAATTGATAATGAAATCCCATTTTATATTGATGTGTGAGTTCTTATGTGACATGGTTTATACATCATCATAGGTTGATGAAGGTATTAATTTATTCAGTGTCCTCATGAACTTAGTGTTTATGTGGTTAAATAAAGAATAATTTAATATGTAAAATAATTATTTATTATACATTATTCTTTATATAACAACATAGACTATTACTAACTAGATATTATTTTACATGGTATTGGTGGTGGAATATTTATTTGAACTCACACCCTTCTCGATCTACCTAATTGGTACCAAAATAGACATCATGTTTCAAACAATGGATAAGGGAATGAGACCTATGATAGATGAAAACGTTGGGATGGAGCATAAATTAGAGGACTATAAATGGTTTTTGGACCCACTCTAATAGTGTCAATGTGTCTTTGTTTTGGTTTTTTATTTTAATCATGAAAACAATTTTGGATGACATATCTACTGCTTTAATTTTTGGATATTTTATTCCAATTTTTGTTTAGCATGTGGTATTGGTTAATTTTAGTTATGGAATTCAGTTTGGTTATTTAGTTGGATATTTTTTTATTTATTTCTATTGTTGTGATGATTTTTGTAAGGAGAGAATAATCTCATTATAATTGATATTATACCATTGTTTATAGTCATAAGCCTCTAGAGTATAGGGAGGTATGCCTTTTTTATTTGACCAACTGGATCAGGGCACCAGTTTTCGGAACATGGGTCAGGATGCCACAAAGTGGCATCAGATAGGTTATCTTTTATTTTTGTTTGTTTCAATTTTAGATAAAGGTATACATAGGAATAGGAGGAGTATGGACTTAGTCAAGATATCATGAATGGTATTTTCTAACCTATTTACGAGGTTAAAATCCAAGTTTCTTCGGTGGGATTTTTGTTATGGATGTGTGTTGTTACAATTGGATGTTATTTCACCTCCTCTAATGAACATGTCTTGTGATGTGAATCTTATTTCTTAAATCATGTGATATTTGACTCATGGAATGGAATGGAATGAGATTTGATTATCCTAAAACAGCATAGTCACTCAGCATTATCATGTGACATGCATCATCTTATGAACACATAGAAGAATATGGTTTTTGGTATGTTATTAATTGAAAATGATTTTCCTTACTTGTTTTTTAATTGAAAATGAATCATAATATAAAATTGAGAATTGTAAGGTGATGAAAAAATGGGTAAAATGAGGGTCTAATGTGAATCTTGAGTAATGTCAAGTTGGTTACTATTTGTTATCCATGACTCGGATGAGGGATGGTTAAAGGTAGGGATAACGCCTCAGTTTTAACACTGTAGAGGGGTTTGAGGGAATGACTTGTAATAGATTAGTTTGAATCCCTCATCCATAAACATATTAATTTTTGAGAATTTCTCCTAATATGTGTGTTTGTAATTGTATAGATATGCCTCCATGATGACACTTTTTGAGAAGACAATATGAGGTTGGGGCCAGAGTTGACCCACCAGCAATGGAACCTGACGCACTAATAGAGTCAGGTGATGAATTAGGAGAGTAAAATTGTTGGATCTTTGACTGGTTTATGTAGTTTGTGGAATGGTATGTAGGGTGGGTTTTGAAGATTATTTTTTGAATTGATCTAGGTGTTTTAGTTGTAGTACCCTCTGATTTTTAGCAGATAGTGTGGACATGAGGCATCAAAATTTTGGATTGAGACTATTCAAGAGAAACATGACCACTTGGATACTTCAATTGAAAAAGAGTTAAATTGGATTCTTAGACGTTTCATGGTCAACCAAATCATTACTATTAAATATCTAATCAAGAAGGAAATCTAGATAATATAGAGTGGTCTGATTTTCAATAGAAGTTTGTGGATCACTGTTAACATGATATGATAATGTAAGAGACAACAATTGAGTTTATGAGGTTGGCCCAAGAGATCATGTTTATTAAGGACTATAACAGACAATTTAATAGTTTTAAGCAATTTGTTCTATCATTGGCAGGGGATGGAGCTACTTTAGAAAAGTTGTTTCAAGATGGGATTAAATGTGAAATAAAATTTATGGTTAATACATTTTGTCTGAATTATTTTTAGAATTAGTTAATCATGATATCATTTCTAAGGGGAAGATGAAAGTAGCTTTTGGGGGAGGATAGTTGGTTTCATAGGGTTGGATAGGAGGTAAGACTTTTGAGAGCAGAAAGTGTCATTATGATAATGTTAACTAGACTAATTGAAATTAGAGTGGCTTGGAAAAAAGATCAGTTACTTTGGATATTACTCGAGTTATCTGTCACATGTGTTATAGGTTGACTCACATTTACATATAGTTCCCCCAACAACCAGTCAAGTTCCAAGACTTTTAAATGATGATTCATATAGATAAGTTTTATAAAAACCCACGTGATATGGGTAATGATAGAGGATCTAATAAGAATTAGAGTGATTATGGCGGTCTTCAACCCCATATAAGTTTGGTGTTTACAGTTCTACTGGCAGTGATGGTGATGGAAATGGTCGTGGTGCTTCTGTGAAAGAGCCCCCATACTAGATGTGGGGGGAAGCTCATGGGACTCAGTGTGTAACAGAGGGAAGAGGGGGGGACAATTGTATGAAGATCAATGTATACTTGTGGATAGAAAGGTTGGACCATTAATTGATAGAGGTGCTATTATTGAATGTTCTATGATTTATAGGGTATTATTTGATACGGGCACCTCCCATTATTTAATATCATTACAAAATGTGAATGGGGTTATTTTGGAAGTGGATTTTGTGAGTGGGGTTATTAAGATAGATATGCCATTGGGAGTATGATCGAGAGATATCTGTTTATGTAAGGGGTGTTTTATCAAAGTTGGGGAGTACCATTTCAGTTCAGATCATTATATCCTTAACATATCAAACTTGTACCTAATTATTTGTATTTTATGATTATTAGCATAATGAGACCACATAGATTGATCTATAAGGAGATTGAATTCTACTCCTCTTAAGGTTGATAATTATATTCACTGTGGAAAGTGAGACATCAAGGTGGACCATTCATGGAATGTTCATTAGCTATTGGGGGAGCTCCCCACCCATGTTTCTAGTGTGTTTCTAGATAATAATAGTGATAAGAAGGATGTATTACCACCCTTAGTGGGAAGGATCCAGGATGTGTTTCATAAGGACTTTTCAGGTATTCCACCTTAGAGAGATGTGGTTTCTCATTATGCTTATTCCTATGGGTGAGATAGTTTATATTCCACTATAAAATGATTCATGAGATTAATAATATACTTGAATAGTTGATGGATAAGGGGTTTATCTATCCATATAAGACACCATGGGGTTCTCTAGTTTTATTGAGAAAAATGATGATATGAACATATACTTATGTGTTGACTGCCAGAAGTTGAACTTGATTACATTGAAGAACGGCTATCCTCTTCCATGTATCGATGACATTTTCAACCAACTGTGGGAATATTTTGTGTTCACCAGGATTAACAAGATATTAGTGTATCATCAAGGTAGAGTTCAACCATCTGATAAACCATATAATACTTTTACAAGAAGGTATGGAATATATGAGGTCTTCATGATACAATTAGGGTTGATGAATTCTCTTATATTATTTATGGCCTTGATGAACATAATATTCAACCTTTACCTAGATCAGTTTTTGGTTGTGTTTGTGGATGAAATCTTGGTGTAATCTTACAATCATGACTATCATGCCCAACATATTGATATCATCCTATGTACACTGAGAGATAATTGGGTACACATCAAGGTATCTAACATTCAATTTTGGATAGATTGGTTACACTTCATGGGTAACATCATCATAGAGGAAGGTGTGTTAGTGGACCTAGAGAAAGTTCAAGTAGTAATTTATTGGAAGAAAATCATGTTTTTTTGTATCTAGATCTTTATTAGTATAATGTGATATTAGAGGAGGTTCATCTTGGATATTTCTCACATCATAGAACAAATTATATGATTGATCAGGAAGGTAATAATGATTGAATTCTCTATATGATTTGTTAATTAATTCTATGATCTGAATAAATATTTTATTATTACATTTACCATGATCGTACCTATTCCATGTGAGTAGTATATGATGTTTTTTGACACTTATAGGATCAGGATTGGAGCAGTGTTGACGTAGGGAGACTCAGTTATGGCACATTTTCCTTGGCATTTGATGCCAAATTAATGGAACTACCCTATGCATGACATCAAGTCACCAACAATTCTTTATTCCTTAAAGTGTTGGAAAAATTTATTGTATGGTGGAAATTTTATAGTGTATATCAAAAAAAGAGATTAATGTGAATATTTTTGTAGAAATATTTAAAAATCTTACAGAGAAGGGGGATTGAGTATATACATTCATTTGGTAATGATCTTGAATATACATATGGGTAGTGAATGAGTTTTATATACACTTTTAGTAGGAAAACTCAGTCTTAGACGGTTCAAAAAACTAGTTTAGAGTGGAAAATGATAACCTTGTTCGTTGAGATGCATGTTGTGGTTCAAAAGGTCTAGGTTTAGATGAATATCATATCATTTTTAACAGAGTCCACACTTTTCAGTCAGATCAAGGACATAAAATATCAGGATCTATATTTTTTCCCATGATGGAAAGCCTTGAAGGTGGGGAGTCACATTCCAATCAGACCATAGATGATGATGGGATCATAAATGATTAAAATTGGGTTTTGGGCCATTGTATATGTGGGAAGAGTGGATGGATTAATTTCATGAAATAATGTAGGTGGTGCATCTATGTTTCACCAAAATTTACCATGACCTACATCGATAGTATTGTTCAACATACCTGAAAAATTAAATTGTAGGGTTCATGACACAATGCTACAAATGTCAACAGGTAATGGTTGAGCATAAATGACCTGGTGGTTTGCTGCAACCATTGAACATTCTAAAATAGATGTGGGATAATGTTACTATATAATTTGTGGTGGGTTTCCTAAGGATGGTATAGAATATTGAGGCTATGAGGGTGGTTCTTAACCAACTTAAAAAGTGGAACATTTCTTCTCTATATGAGATACATTCCTAGTGGATCATTTTTTAGATTCGTGAATTTTGAAGATAGTTTGTATTCATGGGGATCCACAAATTATAATTTCAGAATGTGACTTCTTATTTACATTACTCTTATGACATGTCTTATAGAAGGTTCTTGGTACACATGTTTTACAAAGTACGACATTCCTACCATATACATATTTTTAATCATAATGTACTACATAGGTGCTTGATGATATGCTCCAGGCATGTGTCTTGTACTTTGATGGGACTTGGGATAAGTACATATCATTAGTGGATTTCAAATAAAACAACAATTTCCAGAAAACTACATAGATGGAACCATGTGATGAACTTTATGGTAGTTCATGAAGATCACCTCTATTATAGATGGAGGTAGGTGAGTTGAAGTTCTTGGGATTGAGTCTCTTGTAGGAGATGTCAGAATAGGTTGGGCTAATTTAGAAACACATGAGTATGGATTAGTGTAAGAAGAATTTGTATGCTAATTCAAAACAATGACCCCTTGAGATTACATCATGCAATTGTGTTTTCCTATGAGTCTCTTATATTGGTTTGTTGAAGCATCTGGAGGCAGGGCATGTTGGCACCATGTATTGTTAGAATGATTGAGGTTCTGGAGAGAATTAAGATGGTGACATACTAATTGACTCTTCCACCGAGGTACATTGTTATGAACTACACCATTCATGTGTGACATATTTGGTTGTATCACCCCAAACCGTTTCATGTGATCATTGGGGATGATGTTTATCTTCAGACTGATGTGTCCATTTATTGGAATTTGGAATGTGACGTAGACTACAATGAAAAAGTGTTGTACAAAAAGACCATGCTGATATTTTGATTATTGTTGAAACATGGGCATGTTTCGGATGAAAAATGGCTTAGAGAATATGATATGAAAGCATAGTGGCCCAATTCTTTTTCCTCAAAATCATATAGATCCTAGGGATAACATCTCAAGGAAGATTTGTTATATGTTCAGGAAATTGTATGATCTAGAACTTTTTTGGAGATTTATTGAGATGTTATTAGGTATTTTCAATTCGTTTTGGTTATACATTTATTTTATAATGTATTTTGTGTATTTGGGTGAATTTTTAAAGTTAATAGAGGTGTTTTGGGCAGTGCATGGTTGGAAAGTAGTTTAGAGAAACCCTGAACCCTTCCCACACAAACCTTATAACACTGGTCAGAGATGGATTACAAATCTAGTGCATGGTTTGTCAAGCCATGAACCCACTTAGTAGTAATTGTTAGAGCCATGGGAGGAGGATCATAGTTTGGTGCATAGTTAGGGAAAACCATGTGCCGCTGCCCAAGAAACCATATTTACAATAAGGTTTTCTCTGGAAATATTTTTTTAAAGTCCTGTCCCACTAGATTTTACCCTAATTCGACATAACTTAGCATAACACCTTTTCATTCATACTTAGAGCCACCCAGATGGATTCTTATGGATCATGAACACTATTATTGATTAATTGAAGGCCAGATTGATGAATTCTCACCTCTCCTGGTATGTGATTTCTTATCGATTAGATTTATCTCTCTCTGCCTCTCCAGTTTCTAGATAAAAAGTATTGTTTTTTCTACTATTAAAGAGGGTTTAGATCATTGATTTGATGTTTATTGTTTGGTTTGATCATATTTATTGAAATTATTTCTATATCATTTTCTTCATCATGTTATTGATCATTCTGCTTCAATTGGGTTTTTCCATTGGCAAGCGTTATTCCTCAATCTTGAGGTAGGTGTTTTAAATTGTAAATACCATAGTCCTGATTAATATTGTTCGTATAAAATCTTGAAATAAGATTTTTTTTTTGTTTTTAAATCACATATTATAATGGATTAATTATTTTTAAACTTATTTATTGAAATTAAGTGATTATGAAATCAATGGGATTTGTAGAGTATGAAAATAATTAATTAATGGGATAGTTTAATTGGTATATTATTATTATTATAAATTTATATGTAATAATAAATATGATTTGTTTGAAATAAAATTAACAGGTTAATGGGTAATATGATTTACATATTATAAAATGGTTTAAGGATGACTTTCTCATATTATTCCATGTACTTGAAGTGTTGAACATTGATTTTTTTGACAAATGAAATGGTATCGATTGTGCGAAATGATGAAAAGGGATTTATTATTATTGAACTGTGATTGATGTGATTTATGTGTGGTTGATTGATATATGAGTGTGGTATATAGACTGATGCCTTAAATACCCATATGTGATTCCTTAGTATATGAGTGTGGGACATAGATTGATGCTCCAAATACTAGTATGCAATTTACAGATAAACGAGGTGTGGGGTATGGATTGGTTCTCTAAATACTCACGATGTGCTAGACATTAAATTTTAGGCCTAAAATGTTGGAATAAGATTATGTTTCCAAGTAGATGTTATATAAAATTTAAATGAAATAGATAATGAAATCCCATGTTATAATAAAGTGTGGTACCTTATGCGATATGGTTTAGAATTCTTCACGGTGAGAGTGCATGTATTGATTATATGGGTGTCCTCATAAAACAAGGTTTATATGGTCATATAAAGAATAATTGAATATTTAAACAACCTTATTTCATGTACATTTCTCATTATATATCTACATATATTGTTATTGACAGGATATTGTTTTAGAATCCATTGGTGGTAGCCTATCGAGTTGTACTCACACCCTAATCAGGCTACTTGATCGACACCTGAATAGAATTTATATTTGTAGAATAGTATAAGGGAATGAGACCTATGTTAGATTATTATGTTGCAATGGATCATGGATGAGTGAACCATACATTGTTTCAAGACCCATTTTGGAATGTCTGTGTGTCTTTATTTTGGTTTTACATTTGATATAAGTCAGGTATTTGGCAGGATATTTCTACTAAATTAGTTATGGATATTGTATTCTAGTTTAGGTTCATCATGTGATATTTATCTATTTTGTTTTTGAAATTCAATTTGATTATTTAGTTGGATATTGTCTATTTATTTTTGTTGTTGTGTTGCAACGATATAGTTGGTATAGTCTCCCCATGATCGATATTAGACTCTTGCTAATAGTCAGTAGCCCCTGGATTATAAGGGGGCACAATAAAGGTCATGTGACCAACCAGCTCAGGGCACCGGTGTGCGACACTAGGGTCGTGATGTCTTATTTCAATATTTTTAAAGTGAACTCATTTTTTTTATTAATTTTCACTCATTTTTGGGATTCATGCATTTAATATTATAAACTCACTAAAAATGATAAAAATATATTTTTAAATAAATATTTATAAAATATATTATTTATAAATGCATATTTAAAATATTTATATATTTATAATAATAAATAATTTAATTGTATTTTTAAAATGTATTTATATAATTATAATTAAGAAATTATATATATTTAAATAAATACAAAATTAGAAAAATTTATTTTTATAATAAATATAATACTCTATTTATATTTTTATTTATATCAACATTAATTTATTTAATAAATACATATTATTATATAAATATATATTATTCTATAAATATCTAAATATTAATTTTAAAAATGCATTTAAATATTTATAAAATTATATATTTTTTATTTTAAATAAAATATATATTTCATGAAAAAGTATTTACATAAATATATATATTTAGTTATATATTTATGTATCTATTAAATTATGATAAATAAATATATTATTATATAAGTATATTGATAATTTTGTTATTTATAATGTTAATTATAAATCCATTATTAACAATAAATTTTTAGCACCGATAAAGATATATTTTACCAGCGCTTCTTTAGTAATGATAAATATGCCTTTTGTCATCTTTTAGTAATATAGAGTTGATAAAAAGTATCCTTATTAGATTTTTTTGGATCTAATGATAATGATCTCCCCGATCTATTTAAAAGAACTCTAACCACAACTAATTCAGTCACAATTTTTAGGCTTTTATAGAACTCCCCTCCTACTAGTGCTCCTCCTCTCATTTCACTCAAATTCATCAATACTAAATCCTAGGTATGTTTTTATCCTCCTCCATACTTGTTGATTTATTATTTCAGTTCTACAAATTGGGTTATTATGGTGTTCTCAACCATGATGAATCATACTTCTATTCTCCCACAAATCTAGTCATGATTGGTCTCTCTCATTCTCCCATATTATCTCCATTCATATAACCACCTTCACTCATGGATCATCCCATTATTAGTGATATCACTATCACCATAACCACTATCATAATCAACTTACCATTTTACTTCATCCTCTACCACTACTTCTCTTTGATATTTCTCCATTATTTTTAATTGTAGATCTAATTTTTTCACACATCCAATGTATATTTTATTTTATAAATAATTTTTTGAGCTTATGTTTTTTGTTGTATGACTATTTGATGAATAAGTGTTATAAATCATGTTGATTTAATTATAAATGGATTTTAAGGTATGTTTATTATGATCAATAATTAACTCAATGACTATTTAATGATATTTAAGGAAACTAACGTAAATTTAATTTTATAAACATTTTTTTGAGCTTATGTTTTTGTTGTATGACCAATTGAGTGTTTGAATGATTATTGAATGTTTTTTATTTTATTGTCAATGGTTGTTTTGAAGCTACAATGTGTTATGGAGTTTAAATATTGTGCATTGATAATATATATTATCCTCATGGGAGTATTTTTATAGTGTTTATTGAGTAATGTTATTATAGGATAAGTTATTTTACAATTCATTTTGAATAACATCCAAATAATATACCTATTTTTTAAATCTATCATTTATTTATTTTCCATTTAATAGTTTATCATTTATATAAAATTCTTCTAAGAGATTTTCAACTTAACCCTCAAGAGGAAATATAACTATTTCACAAAAAAACAACAACACTTCTTGATTGTTTCTTTCAACATCATCTCCAGTCATAAAGTACATTAATATTTACTATACAAAAATGATATGATAAGGATATGAATATTGCGATTTATATTGAATATAATTAGAAAAATTTATATAATTATATACCTATTTAAGCTTGATCATAGTATATATCACATTATATTTAATATATGATGTGAAATTTTCAATTTCAATATGATATATGAAATAGTATGCCTCCATTGGGATCCTTATAACTATTGATGTTGTTTTCATCAGTAATATATTATTCCAAATGTTATTTTAAAATTTATATTAATTTATATTTTTTGAAAATAATAATTACCGAATTATATAATGAAAAGAAAGAAGATTTGATATTTATTTGTGGTAAAACATTTAAAATCAATGATAAGATTTATTTTTTTCGAATTTTTTCTGGATGAATTATAACTAAATAATACTATGGTGAATCATTTTTTAAATAGATTACCTTTATTTTATTTGTGAAATATTATTCATTTTTTTGATTGTATTTTTATTTATAAAGGTATATTTGAATTATTTTTTAAAACGAACAACTATTTAGTACTTGAAATTTATTATAAGTGATAAAAAATTATAGTTTCATTCCAACACTATGATCACGTGATGAATATGAGGAAAGTGTGGATGATTTTTTAAAAATATTAAACCAGAATTTTCCAAAAAATGACATTTTATTATATCATTGATTGAAATTATTAAATACAGTAGATTTGAAAAGTATAGAAATTAACAATCTTTTAATTTATTATGGTTTTAATAAAAGTTACAATCCTAGGATTTATCATGTTGAAATTGGGTATAATAAAATATCTATTTATGGTGTGGATTATTTGGTTGATACGTTTGATCAAATTTGAAGATATCATTTTTGATATTAAAGTTGTCTAAATTGTTAAGACACTAATGATTCCATACATATATGGTGAAATTAAAAAACTTTTGTGTCTTAGTTATAGAAATTTTTTGATTTGGTTAATGAGGTTCTATATCAAAACCCGGGTAATTTATTATTTATGGTATTAGATTTTTTATTAAATCATATCTGATGAAAAAAATATTCAATAGTGATGTCATACTAGGGACAGAAGGTCAACATGGATATTGTAAGTTTCCCATATGGGTATAATATTTTATGAATCTCCTTATTCTTTTTTTCCTTAGGGTAGTGATGTGATAATAGGGATTATATGATCCCTATTGTGGTGATTATATATGTGGTATAAAATTGAGTATATTTCCTTAAAACCTAGTGGGATAACCTATAAATGGTATGTTGGATTAGTGGACTCTATATCTTACTTTTTCTTGAGATTTTAGGTGTCTGAGTAATGAATTTTGGGCTTTGGAATATAGTATTATCTAACAAGTTATCATTGATAAAGATGGATGATGCCTAAGATAGATGATCTTTGAGTTTTGAATATTAGATTTTGAATGGCATTATGTGGTGGGTAGGTATAATATGTTAGGATGTTTGTTAATATCCTCTAGTTAGTGACTCATCGAGGGTTAGAGTGAGGGTTATGTGACATTTGTGTTTCTTGTTTGTTCTTATTTATGGGGTTTAAATGTTTTGTCTAATTAATGTATTTTGGAACCCATTTGATGGTTCTTTCCCAAGGGAACCAATTATGTTATAACTTCCCCATATTTCAAATTCACTTCTTAATAAAAATGGCTATGTTATACCCACTTTATATATTGAATGCAATAAGTACATGTGATATTTGACCCGATGGGATAGTGTCAAATTATAGGGGTCTACAGTCGAATCTCATGGTACCTATAAACTAGTTATTTCTAGAGGGAGATAAATAATATTTACTCCTTATATGTTAAAATGTTACCCTTTATTACTGAAATGATTTGAATTCTATGGAACAAAAATGGTATAAAGTTATTGTCTTATTAATATAATTCAATGCTATGGAATAGATAATGTGAATTTGATTATCAGTGTTTCCTTCTTAGTGCACAATTACCTGGAATACATGTATATTTTTAATGTTACTTCATTGAATATATAGTCTAATATATGAATTGCTGTATATTTTAGGAGCCTTGTTAGTATTTAATCGGTTATTTTTATACTCACACCCTACACATGGACCATTATGAAAAAATAGATTTTATATTTGAGATAAAGATGAGGGAAATTGACTAGTAACATAGATTAGAGATTCTACAGCTCATTAAGGAGATTTTATATTCTCATAGTAGTGACTGGGACCTCTTAGCATTTTGAGATGATATTTAAAATCCTAAATAAATATGTGGTAATTTTAAAATTATTAAGGAGACTAATACCACAATAACCCAATTTAACTCCCGAACAAGTGTTACTGATATTTTTTTATTAGACTCACCCTCATTATTTCTATATTTATTGAAATAATCTTAGTAGTAGTAATCCAAAATGATCACTGATTCCGAATATGGGAAAACTACTCCTCAGAGTAACTCAAAAACCAAAGGTGAATGCCTACAATATATGAAGGATTCATCACATGAAACAAAATTAAATAATCACTATTCATGAGATGAAGCTGATAAGGATGAGTTATTTTTATAACTTTTACCTTTCGAAGAATTTTGATGATAACACCGACCGTAGTGGAGTAATTATGTTCTTAAATTAATTTTAATATTTTCATCAAAATGTATTTAAAAAAATCATTTGATAATAGAGTTCGAATATGGATTTAAAGTGTTCATAATTTTTTCAATATAGCATGAAGATGAAAGTTATCAAATCAATTGTCAATGTTTACATTTTTGTGATTCAAGAAAAATTAAGCATTTAATTACTTGTGATGGAAATATATTCTACACATGATGATGATTACCAATCCTGAGGAAAAACATACTGTTGATGCGAAAACTATAGAATTATTAGGGGATCAACTTCGTGATGATTAAAAAAAATTAAAAATGAAACATTACAGTATTGAGTAAAATTATATTGAAATTAAGTAAGGGAATAAAATTATAGGTTGGTAGGAATCCGTACGACTATCCTATTGACCCCAATATGTCTGTTTTCAATAGTTATGTAGGGGTTACAGTGATGATAAATGCACCTAATAATATTGATCCATGGAACCATGTTTATCGTGTTATGATGAAAATCCTTTAGAAATATATAATATCAATGTTTTGATATACGTTCTCTATATTACCAAAAAATTAGATAATGAAACATTGATTTAATTTTCATTATTAATTATTGAGTTTATATATTTTTGAATATATTCATAAGAAATTTGTCTTACTGGACACTATAAAAGACAAGAGAGGATTCTAGACTCATCATTCCAAGTTACAACATGTGGATGATGAGGGTAAAGTAAGTCCCCATCCACTAGTTAGTTGTGAACACATTATAAAAAAGGAAACATAGAATTCTTTCATTAGTCGCCACAATGAAAAATAATTCAAGGTGCATTGTATTTGATAATATATTATTTTACATTATTTATTTTATCATATTTGATAAAAAATTGTTAATTTTTGAAACAAAAAAGAGTACTATGAATAAATAACTTGGATCAAAACTAATTTACCCCCTTCACACAACAATGATGTGGTATAATAAACTAGAGAAGTTATTGGCAGGTATTTAAAATAAAAAGAATTATTATTTTATATGAAAAAACCATATATTCCTTTTCTATTTTTATATTGATGATTCTAAAGATAATTCCACTTCCATCCCATGTCATGTTCTATCAACTGTGTCTTATGTAAATAAAAAGGGTAAATTATTTGATGAAAACACAAAAGTTGTAAGGGAATCATGTGTCATTATGGGATAATAGAAATAAATTATTATTTCAATCAAAATTACAAAAAAAATATCTATTTATGTTCATATTTTTTAATTTATAGTTCAGACAAAATAAATGACCAAAACCATACTGATAGAAAAATTAATTTCAATAGTTTTGAAGCTACTAGAACAATATGGTCATTTTAAAAGATTAGGTTTTGGAGTGTCTCCTATAACATATTTTGAGAAGATACAACCATATTAAGATACAAATAATATATTCAATGGATTTTAGAAACAAATAGATTCCTGGTAAGATATCATTTTCTGGTTTGCATTGGTAGACCAATGTTTGAGAAATGATCAAAGAGAACTAGTGGTGGAACATATATCCAGAGATAAACTAAATGACCCAACTAGCATTAAGTCTTGTCATTCCCCTCAACCACATACCATACCTAAAATAATAAAAATATTCATTACTCTCTATCATAAATATGGATAAAAATCTTTTGATAAATTTATATATCTAAAATTATGTATGGTGAAATTTTATGTAATTTAAATCTATCAACACCTAGACACTTCCACATTACTATTGGTATAATGAATAATATCATGGGAGATAATATACTAGAAATACTTCTTAAAAAATCACATAAGAGTGGGGATTGCGGAAGTTCATGAGATGACTATTGAGTTTACTGTTCCAGTTAATTACATAGATATTACAATGGTCAATGTTACTGTTGGAAAATTCATAACAGGGCTGTATAATCATATAATGGTACACGAGGTATGAATTTACCACACTTTTTTCATATGATATTACTCTAATGATTGATGAAAAAGGTTTGATATAATGTGTGATATTATAGATGGATAATGAAACGGGGAATAGAAGGATAGATCAAGAAAATATATTTAATCAACCAAGAAATCAAAAATGAGCTTTTGAGAGTACTTTCTCCCCACAAGTTATATATAAATAGTTATTTTCATTAAAAACTCATGACGTAACCACATTTAATGATGAAAATATTTCTTACATTTCATATAAAAAATAAATATATAAAACATCAATGAAAGATGTAGTTGGTACAGAGAGTATTATTTTGATTATCATGAAATAATGGATGGGATCCTTAGTTGTTAATACGTATATAAGGGGAATTTTCACAATACATCTATCCAAATAGTGTGCTAATATTTTTATTAAAGTTAATAACTATTCATATTTTCTATAGGAAATTATATTACTACTATATAAAGGGAAAACCTTATGAAGAAAATTCTGATTCATTAATCTTGGTATCATTTCTATTTGAAATATTTCTTCTAGTATGGTTGGAATTAATAATAAATGTGATGATCTACCTAATGTATTGAGAATAAAACAACAGAAGAAATTTTTTTTTCAACAACACATAAATAAAAAAATACAATCTTATCACAAATTTTTTAGTGAATGATTTTTTTTTTGTTTTTTAGGCAACACTGGATGCTAACCATAAAAAATATGGATACCCAAAATATTTCGGATCCAACAAATTGATATCCAAATAACCAAAAATGATGTTTATATTGAATTTCTAATAACCTAAAATCAAAAATTTATTGATAAAACATGAATTATAGGATTCAATTTCTATATTAATAAGAATATTTTTATAATAGGTAAATTTCGATACATAGGATAAATAATGGAATGGGTTTAGTGTATGATCATAAAAATCTTTTGGATTACTCGAAAATGAATTATACTAAGTTATATATATAAATATTTAATTATAAATTCATATTCAAACCCATTTACTCATTTTGATCAATGTTTATACAGTTTCTGGAGGAACATAATATCAACTATTGTGGTTATTACGTTTTCATATTTATTAGAGTGATTTGAATTCATCAAAAGATCAGCTTCCCTGAACATGAATTTTTTCAAAGTAATTGCAATTTTCTTTTAAATATTTCTTAATCATTTTTTATCTATATTTTCTCAGTACTATGATGATTTCTGGTAAACTTAATATTCAAAAGAAGATGTAATTTTATTTAGAGATTAGTGGGAAATGTGCATTTTGTTATAGTTTTTAATGAAAACAAATTTAAGTGATTACCTACTGTGTTTGTGATCTAGTCTGGGATATAACCTTAGAAATATATTTTGGGGTGTGAGAATTATTGACATAATGATTATATATTATTTTCTATTTTTTTCTCAAGGATAAGAAAAGTGGAGGAAATAAATTTACTTATAAATTATAACCTAATAAAAATCAATTTATTATGTAATGGGGGAGGTAGTGGTAGAGAAGGAGGTGGAGGAGGAGGCAGAGGTGGAAGCAGAGTCATAGTTTGAGATCGTGGTGGAAGAGGAGGTAGAGGCGGAGATGAAGATGGGGGAGACAAAACACTGGCTTGCAAACAATAAAATTATTGTAAAATATAGAATAATGTGTATCATAAAAATTTTTTCTTTGACAAAAATTATTGAAAATTTAAAACAACACTTTTCACATTAGATAATATCCATTTTGATATTATTTTAAGATTATTTTTGAAAAAATTTGTTTGACACCTTATTAAAGTGATTTTCTACAATAATTTATGTGGTGAATTTGTTTTATCAGAAACAAAATAAAGACCAGTTATTTTTTCAAAATAATTATCATAATAAAAATTTTCTATTAACATATTACATGTACTATAAAATATCACCAAATTGGGAAAGAATCCCCTCATCCAGAAAAAACAGAACAACAACAACAAAAATAGATGTAGTTGATTTCCCATGTCCTCTATACACTATAATGAAATAGTCTTTGTAGTTGAGACAATAATCAATTGAGAGTCATACCACACCGATACAATCATCAAATATATATATAATATAAAACAAAATTTTGAATACATATTTGTGTAATCATCCACTAAAGCCAGCTGATGTATGAGAGAGATATTAGATTTAAACTAGAATTGAGAGATCATGGTCATCCAGGAGGGATGGTGTCAAAGGAAACATGTAATCAAATAAATAGAAACTTCATTATGATGAAATCAATGAAAATGAAAACCCACTTCAAATGAAATCGCGAAGTACCAATAATAAAAATGAAGAACCGTTTGAAAAAGAATATAGTATCTCAATCCAAAACCACTAATAAATAAATAAATAAATAAATTCATCAATTGAATCATTAATTTTCCAAATAGAATAATATTTTTTTTACATTAATGGGCGTCGGAATTATTTGCTTGATTCAAGCATCAATTTGATGTGTGATATAATTTAAAAAATTCTTGTGAAATCCATACAAGTAACAATCATTATTAATATAAATATTCAGTATGTAAAATGATCTATTTTCACAAGCTCATTATTTAAAACTCATCATCATTATCAATAAAAAATACACAACAATAGGGATATTCCACTTTTTTTGAAAACGTAATGAAGATGTTATGTTAGAGTTTATCGTCACCCATAATATTGGAAGGATGTACAAATCTATACCAAAATACATGATGAATTTATAGAGAGATATAATGATGTTTAATACTGTAAAATGGTTAAAAAATTATAATGGAGTTTAGTGCCTTATTAAAACACATTATAGGTCACAATGATGTATTTTTTCACCAAATAAGGTAATGGTTATCACGGGGTTTGTAATATCTATGATGGTGAAAGGGAAATATAAATTTTGTTTTGTTCCCTAAATACACATATGTAAATATTTACTTTAGTTCAATAAATGAATGATAATTGGTTTCTACTAAAGGTTATGGTTTTCTAGTAATAAATGAATTCATAAATAAGGATGATTCACTTTTGTACTATGATCATGCACACAGAAAGAATAATTTATTCATAATTATTCAAATTTTTTATTCTATAATGAATTAAACATTATGGGTTATCAAACTAAAATATTGTTAGATGACTCAAAGTTTTGAATTAACTGTTGGATAAAAAGACATGGTGCATGCCACTATACATAAAATAAATACATGGTGTACCTGGTATGAGTCAAATTATGTGGTCTCAGATTAAAATTGATATTTTATTAATGTATTATTTCATATTTACATTTAATTTTTTTATTTATTGTATTACTAAAATAATAATTATTTAATAATACATATTTATTCATTTTCATGAGTTGGGGGGTGTGGGGTTAATGCTCATCATACTCATGAGAGATTGGGATTTGAAGTTATAACAGACATAAAAATAATAAGAAAATGGGTCATAAATATATACAAACATTATGAATAGGTGAATTCCTAATAATTATTTTGATAATTTTGTCACCATTTTATCTACTATTTTTAATATAATTTCCATAAAATTTTTATCAAATAATTTTTTTTCAAAGATTTTTTGGGAAGTCGTATTTTTCTATTAATGGTCTAATACATGACAAAAAATAGAGAGCATTGGACTTTTGGATGAGGGGCTTCAGGTATCTTGGGGTTTCTTCTTCCATATAAATGGAACATTTATTTTTTTATAGACTGGTTCAGGTTTTTGAAATAAAAACACAAATCACAAACTCAATAATCATTACCTCAATGCAATGTACATTGTTACCGGTATGATTTGAATTATATGTTTTTGGTTAATAATTTGATTTGTAGTTCAAAACACACATCACATACTCAAAATTTTAAAATTAATTAATATGTTTTTGATATTTTTGGTTCCATAAGTCATTTTTTACAAATAATAATCATCTGCACCATAATTTTCAAGAGGATGTGCTCAGTATTACTCAGTGTCTATTGTTTGTTTAAAATTGAATTTTATGTTCAAAACATTTCACTAATTTAGAACAAAAAAATGTGATCATATTTTATTGATAAATTAGTGAAATTACTCATAAGTCATCTTTTTGTGTAAGAATTAATCTCACATAAAACTGACACACGATGAGACTAGAAAGAATCTAAGTGTGTGTTTCTAGTTTAAAAAGACATTTTATTAAAAAAAAGTGTCCCAATCAAAATAGTTAAAACATATTTGAATTGTTTTGATAAATTATAAAAATTATCCATAAGTCATTTAGAATGTTTAATAATTAGACACCTCAATATGACACACAGTGTGACCAGTACGACTCAAAGTGCATCTTTTTATTTAAAAATTGACTTTATTTTTTTAAAAAAAATTATTTCTGACATACTCAAAACTAAAAAAAATTATATTGTTTCTATACCATAAGAATGTGATCCATAATTCATTACTCAAATATAGGGATCAGAAACACATCAAACCAATACACGGTGTTCCCACCACGACTCAATGTGTACATTATTAATTAAAATGTATCATTTTAGTTCAAAAAGTTTAACACACTAAAAATATATAAAATGTGCGTAGATTTTTTTGATAATTTTGGAAAATGACACATAATTTTTGGTGACGTGTAGAAATTAGGTTCATGTCAATGTGACACATGATGTGGCTAGTTTGAATCAATGAGCATGTTTCAAGTTTAATATGTCATTTTAATAAAAAAGTAAAAGTGAGGTACTCAAAATTGAGGAAGCACATTTTTATTATTTTGATACTTTTAGAAAATTATACATATTTCATTTGGGAGGTGTGGGAATAATTCTCACCAAAATCTGACATACGATGTGACCAGTATGACTCCAAGTGTGAGTTTTTATTTAAAATTGACATTAATTTTATTTAAAAAGTTTACTGATATACTCAAAATCAAGAAAACACATTTTTATTGTTTTTATACATTAGGAAAATGATATATCAGTAATTTTGGATGTATAGGATTAAAATTCATCTAAATCCTATACACAATGTTTCCAAAATGACTCAATGGGTCCCTTATCAGTTTCAAATTTTAATTTATGTTCAAAAAGCATCACTCACTCAAAAAAAAAGAAAAACCTTGCTTGGATTGCATTACTAATTTAGTAAAAAAATTATAAGACATTTTTTGTGATTAGAAATCATTATTGCATTAAACTTATACGTTATGTGACAGATTTGACTCAAAGAGAATGTTTCCAGTTTAAAATGACATTTTAGTAAAAAATAGTAGTGCATTACTCAAAACTGTGAGAAACATTACGATTGTTTTCGATAAATTAGTACAGTATTACATAAGTCATTTACGAAATGTTATATTTATATACACCTCAATATAGTGTACTGTTTGACTAGTATCAATCCAAATGCTACTTTTCAATATATATGTATCATTTTAGTTGAAAACACGTATCACATCACCAAAACTAAGCTCATGAGAAAAGATGGTTATCTCATCTTTCTATTTTATATACCATAATTAAATTTGTTATCATTTTTATCATATAATTATTTAGTTAATTTATATATATATAATTCATGAAGATGAACAAGAAATTCTATTATATGAATGAATTAACCTCAACTCCATTGGATAATGAGTGTTCCTTGTATGACCCAAATAATAGTTTTAAAACTAACACTTTTAATTTAATTTATAAATTTATATTATTAGTCACATAAGAATTTTTTATTATATATGTGTTTTATTTTTTCTCAAGAATGGGTGGAATGTTCTTTTATATAGGTGAATTATTTTTCTTTATAATAGTTTTTTTCCTTATAGTTGTGTTGAATATTTCCTTTCAACCAAATTATATATCTGTATGTGATTTTGATTATTTATAGTTCTATTTATGGTGTTTTTGTTTTTTGTTTCATCAAACTGTAGTATTCCCTATTTCTGGAGCTAAAGTGTTTAATAAAAACACACATATGTATTCCCTATATTAGCACCACTAAATGAACTGATAATGGTATCGTTTATCATCATATCTAAAAGTAGTGATAAAGGATATCTTTTTCAGTGTTGATAAAGGTTTCCTTTATCTTTTCTAAAAAAATAACTAATAAATGCATCCTTTATCATCCATTGTAGAGAGTGTTGATAAAGGTGTCCATTATGTATGCTTGTAAAAATGATGATAAATGGGGTCATTAATCAGAACTTATCTTACAATGATAATGTCCTAGGGATTTTAATTTTTCTCTTGTAGTCAGAGATTATTTAGCACTAATAAAGAAAAATTATATCAATGTTAAATTAATATTTTGCTGAATTGTGTTTTTATTGATGTGTGATGTTGTAATGGAATGTTATTTTACCTCATGTGATGCACATGTTGTGTGAGACATGAGTTGAGTATTGGATGGTTAAGGGTAGTGACAATGCCTTTATTTTTACCATGTGGTGGGATAGAGAGAATAGATTGTTATTATTTTATGTTAATCCCTTTAAATGTGTAAATTTTGTCTTATGTGCCTCGATACAAGTGTTTGAAATTGTATAGATATTCCCCTAGGACAATTCTTTTTTATATGATTACTAGAGGACATGGATTGGAATGCACCTCCAATAGTGGAACATGATGCCATGATAGTACATAGTGAAGGAGAACTAGAGTAGTTCCATGAGAAATTTTCTCACTTTATAAAGTTTATACAATGAGTCCCATGTATTATTAAGTAGAAAATGTCTGACATAACACAGGAGTCCCAGTTGTAGCACACTCCAACTTTCACTAGAGAGGGTCGACCCCGAGAAGTAGAGTTCTAGATTGATTCTATATATAAGATAAATTATCACATAGATACTCTTAATGAGAAGAGATTCAAACTGGTAGATTATATTTTGTGGGGATCATCTAAGTGATGGTGACATAATCAGGCTCGGAGTGTGCAACTAGAAAACATGGTATGAAAGGACTTCCAAGATATGTTTCATAAGAATTTTATTTCAAATACACTATAATAGATGAGGGAATCATAGATTATGATGTTAAACTATGGGATTATGTCCTTGATGGTCTATGTTTCTCACTTTGCCAACATGCATCTCTTTTCTCTAGTTCCAGTTGGGATTGAGACAACAATGAAAGTTTTCTTTCTTGATGGTCTTAAATATGAGAATAAGACCCTGGCTAACATATATTATCTAAAGAATATTTTTGAGGTAGTGGATCAGGATCTCATATCTATGGGGAACCTAAAGGAGGTATACAGTGGAGGAAAAATGTATTTTACTAGATGATCAGTTGGTACATCATTCAAGATAAGGAAACATTACTATTAGAATGATGAATAGATCAATGGTAAAAAGCGTGGTTGGGGGGATGGATTAGTTACTCAAGATCTTACTAGAGTACTCCTACACTGGTTTGGTAGGACAGTTCACAATTTTATAAATTTTCCCTCACCAATGGTAGAGTTCTATGCTTGTGGAAGGATGATACATCTATAGATGTTCTGAATAAAGACATTATAAATGGGTAATGATAGTGGGACTAGGTAGAATTTGAGTGATGGAATGGGTTATTCAAACCCATATCATTAATTTAGATGGGGTTATAATAGATGATGCGGATGATGCAATGTATTTGGTTCTCATAGGAAAGAGTTTCCATATCAGTAGAGCGGTGCAGTTGAGGGGACTCTGGATATAGCATAAGGAAGTGGGTAGGACTGTTTCATGTCATTCCACATGAACTTATAAATAGAGAGGATATATTTTCAACTGTAAGAGACACTATTCCAATATATTCTACACTTTTAGTAACTTATTTGATACTAGTTTATCTCATTCCTTTATATCTACACAACTTCTGAACATGTTGAGTCTGATAGTGGAATCTGTTGGTGGGTTTATGATGATCAGTAAACCATTAGGATTATGATTGCGGGACATTGGTTTATGCTAGGGGTGTTCTTTATAGTTTGGGGAGTATCATTTCAGTTGAGATACATACAGCATTGACATGTAGGGATTTTATTTTATTTTGGGAATATATTGGTTTGTAGAATATTGATCCACTTAGATTCTTTCCCCAGGAGGATGACATTTATGTCCCCTGGGGGTGAAATTAATGTTCATTATATAGAATTGGATATCAAGGAATTCCTTGTAGGTCTGGTTCATAAGAAAATGGAGGAGCTCACCACCTAGGTTTCTAGTATTTTAATGGAGGATAGGGGTGTGAAGTAGAACATATTTCCACCCATAGGGGATAACATTCCGGATGTGCTTCCTAATGTCTTCTATAGGATTACACCTAAGAGATATGAGGAATTTACAATTGATCTCATTCCAAGGGTTGGGCCAGTTTCAATTATAGTATATAGAATGGAACTAATAGAGCTTCGTGTTATTAAGCCTCAATTGGATGTGTTGATAGATAAAGGGATTATCAGTTTAGGTACATCACATTGGGGTTCTATATTCTAGTTTTAAATGAAGGATTGATGGAATTTATTCTTGTGTGTTAATTACTCAATGTAAAATGATATTATAGTGAAGAACTGGCATCCTCTTCATCATATTGAATATCTATTTGAACAGTAGAGAGTATCTTGTGTCATCTCTAATATGTACCTTAGAATGGGGAACCATCATTTGATAATTCTATCTATTGATATACCACAAACTACTTTCAGAATAAGGTATGGCCTTTAAGAGTTCTTCATAATGATTTTCGGGTTTAAAAATTATCCTTCTATATTTATAGCCTTCTGGAACCTAATCATTCATCCATACATGGATCAGTTTGTGGTAGTTTGTTTCTATGAAATATTTCTTCACTCTAAGAATAATTGTGAACATTACTAACATATTGACATAGTACTGAGTATACATAAAGAGCATCAGCTATTCACAAATATATCTAAGTTCTAATGATGGATCGATGTGGTACATTTCATCAATCAATTCATCAAATAGGATGGTGTGTTTGTGGAACCAGATAAGGCGCATGAAATAGTTTCATGCCAGTAGCCCGCGATTTTTTTTGATATTCAAATAATTATGGGTCTACAAAGATATTACCATAGTTTCATGAAGAAATTTTTCCCATTGAAAAAAACCCTCTTTCAGAATTGAACTATAATTGGATATTGTTGAAATGTCATTGAGCATGTTAGCATGGTTTCAAGTAGCTGCATTTGTAGTTTACAACCACATCAATCATAATTCGACATGATCCATAGGAGGAGTATAAAATGTTCTATAATGCTCTAGGAGTCAGGATTGGAGTAATGTTGATGTAAGGAGATTTAGTTGTGGTGTATGAGTCATGATAGTTGATGCCTTATGAATGTAACTACCATAATCACAATCTCTAGTTAGCACAAGTGGTTTATGCATTATAGTATTTGATACATTATCTTTTAAGAAAAATTTCACTATTTTTACCGACCATAAGAGCTTAGAGTATATCCTTTCATAGAGAAATTTTAATCTCCAACAATTGAGGTGTCTTGTTTATAATAATTATTTTGATTTTTGATCTAGCATATATTCCCTATAATGGAATCCTTGTTTGTAGGATCTTTGAGAAGGAAAAATTAGGCATAAGAATTATATGTGTACAGTTTTTAATTTAAGATGATTCCTTTACTGGGTAAGATTTCTGTTGTGCATCAAGAGGGATACTAGAAGATGACTCTCATATCTATGTTAGTGGATTATTCACTTTTCAGATAGATTAAATATCATATGTATGAGTATCGATATTGTTTGGACTTGAGGGAAATCCTTGAAGTTGAGGATTCATCATCGAATTGATCTATATATTAGGATGGGACCATCTAGATCAGGAAAAAAGTTGATGTGACCACATATTTTTATGAGGAGCTGATGTGCTAGTTTAATACCTCCATGTGGGTGGTTCATTCATATTTTACCAAAATTTATCGTGACGTACATTGAAAATATTTGAGGCTAGGAATGAAAAGGAAATTGTATGGTTTGGGACATGAGGTTGCACCTATGAACAGGTGAAGGTCGAGCATTAACAACCTAGTTGTTTACTACATCCATTGAGCTTTCAGGAACGGTAGTGGGATGATGATAATAATGAATTTATTGTGGGTTTCATGAAAAAATCTGTTAGGAATGATGAAAATTTGGTGGTTCTGGACCATTAATGAAAGTATCACATATCATTCATATATGATAGTCTTCTTTAGTGCATCAGTTGGGATACAAGTATGTTTAAGATATAGTTTGAATACATAAGGAGAGAAATAAAATAGTTTCAGACCATTTCACTTGTTTTAGTTCACACATTTATAAAGGCTTTCAAATGGTGCACAATGCATAGGTGTTTCTGATTATGGAAATTTACCCATATACAAATGGGTAGTCAAGATGTACTATTCAGGTACATAAGGATATGTTATGGGCATTTGTTCATGGAATTGGTGGGTCTTGGGAGGAAAAACATATCATTCATGGAGTTATCTTATAGAAAAAGGTATTGATAATCTGTTATGATGTACATTATTGTAGTCTATGTAGATCACATCAATGTTGGATGGAGGAATCTGAGTTAGAGTTATTGGGATAGAGCGGCGTAAAGGAGATGTCAAAGAAGGTTCAATTGATTTAGAAATTTATGGCTACAAATAATGGTAGATAGATGATGTATGCTAATAAACATAGATGAAACCTTTAGTTTTCTCTGTGTGATCTTATTTTCTATGGGTTTCACTATGATTGGGTAACTATTAGATTTGAAGATAAGGATCGTTGAAAACTATCTTTGTTGGACTGTTTGAGATTATAGAGAGAATAACTGATTGGATCTTCTACAAAGGTATAATTCAATTTATGACATTTTTCAACAATCACAGATTCAATGGTATTACCATGAACCTTATAATAAGATTTATGTTGATGATGCTGGGATTTATATGGATGTTTCCTTTGAGGATCATCTAATATGTGTTATGGATCATAGTAAGAAAATGTTGTAGGGAAAGACAGTTCCAATAGTTCAAGTATTGTATAAATATGGACTTCTTTAGGAGTAATCTTTGGAGAGAGAATATTATATGCAGGAAAAGTAACCTAATCTTTTTAACTCATAATCATTAAGATTCTTGGGAGTATAGCTCGATTACATGACGCTACAAGGTTTTGAGATTGTAAGATCCCGTTATTTTTCGAGGTACGTATCTGTTCAGTTTTATATTTTGTTATATGGTTTTGAGGGTTTGATTTTTTTTAATGAATGGATATTGTTGTATAATTTAGATATAATATTTTTGATAATGAAAAGTCTGTAAACAATTTTCAAACCTTGAAGATGGGTAACACAAAGTATAAATTTTTAATCGGATAAAAGCAACCAAGGTGAAGGGTTTTTTTGTAAACCATTAAAATGAATTACATGACATGTAATTGGATCACACTCTTCATTAAACCTCTCTACAATTGATCCTAGGGTGACTTTTATCGCATTTTGACTGATTTCATCAACTATAAACATTGTAGTTTGGTGTTTTATTCTAGGTAAGTCTTTTTTAGGATTTCTCGTATTCCCTCTTCTTTCAATGAATTAGTGGATCCTTTTGACAGTTGTGGGTTTAGTGGTTGATATTTATCTTTGGTTATTGTAATATCTATTATTAAATTATTTATTCGACCATCTTTCATCAATTGAAGATTTTGGATTGGTGATCATTCATCAATGATCTTAATATATGTGGTCTAAATAGAAAAACCAATAATCTAATTATAATTTTTAGTATAGAATTATAAAATAGAAGTTCCAATATTTAGAAATCACGTATTTAAATGGATTAATTAATTGGTTAATTAATTAATTAAATTATGTGATTATGAAATTAATTTCATATTGGAATTATGTAACTGGTCAATTACTCATATTATTGAATTGGTCAATTGATGGAATTCTTCAATTGGATAATTAATCAAATATGGGTTTGATTGATAATATAAATAAAGGGATCATTTAGTTAACCTTGGGAAGATAATGGGTTATTTGGTAAACTATTGAGAACTAGTTTAAAGATGTATTGTTCATATTATTGCATGTGATTAAAGTAATGAATTTTGTATGAATTGAAAATTTAAATGGTATAACATGATTTGAAATATTGATAAGAGGTTTAAATTTGATTAACCTTGTTGAATGTGATATATGTGTTATATTATATGGATTCATAAATGGGAAGTGGGACACATATTTATGCTTCAAATATCCAAGGGTTCCTATCCATGAGGTGTAGTACAATGATTGATTTTCCAAATACCCACAGGGTTCTAGACATGATGTTATATTCCCAAGATATTGGAATTAGACTCTAAATATAAATAAACATGATATGAAATGAAATTAAATGGATAATGAAATCCCATGTGATAAAGAATTGTGATTTCCCTATGTGAAATGGTTCAGAAATCAACATGGGATGAAGCAAGTATTGATGGTTCATATGTCATTGTAAACCCGGGGGAAAGGATATGGTTAAATAAAGAATAATCGAATATATAAATAGTTTATTTTATTGATTGGAATTTATTCATTATAAAATTATATACACTATTATTTACTGGATATTGTTTTAGACACCATATGAGGTGGCCGATTGAGTTGTAATCACAACCTACTAAGGCTACCTGATTGGTACGAAAATATAATTCATGTCAGTGTGATTTGATAAAGGAAATAGCCTTATATTAGATGGATAAATAAGGATAAAACATGGATTAGGGAACCAGACATGGTGTTGATACTCGCTTGGGTAGTTATCCATGTCCTTTTTTTGGGTTTTCATTTTGAAAATTGAAACATACAAGGAATGTCATATCTACTAATTTACATAGTTATTTTATTCTGGTTTTAGTCATTATGTGATACTTGTATTATTTTGGTTATTGGTTATATAATTTGACTATTGTGTATTTACTTCAACTGATGGTCATTTTCTGATAAAGCGGGTATAGTCCCCCATGTATTTTTTAGAGCCTCACTACTAGTCGATTGCCTATGGAAAACAAAGTGTAATTCCTGAGGTCATGTGGCCAACTGCATCGAGGCACCAACATGTGTCACATGGGTCTAGATATCACTGTTTCCCCACAATCATTTAAAACATTATATTAATTTTTTTTATTCATCACAAATGACAACGAATATAGTAGAAATAGAGAATTACATAATCCTTTGTCATATTGTGAGTTTATAAGGTTGATCGTTTTTAATGAAAGTTCTAATATATTGTGAAATCATTTTACCATCTATATAATAATAGAGAACTAGTAAATCAGTCCTTGTATCCTATTCTACCAAAAACCCAACTCTCGCATGATCCACTAGTAATTGTTTGTTATGAAGGGTATTGACTTGAATATTATAAACCATACCTCTTATAATTTTTCAATCCATAGGTTCTAATAGATATAATTCATAATAAATTCAACATAAAAATATTTGAAAAAAAAGTAATAAATAAATATTTATTTGATACAAATGTATTATAATATGATGTAAAAAATATTAGCTTCAGAATGTTAAGTTCTGCGTGGAAAAAACCCTCAAAACATGGTGTTTGTTGATATGGAGTTGTTCGTTGGTTCATTGATTGCTGATATTGCATTATTATCATCTTATGATTCATATATAGTTTTTTTGTATATATTAATTAATTTTTTTCATATAGTATTCATTATGTCTCTTAACATTATTTTTTAACTCTTGATAATTATATTAAAAATAATTATGTGTATGATAATTATTAAATCATTATATGAGTGGGACTACAAAATATACCCCTCTAACATATCTATAATATAACGGAACACACAAAACCACTGAGATTAGTTCTTATTCAACCATGATAGATGAATTATATTTTTTTTAAACAAAAAAGGTTCAATTTAGTTTACTTTATTTTGTTTTAAAGTATAAAATAATAATAATGTTATTTATTTCATCCTTATACATTCATCTTATTATATTTTAATGTTTTATTCTTTAATTTTACCCATCTTATTATCACATGACTCTTTTCACCACATATGAAATGAGATTAAAGCAATGGGGGATCTCATTGTCTAGTCATCACCTAAACATAGTTTCATAAATCATTTTATATTTTATGAATTTTACAATAAATTCAAATTAGTTATCAATTTATTTAGTATAACATAGCCCATCCTTAATTTAATGCATGAGTATTGTGTCTTTATTGCACATTGATTGTTATCAAAACTATTTTAATGATTTTATAATGTCAAATATATGAAAATATATAGTTCATACATGGAATGGAAAAAACTTGAACATAACTTATAAAAACACTCAAAAGTCTTCTCCTTACATTAGGAGACTAAATAATTCCATGATACATGGGAAATGATGTCGACATATAATTATAGTGGTTGAAAATTAAATATACTATAAATATCTAAAAAGACTTATGTGTGCATTATCATTCAAAAGCATTTAAATCATTTTTCAATATTTTTCAATATTAAACCCATTTTAAACTCATCAATTATATGTGAACTCTAAAAACAATCAATATTTCAAGATATGATCTAAATGGAATAGAATAGAAATTGTAACAATATTCTATTGTAATATATTCCAAAATAATGAAATTCATTATAGGTATGAAACTATGAAAATTTTCTATATTAATCACAAAATTTAATCTAAAGATTACTTTAATATGCCATGACCCGCCTCTTCTAAAACCCAATTTGGGATGTTATTAAAGACTTCATGGGCCCCTAAAATACCACCATTAATAGGACATTAGTTGGAGACTATATTTGAGGTTATAAATTGTGAAATATGGGGGGCATTACCATCCAAAATCCAATTAAGTATTCAACAAACAACCAATCAATTAAATATTCAATAAATAAAATAAAACATAATTCCCATAATATGTATGTAATTCCATAAAAGAATAAATGATAATACAATAATGAAATATATCTTATGGAAGAAACTCGAACACCAAAGGACTACACATCACATGATTTTAATTTACAAAAAATCACCAAATCCATCCTAAAAATATAGAAAAATATTATATATACGAAAGGTTGAGAAAAAAGTACACATAGCTGGTTTCACTCTAAAATCTACCATGTAAATGTGGAAATAACATATAGATGCCTCAGAGAGTAAATAAAAAAACATATAATTACAAATCCTTAATCCAATTATCATCCAAAAATCAGAAACTCTTGCAAAAAAATTCATATTCAAGTGTAATAATATAATAATCATGAAAATATTTCATTAAGATACCTCATATAATCTTCTTCACTAATATATCACCCCTTATATCCCAAGGATGTACATCCTAGAACACTCCTCCCTTCTATATCAATATAATTTCATACCACAAACCACATCCCAACAACAACCATAGTACACATAACCATAACCATATACCACATCATTACCATATAACAAGATAATTGACCCATTGTCACATCCTTTCCATGTCACTATAACATCACCACAACACTACCAAATCCACACATCCCTACCGCACTACCATACAATTTAAATAAGAGAGAGTGGGATAGGATGAGTATTCATCCATCTACATAATCTATTTCTTATATGGCGGGGTACACCCGAATCCTAAAACATTGTATTGTAATTCATCATGTTACCCCACACATGTGGTGGTGTGTAATAAATTATTATTTTTTGAATGGATATATAATAAATCACACAATCTCAATCTGTAAGGACCTGGACTTTGAATTCCCGGAGTCGGTGCCTATGAGACATGATGTACCAAAGTTACATTACAAACATTTACATTCATCACATCATGTCCCAATATTACAGAGGACCGTGAGGTTTAGGTTCTTGGAAAACCAGCTGCCTTCTGAAAACTTCATTGAAGACTTGACTGATACCTAAAAATTTTTAATTTTAAACATAGGGTGAGCATTGAAATACTGAGAAAGGGGTTTTGAAAATACTTAATACAACTTTTGAAAACATCCTTTGAAAATACTTTCACATACATCAAAGTTATTCCATTTAATAATACATCATGACATTTCAAAGGCCGCTATAATACAATTGAAGCATTTCATACACAAGGATTTGAACATTTAACTGAAATATAGTAAGCATGTTTGTAAAAAAGTGCATGAATTATATCTTGTAAAATAAGAATAACATAAAAAGTATGAATGTACTACTAAACATGAACATTATCATAGTTCCACATAAAAAATTTCACTACAACTTATTAAAATGCACATTATGACTTGATCAATGTAATGCTAACATTTTCATTAAAATTTTGGAAAGTTAAACTGATCATGCATCATCAGTGTCTCAATATATGCCATGTTCAATTTAATCTCATAATCATAGGTAAAGGTTATATAACCAAGGATATTTATCTCATCTAAATAATCACATGGTTGGTCATAAACTAAAACATAGTGAGGAAACGTATAATGCTGGACTCACATCTAAATGTCAAGGCCTTGTGCCATGAACTTAGGGTAAAAACCAAACCTGACTATCTCGAGAACTATTTATGCATCTAGGAGCTTACTTTTACCGGTCTCCAACCCAGAGGGTTTACTTTTACTAGTCCCTAACCTGGAGGAATTACTTTAAGTAGTCCCCAACCTGGAGGGCTTTCTTTTTACTAGAACCCAACCCGACACTCCAATGCATTATTCATATGTCAATAAGATGTGATATTCAAGGTGTCCCATACCACTTTGAATATTTAATTTACAATTTATATTACCCAAAAATACTCCAGTGTTTTTCTAAAAACATTATTCAAGCTTCTAAAATCAAAATAACTAGTTATGAGACTGCTCGACTAATGACAGGACATGATGGATCTACGCACCATCCCTTCCTGTCTACCACCCTCGAGAGTCAGGTTTTCTGAAAATGTTTTTATGATTGCATTAAATATGTATACAACTACACTGGGTTTTCATTTATTAAACATTTTAAACAACATTCGATACATAAGTAATGCCAATACATATTCACACACACACACATATATATATATTCTTTCATAAGAATTTATCTGCTTTTTCTGAAGTATTAAATTTACAGATCGACATAACATTGAATATATGGCAATAAAAAATCAAAGGCATACATTGTATGCTAAACATTATTCTCACATAAAATAACACATAAAATTATGGGTGATTAGGGTTTACCACTTGAAATGGTATCTTCTTAATTATAGAACCTTATCAATGGAAATGAATCCTTCCTAAAAATACATGTCATTCATTATGATGATAAAAGTGCCAATGAACATGAAATTAGATTCAAACATAGCTTGATTTATCAAAAACATTAAATGCTTCTGGTAAAGGACCATATGGACAAGTTAAATTAAATAATTTTTAACCTAATCTCATGAATTCATAACATATGAAGTTAATATAATAAAAACTTTTTAAATTAATTTATGTTTGACACATATATTTTAATTTAGCAAACACCAAAATTAACATTTATTAAATAACCTTTAAATAATAATTTCATTTAAAACACCAATTATATTTTTATGATCATCGTATTGAAATTAGGGTTTGGGAATTATACAAATATTTATATATATACATATATCTAAATATATGCAAGGTGTATACTTTTACAACCAGATAATTTATTATATGTAATAAATACATCAAAACATAATTAATCATTAATACTTCTTGATTGAAAGACAATCCATGTAAGGTATATAGCTTGTGTGACCGAATGTATGTTCATATGTCAAAATTAGGGGTTCACATACTAAATATAAATCCAAATGAACTTGAATGACATTTTGAATCTAAAACATTACCTAGGGCTTGGAAATCATCTTTTAAAAATTATAAAATTTATTTGTGGTGCTGATACATAAATATGTATATATATATAAGTGTTAGAAACACAATTCCATTTAACCCAATACATGGTTTGCAAATAAAATATTATTTACGTATGGGTATTCAGGTCTTAAAAATCATAATTTGATTTGTATTGAATTACATATGTATATAAGTATATGATTTCATATACCATGATTAGAAAATGGATTTGGCACGATGAAAAGATTCAAAAATAAACTTTATAAATATATAATTCCTGGTAAAGCATTCCTATTCAGTTTTGGAAACCTTTAAATGTAATAGATCTAGGTTATATGTTTATATAATTTTATAGCAGATTATACACATATTATATATATATATACAAATAGATTATCCATATATTTATGTTCTGTGAAATAGAACTGAATGAAAAAAATCCATTTAAAACATTAACAAAAACACAAAAATACCCTTTTTAAAAAACTTTAAACGGGGAATATATATGTATATATATCATATATACAGAATCTTAGAACAGCGGCTCGTGGTATCAAAATTGATTGAAATCTATCCCCTACACCATTCAAAAGATCACCCCACCCGAACACCATATTTTAAAAGAGAAGGAGAAGGAAAACTCTAGTTTTGGGGAGAATCTATATATAGACAGATATATATATACAGAATATCCTATTATATGCAGTTTGTGTACAATCATGTTTTCTTCATATAAATAAATTTTTTAATCCCATAACATAACATAAGATAAATAAATGCACGAGACAAGTATTTAACCCTTACTTAAATAGAGGAGGATGGTTTCGGCCTACCAGGAACTTACTAGAGGTATTGGAGTGCTCAAGGGGATGTGGAGAGGATTACAAACCCTGTAATGTTTGAATTCATGGAAGAGAGCATAAAGAAAGCCCACAGGTATCAGGTATAACAAGAGAGGACCCTACGCTTGACTATCGAGGTTAAAACAACGCTTCGAGTTGGAGAGAAAACAATAATGCAAATATATATATATTATATATATCCTTACCCGAGGAGGAGCTCAGGAGGATATGCCTTGAGTTTCTTAAAGGTGAGTAGGTCCATGGAATGGCGTGGCCGAAGAGGACACTTAGAAGGTGATGGGTGAGCATAGGATGAAGAGGAGCAGTGGAGGAGGGAGGGAAATGAGGGTGACGTCCTACTCATTCGGTCATGCGGAGGAAGAAGACAATGTGGGGAGCTGTTATATAGCGTATGACCACAATTAAGACAGGACGGATTAGACAGATGTGGTAGGAGCGGTAAATGAGATGAATTTTTAAATAGAAAGCATGGTCAGGAAGAGGTTTCACGGAAGATCAAACGTCACGAGTGAGGCTTGTCGATCACACAACACCTCCAGCTATGGCGAAACCTCACAGACCTACTCAACGCCATACCTGAGTTCACCATGGATGATCAATTTATAGTCAAGGTAGAGACAAGCCTCGACCCATCACGTTAGTAGTATCCTAGAGAAACCCTACGCCAAAACACCACCTGATATTATTATGTATTAATTATCTTTTTTTATTCCATAAGTCTTGTTTTCTCATTTTTTATTGTTATTTTACTTTCCATTTTTTTTCATTTGGTCTGTTAAGCCTACCCCTAACCAGGTTTCTTGTTTTTTTATTATTTCAATAATCATTCATAAGTCATATTATAAGTAAAAAGTTGATCTTATATTTTAAAATTAATGGTTTATAATAATAATTAATTTCAAAACGTAAAGATAATAATATTACATTTATAAGCACATACATATAAATCCTAATATAAAAAAAAATGTAAACAATTATATATATGTATATAAATTTATAAATAAAATAAATATATATAATTAATAAGTCAGAATATAATTTTTTTTGTCAAATAAAATTATAATTATTTTGAAACAAATAAAAATTTGATTATAATTATTATGTTTATTTCTATATACATAGAATTTCAAAATTAATAAAAACATTTTTATTAGATTTATATAATTTGATAAAAAATAAATATGCAATATTATTTTTACTTAAAAAAAATTTTATAATGAAAATAATAAACTAATTTTATAAAGGTATAAATACATATTATTAATAATTTTACAAAATGCTAACAATAATTATAATTGTATATACATTTATATATATATATATCATCATTTTTTTGACAATGTACGAAGCCCACATAATATTTTTTATTTGAATAATGTATTTATCTAAATAATGTCATATAAAGATTTTAAAATTACATGTACAATTAAATTATAATAAGATTAGTTTTATTAATAATTTTATAACAAATTAATCGAATCATAATTTTATAAAGATAATAGTTCAAAACATAATATATAAAACAATTACATATACAAAACACATTTCCTATTATTATTAATAAATTTATTTAATTAATTTTAACATGTCACCGAGTTCTCAAATCATGACATTTTTATAAATCAATGTATACCTTAAATTTTCATTTTGAAAATAAATTTTTTTCTTAATTTATTTATAACATCATTATAATAATTTAAAATTATCCTTTCTATTGAGATTCGGGGCATTACAATATCCTACATTTAACAGAATTGCATCCTCGAAATTCAATTGGCATACTCTTACTAACTCATCGACAAGGACTCCCTGAAACCCTTAGTGATTTCCCTGCACAAAACACTCTAGAAACTAACATCTAACAGAGAAATAGCATAAGGAAACTATGTTGTACCTTTACAGAGCACACCACCGTGACCAGTTTGCTGATATCCTTAACTCTATTCCAAGGGTAGTTCCCAGTTCCTCAATCTCTCTTTCCCAGATACACCTAGGGCCAGTGAGGTTAATCTCCCACATAAAACAATTGGGCTTCCAGATAGAGGCGTGAGCAGTGTAAAGCTCAGTGATATCCATATGAACTCGGTCCCAACAGATTCTTCATTTTTTTTCACAAGAAAACGCGTCCCCAAAATTTCCCAAATGTTTCCATACATGATCGAAGATCGTAGCCCATTTCTAAATCTTGAATTTTGTAGGTCGTAGGGCCCGAACGGAGTTACAGATTAGGAGTTATAGACATTTGAAGTTGAGATGGAAACATGGTTCGCGAAGCCCGTTCTCAAAGCCCATTCGCGAAGCCCCCTCCGCGATTGTGAAGACCCACCATGAAGCAAGGAGGCAGGAGGCTCCAAAAACCCCTTAGACGTTCATGACCCACCTCGAAGATATGCCGTGAAGCACTGGAGGCAGTAACGCTATGTGAACGCCCTGATGTTGGCGAACCCACCACGAAGCAGAAGTTGCGGTACCCCTTCGTGAACCCGGTTGACGTTCGCAACCCACCACGATGCAACCAAAGCCCCCTTCGTGCTGCGTGAGCTCTGCTTCGCAGCGCCCCTTTCATATAAATACCCAGCTCACCCCCCATCTCTGGACGACCATTTTTCCACCCCTTGGGCAGCCGAAATCCCGGTTGACGGAGCTCCGATTTCCTTCGCGAAGCGGCTCCGTGAGGCCATGCTCCGCGAGCAGCTTCCTTCGATTACTTCTCCGCAAGCAGATTCCATCAGTTACTACTTCACAAGTCCCTTCTCGGAAAGAAAATTCCTTTACTCTATTTCACCACGAGCCAATGCTCCGCGATGAAGCTCCATTAGTCCATGCTCCGCGATGATGCCCCGCGAGTCCATGCTCTGTGATGATTCTTCGCGACTCCATGCTCCACGATGATGCTCCGCAAGTCTATGCTCCCTGAGGAAATTCTTCGCGAGACCCCATGCTCCCTGAGCCCCTTTTTCTCTTCAATGTTACTTCACTAAGACCTGTCCTTCACGCCCACTAGTCCATACCGCGGCGGCTGCGCCTCCGCAACCCCACTCGGGGTCATTGCCGGGCTGCGGTACCAGCCCTCCGGGCCCGTCCCTTCCCTACCGTCATAGACCCCCATGAATAATGGAGAGTCGCACCACAAAATTTTCGGGCCGGGATCTCGGGATTTTCCATTGTGCTCCTATGCACACCCACCATCCACCTATGGAAAACCATGATTTGAGATACTCCTCCACACACCATGAAACACCTTGATTCGACATATTCCTCTTGGTTTCATTCCCATGTAACGAGTTCAGTTTGTCATCATCAATTCCCCGAGTACCTTGAGTTGAACCATTCCTCAGGAAACTCTTCCAAACCCTATCACTTGGATCCTACGCCAGGTTGAACCAAAAAGGGCTGCCCTTGAGTAAGACCCAACATTCATCCATTCCCAAGCGCCTTATGCCTAAGAGTCTTATCTACATGACTTTAAACTATACTGATCCCTATGTTCAAAACATAGGATGCATATTACTTAATATTTGATATGCCTTATGCTCCAAGAATGAGATTCCAATAGTCCTTTCTACATGACTCTAAACCGTAGTATGCCCAATGTTACAATCATAGGATTCCTCTTTCCCCAAAAAAGAGATGCCTTATGCTCCATGCATATGATTACATCGGTCCTATATACATGAGTATAAACTTTAGTATTATCCCTATGTTCCAAACATAGGATACATCTTACTCAATATAAGAGATTCTTTATGCTCCAAGCATGAGATGCCAATAGTCCTATCTACATGACTATAAACTGTAGTGATCTCCCTATGTTTCAAACATAGGATGCCTCTTACTCTGAACAAGAGATGCCTTATGCTCTTATCATGAGATGCCAATAGTCCTATCTCCATGACTATAAACTATAGTACACCCTATGTGCCAAGCATAGGATGCCTTTTGAACTAAACAATAAATACCTTATTCTCCAAGCATAAGACGCCTAATGCCATGATTATAGTGGCATAATTACAACTTCCCTTGGCATTATCACTCTTGTGCACCAGCGCATAGGTAAAGGCCTCAATCCACCAGTGGGTTGGGATGCCCTCATGGCCATACATGAGGAAGACACCTGGGAAGCTTCCTTGGGTAATCCCCATTCACCAGTGCAGCTCCATAGCAGCACTCGAGAAGCTTCAATGCGTAAGCCACATTCACCATTGCCACTCCATAGTGCCACTCGGGAAGATTCCTTGCGTAATCCCAATTCACCAGTGTCACTCCCTTGCGTAAGCCCCATTCATCAGTGATGCTCCATAGTGGCACACGGGCTTCTTCCTTGCGTAAGCCCCGTTCACCATTGCTGCTCCATAGCAGCACCCCCGCAGCTTCCTTGCGTAAGCCCCATTCACCATTGTCACTCCATAGCAGCACCTGGGAAACTCTCTCATGTAAGCACCATTCACCATTACCGCTCCATAGTAGTACTCAGGAATCCCTCTCACGTAAGCCCCATCCACTATTTCCAATCCATCTAGCGGTAATCCGTTGTGACCTTATTCAATGGAAATCTGTGGACATCCGTATCTAGTGGTAAGCCATTTTGATCCTATTCAGAGGTAAGCCGTTTACATCTTTATCCAGCGGTAAGACGTTGTGATCCTCTTCAGCAGTATGTCGTTGACATCTTTATCTAGTGGTAAGCTGTTGTGATCCTTATCCAGTGTTAGGCCATTGCGACAACATTTAGCGGTAATCCATTGACATCCTTATCCAGCGGTAAGCCATTGTGACTCAATCCAGCGGTAAGCCGTTGAATCCCCCAAATCGGCGGTAAGCCTTCATCATGAGAACTACATGGACATTGATTCCCTGCCACAGGGATAAGTAGGAATCCTCTTCAATGCTCAAGCCTGAAACCACCGTCATCCTCATGACGGCTCCACCCCCTTCACCAAGGCATTTCTAGTACCTTCCCTCCCACAAGGAGCCGAGGGTACCTGTCATGTATGTTCTAGGGGTTCGGAGTAAACCTACCGCATCTGAGCTGCAGGACGTTAAACTGAAAAGCACCTCATCCTCAACAGATGACGTTAAACTATGACCCGACCCCGTGCCCCGCACGCAGGGTCCCCCTGGATCAGACATTCTTAACTCCCTTTGGTCCCCACAGGGGATGATATCCTTCTTCTGGGAGCGTCGTTTGCCCATGGGGAAAGGGCTTCCACCTTGGTGTAATCCCATATCCCCTCTTGTGGAAGGTATCACCCATGCACCTCCGTACTTCCTCACCACCAATGACAGTGGAGGGCGTGATAGGGAACAAGGAACCTCCTTTATTCGGTCCTAAATCCCTTTTCCTATGTGCTTTGTTGCACTTCGGGCCTCCAGCTCGGAGTAAGTCCCGGCACCAAGGGACGCTCAACGCGTGAGCCCATCTTCGCTTCTCACGGATGAAACTTTCGCGACGTGATCGTCAGGTCACTACTGCCTCTTTTTTCTCACACCGATAACGACACACGTGGGCTTAGAGTAATCATTGAACATGACAATACCCCCATCCAGCAAGACGTTAAACTGTATTCCCCCATCTATCATGACATTAAACTGTATTCCCTCATCCAGCATGACCTTAAATGGTATTCCTTCATCCAGCATGATGTTAAACTGTATGTTGTCTCACATGACATTAAACTGTACATTCGTTTGAACTATGAGGTCTTTGATGGATGTTAAGGCATGGTACGTAGTAAGCCACTATCAGGTTCAAGGCCAACGCCCGATCGTTTTTTCACGTCAGGTTCCACCCTCGTCCCACATGACATTAAATTACATTCCAGTCTAGCGGTAAGACATTGTGACTATCTTGAACTACGAGGATGTTGAATCATGTCAAGTCATGGAACTTAGGAAGCCTCATGAAGTTCAATCCCACCACCCATTGGTCATCCCGATATCCTTCACGTCGGTTCACCAAAATTCACCATGGGCTGCTTTAGAGCGTAATCCCCAAATGCCCCCCGTCCAACATGACGTTAAACTGCACAACCGAACTATGAGGACTTTGATCCTGGTCAAGGTATGGTATGTAGGAAACCTCAAGAGGTTCAAGCCCACCACCAATGGACCCCCGGGTTCGCATTCACGCCGGTTCTATGACAAAAACCATTCCCGAACTACGAAGAATTTGATCTATGTCAAGGCATGGTACGTAGGAAACCTTCCTGAGGTTCAATCCCTGTTACCCATTAGACCATGGTCCTTCTTCACGTCATTTCACCGACACCCACATCCCTTTTGAAATACGTGGTCTTTGGTCCATGTCAAGGAATGGTACATAGGAAACCTCATGAGGTTCAAGCCCAGGACCCATTGGGCCAAGGTCCTTCTTCACGTCGGTTTTCCGGCGTCCAACCGGAATTACGAGAACATTGATCCATGCCAAGGCATGGTACGTAGGAAGTCCCATGAGATTCATGCCCATCACACTTCGGACCAAGGTCCATCTTCACGTCGGTTCGACGACACCCCATTCTGAACTATGTGGACTTTGATCCATGTCAAGGCATGGTACGTAGGAAGCCTCCCTGAGGATCAATCCCACCACCCATTGGTCACTCTGACCCCCTTCACATTGGTTCTCGTCATACCGAACTATTTAGACTTTGATTCCCTACCCCGAAGATATGTAGGAAGCCTCTATGAGCCTCAAGTTCATCACTCATGTCTCATCCTAATCTCTCCCTGGAGCCAATGTGTCTCAGGATGGTCATACCCCAACCCGGAGGTTCCACTTCATCTGGGTCCCATCCATGAGTCCATTCTCATGGGATGAATCCTCAGGTGTCCCACCCTATCATCGAACTATGCAGACTTCTATTCCTTGCCACGAGGATATGTAGAAAGTCTCTTAGAGGCTCAAGACCAACACTACTATCACCTTCACTACGGTCCCATTTAATTCCACCTCCACTCCATGAAATTCTCCATCATCCATCTTGATTCTTACCCGGGCCGCCACATGCCGGTGGGATCATGTCATCCACCCTCCTCACTTCTCCTAGTGTTACTCGGGCCGCTATCCACATGTAAACCCCAACATGTATCTGGGTCATTTTCCTCTGTGTACACCCCGATTCATCACCCCTTCGACCTACGTGGGTTTTGATCCCTATTGTCTATACAAGGTACGTAGGAAACCTCCCTGAGAATCAATCCCAGCCAATCCATGGTGTCCCCCATTCTGGGGTGTACACTCCCTAATCCGCCCTCAGTGGTGTTCATATCATCCATTATGGTGTGGCATATCCCCTCCATGTGGCGAACCTCCTTGGATCCATCCTTACCAGGTGTTCTGATCCATCCACTCGGTAAACCATCCAGCTGTTTCCTCCTAGCTGTATACCAAACTGATCCATCTCTATGGGATGTTCTGATCATTATTATTTCATCTCCACGTGACGTTAAACTCGCGACCTACCTCGTGATAAACATGAGATGACTGAGGAAAACCTCGGATGGAATGCATTTGGAATAACTATCTTTGAAAGACGCTAAACATGCTTCATACCCTGTGTTAATCATGGGAAGCTGAGGCAAACCTCTGGTACATGCCTATGGCATATGATTCCCCACATTAAACGTGGGATTCCTCGGTTTATACACCCTTTAGATGCCCTCTTATGAGGAAGAATACTGGTTTCCCAATGTCCGCGCACCTAGAGATTCCCCGACATGCTTGATGTTGTCATCTACTCTGACTGAAGGCCGCTACCATGTCAAGAACCCATGGAATGTCTTGAAGGAAGTAGTGTAATTAACCAGTGTCTATGATGATATGGCAACAGGAACGAGATTAAAAAACCACATATTAAATTATATAAGGGAGACCCAGACTAGGTGATGAGTTCTGAGGTGGAATCCACAGAAGGAAGAACCGACATCCCATCATCCCATTTCGATCAAGGAGCTGACGTCCCAGAATAAGGACTGAATGTCGCCCGCCTTTGGAAAGTGGGAATGCGGGGTAATAGCTACGTGTCCTCACAGACGGATGCACGCACCCTGAAGAAAGCGTTGGAAACAGTCGTACTACCTCAATGTCGAGGGGTTTGATGTCAAAGAGCCTCTCATATAGACTGAAACTCAAGACTTGAAAAAGATATGTTGTATAGAGATTTCCCTCCTCTACAGCTTCCTGGAAAACCCTTTTAGCCAAATATTTTGAATATACGGTAAGAAATAGGAAAAGACCTTAATAATATTTCACCCTACATGTATTTTATGCAAGTTGTGCATATATTATACGATAGTAATCATGACTCGATCCTCGGAAGAGTCGATGGATATTTGAGTTATTCGACACTTGGTAAAAGAGCGTGCAGGATACTCAAAGGTTCCCAAAGGGTTCATAGTCTTTCATACACGACATAACAATTATAGTCTCGAAGATTTTTGTTGTAAGGGACAAAAGACTTGTAAGTGATCTTTCATATGGCATCTGAAAATTATAACAAACCCTCTTAGAAAGGTTCAGTCATAGTTACATATTTCTATTATCTAGTTTTTCAAGAATAGTCCAAACCTATCCTCTATTACCAACATTAAGGACCCGACCTCCGAATGCCCGGAGCCGGTGCCTATGAGACATGATGTACCAAAGTTACATTAAAAACATTTACATTCATCACATCATGTCCCAATATTACAGAGGACCGTGAGGTTCAGTTTCATGGAAAACTATCTGCCATCTGAAAACTTCATTGAAGACTTGACTGATAGTTGAAATATTTTAATTTAAAACATTTGGAGAGCATTGAAATAATCAGTATGGGGTTTTGAAAATACTTAATACAGCTTTTGAAAACTTCCTTTGAAAATAATTTTATGTACATCAAAGTTATTACTTTAAAGAATACATCATGACCATTCAATGGTCTCTATAAAACAATTAATGCATTTCATACAGAAGTATTTGAATATTTAACTGAAATCTAGTAAGCATGCTTGATCAAAAGTGCATGAATTCTATCATGTAAAATAAGCATAACATGTAAGGTATGAAAGTACTACTAAGCATGAACATTACCAGAGTTGTGCATAAACAATTTCACTACAATTTATAAAAATGCACATTATGACATGATTAATGTAATGTTAACATTTGCATTAAAATTATGGAAAGGCAAACTGATCATGCATCATCACTACCTCATCATATTCTAGGTGCACTTTAATGTCATCCTCATAGGTAATGGTTCTATAACCAAGGATATTTCTCTTGTCGAAATAATCACATGGTTGGTCATATACTAAAACATAGTGAGGAAACATATAATGTTAGACTCATGTCTGAATGTCAAGGCCTCGTTCCATGACGCAATGTTAAAAAACCAAAATGACTGTCTCGAGAACTATTGATGCATCGAGAAGCTGACATTTAACAGTCTCGAACCCAGAGTGCTTACTTTTACATGTCCATAACCTGGAGGGCTTCCTTTAACTAGTCCCCAACCTGGAGGGATTTCTTTTAACTGGACCCCAACCCGGCAGTCCAATACATTCCTCATATGTCAATAAGGTCTGATATTTAGGGTGTCCCATACCCATTTGAATATTTAATTTCCAATTGATATTCCCCAAAAATACTCTAGTGTTTTTTCTGAAAACATTAGGCAAGCTTCTAAAAACAAAATAACTAGTTCTGAGACTGCCCGACTAATTACAGGCCATTATGGATCTACGCACATTCCCTTCCTATCTACCACACTCGAGATTCGGGTTTTCTGAAAACAATTTTAATCATGCATTAAATATGTGTACATTTGCACTGGGTTTTCATATATTAAAACTTGTAAAGATCATTTGATACTTAAGTAATGTATATACATATTCACACACATATATATATATACACTTTCATAAGAATTTATCTTCCTATTTTGAAGTAGTCAATTCACAAATCCACATAATATTGAAGATATGGCAATAAAAAATAAATGGAATACTTATTATGGAATACATTCTTTGCACATAAGATAACACATAAAATGATGGGTGATAAGGGGTTTCCACATGAAATGATATCTTCTTAATTAAAGAACCTTATCCATGTAAATGAATCCTTCCTAAAAATACATGTCATTCATTATGATGATAAAAGTGTCAATGAACATTAAATTAGATTCAAACATAGCTTGATTTATCAACAACATTCACTTATTCTGGTAATGTACAATATAGACATGTGACTCTAAATAATTTTTAACCTAATCTCATGAATTAAAAACATATGATGTTAATATAATTAATTTTTTTATATTAATATATGTTCGACACATATATTTTAATTTAGAGAAGCACCAAAATTAACATTTATTAAATATATTTAAATAATAATTTCATTAAAAACACCAATTATATTTTGATGATCATCGTATTGATATTAGGGTTTGAGATTTATAAATAAATATATATATATTTATATATATCTGAATATACAGATGGTATATACTTTTATAACTAAATAATTTCTTATATGTAATAAATACTTCAAAACATAATTAATCATTAATACTTCTTTATTGAAAGCCAAACCATTTAAGGTATATAGCTTATGTGACCGAATCTATGTTCATAAGTAAAAATTAGGGATTCACATACTATATATAAATCCAAATGAACCCGAAAGACATTTCGCTTCTAAAACATTACCTAAGTCTTGGAAATCGTCTTTTAAAAATTGTAAAACATATTTTGGGTGGTGATACAAAAATATGTATATATATATAGGTTTTAGAAAAATAATTCCATTTAACCCAAAACATGTTTCACACATAAAATATAATTTAAGGATGGGTATTAAAGTATTAAAAATCATTACTTGATTTTTATTGAATTACATATGTATATATAAGTATATAATTTAATATACCAAGTCTATAAAAGGGATTTTGCATGATGAACATATTCAAAATAACCTTTATAAATATATAATTCTTCGTAAAGCATACCTATTCATTTTAGGGATCCTTTAAATGGATTGGACTTGGGTTATATGTTTATATACTTTTATACCCAATTATACACATAGTATATATTTCTATATACAAATAGATTATCTATATATTTACGTTTTTTGAAATAGAACATAATGAAAATAATCCCTTTAAAACTTTAACAAAAACATATCAACACCCCTTTTGAAAACCTTAAATTGGGAAGATATATATATATATAGATCATATATACATAATCGTATAACAGGGGTTTGAAGTATCGAAACTGATTGAAATCTATCCCTTACACAATTAATAAGATCACACCACCCAAACACCCAATTTTAAAAGAGATGGAGAAGGACAACTCTAGTTTTGGGAAGAATCTATATATATATAGAATATCCGATTATACGTAGTGTGTGTATAATATGTTTTTCTTCATAGAAATAAATGGTTTGATTCCCTTACATAACATAAGATAAATAAATGCACGAGACAAGTATTTAACCCTTAATTAAACAACGGAAGAGGGTTTCGGCCAGACAGGAACTTGATAGATGTCTTGGAGTGCTCGAGGGGAAGTGGAGATAATTATGAACGCTATATGGTTTGGTTTCACGGGAGAAGGCTTAAAGAAAGCCCACAGGTATCAGGTACAACAAGAGAGGACCCTACGATTGACTAAAGAGATGAAAACAACGCTTCGATTTGGAGAGAAAACAATAATGCAAACAAATATATATATGTATATATATATTATAACCTTACCCGAGGAGGATCTCGGGAGGATATGACTTGAGGTTCTTAAAGGTGAGTAGGTCCATGGGAATTCAAGGCCGAAGCAGACACTTGGAAGCTGATGGGTGAGCACAGGCCGAAGAGGAGAATTAGAGGAGGGAGGGGAATGAGGGTGATGGCATACTTGTTCAGTCATGCGGAGGAAGAAGATAACGAGTAAAGTTGTAATGATGCAGACAACCACGATTAGGACAGGCCGGATCGGACTACTGCGACAGGAGTGGGAAATGAGATGAATGTTTAAAAAGAAAGGACGGCTGGGTTGAGGTTTCGCGGAAGATCAAAGGACACGAGCGAAGCATTGCAATCGCGTGGCACCTCTTTCTATGGCGAAACCTCACAGACCTGCTTGATGACATCCCCAAGCTCGCCCTGGATGATCAATCTGCAGTCAAGGCCGCAGAAAGCCTCAACCCAGCACGACAATAGTCTCCCAGCGAAACCCTTCGCTGAAACACCACTTGATATTATTATGTATTTATTATATTTTTTTATTCCTTAAGTCTGGTTTTCTAATTTTTTATTGTTATTTAACTTTCCCTTTTTTTCATTTGGTCCGTTGTGCCTACCCCAAACCGGGTTTATTATTTTTTTATTATTTCAATAATCATTCATAATTAATATTATAAGTTAAATATTAATCTTATCTTTTAAAAGTAAAAGCTTATAATAATCATTACTTTAAAAAAGTAAAGATAATAATATTACATTAATAATAACATATATATAAATCATAATATGAATAAAAATGAAACCAATTATATATAGGTATATACATTTATAACTAAAATACATAATTATAATTCATAATATAATTTTGATTTATTATATAACATTATAATTAATTTGAAACCAATAAAAATGTGTTTATTTTTATTAAGTTTATTTCTATATACATAGAATTTGAAAATTAATAACAACAATTTTATTAGATTTATTTATTTTGATAAAACATAAATATGTAATAATATTTTTACTTTATAAAATTTTATAAAGAAAATAAATAACTAATTTTATAAATGGCTAAATACATATTATTAATAATTTAATAAAATGTGAACAATAATTAAAATATCATATATATATATATATATCATCAGCATTTTTTTAACAATTTACGAAACCCACATAATTTTTTTATTTGCATAATGAATTTCTCTAAATAATGTCATATAATGATTTCAAACTGACATGTAAAATAAAATTATAATAAGATTAGTTTTATTAATATTTTTATAGCAAATTAATCAAACAATAATTTTAAAATGATAATAGTCCCAAACTTAATATATAAAACAATTACATATATAAAACACATTGCCTATTATTATTTCTAAATATATTTAATGAATTTTAACACATCGCTGAGTACATAAATCGTGACATTTTTATAAATCAATGTATACCTTAAATTTTCATTTTGAAAATTCATTGTTTTCTTATTTTATTTATAACATCGTTATAATAATTTCAAATTATCCTTTCTATTGAGACTCGGGAAATTACACAATCTATATTCAATTCCTTATAAAAACAATTTAACAACCTTAAATTATCAATGGAATATAATAAAAATTTACACCAATCGACAAAAAATGCATCCAATTTGACAAAAAACAACAAAAAATAGTAGAAAAACTTCCTCAAATGCATCTTTCATTACATATTCCTCCTTAGAAAATTTTTAACTATAATTTTTTATTAATCTTAATAATTTTTTACAACTACAATTTAACATTATCACCATTTATACTTCAATTATTATATAATATTTCAACCTATTAAATATATCATATTCATTAAATTATTTAATAATAAAATTCCTTTCCGATTTTAAATAAATAAATTTAATTTTTTAACTGTATCATGCATGAATAATCCCATACACATACTACATTAACCACATTGACCCATTTACACAACTGCATAAAGACACCAGTAACCCACAACATCACTTTAACTCAACCACAAAAATAAATAACACCAAAAAAACCACCATTTCAAGGAATTTTTTTAGTAAGATAAGAATAAATTAGTTTAAAATACATTGAAATTCCATTTCTTAATACCATTATATAAAGTTATCAGTTCATGCTTAATAAAAAATTTTGGAATTATAATTTATAAAATTTAAGTTCATTTTAGTATTATCATATTTAAATAATTTAAGAAATTGAAAAAAAGTTTTAACATATATAAAATTACATTAAAACATAGAATAATACTCAACATGGTAATTATAAATAAAAAAGAATAACATGGAAAACATATATAAAATTTTTTATACACCTCCTTTTCAATTTTATTTATTTATTTTATTATCTTTGGTTATGCTATTTTAATATATTCTCCAAAAAAACTGATAATGATAAGTATTTTTCAATAGAACAAATAAAAAACAAATAGATAGAATCACCTTTATAAAACCAACACCTAAAAGAATGAATACCAATATGGAGAAGGAAACCAATATCAAATGATAACAAACTATCAACAATCTACCATTTAACCTCGAATATATCAATACACCATGACCTCAACACCTCAAGAATGAACATGGAACCTATATAGTTCATATTAGAATATTATTTATAATAATATTGAAGGAATAATTACCTTGAAAAATTGAAACCCAACCTCTTGGATATTGAAGAACAAAACAACAATTTAAGGGAATTATAGGGAAACACGAAAAACAATATGCTCAGAAATATATGAGGGATATGATTTGAAACTAAAAAATCAAATAAAATGAAATATTTTATAACTAAAAAAACATCTTGATTCATGGAATAACAAACCTCATAATGGTGTAGCTTGCGTTAGTATAAAATATATTTAAAAACTATGACCAAAATATCATTATATCTTACCCATAACTCTAGTTGAAAAATCTATAAATTTTGATAAAACTAATGTATATAAAGGTGTAATGACCATCATAAATTCCCAAAACCCTAATTTTTACACACAAAAAAACTCTCTCTCTTTTAATAGCTCAATTGACATATATATAAAACCCAAAATTCAACTTAAAACACCATACTAAAATGATAATAACCATTTTTTAATATATAAATATATATGTATATTGACAAGTCTAATATCTGTAAATCAGTGTGTGACAAACAATCCTAAATATCAAGAAAAAATACTTTATCCTTCCACTCAGATGAATTAATACATAATTTAATTTATCCAATTGTATTGTCATAAACAATGGAACAACTATCATCCCATAATGAATGCACGATGACATTTTTCTAGTATAACGATGGTTATGTAGCAGTGGTTTGTAAAAGTACTTCTAAATAAACTCTATATTTTTTTGTGGGTTTTCATAAGCCATCACTCAATATTTATAAAAATTTTAAAAATGAATTATTAGCCTCATAAACCGCATTACTTCGAATTCAAATCCCCTAAGCTTTCACCACCTCTTCCCCCACCCCATGAGCCTTTTCTCTCAAGAACTCACACCCATTACCCTCACTCTCACCCCTAATCACCCACAACATTCCCTCATTATCGCCCTCATTACTCTCTCCCTTTCATATCACACTGGACCTCACTTTTTCTCCAATTACATTCCCCATCACACTCACACTCACTCACTGATTCCCTGTATTCACTTCCACTGAATCCCTCAACTCATTATAACCCTTTAACTCATTTTATTTATCTTTATTTATGGATAGTTAATCTCCGTTGAGGTTTGATAAAAGTTAAATATTTTATTTATTTTATTTTAATGAATGACCAAAACTCTTTTTAAGAATGATGAGATTTATCAATTTTTGAGATGAAAAAAATCTATATACATCTTCATATTATGCTTCCAATGGAAATTAATCCAAAAAAATCATAATATTTTCTCATGATATATTAATAATCTTCTTTATTCATTGGAATAAATTTACCAATAAAATAAATAACTCTATATTTACTTTTCAAAATTTAGTTCTTCTCAACATTATCCTATATCTAATTTTTTATTCCGATATTTTCATGGGAATCAAATAGAATATTGATCATGACATTGACAATAAGACTTGGAAACAATAAATCATTACTCTACCACTTTTTTAAAAAAATACATTGGAAGAGGATTTTTTATGTATTTGATGTTTTTCTATAGTTGAAGTGGATAGGGAATACACAACTTTGAAGGATTTTGATATATGGTGTATTATTTTTTATAATTCAAAATATTTTTATCAGGAAAAAATTATTAAAAAAATAAATATGGTTTTTAAAAATTTGCAAATTTTTTTTTATGTTTACATTATCTTAAATTGAAATTTTGGGATTTTATTTTCACTCATTGTATTTTTTCTGAAAAATATAATATTCAAAGACATTTTTATGGAGAAAAAATATGCCAAATTTTTATTAAATTTTTATTTTTAAATTGTTTTTTATTTTGTAATATAATTGAACTCAGTAAGTGATTTATTATTTTTTATTATAATTTTTTATGATAATAGATATACTTCACATTGATTTGGATCTTTATAAATATTCAAATGATGAAAAAAATCATTTTAAAGGAAATAAAATTTATCATGAATTTTTTATTAGTTTAAGAAGTTATCTAAATGCATAAAAAGTTAATATTATAATTTTTTATATGTATATTTATTCATTTGGTTATCTAATACATATGTATTATATTATTTATTTTCAAAAGTAATAATCTATTATTATTTTAAAATTTTATTTATTTATAAAAAATAAAATGTAATACTTTTTTGAAAATATTCTATTGAAAATATTTTTAATATTTTAACTTACATTAATGATGAAGACAGATGTATTCACTAATAGAAATCTATTTCCACCTAATGTTCCCCAAACCATGAATACATTATTAGTGCTTTCTGATAATCCCTCTATGAAACCTTCCATGCCATCAGGCTCCGTCCTTATGGAATATGGTATGCCCTACTTCTCCTTCAATATAGAATCAAACACACTTCTTACCAATTCACCATGTTTTTCTTGTGATGTTCATGGAGTGAGAGAATTAATGGTCACTCTATTTTCCTCATAAATAAATACTGGTGTCACAGTTATAAGTACAACATTAATGTGAAAAAATATATTTAAATTTTTTATGAGAATTTTTTTTCAAAATAGATAGAATTAATACAACTACATATTCAAATACTAATAGTTTGAAGTTTGGATTCTGAATATACTGAAGATAGTAGTACCATTTTATGGATTTTGATCAAATGAATTATAAAATAGAGATCAAATTATTATCATAATAATCATATGATATTGATAGAACTATAATGTATTTGTTGAACACCACTACAAAAAATCCTGGAATTTATGGAATACCATTACATCAATTTCAGGAATACTGTTGGTATATTAATGATTTGAAAAAGAATCAACATGACTTTAAAATAACAATTTCCATTAATGAAATCATTCTTCAGGAAATATTTTCCTCTACCCTCATCTGATGATATGAAAAATGGAAATCATTTTTTGATAACCGACTAGATCTATTAAACTAATCTGACAAACCATCAATCAATATTAGGGGATAGTGGTTCTTTTTTTCATCTAAATAATTCAATAACATTAGATTGTTATCATAAGATACTATCCACATTCATATTTATCTATGATAACCAATGCCCATACTCATGAGAATTATTCATAGGTAATTTGAATTTTCATTCCATGGAAGGTTTGTTTTTAGAATCAGGACATTAAATGATAATTTGAGGGCATGAACATATGGAAATAACTTATTAAGGTAGGGTTCACAGGATCAATGGTGTTAAAGGTGTCTTGTAGGTATATATAAGAATAATGGAGGGTTAATAAATATTTTTTAGGTGGATACAACCTATTTTTGACATAAGTCATGCATTCATGTTGTGAAAGTATGTGATAGAGGGGATATGGGTCATTTCCCCAACATTACCAGTGTGGCCATTAAGGATAGACCATGAGACATGATATATAGTTGTTATAATTGTGGGATTGGGGTTCTAATTAATTATTATTAATATGAACATAGCACATGAGAGTACTTTGATTGACAGCTCTCCCTCTTCATCCCTCTGTTTAGGCTGATTCTTTGTCTGATCAGGTCATGGATCTGAGTAAGGATCTACTGTCCTCTACATATACTATTTTCCTTCTCATGGTTATCACTAAATATATATGATTTGTTTATTAATTAATTGTTTATTTCATCATAGGATAGTTCAATCACCCATTTTTCATGTGTCTATCTTGTATCATAACAAGAGGAGGTCTCAATGCTCCATAAACTTTTCATTGTTCATCATTTTATATGATGTTTGTTTCCTATTTGATTTATCTATGTTTTTCTTTTATTTTTGAAAAAAGTGGATTGCAATTTGGGATTATTATTTTGGGATTTTTGTTGCCTAGGATCAGGTATGAGTTAGTATTAGAATGAACTCGATTTCTCTTGATTTCAGCATCGTTGGATAGCTGAGTGTGTTTAGTACTGGTAATGTAGTTTTTTTTTGAAATTTGTATAAATTAATAAATTAATGTTTATTATAGTGATGGATCGATATTTTTTGTGATTAACAAGGAATGTGTAGGACATGGAATATTATTTCATCCAATGAAAAATAAATAGTTACAATCATTATTTGAGGTAGATGGTCTGGCATACTATCCCGTGATATTTATATTTTTGATATAAAATGATTAATGTGTGGGACCACACCAATTGGTGGATCCCTACAATTTAATTAGAATAGATAAATTGAGTTAAATACTTTTTTTATGATGTCCAGTTAGTGAAAATAATTTAAAAAAATACATGAGAAGCTTGGCTACATTGGTCCTAGGGAACAAATATCACTCTAAGGCCATCGATGTCCAATTCCTAGACCTGAGCCATTTGGAACCCATGAGGGGTATCCGAGTGAAGAATTGATTAATCGTGGTTAATTTCCCTCTTATTGAGAGACTTTTATACCTAAGATAGGGTGACTATTGATCGTGATATCTATGCATTGAATAGGCTGTGTGAGGACCATGCTACCCTTTGGAACCTTAGGGTTCATTGAGTTAACATAGGGGGAGACTGACCCACCCCTTTATGATATTAATAGTTTCATGGGTAAAATACTCAAATATAGAATGATGGTCTGGTTGGGAAGACTGGCCTAGTGAGACCTTGATGATTGACATGGGTCGTGGGCCATGCCGTTTACCATTTCCCATATTGAAAACCTCTTATTACTCAAAACTAACCTCTTGTATAATTTATTTATAAGGATAAATTATATATTTAATTTGGTTTAAAAGTTTAATTAGAAGAAATTATTATTCATTAATGCCATTTAGGTCCTTGGAATCAATTTCAATTTCAAATTGGGTATAAAAATATATAAAATGATTGGACGTTTTTACATTAAAAACCCGAAGTGTCATCGTGTCAGCAATATTATTTTTAAAATATTTTCTTCCATGTATGTGAATTTAATTTTTAAAAATTGTTTTTATATTTTTAATAATAATATTTTCTAATTTAAAATTAGGTCAATCTAGTTTTTAAACAAAATATCACTGAATGTGATAAAAATGAACGAAAATTAATAAGAGAACAATTAGGATAACCATGTAATAAACCATAGATTTTAGAAATAAAAAGACTTATAAACATATAAAAAACAAATTTTATGGACATGGTTCTTCCATTACAAAAAATATTATTGAGTGTTATTGGTTTTTATTACTTTACTTATGTAAAAACGTGGGTACACTTAACTCACTTTTAAAAATTCCAAGTGTGCCCTATCCCTTCCTTATTAATCCCACCAACATTCCCTCTTATTCAAGCCTATCGAACCACTTAGGTTCACCAATGATATACCCAATAAAATATAAAAAATCCATCCCATTATTTATGTATCCTACCATTAGGAAGAAATCAATACAAAGAATCATTTTGGTATAAACCAAAATGAGTAAACTGATGAAGAGGTAATGTCTAGTCTCAATCTCCTTTATCATATTTTCTTTCTCAACCCATAAGATTTATTTATTAATTGATTATAAAAAAACCTAGTTTCCAAAATATTATTGTATTTTTTATGCTGTGGGTTTTAACTACACTTATACACAACTCCATCTAATGGGTAACAAACAAACTATTTTCGTGTACGATGAACTACCACATCACAAAAAGATGATTGATCGGTTTTCATTTACCACCTATCATGGTGGAAATTGTGATTCATAATAATTTTATATAAAATATATATGATATTTTTTTCTTCTATATTTTTAATACATTTTAAAAACATGTTTTTATACTATCAATTTGGTATAAATATGATAATTTGGTTGAAGGATGTGTGGACTACCGCCCCCTCAATGTGATGTGATTCGTTTACACACTACAAAAAATGTATTCAGGATATGTTTAGTAAAAATATATGATATAAATGTAATAATAATGATACTTTAATAATAGTATATATATATATATATATATATTATTTCTTTTAATACATTAATAAAATAAAAGCAGTGTTCATTTGTATATACAACCTATCTTCTCCACGAACAATGTTTTCAATTTAATACATATAGTGATTATTATAATACCAATATACTTAATATTAAGTAAATTTATATCAGGGTTTACATTATGTAAATCATTATATATATATAAGGATGAATGTTATAAAAAATTAAGACACATGCGAAAACAAAATGAATATTACTCAAAGAGTAAACATAACATTCAATTATTGACAACAGTGTAATATAAAGGCATAATCAAAAAAATATTGAATAGATATAAGAAAATATTGTTGTAATTTTTTTTTACTAAACTTATATTTATTATATATGAGGTTATTATGAGCATGTATAATGTAAAGACAATGGTAAGGTAAATTCATCTCAATTTTTTTTTCCATAAGATAATTGCCTCATTCACCACTCACTTATTTTTTGTGGTTTATTTACTAACCATTATTTCATTAAATTTATCTTATACATAATTTTATGGGTATTAAAATATCCATTTTATGAGAATTATTTTTTGTGGGTTATATTTCAAAAATAATTGAATCAGTAAAAGAGTCATGTCTTTTTCTTTATTAGAGACTCATGCTTTGTTATGAACCTGAATTCTTTTTTTAGGTTTATATAATTCCATTTTACATGTTATAACATTAATGTAATTATTATAATTATATTGTAAGATTCATTTAATTTCCTTTTCGTACATGGAGAGTATGATCCAAATTTACCAAGTGACAAGAGTTTATTAAAACAATCAAATCGATTTACATTGTTTTTAATGATTATTATTCTTTGATGAAATATTTTTACCCATATCTCAAGAATGTTAAAAATTTTTATTCTCCTATAGTTATTAAAAATAAAATCATTTATTGGTTTTATTTTTCCACTCATTGGTATATAAAATATTTATGAAAGTAATTTTAAGAAATCCCATATTTACCCTCTCTTCATTCAGATATATGTGATCCTTAAAATCCATGTTTTCTAAATAGGGTATACAATAATATTATAGTATTCCCTTATAATAGTTAAAATAATTTTTTCCTTTTTTATTTTATATTTTTTTCAAGGGAATCAAATTTTCTATTTTCAAAAAATGAATAGTTCTATCAATTTACCATGAATAAATGAATTTTATTCTTACCAATACGACATGCACAGATCTAACCACCTTCACCACTGAAATTCCCTCGAATCTTCCTTTACAATAATAAAAATTTATCAAATTTATAAGAATTTTTTCCTAATATTCTTGATATTAATTATTTTTAAAGTACTTTTCAATGAAAAATATTTTAAAAAGGGTTTTATGAATTCAAAAGTATTGTATAAATTTTATGGATTTATTTATATGTTTTAAAATCATTTTCATTAAAAATGGATTTCCAAAGGTATTATGTTTTAATGACATGTATTAAAATAATGGTATTTTCCTCAAGATTGTTTTTGAAAATACCTTTCAATATCATTTCCCATATAAGACAGTATCCATTGATGTTTCTCATGCCTTTTGGGAAAATTATCCACTAGTTCCATACATATTCTTTCTCTTAATGGTTTAGGTTTTTTATTTCTTGATGTTATTGAAAATCCATTTTTTCATTCAAGGGTTAAATGTCTATGAAACTCATTCCTCTTCCATATGTTATTTTTTATTAATATTTTTCCTCTTCAATAGTTTATATGATTAAAAAACATATTTCTCTTCAATGTGTAATTCCATGATACATACTAATGAAATATTCTTCCTTTCACAGGTTATTCTATGATGAAATGAATATGAAACCTATATATTTTCCCTAGTATATGATATATTCCCTTTTTATAGGTCATGATATTTTGAAATTTTTGTTATCTTTTGAAACATATATATTAGAGTTTAATTATTTGTTAGGTGAGAACCTTATATCCCTACAATGTTTTGGGTAATAATGGATGACTGATGTGTATAAATGTTATGCATGAAATGGATTACATGTTCACAATGTTATTCATAGACCTGGTTTCATGTCAATAATTTTATGTGTAAACCTGATTACATGATCACAATGATATGAGTGAACCTTATTATATGTTCGCAATTTTATGTTTAAACCTAATTACATTTTCATAATGTTATGAATGGACCGGGTTTCTTTTCCATATGTTTCTATGTGAACCTCATTACATGTTCACAATGTAATTCATTAACTTGATTTCATTTTCACAACATTATGCATGTACCTCGTTTCAAGTCTGTAATCCTATGTGATGGTCGGATTACATGACCTTTACATAATGTGTTTATGTATTTATACTTATACATGTTCAAGATGTTATATATTGATGTCTATTCCAAAATTACAAGCCTTGTTCATATCTTATGTTTTAATAGATTATGTTTCTTATTTCCCTATGATTCAAATATTTTGTAGTGCTACTATTTATTCTGTGATTCATGTTTATGATCCATGTTATGTTGGGTATGATATTTTAAGGATACAATCATTTAATCATATCCTTATGGTCATGTTATATGAATAGATTTATTTTATTTACCATTACCAAGAATTTGAACCCACCCCATTTTTGAGTTTCCTTTAACCAACTAATGATGAATGGTTTTTAAATATAATTACTAATTGGGATATCATTGTATAAAACAATTAAGATCATTCAATCAATTTTAATTTTTTTGTTGCGTGTTACCAAAGATAATAGACTAATACCACCAATGAGTGTTTTTTTGTAATATATTATGTATTCCATAAAAGTGATGTATTTATATGTATGTTAAGACTGGGTAATTATAGTTGATATTGTAGAAAGGTTTATGTCAAACATTAGAAACTAGAATGACATAACCATAGTGAGAACATTTTGGGAATGTCTTAGGACAAGTATAAGGAAAGGAAAATTACAAGAAAATGTAATTTAATTTTAGTAATGGATAGAATGAGTGGTTTTCTAGAAATACATCATTCTCTAGATACTATAAGTGGATGTTTCACTATCCCAGATATACCTAGGTGTAAAATATCTAACAAGATGTGTCGGGCCTGACTTGAGGTTATGTTGTACATGACAACATGCCTTGCCATACATTTGGTTTTAAACTCCCAAGGGATATGCTTTGGGAATTACCAAACTCTTCATGATCCATCATGATGTATTATAATATAATTTAGCTATGAATGACCTAGGATAAACCTAAGGAGTCATAGATTTAGTTGGGTGTCATAATCTTGACATCATAAAAGTTATTTTTTATTATGTGATTCCTAAATATGATAACTATTTTTTTCTCTAGTCTTTTGGTTTTATTCAAAGTCCAGATCCTGAAGTAATCACTTTAATGGTGATTGTGATGGAAAATGCAATGATTATTCTCCTCAGAATACAAATTCTATAGGATATGGAATGAAAAACAACATTGATATTCTAAAAATGATTTCTCAAACTCTGAGTAATGATGAGATACCAAAAGAGCAAAGGGGGGAACAAAATTTAGTTGGGTCATTCATGAGGAAAACTGAACATTCTATCAGTGGGTTTTTGGATCCACGTGTTGAGAAATATTGGATTAGTACCACTAAAAAGTTATTCTTTATTGTCTAGTGTCAGGATCATGAAAAATTCATTCTAGTTTTGTATCGGTTAGAAGTTGTAGCAGACCTATGGTGGACTCTAATCATGAATATATGTAAGAAATATGAAATTGAATCCATGGATTGGGATGGGTTCAAGAACTTATTCTTTAATAAGTACATTCCTTATGTTCTTTGTATGAAGATGGAAAAATAGTTCCTCGAGTTAAATCAAATGTATGATGAATCTATCAGTAGCTATACGGATAATTTCGAAATACTTGTGAGGTATGCTTATGGTATAATCATCCAACCCAAAATTAATGTTGATAGGTTCATAAGTGTCTTAAATCCCAGTCTCATAAGGGAGTTGGCTATAAGAGACATTTTTAGCTACAAATAGATTTTGCAGTGTGTAATCAATGTTGATATGGAGGATGAAGTTACATATAAATCACATGGTTTTAACAAAAAATGGATGATGGATTTAAAAGGAAGTTCTAAAAACCATGGAGAGAAGAAAATGTTTCAAACTTATAGGTTCCAAAACTATTAGTAAGAGAACATAGGATAATACCTAAAATGAATAATAAGTTGTATCATGTTTGGTATGTCTAGCCACCAATCAAAATAATGTATAAGTGTGGTGGAGAGGAAATTAAATTAAATGAATGGAGAGAAAGTGTACCATAATGAACCACCCACACTTCAGTGTTTAAAGTGTATATTGTTTTTTCATTGTGTGAATTAATTCCCTAATACAAGGCATAATATTGGTGATAAGACACTCCAAACACTAAAAAAAGGGATAAATGGAAAGCTTATGCATTGATAATTTATTATTTAAATGATGATAATTTGGGAAAACATATCATTTACCCCATTAGTTGGGATGTACATGTTTGATTTTCTATGAATAAGATGTATGTTATTATTAACATTCATCCTTTAGTGATGTTTCATGTGATCATATATTCTACATGGATTTAGGATTAATAAAATCACATATAATTTTCAATCAGTGCAACTATGAACCCAAGTATTAAAAAAAATTCGTATAAGATAAGAGCTTACTTGATGAACAAAGGGTGATTTATATTTTTTAAGGGTTATAAGGTTAACCATTTATGGACTGTTTTAGTTAAACAGTGAATAGAGTTTGGGGGATTAAAATATTATCTCACAACATTAGGATTTTTTCATATTATATAACATGTTCTAACCACTTTTCATTAAAGGTAATAAAAGGGAGATGGGATGAATTATCATGGATATCCTGATTTGTTAATAATTCAGGAATAAAAAATTATCCTTAATATTTTATGGTATGAGATGAATTGGAAATATATCAATACAAAACCAAATGTTGATATTATGCATAAGAAGAGGAATAAAATCAATTTATTATATCTTTATGTGAATGGTCATTAACTCTAGGAAAAAGATATTGACACCAAAAATGTTTTTCTAGTACCCTTGCTTACAATGGATCAGAAGGCCATTTTGGTTAACCCATATTTATGGATGTGTGATTGTTATCTTTATCCAAAACAAGTTCTCCATCACACTCCTCTAGAAAATGATAGTTATATTTCTCTTTCATGTTCATGTTTTCACTTTCCAACTATATTCTACTTTGTGGAAACCCGTCTATGTGTTACTCTGGGTAACCATTATAGGTCTAAATTTCTATTTAAAAGGAATTTTTTATTTTTATTTTTAATATGTGGGTTTATATTAAAGAAACATAAATGAATTAAACCTCTTATTACAAGGATAATTTCTAGAGAGAAATTCATTTTAATTGGGGTATAATGTAACACCGCAATATTTTTGTGAAATATATATTATGAATTATTTTAATCTTTTTAATATTTTTCATTTCATGAAACCCTAAAAATAGTTTATTTTAAATTAAATCCCTATGTTTGACTTAATTCACATAAAAAAACAAGATAATCATGTACTACATATAACACCGACTATGTGTATATTTGACGCAACACTGACTTGTAGTATGTTACCTGCAACATCGATATTTATATGATACATCATTTCCTTATTATAATTTCACAAATGAGATAATTATAACCTATATGTTAAACATTGTTATATTAATAGTGATTAATATTTTTCAAATATATTTTATAATTATTTTATATAAATAAATCATATTAATATTGAATGATTTACTTTTTAGTAATTTCCTTATATGTTTAAAAATACTATTTTCTCAAATGATCTGCTTTTAATGTCCTTTTGAGAAAAATAATGAAAATAATTATAAATTAATTTATAAATTTAATATGATAAAATGAACTTCATTTTATATTTTATTATGTTGAAATTATCTTAGGGAATGTTTTTGTGATTTTTATGAGGAAAATCATTTTGGATGAATTGTAACAAATATCGAATTTTAATTCAGAAATAAATTTAGTATAATTTATTAATTAGGTTAAATTATATTTTCGTTTTGTTTAAATGTTTAATTAGATCAATTTTTATCATTTAATCTAATTTTGGTCAGTGTAATCAATTTCACATTAAAATTTGGTGTTAAAAATTACCATGCTTTTGGACCATTTTATATTAAATACATGTAGTGTCCTCCCATCAACTAGATTATATTTAAATTAATTTCAGCCACTTAACTGATTAGAATTTTAAAGAATTGATTCCACATTTGGAATCAGAATAAATTATAATGTCTAATGAGTTCAAATTATTTTTGACAAAAAATACTAGTGAAAGTGATTTAAATTAATTTCAGTGATTAATAGAAAAACATGGTTAACAAATTACTAAACATTAAATTTAAGACACAAAATGACCAAGAATATTGAAAAAAACTATTTAATAAGAATTATTATTCCATAAACCTTAAATTATATTGTTTTATTGGTGTTTATTACTTTTTCCTGGTAAAAATTTGTTACAAAAAACTAGTTTTAGAAAATGTCCCAATGGTGTCCTTTCCCTTCCCAATCAAAGGACACCAACTCTCCCTCTTCATTACACCTCTAAAACCACATAGGTTCGACCAATATCTTACCAAAAAGCTTTAAAAAATCCATTTATTCCACCAATATTCATTCCCTTGGGAGGAATTAAATCCATTTAAGCCTTTTGGTACAAACCAAAAGTAGTTACCAGATAAAGAGTTCACAACTTCCCTCAAACTTGATTCTTTTATTTTATTTCTCCACCCCCTCCAATCTATTTATTCCATGAATATATAAAAATC